>JASEVX010000012.1:45563972-45908972 GCA_031761405.1 Serripes groenlandicus
TCAAAATAGTCTCTATCGCTCCGACAGACTGTCATTTGGTCTTAGTTAGGCATACGATCAGACGGAATCTCTGAATTCATCAAAATGGTCTATCTCGCTCCGACAGACCGTCATTTGGTCTTAGTTATGCATAAGATCAGACGGAACCTCTGAATTCGTCATCAACACGGTCTATATCGCTCCGACAGACTGTCATTTGGTGTTAGTTATGCATTAGATGAGACCGAACCTCTGAATTCGTCATCAAAATGGTCTATATCGCTCAGACAGACTGTCATTTGGTGTTAGTTATGCATTAGATGAGACCGAACCTCTGAATTCGTCATCAAAATGGTCTATATCGCTCAGACAGACTGTCAGTTGGTGTTAGTTATGCATTAGATGAGACCGAACCTCTGAATTCGTCATCAAAATGGTCTATATCGCTCAGACAGACTGTCATTTGGTGTTAGTTATGCATTAGATGAGACCGAACCTCTGAATTCGTCATCAAAATGGTCTATATCGCTCAGACAGACTGTCATTTGGTGTTAGTTATGCATTAGATGAGTCCGAACCTCTGAATTCGTCATCAAAATGGTCTATATCGCTCCGACAGACTGTCATTTGGTGTTAGTTATGCATTAGATGAGACCGAACCTCTGAATTCGTCATCAAAATGGTCTATATCGCTCCGACAGACTGTCATTTGGTGTTAGTTATGCATTAGATGAGACCGAACCTCTGAATTCGTCATCAAAATGGTCTATATCGCTCCGACAGACTGTCATTTGGTGTTAGTTATGCATTAGATGAGACCGAACCTCTGAATTCGTCATCAAAATGGTCTATATCGCTCAGACAGACTGTCATTTGGTGTTAGTTATGCATTAGATGAGACCGAACCTCTGAATTCGTCATCAAAATGGTCTATATCGCTCAGACAGACTGTCATTTGGTGTTAGTTATGCATTAGATGAGACCGAACCTCTGAATTCGTCATCAAAGTGGTCTATATCGCTCAGACAGACTGTCATTTGGTGTTAGTTATGCATTAGATGAGACCGAACCTCTGAATTCGTCATCAAAATGGTCTGTATTGCTCAGACAGACTGTCATTTGGTGTTAATTATGCATTAGATGAGACCGAACCTCTGAATTCGTCATCAAAATGGTCTATATCGCTCCGACAGACTGGCATTTGGTGTTAGTTATGCATTAGATGAGACAGAACCTCTGAATTCGTCAGTAAAATGGTCTATATCGCTCATACAGACTGTCATTTGGTGTTAGTTATGCATTAGATGAGACCGAACCTCTGAATTCGTCATCAAAATGGTCTATATCGCTCCGACAGACTGTCATTTGGTGTTAGTTATGCATTAGATGAGACCGAACCTCTGAATTCGTCAGCAAAATGGTCTATATCGCTCAGACAGACTGTCATTTGGTGTTAGTTATGCATTAGATGAGACCGAACCTCTTAATTCGTCATCAAAATGGTCTATATCGCTCAGACAGACTGTCATTTGGTGTTAGTTATGCATTAGATGAGACCGAACCTCTGAATTCGTCATCAAAATGGTCTATATCGCTCAGACAGACTGTCATTTGGTGTTAGTTATGCATTAGATGAGACCGAACCTCTGAATTCGTCATCAAAATGGTCTATATCTCTCCGACAGACTGTCATTTGTTGTTAGTTATGCATTAGATGATACCGAACCTCTGAATTCGTCATCAAAATGGTCTATATCGCTCAGACAGACTGTCATTTGGTGTTAGTTATGCATTAGATGAGACCGAACCTCTGAATTCGTCATCAAAATGGTCTATATCGCTCCGACAGACTGTCATTTGGTGTTAGTTAGGGGGGAGGAGGGAGTAAAGGAGAAACAGAAAGAAAAACGTTTATGATTTATAATATATATAATATGTTGAAAAAGAAACTATATAGAACAGATATAAACATATTTGTTCCAGTAGTACAATAAAACAATGCAAGACCGTGCTAGTCTAATCGCTGACTTGGTTTAATATATCTTGCTCTGCACTGTTTGCAAATTAGCCGTAAAAGATTTAATGATTGAATATTTCATTGCATGGAAATTGTGGCCTCAAGAATTTCCTCAAGCAATGTGTTGATGATGTACAACAGGTACAGGATGCTTATTTAAAACACTTTCCTACATACAACAAATCTGTCGCAGACGAATTTGAAAAACATGTAGGAGAACATATTAAAAACCTCTATATATATAAAATTTAATTATCGGATAGAGTTGAAAACATTGTGGAAAAGGAAATATTGCTCTTTATGAGCAATTTCTTCTTTTGGCACACTGTTTTAAAAGAATGTATCTGTATGTGGGAAACTGTTAAAGCTCACATTTAGCTATTCATGCTCAAATGAGCTAAAAATGTAATCCATGATGTATTACATGATTATGTATTATGATGTAATAATAGATACAAACAGATCATGACAATAACATATATGCAGATACAAACTTAAACTACTACTGAATGTGATTAATACTTTTAGACGATAGTATGGAAATACTCTCTCTCTCACATCAAACTTGGCCGGTATTTTATACATTATATCCATTCCAACATTCAACACATATGAAGCAGATGACATTGAAAACATTGTGGAAAAGGAGAAATTGCTCAACATACCCAATTTCTCATTACGCCATAATGTTTTCAAAATGCCTCTGTGGGTGAAAATGGGTTAAACCCATGTACCAAAGAATATGATGGTCCTGTATCGATCACTTACATTCACCTCAATTATTTCCTTACCCCTCCTATCACTCTCTCCACCACTATATCCCCATTCTTTCACGTTTGCTCTCTCATCTCACTCATTTCTCTCTCCCCCTTCCACTTTCTTTGTCCTCCTTTTCTTTCTCTCCACATTCCTCTCTCTCACTTCTATCTCCTACCCCTCCTCTCACTTTCTCAATATTCACTCTCATCTCCTATATCCTCTCTCTTTCTCGTTCTTTTCTTTTACTCTCTTTCTCCCCCTCTCCTCTGACTTTCGATATCACCCTTAGTCTTTCTCTTTTGCTCATCCACATCCTATCCTTCATCCCCCTCCTCTCTCTCATTCTTCCCATTTCCCTCTCTCTCCCATCCCATCCTATCCATCTTATCTGGCTTTCGTTTACCTCATTTTCATTACTCTTTCTCTCCTCCTCTCCTATTTCTTCCCCCCCCCCCCCCATCTTATAACTCTTTCTCTCACTCCACCATCCCATTGCTCTTTCTCTCTTCCCCATCTCGTTTTTTCTGCCTTTCTTCAATCCCCCAAGGTAATTATTCGGGTCAAATGAACAGCTTTGTGATGAAGAAATAGTACGTTGTCTCCATAGTATCATAAAATGTATGCATAACATTTTCAAATATAAACAATCTGGGTTCAATCACCATTATTATGTTTCAGAGGTTATCTTGACAGGCTGGTCATATAAAAACATGAGGTTCTTTTCTTTCATTTAACCACTTGTAAGCAGTCTGGATGGTACCACTCTATGTATGAATGACATTGCCAGTACAACCTAGGAAGAAAATATATCAATAAACAACAAGAGAAAGTTGATGCAACGCATCAATGTCGCCGGATATCCATAGTGCAGTTATGCATAACATTAACATTATAGTAGTTGAATAAACAGTTATCAACTGAGGGGCATATTGGAACATCAGGGGTGGGGTCAAGTGAAAATGTATCATAACTTGCATTGTTTTGTCAACGAAGTGAATGATAATTGAAGCCTTTCATTGTTTATGATCAATCTCCATTCCAAAGTAGGTTGACCATACACACAACCAACTAATTATTGATCATAAACAATAATGGAAATGGGTAATCTTGCCAATCATTAGTCTTAGTATGTATACAGTGCTTTCATTAAGGAATAATTATAAGATTTGTGAATTCCACATACACTTTTCAAGATGTTTGTCAGAATATTTGAATTTTATTATTTTTCAATAAAACCACAAAACAGACAATTTAGGATTTGCATGCAATAGCACGTCATTTTACCTTTCCTCTTTTAAAGTCAACAGTGGACACCTTTGCAGCAATCTACTTTTAAAACAATGAGATAATAACATGTTTTATTTCCGATACTTTCAATTTATTGCAAACATATATGGTTTAACTGCATACATTGTATGTGCACTCGTACCTAACTACTGGCACATTCCCTGAGAAAAAAGTTCTCAGAAAAGGAAAGTTTTTAGGGTCGTTAAACGGAAGTTTGGATGCGAGCGTCAAGAAAGAATGAACCTCCACCATGGCTTCGACCGTTTTGTTTCTGTTCACAAACATGTTCAAAATAAGCGTAGCAGGATCGTTGCTGAAAAGAGTTGCAGTAAAAGCGGTGTACGGCTGTAATAAAAACGGCGTAATCGTAGAAACATCGACGTCTCATCGTGATGAGATATGCATGGTCGTAATGGCATCTTAGTACAATCGGCATCAAATTTGAGGGAATTAAAAAAATATTTGAAACTACTCAATTTATATACGCATTACATTAAATCGTACCATGATCGTGTCAAGGTCGTAGTATTGTCGGCATGATCGAAGAGACACCGTGTTACAGTCTTTCAGGTATGTTTACCAACGTGGTAAGGTATTGTACATCGTAGCGACAACGTAGTAGAAAAGGCGCATGAGCGGTAATTGTCGCGGTGTGATCTTGATGTAAGCATAATAGAAACGTATATATAGTTGTGTAGAAACCGTAGTACAAGCCTCAAACATATGAGGCGCCGTTTTACTATTTATTCCTTATTTTTTGATATCAGGAATTCGATTTTTTTATATCAGAAAATATTCATTATTTTTTGATATCAAGAAATTGATTTCCTGATATCAAAAAATGATTTCCTGATATCAAAAAATGATTTTCTGATATCAAAAATTCGAATTCCTGATATAAAAAAATATCAAGAAATATGCTCTATTTTTCTATGAGGCGCCGTTTTACTATTTATTCCTTTTTTTTTGATATCAGGAATTCGATTTTTTGATATCAGAAAATCTATTTTTTGATATTAGGAATTCTAATTTTTGATATCAGAAAATATTCATTATTTTCTGATATCAAGAAATTGATTTCCTGATATCAAAAAATGATTTTCTGATATCAAAAAATCGAATTCCTAATATCAAAAAATAGATTTTCTGATATCAGAAAATCTATTTTTTGATATCAGGAATTCGAATTTTTGACATCCTTTTGCCACAATGTGTTCCACTTTTTGTCATAGGTTATCCATTCAACTATGGAGATTTTCTATGTTTTGACAAAAATAAGTTCAAAGTCGTCTGCTGCAGAATTGTCGTATGAGGGAAGGGGTTAATGCCCTTTTAGCGCCCACAGAACCGCGCCATATATAGCCACGCCTAACCTACAGATACTCGTTGTCCTTTAGCATCGTATAGATTGCGTACCCGAAATTAAATCGGCTGTTTCATATCCGAGTTAAATTGGCTGATTTGTACCCGAAAATAAATCGGCTGTTTCATACCCGAGTTAAATTGGCTGATTTGTACCCGAAAATAGATCGCCTGTTTCATAACAGATTCCCAACTGTCTAATACCTAGAATGTGTCATTATGTATAAATAAACGTATAGATGGTACTATTTTAGTCGTGAAATGGTACACTTAGGTAGTGGTACGTGCAGGCAATGATAGGTTTAGTCGTGCACCCGTGGTAGTGCGTCCGCTTTGCTGCGGGAATTCGCAGGTTCGATATGGTCGGACTTTAAAATGGTAGTACCGCCTGGGTGGTGGGTTAATCGTCAACCTCGGGTGTGGGGTTTCAGGGGCTCGATCCCGGCCGGGTCATACCATTACCAAATACTTTAAATATGGTTATAATGGCTGCCTTCCTTGGCATTCAGAGTTACGGGGTTTGTATTACGACTGTCTGTCTGTTGAACATATTTTGTCAAAAGAACAAAATCTCTATAATTGAATGGATAAATGGATAACCTATGACTAAAGGTGGAAATCATTGTGGCAAAAGGCTCGTTTAGAGCAATTTCTTCTTTTGTCATTATGTTTTCAAAAAGCCGTCTGCTGCAGAAGCGTCTATATGAGGGAAAGGGTTAATCTTGCACGAAGCCTATGTTTTTAAAACATTGTTCAGATCAAATTCCTGTAAGCTAAACAGAAGCAGTTCTTGTTAAATATTTTTATGATTAGAATTTGTTAGAGCAGAAGAAAAAGTATGTCTGTCTAAAAATATCTAGTGTTATTTTAAAACCAGTTTTACAACACAGACACCAGAGACTTTTAGATGCTCATCTGAATCAATTACTCCTCTTTCTGCACTATTTGATTTTCAAAAATGGTCTTCTATAGATGTATTAGTAGAATGGTTTGATACCCCGATATTTTGACTTAGAATAGACACTATAAAAATACTGTTTTAGGTATCCTTTAAGCATTACAAAATTCCTAGTCCAGTAAAAGCGGAAGACATCCAGGGATCATTCCGAGCCCAGTACTAGCCTAAGCCATCCAGGGATTATTCCTAGTCCAGCACTAGCGTAAGTCACCCAGGGATTATTCCTAGTCCAGCACTAGCGTAAGTCACCCAGGGATTATTCCTAGTCCAGCACTAGCGTAAGTCATCCAGGGATCATTCCTAGCCCAGTACTAGCGTAAGTCACCCAGGGATTATTCCTAGTCCAGCACTAGCGTAAGTCATCCAGGGATTATTCCTAGTCCAGCACTAGCGTAAGTCACCCAGGTATTATTCCTAGTCCAGCACTAGCGTAAGTCACCCAGGGATTATTCCTATTCCAGCACTAGCGTAAGTCACCCAGGCATTATTCCTAGTCCAGCACTAGCGTAAGTCACCCAGGGATTATTCCTAGTCCAGCACTAGCGTAAGTCATCCAGGGATTATTCCTAGTCCAGCACTAGCGTAAGTCACCCAGGGATTATTCCTAGTCCAGCACTAGCGTAAGTCACCCAGGGATTATTCCTAGTCCAGCACTAGCGTAAGTCATCCAGGGATCATTCCTAGCCCAGTACTAGCGTAAGACATCCAGGGATCATTGCGAGCCCAGTACTAGCGTAAGTCACCCAGGGATCATTCCTAGCCTAGTACTAGCGTAAGTCATCTAGGGATCATTCCTTGCCTAGTACTAGCGTAAGTCATCCAGGGATCATTCCTACCCCAGTACTAGCGTAAGACATCCAGGGATCATTCATAATCCCGTACTGAAGGAAGACATTCAGGGATCATTCCTAGTCAAGTACTAGCGTAAGTCACCCAGGGATCATTCCTTGCCTAGTACTAGCGTAAGTCATCCAGGGATCATTCTTACCCCAGTACTAGCGTAAGACATCCAGGGATCATTCCTAATCCCGTACTAGCGGAAGACATTCAGGGATCATTCCTAGTCCAGTATTAGCGTAAGTCATCCAGGGATCATTCCTAGTCCAATACTATCGTAAGACATTCAGGGATCATTCCTAGTCCAGTACTAGCGTAAGTCACCCAGGGATCATTCCTACCCAAGTACTAGCGTAAGACATCCAGGGATCATTCCTAATCCCGTACTAGCGGAAAACATTCAGGGATCATTCCTAGTCCAGTATTAGCGTAAGTCACCCAGGGATCATTCCTACCCCAGTACTAGTGTAAGTCATCCAGGGATCATTCCTAGTCCAATACTAGCGTAAGACATTCAGGGATCATTCCTGGTCCAATACTAGAGTAAGACATTCAGGGATCATTCATAGTCCAATACTAGCGTAAGACATTCAGGGATCATTCCTAGTCCAGTACTAGCGTAAGTCACCCAGGGATCATTCCTAGTCCAATACTAGCGTAAGACATTCAGGGATCATTCCTAGCCCAGTACTAGCGTAAGTCACCCAGGCATCATTCCTAGCCCAGTACTAGCGTAAGTCACCCAGGCATCATTCCTAGTCCAGTACTAGCGTAAGTCACCCAGGGATCATTCCTAGCCCAGTACTAGTGTAAGTCATCCAGGGATCATTCCTAGTCCAATACTAGCGTAAGACATTCAGGGATCATTCCTAGCCCAGTACTAGCGTAAGTCACCCAGGGATCATTCCTAGCCCAGTACTAGCGTAAGTCACCCAGGGATCATTCCTAGCCCAGTACTAGCGTAAGTCACACAGGGATCATTCCTAGTCCAGTACTAGCGTAAGTCACCCAGGGATAATTCCTAGTCCAGTACTAGCGTAAGTCACCCAGGAATAATTCCTACCCCAGTACTAGCGTAAGTCACTCAGGGATCATTCCTAGTGCAGTACTAACGTAAGTCATCCAGGAATCATTCCTTTCCTAGTACTAGCGTAAGTCAACCAGGAATCATTCCTAGCCCAGTACTAGCGTAAGTCACTCAGGGACCAATCCTAGTCCAGTACTAGCGTAAGTCACCCAGGGATCATTCCTAGCCCAGTACTAGCGTAAGTCACCCAGGAATCATTCCTTGCCCAGTACTAGCGTAAGTCACCCAGGGATTATTCCTAGTCCAGTAATAGCGTAAAACATCCAGGCATCATTCCTAGCCCAGTACTAGTGTAAGTCACTCAGGGACCAATCCTATCCCAATACTAGCGTAAGTCATCCAGGGATCATTCCTAGCCCAGTACTAGCGTAAGTCACCCAGTGATCATTCCTAGCCCAGTACTGGCGTAAGTCACTCAGGGATCATTCCTAGTCCAGTACTAGCGTAAGCCGCCCAGTAGTCATTCCTAGTTTAGTACTAGTGGAAGTCACCCATGGATCATTCCTAGCCCAGTACTAGCGTAAATCACCCAGTGATCATTCCTAGCCCAGTACTAGCGTAAGTCACTCATGGATCATTCCTAGTCCAGTACTAGCGTAAGCCACCCAGTAGTCATTCCTAGTCCAGTACTAGTGGAAGTCACCCAGGGATCATTCCTAGCCCAGTACTAGCGTAAGTCACCCAGTCATCATTCCTAGCCCAGTACTAACGTAAGTCAGTCAGTGATCATTCCTAGTCCAGTACTAGCGGAAGACACCCAGTGATCATTCTTAGTCCAGTACTAGCGTAAGTCAGTCAGGGATCATTCCCAGCCCAGTACTAAAGTAAGTCACCCAGGGATCATTCCTAGTCCAGTACTAGCGTAAGCCACCCAGTGATCATTCCTAGTCCAGTACTAGCGTAATTCAGTCAGGGATCATTCCTAGCTCAGTACTAACGTTAGTCACCCAGGGATCATTCCTAGTCCAGTACTAGCGTAAGCCACCCAGTGATCATTCCTAGTCCAGTACTAGCGGAAGTCACCCAGGGATCAATCCTAGCCCAGTACTAGCGGAATTCACCCAGGGATCATTCCTAGCCCAGTACTAGCGTAAGTCACCCAGGCATCATCAATAAGAGCTCTGTCTCTGATATAAGTAAAGCACTATTGAAAACTGCATGTCCAGTTGTAAGAAATTTGTGGCAATATATATATGATTTGTTTGTACTTTTACCCTTTTCCACATGTAGAGGCTTTCTGACACCTTTGACAAAAGAATAAATTACTCAAATTTAGCAATTTCTCATTTTGCCTCAATGTGTTCATCTTTATACAATATGTTCACATTCCTTATAATGATTAATAAAGAATTTCCATGTTATTTGCCAATATCATTTCAAAGCTGTCTGCTGCAGATTTTTTCTTGCTTCTTGGTTTGAGTTTCACATTAACCCTTTCCCACATACAACAATTCTGCAGCAGACGACTTTGGAGACATCTAGGCAAAAACACGGAAAAGCTCTATATATAATAAATATTAGTATAATTACTGAAATAAGTTGAAAACATTGTGGCAAAAGAAGAAATTGCTCGTTATGAGCAATTTCTTTTTTTGTCACAGTGTTTTCAAAAGTTGTCTGCTGCAGAGGCATCAGAAAGCGTCTATATGTGGTAAAGGGTTAAGGATTATGATAGTAGAACCAGCTGTGATAAATTTCAAGTTAGACAAACGGCTATTTTTAGTACGGTTGTAGATTACAGGCTTTGTTTGGTTAGACTGTGAGTATGTGCAAACCCGCCTCGGTATTCACAAGTCGCCCGTTTACTCCGTGACACCTTTTCACCTGAAGTGGCTCTTTATTATCGATGTTGCCTGGGTAACCCTTTCCCACATACAACAAATCTACAGCAGACGACTTTTAAAACGTCTAGGCGATACTATAGTAAAGATTTATATATGAAAATATATTATTTATAGAAAAGAGTTTAAAACATTGTGGCAAAATTAGAAATTATGAACAATTGTTCGTTTGGCCAATATTTCTTAATGTTATCTGCCGTAAATGACTCAAAAGACGTCTGCAAATGGTTAACACTTTAAACAGATATATGAGCCGTCCCGCGAGAAAACCAACATTGTGGACTCCGCGTAAAGTATCGCCCGGATCAGCTCAAGAGTCTTACCATGATAGACACTTTTCGCCTCCTGTATATTTTCTGTTTCAGGAATCATAAAACTATACATCTGTCCCCTTAAGTCGGAATGTGTCAGCCCGGATAAGCCTGCGCGGACTGCGTAGGCTATTCTGGGTCGATGCATTTCGCAGAGACCATTATGTTTGTTTTCTTGCGGGACGGCTCATATGTTTAAATGTTTAAACAGCACTTGGAAAAGATTTCTATTCACTGTCAGTTATTAACGGTATAAACGGATCACGCACTTTCATTGTTTTTGTTCAATGATTGTTCTCAATACGATTCAGTAGACATGGTTGTCGTAAACGAATCGTTCTTAATAATTTTTTCTTGACTTCAAATAATGTTTAATGAGACAAAGATTACATATTTCGTGTAGTACTGAACACAGTAAGACGTCTCTGAAGAGTAGCACAGATGACTGTATTAGCATGTTTTAGATGTATAACTTACCTGTGTTTACCTGTGTTTACCTGTGGATGTCAACGTTATATACGAAATGAAGGTAACGATCCGACAGGGAAAGGGGTAAAAGAGCAGCCGATGCATACGAAAAGTTACAAGTTGGCATTTCTGAACGGTGAATGTTCAGAACATGGTGTTCAGTCTCATCAGAATCTACACCAGTTGACATAGTATTCTGATTATCCTGTGTAAGTTGTAGTATGTGAACTGTGTATATCTGATTTGATGCACAGGCTGATCTAGATATATACTGTTCGAAAAAGGTAATTGGTACCATTTTTCCTCATGCACTGGCTGAAAAATAACCTACTGAACCCTAAACATGAATATATGTAATTTAGAGACAACATGTGAAAATGGGTTTACCTCTTACCCTCATACGACAATTCTGCAGCAGACGACTTTGAACATATTTTATCAAAAAATAGAAAATCCCTATAATTGAATGGATAACCTATGACTAAAAGTTAAAAATATCGTGGCAAAAGGAGAAATTGCTCGTTTTGAGCAATTTCTTCTTTTGTCACCATGTTTTCAAATATTTATGAAAACGGACGATTTAGTCTAGCCACTGTTTATGCACTATCTTGTCAGAAACCGGACTGGCCACATCGTTTATAGCAAAAGGTACACCTCCTGACAAAAAGCCTGAGTCGTAGCCCCGCTTAGTTAGTGTTATAAAGGCTGCAATATACTGAGAGAAATATAAGAACCCCTCTTTCGATGGATTAAGTATAACTATACTTATATAGACATGTACTTGCAAGGCCGAATTCCTTTCAACACAATTATGTGGGAATTTTAATCATGTAGCAGAATAACCGGTGGTAAGATATAAATTATTTTATATGTACTAACATTTACAAATCTCATAAATTTCAATATCTCATTATCTTTACAAAGTATTTAAAGTATATATATTGTATATTAACGAATTTGAATAGAAGTAAGATTGTTCGATCGAAAAGTGAAATGACTTCTGTTATAATTTAAAATTGAATAATAATTTTGAGAAATTATCTTAATTTTGGGAAAATCAAATAGCCCTCTTCCTCATGTCGTCGAGCTCCGGTAGCTCAGTCGGTAGCGACGCGCACTGGCCTTACAGTGGTTTTGAGTTCGAATCCCAGCTCGGCCTACATTTGACATTCGGATTCTACCAATGAGCTGTTATTCTATGAGCATGAGAAAAGGCAGCTAGTTGCTTGGAAAGACTGTTGTGTGGATTACTGGTGGGAGAAAGCTAGTACACAAATGGGTAGGTGAACTGGCCGCCGTGATATGACTGAAAACTTGTTAAAAACGGCGTTGAACCCAGTCATTCAATCGAACATCTACCTCATGTCATATCAAAAACATTGAATATTTATCCATTATCTTTTTTAATTTGATTACACTGTTTTGTCTGCAATGTTCGGAATAAGAAATTTGATTTTTTTTTTTCATATTAGATACATTTTAGGTAGGAAGGTTTAATTTACTGCCTTCTCAATAAAACCAAGGACTTGATCGAGTGTACACACAAGTAAATCGTTCTAAATTCACGATATCACAAAGTATAATTTATTCTAAATTATTGTTGTATTGTTAGAAGTGTTTATTATATAACGCAAAACAATGATACATCCAAATACTTAGAAGAAAGCGTAGCAGTTGTTCTGATTGCTTGTATGAGCAATCGGATCTGCTGCTACACTGAATTCTTAAGAAAGATCCGTTCTTAAGAAACATATAATTCGAGTTAACCTATATGTTCGAGTTATCGTAATTCGACTGCACTGTTGTACCACAGAAGTCGACAAAAAGCAGCGACGGTTGCAATCCGTCTTTAAATCACATTTATATAAATGCAGACGGGAGTGTAAACAATGGGGCTGAAATTATGGTTTTCTTCAGAAGTTGTATCTGGGGTTCTTCTAAAAGTAAGCGGACAGTAAAGTCGGGAAAGTGCGAGTCAACAAGCTCGCCCGAGTAATTTTCTTTTCGCAATTGCAACAAAACCCGTTTTTATTTGACACATGTCGATTCTAAATTTATTTGAATCATAAAACATAAGTTATGGTACGCTTATGTGTACGTTAAACAGATCGAAGACATATCGAAAGATTTAAACTTTTTCTTACTGAGTGTATTCAACGATATAAATATAATAATTGACATGGACGGCGTTTACTCATTATCCCTTATCCTGCTGAACCGCCTCGGTGGTGTAGAGGTCGAGCATCCGCCTCGGTGGTGTAGAGGTCGAGCATCCGCCACGGTGGTGTAGAGGTCGAGCATCCGCCTCGGTGGTGTAGAGGTCGAGCATCCGCCTCGGTGGTGTAGAGGTCGAGCATCCGCCTCGGTGGTGTAGAGGTCGAACATCCGCCTCGGTGGTGTAGAGGTCGAGCATCCGCCTCGGTGGTGTAGAGGTCGAGCATCCGCCTCGGTGGTGTAGAGGTCGAGCATCAACCTCGGGTGCTGGAGGTCGCGGGTTCAATCCCAGACCGGATCATATCAAAGTATTTAAACATGGTAGTAATGGCTCGCCTCTTTGGCGCTCAGGTTAAATGGGGGGTTAGCATTACGACTGACTGGTTGGTGTCAGGATAAACGGACTTGTAGTACTAGTAACATACCTAGGAAACGTCCTGATATAACTGAACAATTCTTAGTAGCGGCGTAGAATCAATCTTTATTCTGCTAAACTCATTCTGCTCGACCTTTGTCAAGTTCTTGTACATTTATTGTGTAGCTTTTTAACGTGGTGTTATATAAAGTCTTCACCAAGAATTGATTGTGGTCAATATTGTATGCAAATCGTTGGCTTAGCGCGAAACAGTTGTAATTGCTTCTTAAATGACATACAGTTACAACCGTTTCACTCTTAGCCATCGAAGGACTGTTCAGTGCATGTCAAAGTATGACACGATCATATTGTTTTAAGTAATTTATAGTAAGATCAGAGTTAAATACTGCAGACCCATGAATGCAGTTGTGTGAGCATCCATATCGAGAACGAATGGCTGAGGTTTGATCCTCTGTTGGTTAACCCTTTCCCACATACAACAACTATGCAGCAGACGTCTTTGAAAAATACTTAAAGCACATTTATTGAATAAAATTGAAAATCTGTGACATATGGATTAATAAATAGAGTAGTGGTATTTTGTAGTAGTAGTAGTAGTAGTAGTAGAAGTAGTAGTAGTTGAAGAAGTAGTAGTAGTAGTAGTAGTAGTAGTAGTAGTAGTAGTGGTGGTAGTAGTTTTTGTTTGTTTGTTTTATTGGGGTTTTACGCCGATTTCAACATTATTACAGTTATATCACGGCGACGGTTCACTTATTCATGATCCCTGGGTAAACAAACCAGTACTAGGCAAGAAAATGTGCCTTGCCCAAGGGCTCTCCACCATGACCGTAGTGCCGCGACTGGGGATCAAATCCGGGACAGTTGTAGTAGTAGTAGTGGTAGTAGTTGTAGTAGCAGAAGAAGTAGTAGTAGTACTAGTAGTAGTAGAAGTGGTATTTTTTAGTAGTAGTAGTACTAGTAGTAGTAGTAGTAGTAGTAGTGGTAGTAGTTGTAGTAGCAGAAGAAGTAGTAGTAGTACTAGTAGTAGTAGAAGTGGTATTTTTTAGTAGTAGTAGTACTAGTAGTAGTAGTAGTAGTAGTAGTAGTAGTAGTAGTAGTAGTAGCAGTAGTAGTAGTAGTAGTAGTAGTAGTCGTAGTAGTAATAGTAGTAGTAGTAGTGGTAGTAGTTGTAGTATCAGGAGAAGTAGTAGTAGTACTAGTAGTTAGTAGTAGTAGTAGTTGTAGCACTAGTAGTAGTAGAAGTAGTAGTAGTTGTAGTAGGAGTACTAGTAGTAGTAGTAGTAGTAGTAGTAGTAGTAGTAGTAGTAGTAGTAGAAGTAGTAGTAGTAGTAGTAGTAGTAGTAGTAGTAGTAGTAGTAGTAGTAGTACTAGTAGTAGGAGTATTAGTAGTAGTACTAGTAGTAGTAGTAGTAGTAGTAGTAGTAGTAGTAGTAGTAGTAGTAGTTGTAGCACTAGTAGTAGTAGTAGTAGTTGTAGTAGTAGTACTAGTAGTAGTAGTAGGAGTATTAGTAGTTGTAGCACTAGTAGTAGTAGTAGAAGTAGTAGTAGTAGTAGAAGTAGTAGTAGTAGTAGTAGTAGTAGTAGTAGTAGTAGTAGTAGTAGTAATATAGTAGTAGTAGTAGTTTAAGAAGTTGTAGTAGTGGTAGTAGTATAAACACGTATTTTGTCCACATTTATTTCAGTAAATATCATCATAGCTTGTTATAATGTCGGGTGAGGGGGACCAGTACAACTCCCATACACAAATGGATCCCAACTTACCATATCAGCATGATACAGAGAGGTACAGTGATCGGGAACCACCAGATGACACGCCCATAGATCACTATAGCAGCACTCACAGGGAAGGGCAATACGGTAACGATTACGGACAAGATGAATCTCCCCTCCTAGATCAGACTGTCACTAGGACCGATTACCCCGACTCTCCTTACACTACGGGATATGCAAGCACAGGTAATAATGGTAATCAAACTATTTAAAAAATGTGAAATTGAAAGATTGGTTGAATATAGTTGAACGCCGTTTTCAACGGTATTTCTGTTATAACACTGCGGTCAGTTCATCTAAGGTATGTGTTCTGGCTTTCTGGCACCAGTAATCCACACAATATTCTTTCCAGGCATCTGGCTACGTTCCCAACTAGACTATTAAGCTCATCACAATGCCTTTTATCAATTATTGAAAGAAATGAATGGCCGAGTGAGTGCTTAGCGTAGGGGATTTGAAACCGGTGTCCCGGGTTCGATCTCCAGTCGCATCGCGTTTCCTAGCCTAGTACTGGTTTATTTACCCAAGGATCATGAATAAGTTAACTGTCGTGGCTATATAACTGATATAATGTTGAAAACGGTGAAAACACAAAAAAGGACTGTATGGCCGAGGTGGGATTCGAATCAACGACCCCTGTATTGATAGCCTTTTTCATTATCGACTGATATTTCACGACTTGACACACCTGTTGTGTGCTCTCAGATTACGGATTGAGTTTTTCTTTATTCAGAGATAGACGAGAGAGTGCCGTCTAACGGGAGCGAGAGAGGCATACCCAATAACGACAAAAAGAGTAGATCACCCGTAAGAGCACACTCCCCTAGAAAACAAGTGTTACCAAGACTGAGCCCTAAACAACAGACTGTCAATGGGGTAAGTCATGGTCTCTCATTCTCTCTCTCTCTCTCCCTATCTCTCCCCCCCCCCCTCTCCTCCTCTCTCTTCTCTCTCTCTCTCTTCCTCCTCATCTCACTCCTCTCTCTCCTCTCTCTCTCTTCTCTCTCTCTCTCACCTCTCTCTCTCTTCCTCTGTCTCTGTCTCTCTGTGTGGTGTCTCTCTCTCTCTGTCTCTCTCTCTCTCTCTGTCTCTCTCTCTCTCTCTCGTCTCTCTCTCTCTCTGTCTCTCTTCTCTCTCTCTCTGTCTCTCTCTCTCTCTCTGTCTCTCTCTCCTCTCTCTGTCTCTCTCTCTGTGTCTCTCTGTCTCTGTGTCTCTCTGTCTGTCTCTCTGTGTCTCTCTGTGTCTGTCTGTCTGTCTGTCTGTCTGTCTGTCTGTCTGTCTGTCTGTCTCTCTCTCTCCTCTCTCTCTCTCTTCCTATCTCTCTCTCTCTCTTCTCTCCTCCTCTCACTCTCTCTCTCTCTCTCTCTCTCTGTCTCTCTGTCTCTCTGTCTCTCTCTCTATGTCTCTCTCTGTCTCTCTGTCTCTCTGTCTCTGTCTCTCTCTGTCTCTGTCTCTGTCTCTCTCTGTCTCTCTGTCTCTCTCTGTCTGTCTCTCTCTCTCTCTGTCTCTCTCTCTGTCTGTCTCTATATCTCTCTCTATCTCTCTCTCTCTCTCTCTATCTCTCTCTCTGTCTGTCTCTCTTTCTCTCCCTCTCTCTCTCTCACACACATACCAAACATTATCGAATCAAATAGTCCAATGAATCCTATACGTATTTACAATGAGTTCAAATGTATTTACGATCCGGAACTGTTGTTTCCTATTAGCCCTATTTACCGTTAGATTATTTTACTCAGTAATTGAACCAGTTAAGCGTTATATATGTTTCGCATGCGACACTCCACTAGATTCACTACAATTATGATCGCGTATTAATCATATGCTTAAGGTCAGTCATGTCTCACTATCAAGGAGACTAACGTAACTCATGAATATGCATGAGCCTGAATGTGAATCGTTTATCCTGTAAACTTGACAATATTTCTGACGCGACCATTATATTTTATCAGAAGACGTTGTCCGAGTCCCTGTCTAACAGGGATGATGGTGGCTGGCGGGGACAGAAGGGTAAAACTAAACACGATCAGGAGGAACAGGTACGCTATCTATTCATCATGGTACCATTTCCCACATACAGGGACATTCATTTGGGCGAGTTGTATTAGCTTAAGATGGAATTATATTTTATTATAGTATCAATGTCCAACATTTTTTTTCATTGATGAGCTTTGTTTAAAGATCTCAACAAACTTGAAGCTTTAAAATAATTGTTATAATATAGTGCAACGTAGTACAAGTTTTAGTAGACTGCAATGCATGATGTACATAGATAAAGGGAGATAATCCATTAACAATGCAAATGTGAATTCTTCCTTCTTCGAGCCTTAATACAATTTACTATTAATGCTTGACCAAATCGTTGTCTTCAGCAATACACAAATAAGCGGACTATCGATATTTGGTCTCTAAAACAACCATGACAATGTTTAGTTTTGCTTTTAAGTGATACTGTTATCACAACAGTTGATCACATTTATTTATCTTCTATTTTTGTGCTCATTTAAGAATCAAGCGTAATTCTGTCAACGTCGTTTATCTATTTAAAAATATATTTCTTATTTTCAATCGAACGGTGGAGGCTCCGAGCAGGCTACATCTATGTACATAGTTCGTGATCAAGGATAGCCGATCAAGTGTCATTGGCCACCATTGTAGACTCGGATCAACCGTTGCATGCACGTAGTCTGATCTGGATCTGCACTTTAAACCAATTAGTGTTCGAGATATTTTTTTCATAATTGTATAATTTGTACATTGTACATATGTACATTGTAAATTACGCCTATTGCCATGCTCATACGTTAAAGGATGAAAGCTTGACACCTTTTTATCTCAGGCCAAACCGAAGAGAGAGATTCTATCCAAAATAAAGAAGAGAGACACTGTATCCCCTCCTCAGCCGTTCTCCAACTCGAATTTGGTGATACAGAACGGTCGGGTACCACAAGCCCGACAACAATCCATTCTGTTCAAGAGTGTTAGACGACATTCACCGAAATGGTCCAAAGGTATGGTTCACTTTTGCTACTATTTCAAGCATCATTTATAATAAAACGGAAATAAACGAAATTAAGGTCTGTCTTTGGAAGACAGTGGTGAAGAGGTACAGCGTCGCCGTTTCGTACCAAAGGTCCTGGGTTCGAGTCCCGTGATGAACGGGTTCTGACTTTGGGTATTTTTCCACACAAACGGCGCTAGTACTGGTTAGGTATCCAGGAAGCAGACATCGAGCGTGATTAATATAAGCTGAAAGCTTGTTTCGCAATCGATATAAAATAAATATGTTTAATCTAAAGACCAGTTTTACTAGTTGGAATAGTTTTACCCATAATAAGTGTCCTTTCGGTCCGAATGAATATAAATCATGTGCACGAATTCGGGTAAATGTGATTTGTGTTTTGTGTTAAAAACGGAGCTATTTACGAACCGCATCTCCAGCCAAAAATTTATGATCTACTTTTAATTAGTAAATAAGGAGACACTCCTTACACATCTTCCCCTGTCATGCTGGCTTTGCGGAGTTCGCTCTGTCCTTGTAGATTTGTTATGACCCCGAAATCGAAGAATCAGGGACATATACTATTTGCTCACCCCGTTTGTCAGATGCAAAACTCTATATCGAATTCATACTTCAAGTTTTCCAGATTTTTTCAAAAATTTTCTCATATGTTTAAAAAAAAGCACGACTCTTAAAGTGCAATATCAGGTTACTGTTTGATGTTACGCTTAACATCCCTCATGCAAAATATCTTCAGCAGACGACTTTGAAAACATCTAAGCAGCACTATGACTAATCTCTATAATTGAAAGTATTATTATTGAATATGATTGAAAAGCATTGTTAAAAGGATAATTTACTCATGATGAGCAATTCCCCTCCTGCCAAAATGTTTTCAAAAGTCGCCGTCTGAAGAGGCGTACAAATGCGTCACATACGGGAAAGGGTAAATTAATTAACTTCCTCGTTACAGATCATGCACAGCACACCCAGCTAAAGAGGCTTCCCGCCATGATAGGCCAGCCGGACAAAGGCTACCACATACTGACACAGGAAAATACCGTCCCGGCCAGAAACCAAGTTGTGACCACTGTCCGAACGGACAGGCCATTTCGAAAGGCGCCACCACAAGCAGCGAAAAAGGTTAAAATTAGGGTAACAGGATTTTGAGTAGCGCTTTCCCCGACTTAATACGGATCTTCCAGGGGACGATCTTTAAGAATATAGTGGAACAAAGGAAACATTGATAAATATGAGAAATCATTCCATTTCGCCCTTTCTAGGATGACTGAAGTCAATATTTGGTCCCATTATTACTGCTATTCTTTGAAATGCATGAACATTTTATAATTGATACTTTTTCAAAGTTTTGTGATGATGGAAAAAATAAAAGAACAGTTTGCTTTCAAAATCAATGCACTTTCTGTGCAGTTTCGCGCTAAAGATCTATAGTGGATATTCAAGTTATCCCTTTACCACATGTATACGCTTTTGACGCAAATACAGCAGACGACCTTTGAAATCATCGTGACAAAAGTAGAAATTGCTCAAAACCTTTTCAACTTTAGCCAATAATTCAACTTACATTTATACAAATTTTACATGTTTTGCTTTGATGTTTTCAAAGTCGTCTGCTGCAATTTTGCTGTATGTGGGAAAGGGTTAATAGCATATCATTACATATATGACTTTTACATTCACATGCGTATACAGTATCTGTCATACCATATAATGTAAAAATTAACATAAATAATACAACAATTACGAATTTTAACACAAACATATAACTCAGCGAAACGGATGAACACATTGTAGTTTTACATATAACCTATGAACCGTCCCGCGAGAAAACCTACATTATAGCCTCTGCGTAATGTATCAACCAACATCAGCCTTCGCAATTCGCGCAGAATAATCCGGACCGACACATTCCGTCTCAGGTGGATAGAGGTATAGAGTAATGATTCCTGAAACAGAAAATCTACAGGAGGCGAAAAGAGTCTATCCGGGTAAGCCAGCGCTGCAGGCTACGGCTGATCCGGGTCCATACTTTACGCGAATTCCGCAATGTTGGTTTTCTCGCGAGACGGCTCATATCTTGATCTACACAACCGAATAAGGGTCTACATCAACAACGAAACAAAAAACCACAAAGTGCCGTCTGTTCATAATATACACTGTCTTACAACCTATTGTAGAGGAATATATAAGAATATAAGTACAAAACCACAACACATAACCATATACTGACATAAGATAAATATGTTTACACAACACGTAAATAACTTGGTACATATTATAATAAAAAACAAACATAATGATAGCGTTTCATCACAACCAAAGACAGTGCCGGCGTTCGATAACTTGTCTTTGAAATGCTTTTGTTCTATGCTATTTAAACAGTTGATTCATGTTGTTTACTTCTTGTTAAATAACTACGAATGTTCATTGAACATATACATGTTTGTATCTTACTATAGCCATGTTTACCTGAAAGTAATGAAATGCGTTGTGTTGTATTGAATAGTATATAACTAATATAATTATATAAACCAATATCCTTTTTAACTAGTTCTCTGCCGAAGTCAATTAAAGGCTTTTGCAAACAATAAAGACTCCGGTAAGACATCTCTCCTGAAATCGACATGCCGTGCCACTTTAACATTATTTGTTTACACATTTCCTGTTGGACGAAAAATGGAGTGGTCCAATTTTCAACATGGAGGAGTCGACTTTGTGAAATTCGGCAGTGAAAGAGTTATATTTCTTTTCCTTCAGTTGGTAAAAAGTGAAGCACACTACGTTCGTTTCGCCAAGATGGTGGTCAAGGTCGGGTCTGACCTTCTCCGACTGGCGTTCTTTAAGTACCTGGATGACCAACACCCTCCGAAAAAACTCTACATGTTTTTGTCGACGAATAAACGGCGTCTAAAAACCTACTCCACATCCTATGCCCTCATTAGTAAACGGTAAGTATTTATATCTCAACCTAACCCTTACTCGTATGCAGAGGTATGTTTATATAACAAATAAGCCGTCCCGCGAGAAAACGAACAGTATGGACTCTGCGTAATGTATCGACCCAGATCAGCCTCCGCAGGCTAATCCGGGCCGACACATTCCGTCTCAGGGGGATAGAGTTATAGAGTAATGATTCCTGAATCTATAGGAGGCGTAAAGTGTTTGTCCGGGTAAGCGTGTGCGGCATGCTTAAGCTGATCCGGGTCGATACATTACGCAGAGACCACAATGTTGGTTTTCTCGCGCGAACGGCTCATTAATGACCTTTGAAAATATCGTAGCAAAGGAGAAATTGCTCATTATAAGCATTTTTTCCCATTTGGCACAAAGTTCGGAAATCTATTCCATAACAATACTTCCATGTACAGATTGTTTCCTTATTTTTGCCAAGATACGTGCATTATCAACGAAGTCGGCTGTAGATTGTGTTCAATGTTGGACTAGGTTCAAAGAAAATGCATATTTTATCAGAATGTTTAAATTTTAAATAAGCAAGAGAGACGTTAATTAACGATATATCTCGAACATTTGGAAGGGAAAATGCGATGCACTTAACTAGGCTAGGAAAAGTAGATTTTGCTTGTGCATTACTAGGCGCAAGGCAGGAAAATATTTCCATCGAGCAGAACTATGATTTTTACAAATGTGTATTCACATTTGTGAGAACCACAGTATCTGAATATGATTTGCAGCAAGTTATATATATTGTTGATATATAAAGCTCTGCTATAATATCATCACATCATAACCAGTATACTTATATATTGAATATCAGACTCGGCATGTCGCTATACGCATTAGACGCTGGATGTAACTATATTTTCTTTTCTTCTATCATATTGTGTATGTATATATTATATTTTCTTTTGATGTTAACAAATCTCCCACGAGGTGGATGAATAAAAAAAAAGAAACACTTGTTCTGATATATCAAATAGCTACGCCAGGGAAGTTAATTACTGAACAGTGTTGTTCAAACAAAAATAACCGCCTCCATTTTAAACGGGGACTTGCTGAATCTCCAGTTTATCATTATATCAAAATGTATCATTAAAGAGACCAATAAAGCTACATTTCCAGCAATTTATCAGTAGTTACATAAATGGCTCGTCTGTATATAGTGAGATTCGTATGAAACTTTGTTTAAACAAAGGCTTGTTTGAGTCCTCGATGCTCGCAGATGGGCTGTGACTCCCCCTTGCGATTCCATTACTTATATCACAAGCTGAGTTTTTTAGTGCAAAAGTAGATGAGTAAAATGAAGTAAAATTGAAAATTAATTAAAAAGAATGTACATTTTTTGAGAAAATACATATTGGATATAGGATTAAGGAAAAAAGTCACGTACATGGACATCTTATTTAACAGCAATGTTTCAAATCTCGTCTGCTATTTGGACAACAATGTCATCTGTACCGGTAGAAACACAATTCCTAATCATTATCACCTGAATTCCTGCAACTGGTGTGATCACCATTGATATGAGCCCTTCCACGAGTAAACCAACAGTATGGACTCTGCGTAATGTATCGACCCAGATCAGCCTTCGCAGTTCGCACAGGCTAATCCGGGCTGACACACTCCGTCTCAGGGGGATAGAGATATAGAGTATTGATTCCTGAAACAGAAAATCGACAGGAGGCGAAAATTGTCTGTCCGGGTTAGCCTACGCGGCATGCTTAGTCTGATCCGGGTCGATGCTTTACGCAGAGTCCACAATGTTCGTTTTCTCGTGGAACGGCTCATATATATTAAGTTTTCAAAAAGTTTACAAATTGATACGTGGATAGCGAGCAATGAAGGTCGATTTTGCTGCCAAATGTATCACGTGATCATTCAACTTTAGATGGGATGTAATGTTCCCGGATGACGACGAACACAAAGCCCAGTTACAGGACATGGACGCCGCTCTTATATTCTGGTTCATGCGTTTTATCTGCCATATGAAGCGTCCAAATGATTTCATTTGGAAACGGAAACCAGCCCAGGATGACATTACAGAAACTGGCGACATTGCCCGAGTGAGAGATTTCCGGAATTTCCTCATCAATTTATCATCGCCTGCTTTGTACGATGAGGAATATGAGAGGAAAGTTAAAGAATTGAAAAAGGTAAAAGAGATTGAATGTAGTTTAGACCCAAACACTTCAATGTACGTAAAATGTGCATCGGACGACACCACACAAAAGGTCGACTTGAATTGACCCTATACATTTAAATATTCATTTATGAGCACTCGAAAATCACCTCCTATCTATCTCGTTTATGTTTATGGGTTATCTCCCCTGTTGATACCTAACGATTTTGTAGTTGACAATTTGATTGGCTGACGACCTGTAATAGGCAGCCATCATATCTGTACGATCATTGGCTACTACAACGAAGTTCATGCCTGGTGTTTAACCATTATCCAGCTGAAATTACTCCAACTTGTAATAGCAGCCACTATTTCCTTTGCTAAAATGTCATCTGCTATGATTTTATAAAAAATCATAGCGAACATTGTAGACCAAGATTAGACTGTTCAGGCTAATCTTGGTCTATATTGTTCGCAAATGATGTTTAAAGACGTAAATAGCTCGGTAAGTGAATTCGTTTAAAAGTCGCGTTAAGTGGGATAAGTGTTAAGTGTGATTTTTAATTAACTCATTTCACATGTAAATATAGCTTTGTAACTTAAGCATCCCTTGTGTTTTATTCTTAAATGTGAATGACTGCTATATGGTAGGCTCCATCGACAGTTCACCTATTCATGATCCTTGGGTAAACAAACCAGTACTAGGCTAGGAATTCCCAAGGGCATTCCAGGGACAATTAAAGCTAAAGGCATTCAATTGCATACCACTAACTCGCTGATGTCAGGATAAATGGACTAGTAATACTGATCATTTACCCAGGAAACTCCGTGAAATGACTGACATATTGTTGAAAGCTGCGTAGAAAACCTTACACGTACTTTAAGGAATTTGCTCATTGCATTTGTTCCAACAATGCTTTCGAAAGTCGTCTGCAGCGGAAGGCGTTTTTATCTGGATTGATATATCTTTTTTTTTTAAATGAGCCGTCCCACGAGAAACCCAACATTGTGGACTCTGCGTAAAGTATCGACCCGGATCAGCCTAAGAATGCCGCGCAGGCTAGCCCGGACAGACACTTTTCGCCTCCTGTGGATTTTCTGTTTATCCCACTTAGACGGAATGTGTCGGCCCGGATTACATTACGTAGATTCGTAATTCGGCTCAAACAGTGCATTGTATCGTATATTTCTAGACTGCAGTTCGGATCAGTGGCGACAAGCAAGGTGAAGAATTTGAACAGATAATGAACGAGATGAAGACAGGTACAGTGAAGTATACAGAACGAGATCACTTTATGAAGGCACTTAACGAATGGGCCGACGAAACGGGAGATCGATATATAGGTAGATAACACGTATTATTTCGTTACTTTAGTTGTGTAACCCAGCTGGAAGAGTCCGGACCGATCAGGGCTCGATCTAGGGACCTCCCATCCCTATTTATTTTTGCGTTATTTCTTAATAAATTAAAGAGTTATCTAATAAATGAAGGACATGAAGGTATATCACTGCAAAATATAAATGAAGATACAGAAATACAAACAATCATGAATATGAGTCTTTTACTATATGCAGACGATACTATTTTCCTATCTGATGATCCCATAAAACTGCAGAATTGTTTCAATAACTTTGTATCATATTGTATCGAAGGGAAACTTAGTATAAATACATAAAAAGACAAAGCTCTTATATTTGGATCAAACAATGACAAGATACAGAAATACAAACAATCATGAATATGAGTCTTTTACTATATGCAGACGATACTATTTTCCTATCTGATGATCCCATAAAACTGCAGAATTGTTTCAATAACTTTGTATCATATTGTATCGAAGGGAAACTTAGTATAAATACATAAAAAGACAAAGCTCTTATATTTGGATCAAACAATGACAATAAATTTAAATTCCATATTAATAGCATAGAAGTGGAAATTGTAAATTCTTATAAATATATAGGAACTATCTTTGCTAAATAAGGAGTTTTTTTACAAACAAGAACTCATCTTGCACAACAAGCAAAATAAGGAATGATTCCGATGTACCAAAGAATCTTTAATCTAAACCTACCCCTTGACCTGATTCTTAATTTATTTTATCATACCATTTTACCAATTCAGGCTTCCTTAAGAAAATAGTCAAACTAAGAAGAAGCACCCCACACTACATGCTATACTCTGAACTTGGAAGATATCCAATAAATGTTACCATTTAATGCAGAATGATAGGTTACTGGAATAGGCTCATAACATACAAACAAAGTAAAATCTCACTCAAAGTATATCAATACATGAAGAATATTCCAAACTTTAATTCAAAATGGGTAACACATATAAAACAGATACTTACAAAAACAGGCAGAAATGATCTATGTCTCTTCCTGGAAAACACACAACAAACAATTCTAAGCAAAATGTAAAACAGATCTTAATTGATCAAAATTGCCAACATTGGAAAGCGAGTTTACAAACCTCAAACAAAGGCAAACCTTTTTCAATCTACAAAGATACAATTGAAATGGAAAATTATCTTTTTAAACAAGGAAGGACAGATGCATTAAATTTGATAAAATTTAGAACATTTAATAATTTCTTTCCAAGTGAAACATATAGGTGGGATGGCCTTCAGTTAAATGACATTATGTGTAAATTGTGTAATTTAGAATGCTCACCAGATGCATTCGTTTCCTTCTCAAATGACCTCACTGTAATACACAAGGAAATTATTTTATAAAACCTAATTACATAAAACATTCCAATATATTTAAATTTAAAAAAGAACTACTTAACACAAAAGACTCAAACCAACTATTGAAGTTCAGAAAATGTGTAAAGTTTTTGATAACTGAAGTTAAAAGATAGATTGAAACCAATAAGTATAACGATACATTACCCTGTTTAAACTTATTCAAGAATATGTTTTAGAATAATAGGTTTTAAGAAATATGCTAACATGATACACACAAGTTGTCTTCATAAGTTAACAGCAGTAAAAGTGTTAAATTATAAATAACTGCTTTTTATAAAATGTACTTATTATGCTTATATACAAACGTGCTGTATCTATGCATAGAGCAGAAAAAAGTATCACTTGTTATGTAATCTGTTTATTATGTTTCTACATACAATGTATATGTAATCACTTATCTTTTGAAAACTATTTACAAAATGAGTAGGGAATGATGCAGAACAATACTGACATGCACAAATGTGCAGCCTTGTCTTGCACACTTCCCAGCTCCAGCTTAAAATTATGCAAACCATGGTATACAAATGTTGTCTAACTAAGTTAACAACAGTAAAAGGGTTATTTTATTACTTTAAATGAAATTTATTTACTGAGTGTCGATATTGACAAGTTTAATTTTATATAACAAATAAAGAAAAACATGAAAATGAGCAGGGAATGATGCAGAACAAAATTTTAGTATGCATGCACAAATGTGCAAGTCTTCCTCGGTCATCACTTTCCCCAAGTCACCATCTCTCTTATGAATGAACTTAACCCAATGTTGTAGGGTTCTCAAAATAATCGACTCATCGAGACGTTTCTTTTGACTACCCACAACATTGGGTTTAATAGTCAAATAAGGATTTACTGGTTTGAAATATTCTTCGTATCTAGAGATCTGAAATGTATTACATAACAGTGTCGACCTGATCATGGCTTTCGTCAAAAATATATAATCTAATATAAACAAGGCGTAGCATATTTTCATCAAATGTTTGATTTGTTTTATTAAAATTAAACACAGCAGGATGAGAGTAAACGTAGTCTAAATGTAACCCTTTCCCACAAGTAGACGCTAATTGATGTCACCAAACTGCTTTTCAGTCACTTTTCCATTTCTTCCCGCTTCTATTTTTACACTCCGGATTTCTTATAGTTAATTCGATCTGATTTAAAGAGCACCCACAACATAGGGTTGAGTTCAGTCGAAAGATAGATGGTGACAGGAACAGATCAGTTTACTCCTTCCTAATCTAGTCCTCTGTAATACTATCCTAATGTAGTAGAGTGGTCTCTCCCATACGCCGTTTTCAACAGTATTTCACTAAAAACCACGGCGGTCAATTTACACGTGTTGACTGGCTATCTCGCACCAGTGTTGACACACACGATTCTCCCTAGGAAACACGTTGCTGTTTTTTTCCCATAAAGATTATTTAACCCTTTCCTACATACAACAATTCTGCAGCAGACGACTTTGAAAACAACTAGAAAAAAATATGGAAAATCTCTGAAAAATAAAAGTACAATAATTGAATAGAGTTCAAAACATGGTAACAAAAGGAGAAATTGCTCGTTTTGAGCAATTTCTT
This sequence comes from Serripes groenlandicus, assembly GCA_031761405.1. Lineage (NCBI taxonomy): Eukaryota > Metazoa > Mollusca > Bivalvia > Cardiida > Cardiidae > Serripes > Serripes groenlandicus. The sequence goes on from JASEVX010000012.1 coordinate 45,591,662, forward strand.
CTTGTGTCACTATGTTTTCAATAAGCCGTCTGCTGCAAAGGCGTCAGAAAGCGTTTATATGAGGGAAAAGGTTTTAATAAAGGGAATTGGTGGAATGCGAAAAATGCTTGTCACATTTACTTTCGTCAATCATCGGAAAGAGTCGAAGGCCGCGTCAGGTTTGAACCCACTACCCGTGGATTGCTGTGCTGACTGTTGTAATACACTCGTTTTCAGATGTAGAAGGGCCGTATCAGATGTATACAGCTGCTTTAAAAGAAAGACAGGGTAAATAACTCACGTGTGTTTTCTTTTTCCTTCTCAGCACCGGCAAATTATGCAGGGGAGACAATCCGAGAACGGAAAGGTAGGAGAAATTATCTTACCTACCTTGCACGACGTCTACCTTTCTGTTCCATATTTGTCTTTTTGCGGTTTGATAATTATAACAATTAAAGCGAAATAGAAAAATGTGCGCCCGTAATTGGAAACGAAAGCAGACCGAATGAAATTTACGAAATTAACCAAATGGTTCCGTTCATTAAAACTCGCTATCTGCACTGTCTGGGATGCGTTGGATTGACACTTATGCACGAAACTTTCCACTTCGTTCAAGTGAAGCACACTCGGGTCTTTGCGGAAAAATAAACCGGACACTGACACATATTGGATGTTTGCGAAACATGTTTCAGTTTCCGTGTCTATTGAACACAGGCGTTCGCTATTTAATCATTTGAACCTCCCCATGGAAAACACTGAACTTTGGAATATTATGTTCACAACAGATTCAGATCATCCTGCACAGAGGCACGCTCAATGCATGTCTTATCTTATCGACATTACATTATTAAAGCAGTATGAGGACTTTCTATCACTCTTTCAAATTAACTTGATCCTGACCTTTGTTTCACGAAGACATATTGAGCCGTTCCACGAGAAAACCAACATTGTGGACACGGATCAGCCTGCAAATACCGCGCAGGCAGTCTGGGGAGACACGTTTTGCCTCCTGTTGATTTTCTGTTTCGGGAATCATTACACTATACCTACATCCCTCCTGAGACGGAAAGTATCGGTCCGGGTTAGTATGCGCGGGCTGCGAAGGCTGATCTGGAGTGATACATTACGCAGAATCCATAGTGTTGATTTTTCTGTGGAACAGCTCAATTATGTTCATACAATTTGTGATATGTTTAATCCTTAGCCACATACACTTTACACGAACCAGATGATTTGAAAGCATTTAGACAAAACTATATACAATCGTTATAAAACTGAATATATAAGTATTGAAAACATTGTTGTTGAAAAAGAAATTTCTCATTATGAGCAATTTCTCTTTTTGTCACAATGATTTCAAAAGTCTCGGCTGCAGATGCGTCTGTCAAAGTTGGAACGAGTTAATCAAAACTCACATGTTTAACGTCTAAGAAAAGGCATATATGTTATGATAATGAATATCTTTGCGCAGAGGTAACGATAATTTGGATATTCTTAAGTAATATTAATGGTCATTATCTAAAGAATTCTGGCAATGAACATTCTGGTAAGAACAAGCCTTCGAATTGTCGTATGCATTTCACCTTGCACGTTTTTAACCACCTTACATCTTCTAACGAATGATACATCAATATCCATGGTAACAAGTTCTATTGTTTGACAACATTGAACCGATCTAGACCGCTAACAATGGTTTGTTTGATTTAGGTGAAACAAAATATCAATTATTTACACGTCAGTTTGAGAAAAGAATGGTTACGATATTAATAATTGCTTTTACACAGTTATTTAGAGGTGAGCACGCAACTGGATTTCGATGCAGTATGTAACCAGGAAAGATGAAACACAGCCAATCGAAAACAGTGCGATGCGAATGAAGGCCAATCAAATGTAGTGTTCGCGAATGTTTGTACACTGTCGAGATTGGCTGCAGGGCTGCAGGGGGCTTTGGATCGCTTCGACATCATTTGATAAAAAACGAAACAAAACTGTACCCGCCATATATTAATATTTTGTTGTAAACTTTAATCATTTAAAATGTATTTCCTAATCACAATTGTTATAATAATTATTATTATTATTATTATTATTATTATTATTATTATTATTATTATTATTATCATCATTTATTATTTTATTCTTATTTTATTTTTATTTTTTATTATTATTATGTTGTTGTTTTTATTTATTTATTTATTGTTATTAAAGGTAAATATACTGTTTCATCATACCCTATTTTTACAATATGTACATATTGATCTTAATCGACGTTGTTCGCACATACCCCCTATGGATGATATTCTTGGAGCAAGGTTAACGTATTATAATATGCGTCTATGCTATATAAACACTTGCCCACTTTATTATTGTTCAGATATCACAAGACGTTTTCTACACCGACACAGAAATCCAAGAGTGTTCATTCGTACCAGAGCTTACCAAAAGGCCCATGAAAAACTTAACAAACAACGATGCGTCATCCTGAAAGGTGTGTTGGAAATAAACGAACATTACAGGGCAAATTGTGTCACTAGGATCGCCACAGTACAGGTTCAAAACAACTGTGCGCTCAAATTAAATTCTGCGGCTGCTTGCAATAGAAAATCTACCAATCAAATAGCAGCTACTACTCAACATCTGCAATTTGATTGGTTGATTCGATATCTTTATCTGACGTGACAGTTAACTTAATGGGACATTTCCCCTAAACAAACAATTTGGTGAGCGGTTATGAAGAAAAAAATAAATTTCACGTAAGCAAGTTATGATTTCAAAAGCTCCGAATAAAGGGTTTCGTTCGACTTGATCCAAATTATATCATCATTCCGTTTCCAGGTAACACGGGTGAGGGTAAAACCACGGCAGCCATTGCTTTGATGGTATCCCTGTACGACGAGGACGAGTGTTTGTTGATTGCGTCACCGGAACATTGGCAAGCTGTCGACACACGAGCCGTCAACATAGTCCTTCTGGATGACGTATTCGGTGCCGGGTCGCTAGACGAAAAGCTCATGTTACAGTGGTCCTCGAGATTTGACGAGGTTTGAATCACTAATTACCCTTTAACCTTTTCCCACATAAAGACGCTTTCTGACGCCTCTGCAGCAGACGAATTTAGGAAACATGGTGCCACAATGTTTACAACTCTATTTAATATGTATAAATTAATTTGTAGAGATTCTGCATATTTTAGTGTATTTGGCTTAACATTGTGTTTCAGATTAAGATAATGCCATTTAATTTATTTCAAAGAAGGCTATCGTATGGCTACATTCTGTGTTACCTAGTATTTGTCTTAAGAAGGAATAACTGCAAAAGTATGTTTTCAAAACTGAAAACTATTGTTAACATTATTAATTGCAGAACAAATATTCTGTACAAGTTATTTGGGAGTCTTTAAGAACTTCAAAACATGTCTTCAGTTTGCTTCTCGCTGCCGTTTTTACACGGACGATCATAGGTTATATAATTTGTTCTGGGATATATGTACAATGATTTTGCAAATTGAGGGTAAGATCTAACCATATTATAATTGTTTCAGATAAACGAAGCATGCAAGGAGACCGCAGATAAGAAGGCTTTACGTGTAATCATAACAATAAGGTCCAACATCCTGGAACAATGTGAAACCCGTCTAGCGCAGTACAAACTGTTTGCTAAAGATAGATTTGTGGAATGTTCGTCGAAAGGTACGAGTGTTCTTACATCTCAGAACCAGATCTCTTTATGTCTGCTTTAAGCTATCTTATTAAATTGAGACCTAAACTTTAATTGAAAACGCTCATATATATCTGGTGACTGCCTATTACAGGTCGTCTCAGATTGACCTTTGCGTCAGCCAATCAAATTGGTGCCTACAAAATGTTTAGGTACGATCATAGATATAGATTAACGAGATAGAGAAGTGGTGATCGCCGAATGTTCCATTTGTATAATAACCCTTTTGAACCGAGGAGAACCGAGCGTTGGTTGTATGGTTTATTGGACAGAAAAACGAGCACCTGTTCGTGAATAATTCGGGTCAATTGAAGACGACCTTTTATGGAAAGTCGTCAGATGTAATTTACGTTCGGCAAAGTATTTTGGTCTGGTTTAAATGAGATTTAGCTTTGAGGTAACACAGGTGTTTACGTAGTCGGTTATAATCGCTCGCAGAATCCGCTGTGGTCGAGTGGTTAGCGTCGGGGATTTCGAAACCGGGTGTCCCGGGTTCGATCCCCAGTCGCGACACTACGGTCATGGTGGAGTGCCCTTGGGCAAGGCACATTTTCTAGCCTAGTACTGGTTTGTTTACCCAGGGATCATGAATAATTAATTTAATTGCGCGCTAAATGATCTTAGCTGTCGATGCGCCATAAAACAATATACATACTTTATTATAATCGCTCGTACAAATGCGTAAGCGTTCAGGATGAGTGAATACCGTTGGATATCCCAGGACGGATACTAAAAGATCCGTCTACTTGTCGAATGATCAGGACGATATGAGATCTATAGAAGACAGCTGTTTATTTTAATGTAAAATACTTGACATAAATGGGCGAAGATCTAACTGTTTGGTAAAAATATATTTATAGAAGATTCATCACAATTATTATAAATTTATAAAGGATGATTTAAGTACAACATTCTGAAATAAATGAATATTTTAAACAAGTCAAAGAACAGCCCAAAATATTCAAGTTCACGAGTGGCTATTCAAAAATAGTTTAATGATTAAAGCGATCGTATTGAACGAGAAAGCAGAACACCAACTAAACTATTTCCTATCATGTTATTAAAATCAAACTTTGTGTAAATTCCAGAACTGAGTTTAAGCGAGAGAAAGGCCATGCTGACGAAGCATTTATCGGTCGACGAGAAAACCACCTTGGTCAAGTCGGAGGTGGACAAGAGTTCCAAAATTCACACATCTAGTCTTGGATATCCTGAATGCTGTTATCTCTATGCCAATAAAGAAGCATTTCTCGGCATAGGGTCCCAGTTCTTTGAGAGGCCCATTGGTAAGTAATTTCAATTTATTTAATTATAACACTATTTTTAACCCTATTTTGACGCATCTAACGGTAGTCGACTTTTGAATCAGTCTGGCTTAATGAGTAACTCATCATAGTCTGGGATACACAGAGTGCTCTGTTTGATATGCAAACAAGAAAGCAATATTCTTCATTTTGAAAGACCCAATTGGTGAATCCTTTCTGTAGGTTTAAAATTGACGCATCGTCTTATTTCCAGAAGCAGATTTCCTAGTCATTCTGTTTTTTAGTCATTCTGCCTTTCAGTTTGTTTTTGTCACGTGTCTGCATGGTGCGGTTCACTGCTTTCAAAGATTTTCAATTATCATGACACCAGCCTGAATCGTAAAACTAAACCCACACCCTATTGAGCGCTAAGAAGGCAAAGTCTGCCACGTGGTCATCGGCACGTCTTCCCTATAATTGTAATCTGTGGAAAATGAAAACGAAAATTCAGTACTGTGTACGTCTCATAATGACGTACAATGGTGTTCATGTTTTATAGAACAGTTTTAGGCCTTTAGGCACAGGACATTGGACGCTAAGAAGGGAAAGCACCTGTACCAAGTATAAAGCCATTTGTATCATGGGCCATGACTTCGAACCCACAAAACCGCCGTGTCGTAACACGAGTCCTGACAACATCGTGCAAACACGTTAAATTAATGCAGTTATTTACAATATTTACAATTTAAAAATGCAGTTCACTTTTTTTTGAAACTTTACACGTTTCCTCCCTGTTTTCAAAGCAGACGAATCCAAACAAAAGAACCATACTCAGGTCAACGAGTTCTCCAACATTTATGTTTTTAATGCAAACCCCAGAAAACCATCATTATGGACTCTGCTTAATGTATCAATCCAGATCAGACTGCGCATTCCGCGCAGGCTAATGCGGGCCGACACATTCCGTCTCAGGGGAATAGAGGTATAGAGTAATGATTCCTGAAACAGAAAATCCACAAGATGCGAAAAGTGTCTGTCCGGGTTATCCTTTGCGGCATGCTTAGACTGATCCGGTTCGATACTTTACGCAGCGTCCACAATGTTGGTTTTTATCGTGGAACGGCTTATATCTAGTTAACCACTCAGTTGAGAGTATAGAATGTTTGTTCACTTACTCAAGAACATAAGATAAGCTGACTGTCCAAGTTTCATATGAACGATACCATTCTTTAATCATTTTTCATATTTCTGTAATGTTTAGAATCACTACTGGACTATCTGAACAATTTATACGAGGGAGGGAAGTACGCTTATCTAGCTATGGTCGTCATGATGTTCCAGAAGGAAGCTATACTATTTGCCAAGAAACTTAACGTACGTACATTTAATATACATGTGGCCATCGACGTTCAGTATCGCTTTTAACCATTTGCCACCTATAGACACATGTTTACGATTGTTGCTGCTGACGGCTTTTTAAAAACATTCTCGCAAATGAAAACATTTCTTCACAATAAGCAAAAAGAGGGTGGGGGGGGGGGGGGGGGGGGGGGGGGGGGGCGTAATGCCTAATAACATATTTTGTTACATTTTCATTTACAAATATTTTGCTGAGTTATATATACGAAGTTGTCTGCTGTAGATATATTGTTTGTTGGAAAAAGGTTAATGTCGCTGTAAGTTTATCGATGAATAAATTAAGTCAATTAATATACATGTAATACATTCGGAATTACAAGTCTTGTGACGTTTATTTATCACATAATTTAGTCACAAAGTTTATCATCTGCAGATACTACGCGTCAAAATGGGCTTATTTTAACCCTTTCCCACATACAGACGCTTTCTTAAAGTCCTCTGCAGCAAGCAATTTTTGGAAAAAGATTGTTCCAAATTGGGAAATTGTTCAAAAAAAATTCAACGCTTTCCAATAATTATACTTTCCTTTGTAAAGATTTTCCTTTGTAAAGATTTTGAAGTTGTCCTAGCAAAGGTAAACTGTTTGACTGATATCGCTTAAATCTCCAGTATAACACCAATCTCACCTATATATTTTCAGGAGTTTTCGGACGAGCTGTTCCGCGAGAAAATATTAGATTTAGCTTATCTGTGTGAAGTTCCTAACTCGGATCATATTGGTGCCTTCCTTCTAACCGGCCTCGAGTCCCAGGTCGGTTCTCTGGTCAACTACTATGAGGATAGGGAATGTTTTACCTTCTCACACGAAAGTATCATGGAAGCCATGATGGCGTCGTTCGGCGAAAGACATCCCCAAGAAGTTCTAGAAGGTAAATTTAACTATATGAGCCGTTCCATGAGAACACAAATAGTATGGACTCTGCGTAATGTATCGACCCAGATCAGCCTGCGCAGTCCGCATAGGCTAATCCGGGCGACACATTCCGTCTCAGGGGGACAAAGGTATATGGAAATGATTCCTGAAACAGAAAATCCAGAGGAGGCGAAACGTGTCTGTCCGGGTTAGCATGTGCGGCTTGCTTAGGCTGATCCGGGTCGATACTTTACGCAGAGTCCACAATGTTGGTTTTCTCGCGGGACGGCGCATATGTAGACATAGACGATTCTTTTGAGTACCCACAACATAGTGCTTACGTCAATTAGTGATTTTAAAACATGAAAATGCCCCTTATCTAGATCTCTCTATAACTATTGGAGGTGAATTCATTTTGACTATATTGGCGAAAATTCCATTAAGCTAGTAGTAACATGGAAGCCATGATGGCGTCGTTCGGTGAAAGGCACCCACAAGAAGTTCTAGACGGTAATTCAATTAGGTTGTGATTATTTTTTGACTATTTTGACGATAATTTGATGGATGGAATGGTTCATTCATTGTCTCGTTCGCTGAAACACATCCTCAAGAGGTTCCGGAAGGTAAATTAATTTGTTTGTTATACATTAAACTTTATGCGTTGATTTTATATTGGCTATATTGGCGGTAATTTAATTGAGATAGAAACCAAAATGTTTGTAATATTCATTATTGTGAAAGATGGTATTGGGATAGAAGGTATCTTGTAAATTATAATGGCGTCGTTTGGTGAAAGCCGATTGCACTAAAACAATCAATGATATAACACATAAACATTGGCGATTGTTGTATTTTGACTACATTGGGTGTGATATTGATTAGACTATATTTGCGGTGACGTTTACATTACCATACCATAATCATGTTATTTTTATCCTCATTTCAACAGGTTGTTCGCTGCCATTTTTGATGGACTTTGTCGGAACGGACGGAGATAGCGAGGATGACGACGGCGCAACCGAAATATTCCTGATGAGGGTGAAAAAGCCAAAGTTTGTCGTGCTTGCCAAGGTCATGGAACACTATATACTAAACGGAGAGGTGAAACGAATATCTCAACATCGCGCTATGAAGGACGCGACGTTTGTGGGGTTCTTGTTTGAATATATACAACAGAAAGGTTCCACTAACCAGGTTCTACTGAGTGAAGATAATAACTTCCGGGTATGTTTTACCGTGTAAATTAAACTGAAAGCTTAACCTTTCCCACCTGCATCAAATGAGCCGTCCCGCGGATCAGCCTAAGCATGCCGCGCAGGTTAACCCGGACAGACAATTTTCGCCTCCTGTGGATTTTCTGTTTCAGGAATCAATACTCTAATACCTCTATCCCCCTGTGACGGAATGTGTCAGCCCGGATTAGCCTGCGCCGACTGCACAGGCTGGTCTGGTTCGATACATTTCGCAGAGTCCACACTGTTGGTTTTTGTCGTGGAACAGCTCAAATATGCAGTAGACAACTTTGATAAACAGGTAGACAAAATATTGGAATATCTCTAAAAATGGAATTTCAATTAGTGAATAGAATTGAAACCATTATGAGTAATTTCTCCATTTGTCACAATGTTTTCAAAAGGCATCTGATGCAGAGGCGTCGGAAAGCGTCTGTAAGTGGGGTTTATTCAGAAAGCAGCAGTTCATTATTTTGCAAGTACGGTTTATGAACTATGTCTCATGAGTAAATGAATGGAAAAATACCCCAAACACATTTACGTGTATACATTGATGCACTACTTTCATAGAGTGACACCATGATTTATTAACGATCCTAACTGTAATATACGATTTATTTACCATATTACTTTTGTCGCGGTCATTCCATCTCTCATAAAACGAACCTGCGAACAACAAAATTATTGCGAGACACTCATTTCGAGGGCTTGGCGTGAAACGGTTGTAACTAAAAACCTATTTTGAAAACCCTGGTTTAGGGGCAATTTTGACCCCTTTGTAAACAATGCAAATTTAGGTGCCATTGCTCAGAACGAGCAATGGCACCTAAATTTCCATTGTTTACCAAGAAAAATGATTTAACGCTTATAAAGACTTTATGGCGAGGCGATTAACCTGGGTAAAAAAATGCCCATTTAAGTTACAACCGTTTCACGCCAAGCCCTCGATTTGTTATGTGTACACGAACATTTCTCTAGGTCTAAACTTAAAATGAGCCGTCCAGCGAGAAAACCAACACTATGGCCTCTGCGTAATGTATCGACCCAGATAAGACTACGCAGCCGGCGCAGGCTTATCCGGGCTGACACATTCCGTCACAGGGGGGGTATAGAGTAGTGATTCCTGAAACAGGAATCCACAGGAAGCGAAAAGTGTCTGTCCGGGTTAGCCTGCGCGGCATGCTTAGGCTGATCCGGGTCGATAATTTACGCAGAGTCCAAACTGTTGGTTTTCTCACGGGACGACTCAAATTGTGTTTGAATGGCCTTTTACGCCGCTTTCAACCGTATTTTATTTGTGTAACGGCGTTTCCTTGAAAAGTTATCTGTACTACCAGTTGTATGTATCCTGGTACATTTGCATCCGTCGTAATGCTATCCCCGCAACCCTGCGTGCCAAGGAGGGAAGCCATTACTATCAGTGTTTTAGTCGTTGGTATATATCGAACCCTGGTCTCCCGCTACCGTGGCGGAAGCTCTAACCACTACACCATAGACAGAGTCAATTTAGATGACTATTTTGTTACAGGAATCCAGTGGCAACCATAGACGAGTGGGTTTATTATACGGCGCTATAGATCAGGAGGTACCAAACCTATACCTGGTATCGGCTATATTGAAAGCAGGTAAGATTCATCTTTCATATTGTATTATTAAATGGCTTGATTTGTCTTGCATTTGAAGGAAATAAATGACACATTCACCAATCAGTCTTGATATCGTATTATATTAATATATTAACAATGTAATATATATTCTGATTGGCTTTATCATATGGATTAACCAATAAAAACAAAGTGTTGCATTTATAATTTAGAAAATTCATTAAAATTGGATTTAAAACAGAAGCAATTGATATTTTAGATAACACAGAAAAGGGTGGTGAGTGTCTGGTTCAAAGCTGTCTGGTTTGAATAACGTGATGTGTGGTGTTTTACACAATGTAGGCACATACTTATCAATATATTAGTTACCACATCGTTTGCCACAAATTGTTCAACTGTTTTCAGTAATTATACTTTGGTGTATGTGAGAAAAGGTTAATATGAGCCATTTCACGAGAAAACCAACATCGTGGACACTGTTCACCCCCTACGTTTTTTCTGTTTCATGAATCATTTCTGTATACCTATATCCCCTTGAGACGGAATGTGTCGACCCGGATCAGTCTGCGCGGACTGCGCAGGCTGATCTGTCGATACATTACGCAGAGTCCATATTGTTGGTTATCTCGTCTGATTGATATTTCAGGAGTCCACATAAACCATCCAATGAAAGAGAAATGGTGTGAGGCAGAGTTGGGGGCGGCTCTGTGTATGTCTGTTGAACGAGGGAGTGTTGACATCTACAAGGCTCTAGTCGAAACGGGAGTCACACCGCCTGACAAACTCTTCTACGAGGCCCGATTTCTCTCCCGTGTTGACATTGTTAGGGATCTGCTGGGGGTAATTCATTTGTTCTCTATATTTAAGTTTATTGTAGCCCTGATCTTGGTTGAGTGTATTGGCCAAAGTTATTATTCAAAAATTTAAATTATTCTAAAATTTAAATGTTTGTAAAATACAAGATTAATCCTAGATCAAACTATGAAATATCAATTTGATAGATTTGCTTTATCTTTTATCTCGACTAACTGGTTAGCTCAATTTGAGGCCTCGGATAGTTTCAAAACTGTCGTGTGATGGGTTCAAAGTAGCTCGAATGATATTCAATCTTTCGGACAAAAAATCAGTCATTTTAGTGTATGAATATTATTGTAGTCAAAAGTATGACGTGTCACTCATTATTCGTAAAGTCTGTTTTCGTAAATAATTAAGTAAAATAAATCGATCAATTTTGTCATATTTTTGTTCTTAAAAAATGAAAAAAAATATCAAGAAATATCATTAACCCTTTCCCAAATACAGACGCTTTATGACGCCTCCGCAGCAGACGATTTTTGCCTGCATTGTTTCAAAAGGAGAACTTGATCATTATAAATAATTTCGCCACAATATGTTCAACTCTATTTGATGATTGTACTAGCATTCATAGAGATTTTCCATATTTTTTACCAGATGTTATCGAAGTCGTCTGCTGCAGATTTAGTGTATGTGGAAAGGTTTAAAAGGTTTTTGTACTTTATATTTACAGCGCCGTTACTGGAGCAGTGAACAGAAGGACATTGCCGTAGTGCGGGCAGCACGTGGGGTTCACGCAGAGAGTCAAGATATAGTTACGTTACTGTTGCAGGACGGTGCTGCCGTCAACTCAATACGCGATGGTACTACAGCATTGTGTGAGGCCGTCAAATCAGGTAGGGCCCTGTTTGGGTAGATTGTGGACGATTCTATCTTATATCAGAACTTCCAACAATGCTGTCAAATCTCAAATCAGAGCTAAATATTTATCTCCTATCTAGACTGTTACTTGAACCGTTCCGTGTTGTTGCTAAGATTAAATTATAAAAATATTCACGAAATTAAAAAAATGTTACGAGGTCAATAATCGGAAAATCGATGAGCAAGTTACTCCATATGTACATCTTAATCAAAGTTTAATTCCGTTGTTTGTTTTGTATTTGAATGATTTTTGGCACGCAGGTTTCGACAGAGTTTCAGTTAAATCACGGCATTTTATGGTCAATTTCCAGTGCTATTGGTATTATTCATCTAAACACCGATGGATCAGTCGTACTACCATCCCCGCAACCCTGAGCGATAAGAATCGAAGCCATACTTACCATTATAAAGTCTTCCGTTGTCTGTTTTACAGGAAAGATGAAGACAGTGTTGATGCTGTTATCCAGCGGTGCTAGTGTACATGACCGCGATGGTACCCAGCAAAGTCCACTGCATCACGCCATTGATTGGAACAATATAGAAATAGTTAAAACACTTCTCAAGAGACATGCTGACGTCAACGCACGTGACTCTGTGGGATTCACGCCATTTCACGTGGCGGCCGGCTGGGGAAGGGAGACAATCATGGAATTACTAATGTCTAAACGAGTCGACTGCCTTTCAGCCGATGAGCAAGAAAACAATGTGTTACATGTATGTGCGGCAAATGGTCAGACAAAACTGATGAAAATGGTACTGGATAAATACAAAAGTGAAATCGACAGGATTATCATATCACGTAATAGACATGGCTGGACGCCATTAGACTTTGCACTACGCTGCGGCCATCTTGGTGTCAGCAAGTTGCTCATACTCGCCATTATGAAAACCAATTCATTAAAGACCCAAATGAGAACGTTTGTACATACACGGTTCTACGTGGTTAAGTTGGAGGACTTCGATCTGGCGGAGCGGTACCAATACAGGTTCCTTAACCCAAGTTTAGGGCGCACCTGTTTTCAGATGCCGCGAGGTAATTGGTTCATTCAGGCTGGAAACAGGGAGGAGTATGAAGAAGTGAGGGAGTTTTCCATGAAATACGAAAACAAATTAAGACAGAAACTAGCTAAATCTTAGCCCTTATCCTCTAGACGTCCTGCAACAACATTGGTTATGGAGCAGCCTTTTACTTAGAACAGATACACGAATAGCGAGCATTGAAGATAAAGGTTTAACTGCATACATGTGCAGGCTTGTCTTGGTCTACATTGTCCGCAAATGACGTAAAAAGGCGTATATTAGGGCATACGAAACATGTAGTTTAAATGTGTGTCTTACTGCATACGTAAATCATATTGTGGACTCTGCGTAAAGTATCGACCCGGATCAGCATAAGCATGCCGCACAGGCTTACCTCGACAGACACTTTTCGCCTCCTGTAGATTTTCTGTAGGAATCATTACTCTATACATCTATCCCCCTAAGACGAAATGTGTCGGCCTGGATTAGCCTGCGCGGACTACACATACTGATCTTGGTCGATACATTACGCATATACTATAATATTGGTTGTCTTGCGGGAAAGTTCAAATGTTGTTTAATGTCGCAAATTACATCAAACGTAGATTGATTTTAAGGGCAAGGGCGTTTATGCCGACATAGGTTCAAATGTTAGCTTACGTCGTAGGTTACTGCATACGTTAATGATGTTTATATGAATACTGAACATTGGCAGAAATTGGCATTTTCCTTTTCATAATTACTGTGTATGCTTGTTGTGTATGCTTGTTTATCTATGTTAATAATGATGCCCATTATAACGCGACCAGGATACGTTGCTGTTTACAATTATTCGACCGGCTTTGTTGCTTGGGGTCGCTCAATAAAAACGGTAGCCACAGTCTGAGCCTGACTTGAACCGTAAGAGCCGGCTAAATGGATCTGAACGATTGGAGTCAATGCAGCTATTGAGTTCCAGCAGGCGGGGTGGTATTGGTTTATATCTTATATAGTTTTATATGGATGTAAAAATAAGGTTTGGGACCAATGTCATCTTTCCTGTCGGCCGCGATATGACCTTAGCTGTTGAAAGAGATGTACAACCCCAAAACAAACTTGTCAAAACAAAGCAAACACATATCGAGGACTTGGCTTGAAACGGTTGGAACTAAAAATCTATTTTGAAAACCCTGGTTTTGGGGCAATTTTGACCCCTTTGTAAACAATGCAAATCGGAACGAGCAATGGCACCTAAATTTCCATTGTTTAGGCGAGGTAAAATACAAATTTTAGTTACAACTGTTTCACGCTAAGCCCTCGATATGTATAGGATACAACTTGACTCTTTCGCTGCCAAAATCAACTAAATGCATTTGCAAATAATGCAGACTCAGGTGTGACAGCTGATAACGAGCTGTCTCTTCTGAAATCTACATTGTTTGCCACTAAGCCATTAATTGTAACCGAACTTCCAATTGAAGGAACACGAACAATGGAGTGGTCCAACATTGAAGAGTTGGACTTTTTGAAGTTCGGCAGTGAAAGAGTTTGAAAGTATTGAACAGTCAGCCATGACATTACTGATAAGCCCCCTCCCCATTGTTTAAATTCCTAGAGGAGTTGTTATAAAGTAGTTATTTGGTATAATAAATCGAAATTAAAAGAGATTCAATAAAACAGTGTTGAGTTTTCTTAAAAGAAATAATACAGGAATTAAATGCAAGGTGCAAGAGAGTCTTCCTCGAGTCGACTGATTCGATGGTGTCAGGTTTAATGGACCAGTAGTACTGGTAAATCACACAAGAAACGACGTGATATAACTAAAAAATTGTTGAAAGCGGCGTAAAACACCAAACAATCAATCAATCAATATGTGCTATACTCTGTCTTGAAAGCAAAAATATAAATACACACCTAAAAGTGTTATCGTGAGTAATTTCCCCCTTAGTTCGGAAACGTTTGAAAGTCGTTTCAAAGTATCAAAGAGCATCTGCATCAGGGGAAATGCTTTATGTAGAGAGTTCGTTAACATTAAGTCCCATGTGCCATGTATCGCACGCAGTCGAATTGCTTCATTAAGTCATCAGTTGATTTGCTAAGTGAATACTCTTTACGCTTAAAATGTACTACGTAAACGAAGAGGAATCATACTATTGTTTAGCGACAATGTCGATAAAATTGTAGGATATAGAGTAAATGATTATAGTGACCAGTCTCATGTGTCAATAATGGTTTTAAACGCTATTGGATGAAGTGCATATATAAAAGCCGCATGTAACAGGGGAAGATACATATCTCCAATAATAAATAACACTTTCCTTCGACACCTCTTCTGATATTGTAAGAAAATGAGAAATTGCTCAAAATGAGAAATTTCTCCATTTCCACCATCAGAATTGTTCTTGGACTTGTCCAGACCAGGTACACTATATTACATGTTATATAGTGTCCCTGTCCGGACATATCACATTACTATTCTGTGTTTACCCGAGAATACGACTGGACAAATAGCATATGGGGTAAAAGATTGAGCATGTATGGAATAACGGAGAGTATGGTCACTACGGTCCCAAATCTAGTTGTGTCAACTGGTCATTGAATTAAACTCATTGATTACGACCTATTTATGACAGCGGAATACTAGTCATGAGCAGATGGGATGACTTGCGTATAATTGAGCCGTCCCGCGAGAAAACCAACAATGTGGACTCTGCGTAAAGTATCGACCCGGATCAGCCGGCGCAGTCCGCGCAGGCTAATCCGAGCCGACACATTCCGTCTCAGGTGGATAGAGGTATAGAGTAATGATTCCTGAAACAGAAAATTCAACGGGTTGCAAAAAGTGTGTGTCCGGGTTAGTCTGCGCGGCATGCTTAGGCTGATCCGGGTCGATACTTTACACAGAAGAACAGTTTACTGTGATTCACAGGTTCATATTTCACTACAATAGTAATTGTTTATTTTGATATTGTGCATTTAAAAGTAGTATTTTGTTTCCATAGTTACATATAAGGAAGAATATGCTTGGACATTTTTAGGTAACATGTACATAATATTACCATGTGTCTGATTCCAAGATCAGTTGGTATAAGTGTTCGTTCGGAGACGCTCTACAAAAGTCATATTGATTGGTTTATAAACATAGCTCCAAGGCAGCATCAAAACAGGTTCAAAAGGGGGCGTTTCTTGTATGTATAGAGTAAAAACATAGAAATCTATTTAATTTCTTTTTAATCAGGTGAGCGATTTAGGACCATCTTGGTCCACTTGAATGTGTATATGGTGAACACTTTAAAATCTTCTTGTCTAAAAGTAAACGGGTAAATTTGGAAATAATTTGGCATAGATGTTTCAGGGTGACCTTTTAACAAATTAGTAAATTATGTCTTTGTCTTCCTTCAATGACCATCCATTTGGTTACATCCTGGAGAGTTTACACACTTAAAATTACCATGCTGGCTACTTCCCTGGTATGATTATTAATCCCACCCCGCACACGAGCATTTCAACGTTGGCAGTGTGTATAAAGGAATAGGGTATTGATGGTGTTGTCATAGTAAATAAAAAACCTTTAGGCAGACTAAAATGAAACTGGATGAACAAAGTGACTTACCTCATTTTTGAGTGAAAGCATTCGAATGTATAACAAACATAGCTTGTGTACATACATATACAACTGCCTGCCTGACATTAAGTTACGAATTCCATTACAACCGTCCCACCAGTACTTTCAGTGCTTTGATTTATAAGAAGATGCGTTTCTATTAGGTACATATATCGCTCGCTTCAAACTTTTATTAATACAGATTACAATCTTTTTTTTTTAGAAAAAGTTAAATGGAATCGGCGTCTGCATGATATTTACCATGGTCGGACACACACGATTGTTGACTCCCCTACGCTTCAAACATGCCGAATTGTTTACAGTATACTCTTCCATGTTCAAAATCGGGCGTATCCATTTCTCATGTAATAAAAGTTTTGGACTAGTTTGATGAGTAAAACGCAACGTTACGAGCTGACTCGCCTGAATCAGTATTGTTTGCAAAAACCTCAATATTGCCTTTGGCGCTGAACGAGTTAAGCAGTTTGTGATAGCGCCCGAAGCAAACCACGTGAATGATTCTATAAGAAACTCATTTTGTTTCAATTGATCTGCCTCTGTAAACACATCGTGTTTGCTGCAACAACAACTCATGGCAATAATCGGTAACGAGACCATTGATAATTTACAATTGACTTCATGTCCACTTTAAACTGTTCAAAGCTGAAAATATTTGACAAAAGAAGAAATTTAAAATGTTGACAAAGAGTACATATTTATTGAGACAGAATTCAAATAAATCCAAAAAACAAAGCAAAAAACAAAGCTTATGCTCATTTCATTCTTAGTTTCGCGAAATATTTTCGTCTTTTGCATATATCTATGTATATCAAAACTCGTCACAAAAATGACAAGGGTAAATGCATAATTGATTTGTGTTGAAAAGAAAAAAGAAAAATATTGTCAAATCGATGATGTTCAGATCACTCTTCGGATATCGGACTGTCTTGCAGGGTGACATATTGATAAAGGAGTGTATGTGTGCTTGAAGGTCGAGATATAAATACAATTGAATTAAAAACAAATATTTGAAGAAAAAAAATGTGCACGGGAATAACAGATTGGAATTTTACTGAGTGATGATAATCATAATACGTAATTCGATTTTTCGAATAGCACACACGGACAACTGTAACCAAATATATTGTACCATCACCATCATCAGCAGCGGCAGCAGCAGCAGCAGCAGTTGAACATGTCTTCAGAAATGGCTAGTGTTCATTTATCTGAAAATGTGGACAATCATTGCAATATTATTTTCAACGTCGAGGGTCGAGTTTTCCGCACGGCAGAGGGCACGGTCAAATCCTTACCCCGAAGTCTAATGGGTTCCCTAGATGAGGAATCTAAATACTTTAATAAAGCAACACATGCATTCTGCTTCGATCGAGATTCGAGCTTGTTTCCTCACATTCTTGCGGCTCATCGTGATGGAGAGGTACACGTACCACGTGACGTGTGTGCCATTCGCTTCAGAAAGGAGCTGGACTTCTGGAGAATACCAAAGTCCTTCATCGCACCCTGTTGTTGGAATTACTATTACAGCTCGTATGACGACTTGCATATATTAAATAAGATAGTTAAAACATTGCCGGAAAAAACGAGTATTGGTCCCCAGACAATTATGCACATTCTTAATACCGAAAACGAAGAGAAAGAGTCGATGCAAGGTACAAAGAAACCGGAAGCTGCTGACAACACGTCATTGAGACATAAGTTATGGCTGTTTCTAGAGGAACCTACGTCCTCAAGGGCGGCAATGGTGAGAGTCTTTTTTATTCACACTGAATGAGACGGGATACATGTTAGCCAACTGTAATACATGTGTGACCGAGGTAGCTTCAAGCTAGAACAGCCTGCGTATCCGCATACGCTTAGTCTGCATACGCTTCCATGTTGAAAATTGGACCATTCCTTTTTTTTCGTCCACCAGGAAAATTGGTAAAATGTTAATGTCTACAGGTGCAAACAATCCAGATTTCAGCAGAGACAGCTCGTTAGGGGCTGTCTCACGTGAATCTGCGTTGTTTGTTGCAAAAAAGCATTTACTTGTCTTTAGCAGCGAAAGGGTTAAGACGATTTTTATAAGCACATACAATTGTATTTGATAGCGTGGAAGCTTTTGTTGTGTGTAACTTTTAACTATGGCTGTTAGTTCCTAGCGTATAACATGTTTACCACCCCATTATACTGTTCACACGATTTTCGATTACACTGTAATCTATATGTGATCCTTTCCAGGTATTGGTTAGATAGAGTTAACACGCTATATTCAAATTATCAAATGTTCGAGTTATCGCGAGTCCACTGTACACAAATTGTTTGAACGCAAGTATAAGATAGACAATGTATATTTTGTGAAATAAAAAATGCAATTTTACATTTCTAGGTATGGTGTTACATTTTCGTGTTCGTTGCGATCTTAAGCATGGCCCTTTACATCATCTGGTTAGAGGAGGGTGTCCGTGTAGACCCTTATCTAGCCCCGTATACAGTCTACGCCAAGGAACTGGGCCATCGTGGGAATTCTACGTTCAATGAGAAGATATCAAGACTCTTACTTACAGATCCACACAAACTCCTTCTTGCTTTCGACTGTTTCTGTACGCTGTTCTTTGCTTTGGAAGTATGTGCTCATTTCGCCACGTGCCCACACAAGCGACGTTATTTCTCGGACTGGTTTAACGGTACGAAGATGGCTTTATCGTTCTGCATGGTATACAGTACCGTTTTTGAATTGAGGAAAGACTGGTTATCGAACGACAATGTGGCGCTGATCTGGTTTCTGATTAAGAGCATGAACACTCTCCGGGCTCTGCTGATATTGAAGCTGCACGTTAAACGTCATGTTACTGGCATTCCTTGACTGTACAAAGGAGCTGGTCCTTCTTGTTCTCGTGTTGTTCCTTATGGTCATCATGTACGGCGGGCTGATTTTCGCATTCGAGATGGACAGCGACATGTTTCCCGACACCATCAGCTCGATATGGTGGGCTCTGATTACCATGACAACGATAGGGTACGGGGATTTTCACCCAACCAGGCCCATGGGGTATGCAGTCGGCATGGCATGCGCAATCGAGGGCGTTATGATGATCGCTTTACCCATTGCGGTTGTCGCGTCCTATTTCGCTAAATATCAGGACAGGAATGGAGATCTTCAGAGGCATTTACACGCTGTCAAAGATGAAGAGGCTGAACGCAATGAAAAGGTTGAACGTTGCGAAAGTATTGAAGAAACGAATACAGATAGCGCTGAAGGTGTAAAGCTATAACATCTTTTTAACCCTAGCCCACATACAGAAAATATGCAGCAAACGACTCTGAAAGCAATCAGGCAAAAATTAGAAATATCTCTGTAGATAAAAATTAAAATTATTGTATGGAATTGAAAAACATTGAGGCAAAAGGAGGAATTGCTCATTATGAGCATTTTCTCATATTGCCACAATGTGTTCAAGTCGTCTGCGTCTGAAAGTCAGGAAGGATTATACGGGTGTAATTGACAATGTGTGTTGTTCTACTAGTGTTATTCATCGTTGTTGAGCCTTTCAGTGGTTTATTATCCCGTTAGTTGAATATATATATATATATATATATATATTTGTATATAACAAAAGCCAAGTCAGACGAAAACCGACATTGGAAACTTAACGACCAGCGAAGAGCGCTTGATCAGTCTCTTTCCTGTTCGCAAATCACTCGTACACACATTATGAAATACTACGATTAACGACTAGCGAGATCAGTATCTTAAACAAGAGGGCCATGAGGCCCTGGAATCGCTCACCTAAGAATGGGCTATTGAAGACTTAACTTAACTCTTTCAGCGCCAATGGCAATATCATCAAGACAAACTTTCTGACAAAAGTTCAAGCTGCTCAAGTCAAAAAAGCGAGTTCTATTGTGTTAACTAGATTGTTCTACAGTTTAGCCTAGTGAACTAGTTGTTGACCTGACCTGACCCTTATTCGAACTTACCCTAGATATCACCAAGACAAACATTTTGACAAAGTTTCAACATGCTCCAGCCAAAAATGCGGCTTTGATCCACCTAGTGACCTGGGTTTTGACCGGACATGACCCATATATTCGAACTTGGCCTAGATATCATCAAGACAAACTTTCTGACAAAGTTTCAACATGCTCAAGCCAAAAATGCGGCTTCCAGTGTTAACAAGATTTTCATTAAATTTGGCCTAGTGACCTAGTTTTTGACCAGACATGACCCAGTTTTGAACTTGGCCTAGATTTGATGGAGATATATATTCTGATAAACTTTCATGAGGATTGGATGCAAAATGTTGCCTCTAGAGTGTTAACAAACAAATGTTGACGACAGATGACGAACGACGGACAAAAGGCGATCACAAAAACTCATCTTGAGCACTTTGTGCTCTGGTGAGCTACAAAGAGCGGCAATATTTTTAGACGAATTTTACAATATAGTATACTTAATTACATAAAAACTACAAGTTTGATAGCAAGGTTTTACAGGGAAAGCATTCACATTCACAGGTTTGTTTTCTTCAAAATAAACAGGTTTTAGCAACAAGTACGTGGTTCTCAAATAATCTTTCAAATAGTATCTGTCGCTCTGGTCTATACCTCGAGCTTGCGTTGGTAGCCGCGCCACAAACGGGAACTTATGGGTGTCTATTTCAAGGGATTCAGGTCAAAACTGTAACGGACATTTTCAGAGATGTTGAATTAAATTGGCGCCCTAAATTTTACAAAAATGGTCAAAATCATTCCCAAATAGCCTCGGTGGAAAATGAACAGATATTTGGAGTGTAGAATTAAAACAAAGTTCAATGTGTAGAGTGGATGATCTTTTAATATTTAGGAATTCAGCAAATTTCAAATTTAGATCAAGTTCTAGAACAATTAAGATTTATTCATCAATTATTGTATGTAAACTATTGTTTCTATGAACAGATATTGGTTTATATACTTCAATAAATGTGTTAACATAATGAACAGGATATTAAATGCTCATTATAAATACAAATAAGTATGTAAAATACTTTAAACACAGTTTTAGCTGAATTATACTCTCAATAAAAAGTCCTTTAAATTCTTAAGTTTTACCCTTTCAAACAAACAGTTGAGTTGTGACACATCTGCAGCAAAAAATGAGCAATTTCTCCTTTTGCCACAATGTTTTCCACTTGTATTCATAAGTTATCCATTCAATTATAGAGATTTTCTATTTTTTGACAAAATATGTTCAAAGTCGTCTGCTGCGGAATTGTTGTATGAGGGAAAGGGTTAATTAGCAATGTCTGCTTTTGCAACACTTAGTTCAACTCTAGTCAATTAATATCATTCACTGAGTATTCCATATTGTTTACTTAAAGAGATTTTCATTCCTCTGCTGCAGAATGTTGTACCGGTATGTGGAAAAGTGTAAAACAACATATTCTCCATCTAAAACCACAATTACTCTTCAGATGATTTCAGAGTACTTAGCCCTTACCGTTACGCATACACAACAAATCTGCAGCAGAGGACTTTGAGGACATCTGGGCAAATATATGCAAAATCTTTATAAATGGAAGCATAATGTTTCAAAGGAGTTTTAAAAATACATTGTGGAAAAATGAGAAATTGCTCATTATCATTATGAGCAATTTCTCAATTTGCCACAATATTTTCAGGAGTTATCTGCTGCAGATGTGTTAACCCTTTCCCACCTGCAGATGCATTTTGACACAATGGCAGCAGACGACTTTTGAAAACATTGTGACCAAAGGTGAAATTGCTCAAGATGAGCAATTTCTCCTTTGGCCACAATGTTTTCAACGTTATGTTATAGTAAAACTCTAATTTATTGAGATTGTTCATGTTTTTGTCAATAAGTTTTGAAAGTTGTCTGCTGCAGAATTGCCCAGGTAGAAAAGGTTTAAAATGCGTTTGCACGTCGAGTTTAACAACCTGATTCTGATCGGACTGGGAAACTCTGTAAGCCGGCTTTGATCATTGTGGACAAAAAGTCTCAAGGGTTGATCTCCGTGGAATTGGTTCATTTGATCATAAAAGATGGAATAATATCATGTTAATCTCCAAAATAAAATATCTATGTTTTTGTGAGTCCCCAAGTATCATGTTGGACTATATCAATATATATTACCAATATAACTGTTGACATGTATAATAATTATATAATATAATTAATGGGTCACGTCACACGAACACTGACCTTGAAGACTTGGTGACCTTAAATGATCCAGATCTGCCCATGGCCCTGCCATATTGTACAAACATGCAAGGGGCCAACGGAGACAGGCATTAACATAATCGGACTAAACAAGTATGCAATATATTTTGTATTTGCAAAACTTCTGAAGGTCGGCTTTCTACATCCTCGGTACCCAGGCTATTCATAAAACATATGATACCCTGGGCAAATTGGCTAGCGAAACTTGTAAAGCATGTACCATGATTTCCTCCGTAACTAAACTTTATTTTCGTATCGCATGAGGTTTGTGTCATGCTGCCAATCAAGCGGCTGCATTTCACCTCATAAATGGTTCATGAGTACGAGATTTTTACAGCCAATTTGGCCAGGGTATCCTATATTTTATGAATAGCCTGGGTACCGAGGATGGCTTTCTAGTGACATGGCTCATACCGAAATAATACCATAAATATGGATACACATGAAATATTTTAAAATAACTGTGAAATCATTACATTGCTACGGAAAGAAATGTTGACTTTTGATCATTCAATGTTCTAGACATGTGTAAGTTGTTGTTGCATTTGAATTAATCATCAGAGATATGACCTACTCTTGTACCTTGTTTCACTATCTTATCTTGAGTTATGTCCCTTGACACACATCCAGTATTGTTTTTCCAACAAATCTGTAGCATACAATTTTGAAGACATATATGCATTATTATGCAATATTAAGGAAAATCCCTATACGCTTAAGTGTATAGGGTTGAAATTCTTCCTTTTGTAACTAAGTCTCCAAAGTTATTGCTGCAGATACATCAACATTCATCTGCAGGTGGAAAAAGGTCAAGGATACATTGGTGTAATTTAAAACAAGTACTCTTAAGTTGTTAGGTTATCTTTGTACGAAGAGGATTACAATTGCAACAGGTTTCTCTTTCACTGGATACAGATTATTATATTGTTTAACTTTCAAATATTATCAAACTTTGATTTTGTTTGTTATTTAACAGATCCAAGCCATTTTGTTAAGTTACATAGATAGGAAAAGCAGATGCGGTAGTGAATCCGATGTTAAAACTGTCAACATATCGATAGTGCAGTCCATGCTTTATAAACGACCCTGGTCCCGCAGAGTTCTTACAGCAACAACCCACAGTCCCCGGTTCTTGGTCCATATGATTGTTAAGATACGATTCGAAACCCTTGTGTCCATTATTCAGTCCAGCCATCTCTCTAGCTTGTTGCGATTTGAATGCCGACCAGTCATGTTCCGAGGACACGTTCCAGCAACTCGGCCAAGAGTCGAGTAAACAGGGTCCATCAGAACAGAATTCTACGTTCTCTCCGAGTATGTCAATGTCTTCAATATCATCCGGTTCTTGGTCCATAAACGTTTTGCTAAATTTCATGATCGTGTCTTTAAGGGTGACCAGTGCGAGGAGAGGGGATAAAAAGCCACTGATAAATTGTACGTTGTCTCTATGCTTGTTTCTTGTGTCTTTAATAACGTCAATTTCATCCTCTAAGTTTTCTGCACCTTTTATACCGACATGTGATTCAATATCAGTGTAATCCTGCGTACCGTGCATACCATCTCCGGTCCCATTACAGTAATCCTTGTTCTGAACATCATTCTCCAGTTGATCAAGGTTCCTGGACAACATCAACTCATCTGAGGTAGTCAATAGAGTAAGATCCCTGAATGGGTAGGTAACGGGTACAAGTCTCACCACATGAGGAAGTGTTGATAATCCGAAATGAACAAGGGCCGAGGAAGCTGTGGTTGCCATGATGGTGGAGCTCACCATTGTGAGTATACTAGCAATGTAGGCGAGGGTACTAACACCAAACACCTGAAATATACAAACACTTATTAACCACTTATCTCTTAGAACACTTATTAACCACTTATCTCTTTAGAACACTTATAAACCACTTATCTCTTAGAATACTTATTAACCACTTATCTCTTTAGAATACTTATTAACCACTTATCTCTTAGAATACTTATTAACCACTTATCTCTTTAGAATACTTATTAACCACTTATCTCTTAGAATATTTATTACCTGCAACAGAACTCTAGATAAGGTTATATTTTATATTATAAAATCTTTATTTGACCGGCAATCCCTATAGTGGGGGTACTCAAAAGAATATGCTCACTGAAACAATTCTTTTATGTAGCTACAGGGTTTAATTAATTAATTAAGATAATGCAACACAAAATCATTGGCAACATTTTCTCCCTTTTCCACAATGTTTTCAACTCTGTTTGGTGGATATTAAACCACTACATCCAGGCGACAGTTTTTGGAGGAGCAAGATCTCATGGTAAGGTACCGACACTAAAGAGTTTAAATAAGTAATGTTACGAAATATCTATTTGAACTGCAAGCCCTATATTGTGGGTAGTCATAAGAATTGTCCCCACAACATAGGGTTTGATTATGAATGAAGGAAGATATAACAACACAAACAGCTTGGTAGCAATTTATCCTTTTGCCACAATGTTTTCAACTCTTAATGGTTGGACACAAAACCACTACGTCGAGGAGACGCCTTCTACCTCGTCAATGGAAATGAAAGATGAATTCAATAATTTCTAAATTTACATTATATTCATATCGATATAAGAAGCTTATATACACAGTTTACTGATTTCTTTAACCCTTTCCCTCATATAGATGCTTTCCGATGCCTCTGCAGCAGATTGCTTTTTGAAAACATTGTGACAAAAGAAGAAATTGCACAAAACATGCAATTTCTCCTTTTGCCACAATGTTTTCCACTTTTCGTCATAGGTTATCCATTTAATTATAGAGATTTTCCATCTTTTTGAAAAAATATGTTCAAAGTCGTCTGCTGCAGAATTGTCGTATGAGGGAAAGGGTTAAATATCATTTCTCCAGCTTTGCATTTGGCAGAGTCCAGAGCCTATTATGGATATATCAGGATAAAAATGTTGAGTTGAGCAGCCTACAGTTTAAGGCCTGGTCAAATGGCATGAATGTGCCTCTTGCCCTGGCTCTCTACTGGCGGCACTGGTCAATCATTTTGATCGTTTTAGAAATGCCCAAGTTTCAACACAAGAGTGCTACAAGGAACATGTACGTCTTTTAACCCTTTCCCTCATACAGCAATTCTGCAGCAGATGGCTTTGAACATATTTTGTCGAAAAATGGAAAATCTCTATAATTGAATGGATAACCTATGATTAAAAGTGGAAAACATTGTGGCAAAAGGAGAAATTGCTCGTTTTGAGCAATTTCTTCTTTTGACACTATGTTTTCAATAGGCCATCTGCTGCAGAGGTATCAGAAAGCGTCTATATGAGGGAAAGGGTTAACTATTTTCAGTAATTACACCTTCGTGTATAGAGACTGTCCAAATTTTTTACTAAACTATTTTAAAGTCGACTGCTGCAGATTTTTCTGTATGTGGGAAGGTGTTAAGATGAG
The DNA here is from genome assembly GCA_031761405.1 of Serripes groenlandicus. Classification (NCBI taxonomy): domain Eukaryota; kingdom Metazoa; phylum Mollusca; class Bivalvia; order Cardiida; family Cardiidae; genus Serripes; species Serripes groenlandicus. The sequence goes on from JASEVX010000012.1 coordinate 45,617,676, forward strand.
AGAGACAGAAAGTCTATAGAAAAGTGGTCCATATGTGACATCCTGCAAAGGCGGACGAAAAATAAAGAATGGAGATAACAATTATAGGAGTTCAGCAAGTTAGAGAGTAAGACAACAGAGGTCCAGATAAGGACAGCTCTTGTGCCCTCAATATCTCCCTTATTATAAAACCAAACCCCATGATGTTGGTACTCAAAAGAATTGTCTAAATGAGACGATGCTTTTGAGTGCCCACAAAATAGGCTTATAAGGTTAATAAAAGATTTAGAACACATAATGCCCTTTACCTAGAGCCCTGATACAATACAATACAGTTTATTACATTCAGTAAATAACAAACATGTACAATTAACAAAACGTAGTCCCTTTACGAGAAGCAAAAATACAATAATTAATGAAAGGTGCTTACTTGTGCCAGTTGTTTAAGCTGTTGGTCACACAGATTTCGTAGCGAAAAGTCCCTTAAGAGTAACTCTAAATCTGTGTAGGAAAACCAGCCTCTATCCCGACCTTGTTCGAAAGCTATCCTATAATAGGAGAATAAAATCTGATAACATCACCATATTAATAAGGAATTTAACCCTTTCCCTAATACAGAAATGTTTAAAAACATCTGCAGCAGACGACTTTTAGATAATGGAAAAATTGCTCATTATCAGCTCTGGTGCTTCTGTGTGTATGCACAGGCTATTTTTTAACCTTCAGTATTTGAACACTCAACAAATCTGCAGACGACGACCGAAAACATTTCAGAGCTATTCCAGGAAAAAATGTCTAGGGGGAGGAACTACCACCAATTTTTAATTATTTTTTGGGCAATAAATACTTCCCCATCCACCAAATTAAAATAGCCCGTGGTTCCTCCCCCACCCCCTAGACATTTTTCCAGGAACAGCCCTAACCAGAAATATGGAAAATCTTAATAAATTAAACTATAACCACTAAAAAGAGTTGAAAACATTGTGTCATCTGTCGCTGATGCGTAAAAATGCAGATAAGGGAAAGGATCACTGTACTTTACTGTATGCTCTTTAAATGAAGTTGATGTGTGATGCAGATAAGGCAAGTCTGATGCAAGGGTTGATTTGAATTTACACGTAATCACATTTTGCAAATGCTGTATGGTCTAATTTCCATACGAGAAAAATATAAATATACAAATATTCCGTTAAATTTTAGGTTTGAAAACTCAAATAATGCTTAAATTTCTCACAGATTGTGTCCCGTCTGTAGGGAGCTATTGATTCACTGGTTTTTACCCGGTTTTCCATAGTATTTCTATAATATCACAGCAGCATTACACTTATTCATGATCCTTTGTTAATCCTTTCCCTCATACGACAATCCTGCAGCAGACTGCTTTGAACATATTTTGTCAAAAAATCTCTATAATTGTATGCATAACCTATGACTAAAAGTTGAAACATTGTGACAAAAGGAGAAATTGCTTGTTTTGTGCAATTACTTCTTTTGTCACTATGTTTTCAAAAAGCCATCTGCTGCAGAGGTGTCAGAAAGCGTCTATATGAGGGAAAGTGCTAAAAAAACCAGTATTAGGCTAAGAAATGCGCCTTGCCAGAGGGCACACCACCATGACTAAAGTACCTCATTGAAGTAAGTACAAACTTACCTTTTCTCAATTCTGTTGAGTGTGTCTTTGAACTCTTCTGGTTGCACAAATAAATGCCAATCCTTGAAAAACAAATGACAGGTTGATCATACATGTAATGTCATGTAACCTCTACAGTAGCACCAAATTGTTTGTCTTTATTTTTTACAAGTTTCAGTTTAAAAGCTTTAAAAATTCTACAAACCAAGGAGCTCAATTAGCTTTCAACAAGGAGCTTTCAATGCAAAGGTCGTGGGTTTGAATCTTGAAACAGTCATGCATTCTTTCAAATGATTGACAAAAGTCAATGTGACTAGCATGGTTTCTACCAAAAGACTTTAAGGTCTCTGTTTTACTTTAAAAGTAGCCAGTTGCCTGGGAAGATGAACTGGCTGCCCTGTCAGATATACCTGAATTACTGTTGAAAACGGTATTTAATTTTAATCAATCAATTACACCTATTCTAATAAAAACAAGTTGTTTCAGATGTATTCAGAAAAGGCAACACTAGTAATTTCAACCATTGAATGTATACTATTTCAGGATGGTTAGGATCCATTCATTAGGGATTAACGCCATTTTGAACAATTTTCAGTCATATCAAAGTGGTCAATTCACCTACTCATGCATTTCCTGGTTTTCCCAACCCAGTACACCACACAACATACTTTCACAGCAACTGGCTGCTTTTCAACATCGACTGTTAAACAGCCTATTGGTGAAAGACAAATGGCGGATGTCACAGTGACTTTGTCAAACGTCAGAAAGAATGTTGGCCAAACTGGGATTCAAACTCACAACCCCTGGATTGACAGTCTGTGTAGCTCGGCAGGATGGTTAGAAATGATGGTAGTCATTTATCATTGTTTGTGAGCATGTAAACATCTACTTACAATAGCAGACAAGAATTCTCTTTCCAGTTCGTTGACGTCTTCCACATCCAGGTTACCAGACGTGGCCCACTCGTCGTTAAACACTTCCTCATCAACACCTTCGTCATACAGAAACTTGGAGGCCATCATCTTTATTAAATATATCAATCAGTGTTAGCCCACCTTTCTAACATGCAGACACAGTTTGACTTGTCAGCAGCATTGTGAAAACATTATGAAACAAGAGGACCATGATGGTCCTATATCGCTCACCTGATTTAATCAAACTTAAAAAGTTTTCAGTGTTCTTTCCCCTATATGAGTCTATGAAAAACAAGTGACCCCCGGGGAGGGGTCATTTTTTACACCAGGGCTATAATTTAAACAATCTTGGTAGAGGTCCACTAGATGATGCTACATACCAAATATCTTTTAGACAAGAAGATTTTTAAAGTTTTTTCCCTATCTATGTAAAACAAGTGACCCCCGGGAGGGGTCATTTTTTATCCCATGGCTATAATTGGAACATAGTTGGTAGAGGTCCACTTGATGATGCTACATACCAAATATCAAAGGCCAGGCCCTCTTCTTTTAGACAAGAAGATTTTTAAAAAAAAATCCTCTATGAGTCTATGGAGAACAAGTGACCCCCGGGGAGGGGTCATTTTTGACCCCAGGGTTATAATTTGAACAATCTTAGTAGTGGTCCACAATGATGCTACATACCAAATATCAAAGGCCTTGGCCTTCTACTTTTAGACAAGAAGATTTTTAAAGTTTTTTCCGTATATGAGTCTATGAAAAACAAGTGACCCCCGGAGTGGGGTCATTTTGACGCCAGGGGTATAATTTGAACAAGCTTGGTAGAGGTCCACTAGATGATGCTACATACCAAATATTTTTTAGACAAGAAGACTTTTTAAGTTTTTTCCCTATATGAGTCTATGTAAAACAAGTGACCCCTGGGGGTAAATTTTGACCCCAGGGCTAAAATTTGAACAATCTAGGTAGAGGTCCACTAGATGATGCTAAATACCAAATATCAAAGGCCTGGGGCCTCTACTTTTAGACAAGAAGTTTTTTTAAGTTTTTTCTCTATATGAGACTATGTAAAACAATAGACCCCAGGGCTATAATTTGAACAATCTTGGAAGAGGTTCACTAGATGATGCTACATACCAAATATCAAAGGCATGGGCCTTCTACTTTTAGATAAGAAGATTTTTAACGTTTTTCCCCTATATGAGTCTATGTTTAACAAGTGACCCACGGGGAGGGGTCATTTTTCAGTTTATAATTTGAACAATCTTGGTAGAGGTCTACTAGATGATGCTACCTACCAAATCTCAAAGGCCTGGGGCCTCTACTTTTAGACAAGAAGATTTTTTAAGTTTTTCCACTATACAAGTCTATGTAAAACAAGTGACCCCCGGGGAGGGGTCATTTTTGACCCCAGGGCTATAATTTGAACAATCTTGGTAGAGGTTCACTATATGATGCTACATACCAAATATTAAAGGCATGGGCCTTCTACTTTTAGACAAGAAGATTTTTAAAAGTTTTTCCCCTATATGAGTCTATGTTAAACAAGTGACCCCCAGGGAGGGGTCATTTTTGACCCCAGGGCTATAATTTGAACAATCTTGGTAGAGGTTCACTAGATGATGCTACATACCAAATATCAAAGGCATGGGCCTTCTACTTTTAGACAAGAAGATTTTTAAAGTTTTTCCCCTATATGAGTCTATGTTAAACAAGTGACCCCCAGGGAGGGGTCATTTTTGACCCCAGGGCTATAATTTGAACAATCTTGGTAGAGGTTCACTAGATGATGCTACATACCAAATATCAAAGGCATGGGCCTTCTACTTTCAGACAAGAAGATTTTTTAAGTTTTGGTTAATTTCCCCTTTTTTGTTGCCGTGGCAGCCAAAGTTCTGCATGGAATAGAATTTTTTGAACAAGTTTGAAAGAGATCCACCCAAGGAACATTCCTGTAAAATTATTTTGAATTTGGTTAATTGGTGTAGGAGGAGAAGTCGTTTGTAGGAAAATGTGAACGGACGGACGACGGCGACGGACGACGAGCGATCACAAAGGCTCACCTTGCACTTTGTGCATAGGTGAGCTAAAAAGGAGACATTGCTCCCAGGGTTAACACTTTTCGCCTCTTGTGAATTTTATGTTTCAGGAATCATTACTCTATACATCTATCTCCAGGCTGATCCGTGTCGATACATTACGCAGAGGCCATAATGTTGGTTTTCTCGCGGGACAGCTCGAATGTCATAACCCTCGTCTTCATGATTTTTTTGCCGGATCAATACATTTCACCTCTTCTGGTAGGTAACCATATATGGTATTTCCAGGGATTTTAGGGATTTCTATTGAAATTCACCAGTGGATAGACACAGTGACCAAAATAGCTCAATTTAAGCACTGATTGATTAAGGTAGGCTAAAAATCAGAGTGATAGTTTCCAGAAGAAAGATTTCTAAAATGTTGTACTGAACATTATTTGTAGTTTAAACCTTTCCCATTTGCAGTCACATTTTGATATGTCTGTAGCAGAACAATTTTGCAAACATTGTGACAAATTTCTCCTTTTTCCAATGTTTTCTACTCTATTCAATATTAACAATATCCTCACATGAAAATTTTCGATATATTTATTTACCAAAATGATATTTTCGAAGTCGTCTGATGCAGATTTGATGTATGTGGGAAAAGATTGACTGCCAAAGCCACAGGCAACCCTGTTCTTTGGCTATTCAACTTGGTTGAAGCTCTTAACCCTTTCCCCCATACGACAATTCTGCAGCAGAAGACTTTGAACATATTCTGTCAAAAGACAGAAAATCTCTTTTATTGAATGGATAACCTTAGGACTAAAAGCTGAAAATATTGTGAAAAAGAAGGGATTACTCATTTTGAGCAATTTCTCCTTTTGTCACTATGTTTTCAAAAAAGCCATCTGCTGCAGGTAGATAGTAAATTAAATACCATACCACAGAAATGAGAAATAGCTCCGAGGACGAAATCTGTGAAAGGTATTCTGATTTCCGTGTCTTCAGTCGTTTAACGTACATCATACCAGCCACCATGGAAGCAGGCGTCATACATGCAGCCCTAAAAAAGCAAATAAAATGAGAGTAACTTATATTATAAGATTCAGCTCTTTTTCCCACAATTTCGTTCTTATTATAAAGGTGAATCCTATGTTGTGGGTCCTCAAAAGAATCCTCTCACTGAGACGATTCATTTGAGTACCCAGGGGTGGCAGAATATGATTTTGACTTACTTGTCCGTTTTTTCAAAATGTTATTTTGCACTCGTCCGTATGATATTTATATAGTAAATCCCTACAAAATTTCACTTGTCCGTAAAGGCTCTGGGACAAGCTGGGCAATACGGACAATGGATTTTGGCACCCCTGGTACCCACAACATAGGGTTTGAGGATCATATAAGGATAGTAGAACATTCAAAACGTCCCTTACCTAGAGCTTGCGGCATATTATATGTAAAACAAATCTGCAGCAGACAACTTTCATTTAAAGGGAGTTTCCCAATTTTTTTCCAGTTATGTTTTCAAAGTTGTATGCTGCAGATTTACTGTATGTGGGAAAGGGTTAATAAACTTCTATGCATTTCTTCAGTTGGTACTCAGTCAAACATATTTCGTACCCACACTATAACGTTTGGAAGTACTAAATGCAGAGTTCTATAATCCTTGTTTGAACTCCAAACCTAGAATGTTGTGTGCATTTAAAAAAGAAACGCTTCAGTGAGACAATTATGTTGTGAACCCACTATAATTATAGTCTTTAAATGAGTTTTTAAGAGATATTGCTGGAGAAACAACCTGTATACTCGTCATCTAGGTCTCAGAAAAAAGGTTTTTACCCCACTTTCCAACTGGCAGATATATCCATTTTGGCAAATCGTCAGCAAATGACTATTGAAAACATTGAAACTGAGCAATATTTTTTAGCAATTTCTCCTTTCGTCACAATGTTTTCAACACTTTTCAACAAAAGATTATTTTTTTTATTTAATTTCAAAGGTGCATGCTGCAGATCTTTTTTTATGTGGGAAAGATTTAAACACATTTAACCCTTTCCCTCATATAGACGCTTTCTGACGCCTCTGCAGCAGACAGCTTTTTGAAAACATAGTGACGAAAGAAGAAATTGCACAAAACCTGCAATTTCTCCTTTTGCCACAATGTTTTTCCACTTTTCGTCATAGGTTATCCATTCAATTATGGAGATTTTCTATGTTTTGACAAAATACGTTCAAAGTCGTCTGCTGTAGAATTGTCGTATGAGGGAAAGGGTTAAAGCCCTGCCGTACCTAGCAGTTGATGCCGCCCAGTAGTGGTCCAATTTGCCAAGTTCCTTTGGGGCTGCATCCTGGTAATACTTGACAGCCAAATCTAAAATAAAATTGTTCAAATAGAAAATGTCGGCTTTATCACAAAGATTCCTGGTGACAAGCGGCATTCACCAAAGGGCTTACAAGTAGCTAATTGCTTGGCAAGTATGTTGTGTGGAGTACTAATGTGAGAAAGCAAGAAACATAAGTAGACGAACTGGCAGCCGTGATATGACTTAAAAATGTTGAAAACGGTGTTAAATCCCAATAAGTCAACAAAGATTTTTTTTTCTGAAAAAGGGGAAGGGGCCTAGGGCCTTTGAGAAGAGGAAAAATTGTAAACTAGTATAATGTGCATGTTTAACTTTTATCATTACAAGACCATCTGTCTAATTTTCATGTTCTTGAACTCCTCCACTAGATTGTCATAATCCAGTTCACTCAAACTATACCACTGTCAAGGGTCGAAATTAGCATGATTTTCTACTTGCATTTTTTCGCAAGTGCTATTTTTTGTTACTTGCTAAATGAGAAAACAACTTTAATTTTAAGCAACACAATGTGAACTACAATAGTGCAATACACTGTTATGGTCAATCATGAATGTAATGTAAACATGGTCCAAAACATGCTGTGAAAAGAAGCTGCTGAGACTGTCAGATATACAGCATAGTCTAGAATCTGTGTTTCAATTTCTGGCTCCATATGGCAAAGTATGGGGTCTTTTCTGTCATAGTCGAGACAATAACCATCTTGTCACAGCAGTTTTTGGGTCATATACTCTAAGGGCAACATCTGCAACTTTAATACTCATCAAAATATCAAGTATTTCAGCACCAAGCCTACACCTCAAGTCAAATTTTATTCTGTTCATTGTGGAAAGATAAATGAGATTTAAGCTAATGTTCAAAATATAAATATGGAAAAAAAAAAAACCATTATCGGAGGGGGAATATATATTTTTAGCGGAAAAACTATGCTTATTTTCTGAGGGGAAGGGGCCATTAAACGGCCCCTTTTATATAAGGTAAAAAAAACCTGATTATGATCACTTAACCCTTTCCCACATACACCAAATCTGCAGCAGACGTTTTTGAAAATATTAAGAAAAAATATGGAAACTCTATAAATGAAAAAAACAATTATAAGATCAAATTGACAACATTGTTTATTTAGCCACAAGGTCTTTAAAAGTCCACTGCTGCAGAGGCGTCAGAAAGCGTCTGTTTACGGGAGGGGCTAAAAGCTTAACCCTTTCCCACATACGACAATCCTGAAGCAGACGACTTATAACTTATTTTGTCAAATAATGGAAAATCTCTATAATTGAATGGATAACCTATGACAAAAAGTGGAAAACATTGTGGCAAAAGGAGAAATTGCACGTTTTGTGCAATTTCTTCTTGTGTCACTATGTTTTCAAAAGGCCGTCTGCTGCAGAGGCGTCAGAAAGCGTCTATATGAGGGAAAGGGTTAAAGATTTTACAGCAATAGACTTCTTTTTATGATAATACAATAGGCTTAAAACCAGCAATGCGCAACCTTGCTAAGACTTATCCGAAAGATGAAAAATTCTATAGACTAATTGTTTGTTGAACGGTGTTTTATGCCGCTTTCAACAATTCTTTGTTATATCATGGCATTTCCTTGGTAACTAACAAGTACTACCGGTCCATTTATCCTGACACCAGTGAGTCCCTTGTAATGCTTAACCCTTTCCCCCATATAAACGCTTTCTGACGCCTCTGCAGCAGACAGCTATTTGAAAACATAGTGACAAAAGAAGAAATTGCACAAAACGTGCAATTTCTTCCTTTGTCAAAATGTTTTCCACTTTTAGTCATAGGTTATCTATTTAATTATAGAAATTTTCCATTATTTGACAAAATTTGTTCAAAGTCGTCTGCTGCAGAATTGAGGGAAAGGGTTCAACCAGAATCCTGAGCAGCAAGGAGGTCAAGACTACCAATACTACCATTTTTCAAGTATTTGGTATGACACGACCAAGGATCAAACCCTTCATCAAAGCAGACAGATATATATAGGTTGATTGAGTGATAATGTATGTAATTACCAGTGAGAGGTAAAGTTGGATGATCGGTGCCAAGGAGTAATCAGATAAAGGTTGATAGAGAATGTATGTAGTTACCAGTGAGAGGAAAAGATGGGCGATCAGTGCCAGGGAGAAGTCAGATAAAGGCCAATTAAGAATGTATGTAATTACCAGTGAAAGGTAAAGTTGGGCGATCATTGCCAGGGAGTAGTCAGATAAAGGTTGATAGAGAATGTATGTAATTACCAGTGAGAGGTAAAGATGGGCGATCAGTGCTAGGGAGAAGTCAGATAAAGGCCAATTAAGAATGTATGTAATTACCAGTGAGAGGTAAAGATGGGCGATCAGTGCTAGGGAGCAGTCAGATATAGGCTGATAGAGAATGTATGTAATTACCAGTGAGAGGTAAAGATAGGCAATCAGTACCAGGGAGCAGTCAGATAAAGGCCAATTGAGAATGTATGTAGTTACCAGTGACAGGTAAAGATTGGCAGTCACTGCCAGGGAGCAGTCAGATAAAGGCCGATTGAGAATGTATGTAATTACCAGTGAGAGGTAAAGATGGTCGATCAGTGCCAGGGAGCTGTCCAAAGTATAAACTCTTCCGAAGTCTTTCTGTAAACACATCTTGTTCCTGTTTGAAAATACATTTTACGAGAATATAGTTGCTTTGGATTGATAGAATAAGTAGACAAAAAAATAACTTAATAATAAAAGAAAACAATAACTTTATCCAATAAGCATATATATATATATATATATATATAAAAGTCATTTTTCACAAATTTTCAATAATTTTTTTAGCAAAGCCTTTCTCATCCAATCTCTTTCTTGCTCTCTAAAAATGAGTTAGCAACTATTCAATAATGTTTGATTGATTGGTTTGCTAAGAATTTTTAAAATTGTTGTTATAACTACTCAGAAAAAGTTTAACCTGATCTAGTCATCTGAATACTTTGTAGCAGAAGTCTTTTTAAATCAAAGTGGATAAGGAAGTATTGCTGAAAAACAAGCAATTTATCCTTATCCAACCATGTTTTTAACCCTGAATCAAAATATAATAAATCTACAATACTTTCAATTTTCCAGAATGATATAATATCAAGTTTAAATCCTACAACACATTGGAAATTCATAACTCCATGCTTATTAATGCTTAAAGCTCCTTATGCAACATACAGCAAAGAAAGAACTCAAAGGTTTATGGAGGATGCATTTGCCACTAATATTTTTCGAAATTACCATGAAATTTGTTAGGGTACGGGTTCCTTATCTGAAAATGATGGATATATGACTGAGACAATAGCGAGATACGACTTCTACTTCAGACAATTTCAATGTGCTTATGCAATAACCGAGACAGAGCTCTAGATAAGGGACATTTCTTTTTTTCTTATATCCTTATTTGAAACTAAAACACAATGTTGTGGGTACTCAAAAGAATCATCTCAGTGAGACATGAAAACAATCTTTTGAGTACCCACAGCATAGGGTTTGGTTAAGAAGTAATAACAGAGATATGTTGTGCAAAAGACTAGTATACTTCCCATTATCTAGTCCTCTGGTACTGGTTGACTATTTGAATGTCTGTGTCCATCTCCGAACTTTTGTTCTTTTTTTATTTTCAAGTAGATAATTGACAATGAATTTCTGCATTAATTTCCACGTATGACTCATCTAAATAACAGTCTCAATAGTTTGAGGTTGCATTGAGCAGCCAAAATATAATAATCTCTTTTGGGTACGGATACCGTCACGGCGTGACAACTAATGAACTATAATTTGATAAAATGCCCGCCAGTCCTTTATACCACAGACAGGTGTTTAATAATACCCGATAGTTAACCCTTTCCCTGATATTACAATTCTGAACCAGACGACTTTGAACATATTTTGTCAAAAAACCCAGAAAATCTCTATAATTAATTGGATAAAAGTGGAAAACATTGTGGTAAAAAGAGAAATTGCTTGTTTTGAGCAATTTATTCTTTTGTCACTATGTTTTCAAAAAGCCATCTTCTGCAGAGGCGTCACAAAGCGTCTATATGAGGTAAAAGGTTAACCAAATGGAATGTGTGCATGTCAATAGCATTAGCAAATGAACTGGAAATTATTTAAACATTACAATTGAACTTGGTACGCATAAGCTTAACCCTTTCCCTCATACGACAATTCTGCAGCAGACGACTTTGAACGTATTTTGTCAAAACATAGAAAATCTCCATAATTGAATGATAACCTATGACAACAAGTGGAAGACATTGTGGCAAAAGGAGAAATTGCATGTGTTGTGCAATTTCTTCTTTTGTCACTATGTTTTCAAAAAGCCGTCTGCTGCAGAGGCGTCAGAAAGCGTCTATATGAGGGAAAGGGTTAACAAATGGCAACTCTCCTCAGCATAATTAAATTTAATTATTTTTTATCCCATTCTAATGGGTGTCTGGGTGTATTTGGCCTGGTCTTTTTGGCCTACTTTTGGTATGCCGATCAATGATGTATAGTTGTTCACACCTAATGACAGTTACAGCATAACAATTAACCCTTACCCTCATACGACAATTCTGCAGCAGACGACTTTGAACATATTTTGTCAAAACATAGAAAATCTCCACAATTGAACGGATAATCTATGACAAAAAGTGGAAAACATTGTGGCAAAAGGAGAAATTGCACGTTTTGTGCAATTTCTTCTTTTGTCACTATGTTTTCAAAAAAGCCGACTGCTGCAGAGGCGTCAGAAAGCGTCTATATGAGGGAAAGGGTTAAGAGCCGAAACCTTGGTCATTAAGATAGTTTGAAGTTGGTTAATGATTGATTAAGTAATTATATTGTTTGATTAAGTAATACACGTGCACTCCTGTATAAACATTGAAGTTCTCCGTTTTAAAGCGGATCCCGTTATAACACTGGTCTTGATTGGCTCCCAAAATTTTATTGCATGAAATATGTTGGAATAGAATTATAAATTTTCAAAAACCTAACATTTGAAACTTTGAAACACCAAATACGACTAACGTTAATCCACATGTTTGCATTAACGCTTTGTTCAACAATAGACAGGTAAAAAAAAAATTGATATCGTTAACGAGCGGCTGTTTGCATAATAAACGCTTTCAATATTAAAACAATAGACAGATAAAAAAAAATTGATGTCGTTATCGAGCGGCTGTTTGCATAATGCTTTCAATATTAAAACAATAGACAGATAAAAAATTGATAACGGGTGTAATTATTGTTTGTGCATTACGCTTATTGTGTTCAGTCACCTTGCAAACTTATACAACTTAAATCAACGCGGCTGTCATGGTGTGACAAACAAACAAGCTCAATTTCAAACTTCATAATGTAACAAACAATCACAGCTGAAATTTCGCAAATTTATGTCATTCATTTCTTACAACTTGGGAAACCCCAAATAATACACGTGACTATTCCAGCCAATCATATTCACGCTATTTTATCTGGATGCTCCGTAGTGAATACAACCTGGGAAAACCCAAAATATACACGTGACTATTCCAGCCGATCGTATTTGCGATATGTAAATTAAAACTATTTAGCTCAAATGGATGCAGTAAACGTCATCAATATTGGGGCTGTTGAATAGGCATGCGCACGAGGCATGTATAGATTGTAAACTTCCGCAAATATTTCAAAACTGAAACTATACTCCCAGCCACTCGGTAAATCTCGCAAGTTCACTGCAATTACCGCGAATTGTCAAAGAAATAACCCTGTAATAGATCGACGATTAGAAATGCGTATTATTCGGTCCAAAAATTTCACTTGCAATAATCTACTGGTGCCCGAATTCTCACCACGCAAATCTAAATTTGCACTTGCAATTCGCGAGTATGCAAGCTTAAATTCGAGCCCTGATTCATCTATCAAAATTAATGTCAAAGAAACAGGTAAATATATCTTGCAAGCTTGTTTTAGCAAAAAACACTCTCTTTTTGCAATTGAATTAGTGTATGCATTATAGGTGGTTGGGTGGGGTAATGATTTTTTTGGAACAGCGTTATCTATTTAACCCCGCTAAAAGCGCTGTGTGAGACCATGGCTCCCAAGTAGTGTTATAGAGGAGTGCCAGTGTAATATGTTAAAAAAGCATTATAAATGTATATACAGTCAAACTTGCGATCAGCAGCCACCCAAGGGACATGATAAAACTGGCTGCTTAAGACAGGTGGCTGCTGATCACAAATTCATGACTTGGTCGGATTTGTTCAAGTTTTGTCAGTTCACATGATATTACATGTAACTGTTAGGAATAGTCATTACATTACAAATAGTAAATTGTCTTTATTAACTTGTATTTAAATATTGTTATGAAGATTTGTAGTTTTTTTCTATGAAGTATTTCATTGTGCTATCTATTCTTTAGTTTAAACCAACGTTAACAACTAATTTGACAATCAAAGATTTTTTTACTTCACTTTGAAATTCACCGATAACGTATCCGGAAAAAATAGCGTCCGAATCAACGTCTACATCTTGCACAACATTTTACTCGATAATCTATAGATTTAAAATGTAATGGGAATATAAATTGACTTGAGGCTTCAAAGTGGACATTAACTTTCATTTTAAGATATAAATGTACTGTCTTTCAGTCTAAAACGCTCTTTTTCAATTTATCAATTTTGCCCGACATCGTAAACAGGAAAGAAACCAAAATCGCAACTTCTTGATGATGAATCATGCAACTGTCATTCGGCACACTTAGGCCGTTTTCGGTACCCTAGATCTAAAATGTAAACAGCTTTCGCGTATGAAAAAACCTGATAATGTGATTGTCACAGTATGCTTTATTACCTGTATGTATTAAACACCGATAATTTAACACCTTGCGAATCAAAGTCGTGTGTTGATTGACCGCTGAACACAGTAAGATTACAGTTAATCTCGACCAATTAGTGTGGCCGCTGGCCGCGTTTCAAAGGGGACCGCTGATCAAGGCAGTTTATAGAGTATAATTGGTTGGGAGGGATTTAAAGTGACCGTTTAACGCCGGTGACCGCTGATCGCATGTGACCGCTCACACAAGTTTGACTGTACATGTTTGTAACATCGTAAATTCAATTAAAATGTATGTATGGTAATTAAGATAGTTCAAAGGTCATTAATGATTGATAACAAAATCATATTGTTTAAATATGTTCAAACATTATGCCCCCCCTGAGCGCCATGTTGTCAAGAATATTTGGACGATTTTTGACCAGATGACATAAAAAAACCAATACAGGTCTACATCTACTGGTCACCCTCACCCTCCATGTCAAGTTTTAGGGCAATGGGTGCAGGCAATGTGGAGTTATCGCTCTGACAAGCTTTTTGCATTCAAGGTCACTGTGACCTTGACCTTTGACCTCAAAATCAAAAGGGGTCATCTTCTGGTCAGGCCCAACAAGTCAAGTTTGACAACTAAAGCTCTAGATATTGTTTAGTTATTACTCGGACAAGCTTGGCCACTGTGACCTTGACCTTTCACATGATGACCTCACAATAGGGGCCATCTACTGGTCACCCCAAGCCTCAATGTCAAGTTTGAGGGCCATGGGTGCATCAATGTCAAGTTCTCACATGGACAAGCTTTTCGCGTTCAAGGTCACTGTGATCTTGATTGCTGACCCAATGATCTCAACATCAATAGGGGTCATCTACTAGTCATCCCCGGCCCCTATGTCAAGACTGTGACCTTTGACCTCAAAATCAGTAGGGTCATTTACTGGTCAGGCCCAGCCTACATGTCAAGTTTGAGGGCCATGGGTGCAGGCAATGTCGAGTTATCACTCAAGACAAGATTTTCAGGTTCAAGGTCACTGTGACCTTGACCTTTGACCCAATGACCTCAAAATCAATAGGTGTCATATACTAGCCTCCATGTCAAGTTTGAGGGCCATGGGTGCAGGCATTGTTGAGTTATCACTCGGACAAGCTTTGGTCTACATTGCAAAGCAATATACACATCTTCTTGGAAGGAGGAGGACAGGTATGTAAATATATAAATGTATTTTCTGACCACATCTGCGGTATTTACAGATTGAGAATGTTAAAAATGTATAGTTATAAATGTCAAGATGTTATGTTTAGTTATATAATTCTGATAAATAATATATTTTTTAAATATGATTTTTTTCTCATTTCTCCCTAGCTCAAATAAACAGTTCTTAAGAACTTTATGTGTGGTTCGAGGATGATATATTTAATAACAACATAATAAAGCCTTTAAACAAATATTAAGGTAAACGTCCTAACTTGCATTCATAATGTTTTCGGAGTTAAGATTCACATTAGTATTTTTATAATTTCATTAATACAGTACTACTGTACCGAAAACATACCGCCTTACTGTTAAACTCTGAATACAATACCAAGATGATAATAATACGGGCAAACAAATCGACGGCGAAGCCAGCGATGTTTCCCGTCAATAGGTAATGTGTATGAACTTTGCAAAATTTTGCTATACCGTCTTTCCAAAAATTGTGTCCAGAATGGATTTTTTTTCGATGCAGTCACGATTCTGCTACAGTGCTACGTTTTGATTGGATGAAAAGAAAATATCGAAACAAAAAAAACTTCAAGGGAAAATAATTAAATATGATAATACGTACTCGATAAAGGAACGAGCACAAGTAATTTTATGTGTGACAATTTCCGTTTAATAACACTCGTCGTCTATTTCTAAAACGAGTTTAAATAAAACTCGTAAGGGTTTTTTGACCTTTGACATTCTGGAAGTTATAAATTCAAATTCCTGTAATATGACGTCATTCTATTAGTGGTGCAGAGGTAGAGCGTCAGCCTCTTGTATCAAAGGTCCCTGGTTCGAGTCCCGTGATGAGCGGGTCCTGACTTTGGGATTTTTTGTTTGTTTTTGTTTCACAATCAAAGTAAAATAAATAAGTTTAAACTAAATGAACCAAAAGGAAAACGACAGAAATTATAGGAAACGTTAGTTTGGCTTGTCACAAATGTAGTTCCGTGAATTATGGAATTGTTTTATTTGAAGTACTTTATGAAGGGCAAGTTGATTATTTGTTGTACCTGTCATCATATTTTCATGGATGTAAAATCTTGGCTATATTTTAAAGTTAAATATAAGCTTAACCTGATGATGATTTTTTTATTCACCGATCACAACATATAATAAATGTTTACCCGAAATAGGTAGCACCTATACTCAGATTAATTTTAATTATTGGCAATCATAATCAATAAGAAAATTATTGTGAGTCTAAACTTCGAAGGTCGAATAAGACCAGGCCGAATACATAATTGGGCCGAAAAAGACCAGGCCGAATACACCCGGATTCTTCCAATGAATAGTGGGCCGTAGGGTTATTTCGGTCTTACTCATGTTCGGAAGTACTCATATCATAAATCATAAAAAGCGCCAAACATTTATGTGAATTGAAATGTTATTAAATTATTAACATTCATCTTTATTACTGTAGGTGTTGATGAAAAAGATGTTTCCTCCATTAGTCATTTCCTTATACGGAATAAACTTTAAAATTGATGATTACCATCACTGTTTAAAAGTTAAGCATAAACGAAGTGTTGTCAAATTTACCTGTTCCATTCTTTTAAAATATGCTGATTCCCCAGGGGAGAAATTGTCACATGGAAGATACATATTGTTATGTTTTTGTTCTGTTATGGTATCGCTGCCCGCCTTCCAGACAACAGCCTCTCACGATTACGATATTCTTAAAAATATACCATAGAATTTGTTCCTGATTAATCGAACATACTATTTTTTATATCAAACCTGGCCATCCATGGTATCTGATACAAATATATAGAGAATAACTAACTGCATGTTTTTGATATAGAATTTATGTCACAAGCGAAAAAAGGGGTAATTTGGTTAAAATCACGAAACCGTAGGTTGAGTGATTTTACACCAAATTACCCCTTTGTTCCCGAGTGACATAAATTCGATATCAAAAACATGCAGTTAGTTATTCTATTTATTATATATCTGGAATAAATCTCCTTTTTATTTTAAAGAAACATATAAAAAAGAAATGACTTGGCCTTAGGCGTATGAATGTTACGTAACCAAATACTGCTGCTTCTATTTGGCGCCAAATGACTAGCGTTATGACGTCAAAACCGCTGACGTGACGTCATTTTCCTAGTATTCGGTCTCAGTTTTTTTTAAATTCCTAGTATTAAACCCACTTTAAGTAGTTCCGGCAAAAATGATATCATCACTAGTGATGATATAAAAAAAACTAAAAGTGTTATCGTCACAGTGTTAGTTATCATTTTATTAAAAATTGATATTGATTTTATGTCACTTAAATTTCAATGCAAAATTTGGATAGGTATGTAATAAACACTTTTAATCAGACCAGTCCATCTAAGTTGTCTGGTATACATGTACGCTGTTTATCAGACCTGCCTTTCGATGGTGTCTCATACAAATATAAACAGTTGATCAGACCTGTCAATACATGGTGTCTGACACAAACAATATATATTAGACCATGGTAGATAGATAGATAGATATTTCTTTGTTTCCTCCATAGATGAATATAGGTTATTGACCCTGCACTGTGAAATCATCGTTGGACCGAGTTCTTTGGTTGACGTTGCCGAGCTTGCGAGGCTACGTTCGCCAAAGAACGAGGTCCAACTTTGATTTCACAGTACAGGGTCAATAACCTTTTTATTGCATACTTTCATATTGTAAACTATTTGCTTTACGTTGTGGAGGTTTTTTTATTATCTAGAATTGATAAATCTGCTTCCGAATTAGAAACAAACTGTTTGTTTACATAAGTAGTAATTTTTGTGCAAATGCCGTTTGAATTTTAACGGTGACGTAATTTTTATAAATGACGTCATGCACGTGCATAACCAACATTTTAGACGCGCGTTTTAGACTGTTTTCATGTCAAAAACGTACTGTTAGCACGAGACAGTAAGACATTGTCCATGATCAATATATGAGAATTTAACATTACAAAGTCCCGTGAGGTTTAACAATGATATTTAGGTCAGCTATGTTTGTTTACATAACAAAAGTAGTCCCTTGCATGTTAATTATGCAGAATTTTCGCACGTCCTTATCTACGGTCATGATCACTCCTTGACAGCGGTCATGATCGAAAATTATTGCATACTTTCATATTGTCCCGTTCACTTTGCATTGAAGAAAGTGGTCATGATTTTTCGATCATGACCGCTGTCAAGGAGTGATCATGACCGTAGATAAGGACGTGCGAAAATTCTGCATAATTAACATGCAAGGGACTACTTTTGTTATGTAAACAAACATAGCTGACCTAAATATCATTGTTAAACCTCACGGGACTTTATAAAGTTTAATTATCATATATTGATCATTGACAATTTCTTACTGTCTCATGCAAACAGTACATTTTTGACATGATAACAGTCTAAAACGCGCGTCTAAAATGTTGGTTTTGCACGTGCATGACGTCATTTAAACAAAATTACGTCACCGTTATAATTCAAACGGCATTTGCACAAAAATTGAGACATGAAAACAGTCTAAAACGCGCGTCTAAAATGTTGGTTATGCAAACAGTTTGTTTCTAATTCGGAAGCAGATTTATCAATTCTAGATAATAAAAAAAACCTCCACAACGTAAAGCAAATAGTTTACAATATGAAAGTATGCAATAAAAAGGTTATTGACCCTGTACTGTGAAATCATCGTTGGACCTCGTTCTTTGGCGAACGTAGCCTCGCAAGCTCGGCAACGTCAACCAAAGAACTCGGTCCAATGATGATTTCAGAGTACAGGGTCAATAACCTATAATCATGACCACTTTCTTCAATGCAAAGTGAACGGGACAATATGAAAGTATGCAATAAGAGTAAATACATACATAAATAGTACGACAAATAAAAAAAACAATAATAAAAAATAAAAAAAAGTAAAATATAACAGTAAACAGTCCACATATTAGTTATTTACAGGTTGCTACAAGAGACATACAAGTTATATCGAACATATGCAATTTAAGCATGTGTGTATATCATTATGTGTGTTGGAGGGATGTGTTGGGTGTTTGTGTATGCATGGTTGTAATTGCAATAATGGAAAAGGATCATGATGAGGGTGCAGGTTAATCATTTATTGCATGCATGTAAGAAAGTTGATGCTTATCCTTAACGAAACTAAACTCAAGGAACAGCAGCATTTCAAATGTTTTGTAAGTTGAATATCCATCATGCATGATGTCTGATGCAAATAAAAACTGTTTATCAGACCTGTCCATCTAAGGTGTCTGGTACAAATGAACTCTGTTTATCAGACCTGGCCATCCATGGTGTCGGATATAAATATATAAACTGTTTATCAGACCTGGCCATTCATTTTATCTGGTACAAATAAAAAATGTTTATCAGACCTGTCCATCTAAGGTGTCTGGTACAAATGAACTCTGTTTATCAGACCTGGCCGTCCATGGTGCCTGATATAAATATATAAACTGTTTATCAGACCTGACCATTCATTTTATCTGGTACAAATAAACTCTGTTTATCAGACCTGGCCATCTAAGGTGTCTGGTACAAATGAACTCTGTTTATCAGACCTGGCCATCCATGGTGTCTGATATAAATATATACACTGTTTATCAGACCTGGCCATCCATGGTGTCTGGTAAAATGAACTCTGTGTATCAGACCTGGCTATCTAAGGTGTCTGGTACAAATGAACTCTGTTAATCAGACCTGGGCATACGTGGTGTCTGATATAAATATACACTGTTTATCAAACCTGTGCATGCATGGTCTCTGATGCAAATAAAAACTGCTTATCAGACATGTCCATCTACGGTGTCTGGTACAAATTAACTAAATTTACACTGTTTAAAAGACCTGGCCATCCATGGTGTCTGGTTCAAATGAACTCTGTTTATCAGACCTTGCCATATAAGGTGTCTGGAACAAATGAACTATGTTTATCAGACCTGTCTATTCATAGTGTCTGTATAAAAATACACTGTTTATCAGACCTAGCAATCCATGGTGTCTAATATAAATATACACTGTTTATCAGACCTGGCCATCCATGGTGTCTGATATAAATATACCTGTTTAGCAGACTTGTGCATGCATGGTGTCTGATGCAAATAAAATTGTTTATCAGACCTGTCTATCTAAGGTGTCTGGAACAAATGAACTATGTTTATCAGACCTGTCCATCCATGGTGTCTGATATATACATACACACTCTGATGCAAATACACTCTGTTTATCATACCTTTGCATGCATGGTGTCCGGTAAAAATACACACTGTTTACCAGATATGTCTATCTAAGGTGTCTGGTACAAGTGAACTCTGTTTATCTGACCTGTCTATCTAAGGTTTCTGGTACAAGTGAACTCTGTTTATCAGAACTGTCTATCTAAGGTTTCTGGTACAAGTGAACTCTGTTTATATCTGACCTGTCTATCTAAGGTTTCTGGTACAAGTGAACTCTGTTTATCAGAACTGTCTATCTAAGGTTTCTGGTACAAGTGAACTCTGTTTATCAGACCTGTCTATCTAAGGTGTCTGGTACAAGTGAACTCTGTTTATCAGATCTGTATATCTAAGGTGTCTGTTACAAGTGAACTCTGTTTATCAGACATGTCTATCTAAGGTGTCTGGTACAAGTGAACTATGTTTATCAGAACTGTCTATCTAAGGTGTCTGGTACAAGTGAACTCTGTTTGTCAGACCTGTGCATGCATTGTGTCTGATGCAAATAAAACGGTTTCTCATACTTGTTCATCCATGGCGTGTTATTAAAATAAAAACTGAGTATCAGACCTATCCACCAATAGTGTTTGACACATATGTACTCTGTTTATCAGACCTGCACAGCCATGGTGTCTGATCTAAATATTTACTTATCAGAAGGCTTGTCCACCTAAGGTGTCTGCAACAAATATATACCTTTTTGTAATCAGATATGTCCATCTAAGGTGTCTGATATAAACGTACTCTGTTTATGAGTCTGCACATACATGGTGTCTGATACTAATACATGTATACACTAAATTTAAGACCAGTCAGACCATGGTGTTTGATACAAGTATACACTATTTATCCGACCTGTCCATTTAAGGTGTCTGATACAATTATACACTATTTATCAAACCTGTCCTTTAATGGTGTCTGTTACAAATGTATACTGCTAGTTAGACATGAAGTATGTTACAAATGTGAACTGTTTGTCAAATCTATAAATCCATGGTATTCTCATAAAATAAACATCGTTTATCAGACCTGTCTATTCATAGTAAATGATACAAATGTACAATGCTGGTCAAACATGTCAATTCATATTTATAGTGTTTGATACAAATGTTCAAGTCCATGTTTTCATATTCAAAATGTTTACCATCGTGTGTCTTTTAATATCTATCTGCCCTGGTCATTTCCCATTTCAGTTTTAGTAGAACAATTACCAATACAACGAATAGAATAAAATTCATAAAGTTAAGATCTTTTTCAACCAAACAATGTCATCAAGAATATTTCACGGCAAAATATCGCGAGACTGAGGTGGGGTTTAGCTCAAAATCCAACATGGCGTCGATCGTGAATTTGAGTAGAATCAATTAGCGACTAATGTTCTTTGTTTTGCTAAGTACCTAATGATGGCAGACGTATTGAGTTTTGGGATTGATGTTCCAGAAGACGTCAGGCTTAAACTGGCCGAGCTGGATTTGGAGCTTTCTGAAGGTAAAACAATATTTCTAGTTTGTTGTTAACGGTTCATGTTTTCCTGTCAAATGGATGACTCAGAATCCTTCATGTTACAGCGAGAAAATCTCAATTTAGTTCTTTGCGAATACATACCCTAACCAATCAGTTGCAACATATATACCTTTCCGAATTAAAAATATTTAAATTGATGACAAAAACAGAAACCATGAATAAATCAATGGAATTGTAGATCTAAAGTAGAAAAAAAGCATTGACATAAAAGGAGAAAAATTGCTTATCATAAGCAATTTCTTCAATTTATCTCACACAGTTTTGATAGTTGTCTTGTTTCTGTCATGAAAGAACAGGGACCAAGATGAGTAAGTTAAAATGTACAAAACAGTTCACTTGAAACCTTTGTTGTCAGACACTAATTGACTAAACGTATCCCCACAATCAACCATGTATCTACAATTTGAAAAAATGTATGGAATACATGAAAGTATAACTATTGTGTGTGTGCGCGCGAGCGATTGCGCAAACGCGGCGTGTGCATGCAATTATTTGTTAAAAACTATGTGTAGTTTAAGTCAATAAAATATATCTATCTATCTTTCTAACTATTGAAAACATTGTGGCAAAACGGTTAAATTAAATAAATAAAAAATGTTATCATTTGCAAACTTTGTTGAATTTGTCATGGACATTAGCACTAGCAGTACGTTTTATATTTGTTATAATACAACATTACTCATGAATGTGATTGCTTTAGATCCATCTTGGCCGTCTTTTTAATTTAAGCCTTTCCCTCATATAGACTAATAGAGGCTTTCTGACGCCTCTACAGCAGACAGCTTTTTGAAAAACATAGTGACAAAAGAAGAAATTGCTCAAAACAAGCAATTTCTCCTTTTGCCACAATGTTTCCACTTTTAGTCATAGGTTATCCATTCAATTATAGAGATTTTCTAATTTTTGACAAAATATGTTCAAAGTCGTCTGCTGCTGAATTGTCGTATGAGGGAAAGGGTTAAGCTTCATAAAAATGACCTGTCTGTAACAATCTCAGTCACATTTTGATTTTATCAAATTAATGAAAATTGTTCAGGGGTCAAAAACTATTTTTCTATTTAACCCTTTCCCACCTATAGATGCATTTTGACAAATCTGAAGCAGATGACTTTTGAAATCAATGTGACGAAAGGAGAAATTGCTCAAAACAAGCAATTTCTCCTTTTGCCACAATGTCAGGGGTTTCTTTTGGTCATTTTTATAGCTGGTAATAGCACGTGTTCCCAATGGCAAAAAATATGTTTTTCCCAAATTTTTCAATGAAGATTCGCAATTAGAAGTTAAGAGAAAGAAAAGGAAACAAAACTATTATTTTCCTTACTTGCAAGCGTCTATTCATAGAGACGTACAATCCAGGTAGCATAGAAGCATATTTTTTATGAAAAAAATCCCAATTTTGCCAAAAAACATGCAAATAATTCCCAATTGCATATGTATAATATATAGGTCATATTTCCAAAATAAACCCTGAATGTTTTCAACTTTTTTCAGTAATTATATTTACAATTAATGAATTATAGAAATTGTTCTTATTTATGAGCAAACATTTTCAAAGTTGTCTGCTGGAGATTTGTTGTATGTGGGAAAGGGTTAAAACTTACTAGGTCACCAGGTGAAATCTAAGAACGATTGAGGTACTGCTTTAAAATCTCACCCTGTATTTGTTGAGTTAATTTTGAAATTATTTGTCCAAAAATGTAACAATATAAGTCAGCAGATCTATTCAGGACCTTCATGGCACTCTTGTTGTCTGCTTTGAAAATTGGCTGTATGGTTTTGATGTTGGATAAAAATCATTGTTAGACATTGAGAAAATGCATTTTTTTAAAAGGATTTGTTCTGCTACTTCAGGTACATATGATTTAGCTTTTTCCCACATACAACAAATCTTCAGCAGACGACGTTGAAAACTTCTTTGCAAAATTATGAAATGTCTCCATAAATGAAAGTATCATTATTGAATAGAGTTGAAAACATTTTTCAAAAGTAGAAAATTGCTCTTTTTGCTCAAAATCAGCAATTTCTTCTTCTGCCTCAATGTTTTCAAAAGTCTTCTGCTGTAGATCGATGCCGTAGAAATGAATATGTTTGCAAGTGGGTAAGGATCAATAAACAATTCATGTTGATGATATATGATCTCTTCCATATTGAAAGCATAGAAATGAAAAAAATAGAACAATGAAGAATGAATGAAAAACTTAATGATGAGATTTCCTGCAGAAAAGAGGATATTTCTTCTATTCCTCTGAATGTTTTCTGCAGATGTGTCTGCAGTAAGAGGAAGGGTAAATGACCATTGATATTAATTAAGTAATTAATTAAGTACTACTTACTTAATGCACTATCAATGTTAGTACATGTTTATCAAGGTTACCTTTTTGTTGGGCATTTACCCTTTACCTTAACTCTTTCCCACCTATTGACGCATCTGCAGCAAACGTGTTTTGAAAACATATTGGCAAAAGGAGAAATTGCTCAAAACAAGCAATTTCTCCATTTGCCAAAATGTTTTCAACTTTTTTCACTTATTGTACTTTCATTTATAGAGATTTTCCATATTTTGTAGGAAATGTCTTCAAAGCTGTCTGCTGCAGATTTGATGTATGTGGGAAAGGGTTAATAAGATTGCATTTAACTACAACAAAGCAGCTGATGAATACTGAAAATGATGTTGGAAAACGAGAAATAGCTTGAATGAAATCATTTATCCAATTCTAACTCTTGGAGCTCCATATATACAAATGTTACTTCCAAAGCCGCAAACATCAAGAATTTTCCTCTCATGCTTTCAAAGCAGATGACTCAGTTTGTCACTTATATAGTTATTGAAAATGTAAACTGTTAAATGGTGAAGCAATTTATTTGTAACATTTACATGAGACATAATTTTTGTAATTTAGTTGACAACATTGTGAGAACAATGCTCAGTTTTTGTGATTTATCCTTTTTCACCAGGTTTTCATAGTCGTCTGTATGAAAGAAAGGGGGAAATATTAACTTCTGATATACTTTGACACAATGGACACAAATCGAGGGCTTGGTGTGAAACGGTTGTAACTAAAATTTGTAATTTTTTACCAAGGGTAATCATCTAGCCATAAAGCCTTTATAATCGTTAAATCATTTTTCTCTGTAAACAATGGAAATTTAGGTGCCATTGCTCGTTCTGAGCAATGGCACCTAAATTTGAATTGTTTGCAAAGGGGTCAAAATTGCCCCTAAACCAGGGTATTCAAAATAGGTTTTAAGTTACAACCATTTCACGCCAAGTCCTCGAATTATAGAAGTCTGGCTTTGATATGTAGAGAAATTGCGTGTAATCATATGAGCATCTTCTCATTTATCAACAATGGTTAGAAAAGTAACCTCAAGCAAACTGTTAAAAAGGTTTTGTGCTCTGAACTACTATAGACACATTAATCATATGTCATTCAGTCAATAATTTTGATATAATCCATTCCCAACTATGATACAGCATATAATGTAGCAGATGACTTTGAAAAAACATAAAGGCAAACATAATTATGGAAACTTTCCATAAATGAAAGTATAAATTTAATTGTATTGTGACAAAAGTAGAAACCGCTCAACGCTGCGTTAGTCATCTGCTGCTGATGCAACCAAATGTGTCAAGATTTCTTCTTTCTTAGTTTTTATAAGTAAATGGCGTACAAAGAGAGAGCACTCAACTTGTGATAAGTAAGAACATTTCTAATTTTGGGCAAAGCAACAAACTTCTTCTTAATTTGTGTTTAACCAGACCTTTTCCAAAATGACAAAGATTAAGAAGAAAAAGAAAATCACTAAAATGTTATTGGCCTATTGTTTTGGAAGGGAAGTAGTTAATCTGTGGGAACTAAAATCATCTATATACATGTATGTGTATTGTGTAATGCATCCCATATACTTTGTGAAGTTTCTCAGTGAGTTCATTGTGTGAGAGTTTTCTGAGCCAGTGACTGAGTGAGAGATGTCCTATCCCTTTCCCACTTGCAGACGTAGTTTGACACATTTGCATAAAATTACTTTTGAGAACATTGTGACAAAAAAATTGCTCACAATGAGAAATTGTCTTCTTTTGCCACAATGTTTTCAACTTTGCTCAATTATAATGCTTTCACTGAAGTTACATATTTGTGCCTAGACATTTTAAGGTCATCTGCTGCAGATTTGTTTTATGTGGGAAAGTGTTAAAGAACATTAACGCTTTCCCTCATATGACAAATCCGCAGTAGACGACTTTGAACGTATTTTGTCGAAACATAGAAAATCTCCATAATTGAATGGAAAACCTATGACAAAAAGTAGAAAACATTGTGGCAAAAGGAGAAATTTCACGTTCTGTGCAATTTCTTCTTTTGTCAATATGTTTTCAAGAAGCCGTCTGCTGCAGAGGCGTCAGAAAGTGTCTATATGAGGGAAAAGCTCAACCAACAATCTTACTGACGTCGTGACAAAAGTCAATGCGACACATCATTCGTCTTTCACCATAGGGCTAACAGTATATGTATAGAGCAGCTAGTTGCTTGGAAAGACTGTTGTGTGAGAATACCAGGAACACATGAGTAGTTAACCCTTTCCCTCATATAGACGCTTTCTGACGCCTCTGCTGCAGACGGCTTTTTGAAAACATAGTAACAAAAGAAGAAATTGCACAAAACGTGCAATTTCTCCTTTTGTCACAATGTTTTCCGCTTTTAGTCATAGGTTATCCATTCAATTATAGAGATTTTCCATTATTTGACAAAATATGTTCAAAGTCGTCATCTGCAGAATTGTCGTATGAGGGAAAGGGTTAAACTAGTAAACATGGTAGGACTTAACAATTGTTGAAAACAGAGTTTAACCCTAATCAATCAATCAATCCATGAGTCACTCATGTGGTAGAATATTTTAATCATCTGCAATTCTAACCATTTACCCAAGCTGATATCTTTTTTGTCTGTATTAAAAGCACTAGAAAATCTACTGTAATGTGGAAATTATGAAGAATTAATGTTGTTAAAGAATTTCCAACAAAGAGGGTTAAGAAGGAATTGCTTCTTTTCAATTCAATTATTAATGTTTTTAAATGTCATCATGTGTTGCAGAAGCAGGATTATTTAACCCTTTCCCTCATATAGACGCTTTCTAAAGCCTCTGCAGCAGTCGGCTTTTTGAAAACATAGTGACAATAGAAGACATTGCTCAAAACAAGCAATTTCTCCTTTTGCCACAATGTTTTCCACTTTTAGTCATAGGTTATCCATTCAATTATTGAGATTTTCTATATTTTTACAACAATGTTCCAAGTCGTCTGCTGCAGAATTGTCGTATGAGGGAAAGGGTTAATGTGAACATCAGAAAAGAAGGAATGATGTGTGTCTCTACAGCAGACAACCTTTGCAAACGTAGTGACAAAGGGGAGAAATAACTACACACCAGCACATCAGCAATTTCTCTTTTAGTCACAATGTTTTCAACCCTATTCAATAAAATTATACTTTCATTTATATAGATTGACTACATTTTTCCGCAATTGTTATCGAAGTTGTTTGCTGCAGATTTATTTTATGTTAACACTTTTCCACAGACAGTTGCAATTTGAGGCATCTTTATCAGAGAGGACTATAAAACATCAAGGTTAATGTTGTTCATTTCTCATTTTGCCACAATGTGTTCGAGTCTATTTGCGAGCCCTGGTAGCTCAGTCGGTAGCGACTCAGGCTGTCAATCCAGGGGTTTTGAGTTCGAATCCCGGCTCGGCCAACTTTCTTTCCGACGATTGACAAAAGTGAATGCGACATGCGTGTCTATGTGGAAAAGCAGCCAGTTGCTTGGGAAGATTGTTGTGTGGAGTACTGGTGTGAGAAAAACAGGAAATACTTGAGTAGGTGAACTGGCCGCCGTGAAATAACTGAGAAATTGTTAAAAACGACGTTAAACCCCAATCTATCAATCTTTTATGGAGATTTTTCAGGTTTTTGTCACCATTTTTCAAAGTAGTCTGCTGCAAAATTTTTGTATGTGGGAAAGGGTTAAGTGAAATAATGTTGGAAATGGCTTATCCCTTTCCCTCATATAAATGCTTTCTGACGCCTTTGCAGCAGACAGCTTTTTGAAAACATAGTGACAAAAAAGGAAATTGCTCAAAACAAGCAATTTCTCCTTCTGCCACAATGTTTTCCACTTTTAGTCATAGGTTATCCATTTAATTAATAAGAGATTTTCCATTTTTTGACAAAATATGTTCAAAGTCGTCTGCTGCAGAATTGTCGTATGAGGAAAAGTGTTAAAACCCCAATAAAACAAACAAGCAAAGGCTCTTGCTGTAGATTCGTTCTCTGTAGGAAATGATAATTCTGTGATACTGGAGTCTTGGAGTAGAAAACAATAGGCCTTTTATATTAGATACCAGAAAATGTGTTACAGTATGTAAATCATAAATTATGGCAGCCTAAACATTTACTTTATCTTGGCCAGGACTGGGTCAACTCATGACACTTAATTGTAAATAAATATATATATTTTTTTCTCTCTCTAAAAAAAGGATAAAAAAAATCCACTCTAATCTTCAATTACCTTATTCAGATGACTTTTGATGCCTCTGCAGTAAATAATTTTTTCAAAACATTGTAGAAATTGAAGCATTCTGTCCTTATATATGTGCAGTGTTTTTCAACATTTCTTTTTTTACTATTTGCCATCTAGGTAAAAATATGAAAAATGATTTATCAATGAAAATACAATTAATGAATAGATTTGAAAACATTGTGGCCAAAGGATAAAATGCTCATTATAAGCATTTTCATCTTTTGCCAAAATGTTTTCACAAGTTGTCTGCTGCAAATACAACAAAATGCTTCTGCAAGTGGTTAATTATTGGTAAATATGTCACATCTATTTTTCAAGATATTTATTCTCAAAGCAGACGACTTTTACCCTTGACTTGATTTAGATGAATCAGAATTCATCAACATGAATGCAGCACGCAACCATGATGGGAGACTGAAAAGGAGAAAAACCATCTGGATTAGAAGTTACAAGTTAACCCTTTAACCCTTTCCCTAATATAGACGCTTTTTGAAGCCTCTGCAGCAGACAGCTTTTTGAAAACATATTGACAAAAGAAGAAATTGCTCAAAACAAGCAATTTCTCCTTTTGCCACAATGTTTTCCACTTTAAGTCATAGGTTATCCAATCAATTATAGAGATTTTCTATATTTTGACAAAATATGTTCAAAGTCGTCTGCTGCAGAATTGCTGTATGAGGGAAAGGGTTAAAAAATGTTGGGCTGAAGGCTTTGAAAACTTCTAGAAAAAGCTGTACAAATCTTCTGTGAATGAAAGTATAATTATTAAATAGAGTTGAAAACATTGTGGGAGAAGGGTAAATTACTTATTATGAGCAATTGCTTCTTTTGTCGTGATGTTTTGATACGTTGTCTGCTGCAGGTGCTTCAAAAAGTGTCTGTATGTGGGAAAGGGTTCAGAGGTCATATTCTCACAAGAGTTTTCTCCACACCAAACCTATATTGTGAGGACTCAAAACAATTGTATTTTTGTTGTTATTTTTTGTTTGTATCTGCAGCAACGGTTTGAAGGTCAAGTAAGAATTTACAAACATGAAATACACCCTGATTAAGAACTACTTAACATTTTAGTTAACCCATTCAAACATTTGACAATACTGCAGCAAGCAAGCTTGAAAACATCTAGACAGAAATATGAAATTTATCTATAAATAATTGCTTTTAAAAACACTTTTGCAAAAGGAGAAATTGCTCATTATTAAGCAAAATCTCCTGTTGTCTTAATGGTTTTTGAAATTGCGTCAAAATGCATCTGCATGTGAGAAAGGGTTAACTTATGAAAGAATCTGCTATGGCTGAGTAGTAATTAAGTGTTGAAAATTTGCGACTGCTTGTTTTAAGTTTGGTCCATGTTTGTGACTCACCGCGAGTCATGCCGTTATTAGGATTCCTTGGCGATGTACTGGTACAAGGCTAGGAAATGTGCCTAGTCTAACGGCATGACAGTCACAAACATGGACCTAAACTCAAAACATTAACCCGTAACCACTAATTGTTTGTTATAAAAGGGTTTTAGGTCATTTTCAAGACTTCTAATAAGTTCTATAGTTCCATCATGGCCACAGTACACTTATCCAGGAATGATAGAACTATAGAAGTGTTGAAAATGACATAAAACCCTTTTATAACAAACAATAAAGCAAATTACTTACTAAAAGATTCTAGATAAGGACTATCGCATGTTCTGAATCTGAAATCCTTATTTTGACCCTCTAACCATATGTTGTGGGTACTCAAAAGAAAAGTAACCACACCTTAGCGTTTGCTTTAACCTTTTCCCTCATACAACAATTCTGCAGCAGACAACTTATTTTGTCAAAAAATAAAATCTCTATAATTGAATGGATAACCTAAAAGTGGTAAACATTGTGGCGAAAGGAGAAATTGCTCGTATTGAGCAATTTCTTCTTTTGTCACTATGTTTTCAAAAAGCTGTCTGCTGCAGAGGCGTCAAAAAGCGTCTATATGAGGGAAAGGGTTAATAATAAGAGAGAAATTCTGGCAAAACCAGCTGGATACCCCTCCTTGTCTGGACCTATGCTTACTGATGAAAATTGTTTCTTCTATTTTCAGGTGACATAACACAAAAAGGATATGAGAAGAAAAAGACCAAACTTCTGTCTCCCTTCGCAAGGGCCAAACAGCAGTCCAATGGTAAGCTTATATACCCATTCCAGTCAATGTAATATATTTACATTCGCCTAGTCCTTAATAATAGATAAAACTTGACGTTCATTTTGCATGAACCGGTCAACCTTTCATGACCTCTGAAGGGATTATGACATCATTGTTTACTTCAATAGCGCAACGTCATTTAACCAATGATATACGACGTTTCATTTAAACAAACGTATGTTGTCGACTTCATTTCTTTATTGTTCGCAAACACTTTTAGTTCGAAAAAAATAAAGTAATAGAAAATTTGAATATACGGATTGATTCTTATTTTTCGTGCTTTTATGCAGTATGAACGCTCGGCCGCGATTTTGCAAATTTTCCAAGAAGCAATCCTTAAACCAAATTAATGCTTTCCCATATCAGTACTGCCCATAGGCAACACATCTCATCCTTTGAAATAATCAGGGGGTATGGATACTATCTAATTATATAAGTTTACTTTTAGAATACAGTTAAAAAAATTGTGGCAAAAGGAGAAGGTGTTCATAAGGAGCAATTCTCTTTTTACCATAATTTTCTCAAAAGTCGTCTGCTGAAGAGGTGTCAGAAAGTTTCAAGTTTACAAGTTCATTTTTCACTCCGCACATACATAGTAATGTGACAAGAGGTACATTCAATTTTTGCACAACAATATGTCTATAATTAATCCCCTCCTACTTGCCTTTTGACACATTTTAATAAGACAACTTTAAAAATTATTATACCCCCAGATACATAGTATATGGGGGCTATAATTATAGGAGTCACGCTTGTCGGTCGGTCGGTTTGTCGGTTCGTGGTCTGTTGACATTTCTTGTGAACACTATTTCTCAGCAACCCTTGATCAGAATTCAATATAACTTCACAAGCATGATTGATACCAAGCCTAGTTGTGCATATTGTCGGCGTGTTGCACTGGAATTATTTTCAAATGAGTTATGGCCCCTTGAATTTCTCATACATATGTATATTGTCAGGCACCAGCTGGGGGTATTCATCACCTTCAGTGTGGTATTTCTAGTTCTAGCAGAAGGTGAAATTGCTTAACCCTTTCCCTCATATAGACGCTTTCTGACGCCTCAGCAGCAGACGTCTATTTGAAAACATAGTGACAAAAGAAGAAATTGCACGAAACGTGCAATTTCTCCTTTTGCCACAATGTTTTCCACTTTTTGTCATAGGTTATCCATTCAATTAAAGAGATTTTCTATTTTTTGACAAAATACGTTCAAAGTCATCTGCTGCAGAATTGTCGTATGAGGGAAAGGGTTAATATGCAATTTCTTCTCTTGCCATAATGTTTTTATCCCTAATCAATAAATCTTTTTCATTAACCCTTTCCCTCATACGACAATTCTGCAGCAGACGACTTTTGAAAACATCGTAACAAAAGGAGAAATGACTTAAAACGAGCAATTCCTTCTTTTGTCACAATGTTTTTAACTTTTTTCGATAATTACACCTTCAATTATAGAGGCCGAGCCCTGGTAGCTCAGTCGGTAGCGACGCGGGCTGTCAATCCAGGGGTTGTGAGTTCGAATCCCGGCTCTGCCAACTTTCTTTCCGAGGATTGACAAAAGTCAATGCGACATGCATCATTCATCTTCCACCAATGGGCTAAGTCTATGTGGAAAAGCAGCCAGTTGCTTGGGAAGATTGTTGTGTGGAGTACTGGTGTGAGAAAACCAGGAAATGCATGAGTATATAGGTGAACTGGCCGCCGTGATATAACTTAGAAATTGTTAAAAACCGGCATTAAACCCCACCCCGATCAATCAATCAATCAATTATAGAGATTTTTCATATATATTTGAGTAGACATTTTCAAAGTCATCTGCTACAGATTTGCTGTATGTGGGAAAGGGTTAATGACCTCTGCTTCATAATTTATTGTTGATGTGAGGAAATGCTAAACAATTTAATATGATGTTGTTTGTGCCTGAGTGCGGTGGATTCTTGGTCTGACTTGTTTCTTTAAAAACCGTATAGGAGAACAGAACGAAGCACAACATTTATTTATCTCAAACCAACAAGGTACATGAGCATATTACAATACATTATAATTGTACCATACAATTGTCATGAGACATGAGAGAGAGACAGACAGAGCAAATATTTATACATACAGGTTAGCACCCATTAACCCTTCACCGCTTATAACAAATTTACAACAGACGATTTTAGAAACATAAACCCTCCCTCCTATAGATGCCTCTGCAGCAGATGACTTTTTGACTTTGAAAACATGGCGATAAAAGTAGAAATTGCTCAAAACAATTGATTTCTCCTTTTGGTCAACATGTTTTCAACTCTATTCAATTACTGTACTTTCATTTAACCCTTTCCCTCATACGACAATTCTGCAGCAGACGACTTTGAACATATCTTATCAAAACATAGAAAATCTCCATAATTGAATGGATTTATAACCTATGAGTAAAAGTGGAAAACATTGTGGCAAAAGGAGAAATTGCACGTTTTGTGCAATTTCTTATTTTGTCACTATGTTTTCTAAAAGCCGTTTGCTGCAGAGGCGTCCGAAAGCGTTTATATGAGGGAAAGGGTTAAAGGGAGTTTCCAATTGTTTTCGGGTATGATTTCAAAGTTGCCTGCTGAAAATTTGTTGTATGTGGGAAAGGGTTAAGGCAATGTTATGGAAGATCGCTTACAATCCGTTTTAATATTTTAAGTGTAATTTGTCAATACAGTTGAAACGTGATAAGCAATTTCTGCTTTTGCCACTATATGTATACTATGTTTACAAAGGTGTTTTTCTGCAGGTTGTGAAAGGGTTATAAGACTATCATCTACCAGGCAGCTATAATGGAAATCTCTGTAGAAAAACGTATAATTATTGAATAGACCTGAAAACATTGTTGCAAAATTATGGAGAATGCAGATGTCTCGGGTTAAAACTGAAAAGATTAAGAAAATTGTTTTTTTGGCTTGAAGTTTCAAAATAATATATTGTAAAAAGTCAAATTTACTCATCTTTAGCAATTTCTGTTTAACCCTTTCCCTCATACGACAATTCTGCAGCAGACGACTTTGAACGTATTTTGTCAAAACACAGAAAATCTCCATTATTGAATGGATAACCTATGACAAAAAGTTGAAAACATTGTGTCAAAAGGAGAAATTGCACGTTTTGTGCAATTTCTTCTTTTGTCACTATGTTTTCAAAAAGCTGTCTGCTGCAGAGGCGTCAGAAAGCGTTTATATGAGGGAAAGGGTTAATTTAACAGACATAAATAACAAGTTTCTCTTATTACTACAATGTTTTCTGCAGCAGATCTGTAGGTCTCAGAAGAAATCGGGTAAAGATCAGGATTAAGTTTCCCCCCGCCCCCCGGAAGAAAATTTCAGACATTAAGAGTGATTAACCCGTTCCCACATATGACAATTCTGCAGCAGACGACTTTGAAAACATCTTGTCTTTTGGAAAACATAGTGACAAAAGAAGAAATTGCTCAAACGAGCAGTTTCTCCTTTTGCCACAATGTTTTCCACTTTTAGTCATAGGTTATCCATTCAATTATAGAGATTTTCTACAAAATATGTTTAAAAGACGTCTGCTGCAGAATTGTCGTATGAGGGAAAGGGTTAATGCATTGAATTGATTTGAAAGTATTGTGGCAAATAGAGAAATTGCTCATTATGAACAATTTAACCTTTGGCCACCATGTTTTCAAAAGACGTCTGCTGCAGAGGCATCAGACAGTGTCTACATTCGAGAAAGGTTTAGTTTCCTAAGTAAAAAAAAATTCAGACATTAAGAGTGATTAATCTGGGCTGAAAGAACCTGTTTTACATTCAATGTTAGATAAATAGATTTAGTGTAAATCAAATTTGCATAAGAAATAGTATTCTTGAGATCTTTAGGTGAAAGGACGGCAAGCTCCAGATAAGGGGGATTTCATGATCTAATATTGGTATTTGACATCCAAAAACTATCTTGTTGGTACTTAACATTTTCCCACATGTATGCAATATGCTAAACAAATCGGCAGCAGACAACTATGGAAACATAATTGCCAAAAACTTTGAAAATTCTCCATAAATGAAAGTATGATTGCTAGATAGAGTTGAATTGAAATTTAAACAGTTAAGCTAAAGAAGATCTTGCTCATTTTGAGTAATTTCTCCATTTGCCTCAATATTTCAAAAACACTTTCCCTCATATAGACGCTTTCTGATGCCTCTGCAGCAGAAGGCTTTTTGAAAACATAGTGACAAAAGAAGAAATTGCTCAAAACAAGCAATTTCTCCTTTTGCCACAATGTATTCCACTTTTAGACATACTCTGGTTATCCATTCAATTATAGAGATTTTCCATTTTTGACAAAATATTTTCAAAGTCGTCTGCTGCAGAGTTGTTGTATGAGGGAAAGGGTGAAAGGAATTGTCTGTGTGAATTAATTCCTCTGAGAATCACAACATAAGGTTCAAAAGTGTTATAGGAAAGATATTGTGGAGCAGAGACAGGACCAGTTTACCAGAGGTCCAGATAAGGAGGGATATTCAGCCCTTTAACCCACAATTTCACCCTTATGATTGAAGCAAACCCTATGTTGTTGGTACTCAAAAGATGAGTTTCACTTAGACAATTCTTTTGAGTACCCACAACATAGGGTTAGGGGGTCAAATAAGGATTTTATAACATGCAAAATGCCCCTTATCCAGAGCTCTGGTTTACTCCATTTTGTTCAGGCTTGATAACGGAGTTCTTTTAAAATATTTTCAGCATGAAGACACATTCTGAAGCATCTGCAAGATTCATGTTTTCAAAACATTATGGCAAAAGGTGAAATGGCTCATTATGAGCAATTTCATCATTTTCCACAATAGTTTCAACCCTGCATATTAAATAATTATACTGTTATTTGTATTGAGATTTTTCCATATGTTTGCCTAGATGTTTTCAAACCTGTCTGCTGACGATTTGATTTATTTGAGAAAGGGTTTAACATTTCCAAATATTAGGTTGCAAATTTCTTCTTATATTTCTTCTGCTGACCACCTTTGTAAACATTGTAGTAAAAGAAAGAA
The DNA here is from genome assembly GCA_031761405.1 of Serripes groenlandicus. NCBI lineage: Eukaryota > Metazoa > Mollusca > Bivalvia > Cardiida > Cardiidae > Serripes > Serripes groenlandicus. The sequence goes on from JASEVX010000012.1 coordinate 45,653,129, forward strand.
TTAAGCTGCTATAAATGGACCAGAATTAGGCATGCATTCTTCTTTTTCTCAAGTTTCAGAATAGGCAGACGTTGAAGATCAGTAGCTTTTTTCTTCCAAAAAGGTTAACCCTTTAACTGGTACAGATTATGTTGTGATACCTCTACAACCTAATTATTTTAAAAACATTGCTGAAAAGGAGAAGTTGATCATGCGTTAAAGTTTTGAAGCTGACAACTGAACAAAATCATAATTGCCAAAGAGTGGGGATTAGGTATTGTGAGGGTTCTTTTGTATAACCTTAAACCCTTTCCCACATAGCTTATGTCGGCTGCTGTAAGCTCTGAAACTATTTATTCAAAGATATGGAAAATTGATTAACTGAATATATAATTATTTTAATTAGTTAAAAAACATTTTAGTAAACTGAGAAATTGGTCATGAGTAATTTCTCCTTTTGCTCCAAAGTTTTTAAAAGTCTTATGCTGCAGATGTGTCAAAGTTTTTAAAAGTCTTATGCTGCAGATGTGTCAAATTTTTCTGGGGAAAGGGTACAGGAATATAGAGTGTTATGATGGTTTTGAGATAACCTTTAATGGAGGGTTAATAAGAGAAAAAGCATCCGTAACTAACAATTACATGTACAGGTTCTGTGTGAAAATGGTTGTTGGTTGTCTGAGATAGGGAAAACATCTCTTAACCCTTTCCAATATACAGACGCATTTTGACGCATGTGCAGCAGACGAATTTTGAAAACCTTGTGGCAAAAGGAGAAATTGCTCATAATGAGCAATTTCTCCTTTTGCCACAATGTTTTCAATTCTATATAATAATTAAACCTTTATATATATTTATGTAGATTTTCCACATCTTTGGCAATATGTTTTCAAAGTGTTCTGTTGCAGACTTGCTGTATGTGGGAAAGGGTTAACCCATTCCCTGGTAGGCGGATTCACCCTTAGCTCTTAGGCAGACAACTTTGATGCGTCTGCAGCAAATGACTTTTGAAAATATTGTGAAATGTTTTCTCTTTTTGCCACTATGTTCTCAACTATTCGTTAACCCTTTCCCCCATATAGACGCTTTCTGACGCCTCTGCAGCAGACAGCTTTTTGAAAACATAGTGAAGAAGAAAGAAATTGCACAAAACGTGCAATTTCTCCTTTTGCCACAATGTTTTCCACTTTTTGTCATAGGTTATCCATTCAATTATGGAGATTTTCTATGTTTTGACAAAATACGTTCAAAGTCGTCTGCTGCAGAATTGTCGTATGTGGGAAAGGGTTAAAAATAATTTAATTTATGCATACTTTACCCTTTTTTATACAAAGATGTTTTCAGATTCATCTGCTGCAGATTTGTTGTATGTGGGAAAAGGTTAAAGTTTAAACTTCGATAATGTTTCAGATGCGACAAGCCCCTCAGAGCCCAGTCCCCAATCATCCGCCCAGAGACGCGCCCAGCGACGACTGACCCGGGAGGATAACAGATATCATTCAGGTAAGATACATATCTGAGCTATACCCACATACAACAAATCTGCTGCAGACGACTACGAAAATATGTGTAAAAATGTGGGTAAACAAAAGTATGGTTGTTAAAAGGGTTGAAAAAATTGTGGCTAAAGGAGAAAATATTTTCACTCTTTACTTATTTAACACTGTATTTTCAAAAGTTGTATGCAGCAGATGCGTTAACACTTTCCCTCATACGACATTTCTGCAGCAGATGACTTTGAACATATTTTGTCAAAAAATAGAATATGGATTGAATGGATAACTAAGACTTAAAGTGGAAAACATTGTGTCAAAAGGAGAAATTGCTAATTTTGAGCAATTTCTTCTTTTGTCACTATGTTTTCAAAAAGCTACCTGCTGCAGAGGCATCAGAAAGCATCTGTATGTAGTAAAGGGTTAAATCTCGTTCTCTGGTAAAGACTCTGTTTATGAATATTGTAGGAAATGGAGAAATTCTTCCCAAACATTTAGCAATTTCCACTTACCAAACAAAAATAGATATTTCCAATTGTCCTCTGATGTTTTCTCAGAATTTTATAAGGCAGGAAATAAAGTACAATAGGGAACTGTATATAAATGTTAAGAATCAATAACTTTCATTAACCCTTTCGCACATACAGCAAATCTGTAGCAGATGACTTTGAAAATGTCTACTAAAAAATATGGAAAACTCTAGAATTGATGGTATAATTACTGAAAAAAGTTGTCACAATGTTTTCAAAAGTAGTCTGCTTCAGATGCGTCAAAATGCGTCTATAGGTGGAAAAGGGGTTTGGTCCGGATCTGGGTTACTAAATAACCCTCTCCAAAATTGAAAGAATCTGCAGCAGACTTTAAAAACATACATGTTATTGACTAGGGTTTTACCCTTTCATACATCAAATCTGCAGCAGACGACTTCAGAAACCTCTTGTCAAAAACCTGCACAATCTCTATGTATTAAGGTATATTTACTGGAAAAAATTGAAAACATTGTGACAAAAGGAGATTTTGCTCGTTTTGAGCAATTTTTCCTTTATACAATGTTTTCAAAAGTCGTCTGGTGCAGAGGCTTCAGAAAGCGTCTATGTGTGGGAAAGGGATAAATTATTTATGATTTCCCACATCTGCAGCAGACGACTTTTGAAAACATTGGCGAAATTGCTCATTATGATAATTTAATGATTTTAAAAGCACTTATTTATGAAGATTTTTTTTCAAAGTCCTTTGCTGCAAAATTGTTGAATGTGGGAAAGGATTTAATAAATAGAAATAACTTGTATTGCTCATGGCCGAAGGATGAGGGCCAGTACGGCAGATCAACCGAGTCAATATGAAAAAAAATTCAAGTATGACTATCAAATGTTTGGTCTGTACTTGCTGAGTTTGCCTTATATCGGCCTTGTTTGGCTCATATTGGCCTAGATCGGCTCATATTGGCCTAGTTGTCTTATATTGGCCTAGATCGGCTCATATTGGCCTAGTTGTCTTATATTGGCCTAGTTTGGCTCATATTGGCCTATTTGGCTCATATTGGCCAAGTTTGGCTCATATTAGCCTAGTTGTCTTATATTGGCCTAGATCGGCTCATATTGGCCTAGTTGTCTTATATTGGCCTAGATCGGCTCATATTGGCCTAGTTGTCTTATATTGGCCTAGTTTGGCTCATATTGGCCTAGTTTGGCTCATAAGCCTAGTTTGGCTCATATTGGCCTAGTTGTCTTATATTGGCCAAGTTTGGCTCATATTGGCCTAGTTTGGCTCATATTAGCCCAGATTGGCCTAGTTGTCTTATATTGGCCTAGTTTGGCTTATATTGGCCTAGTTGTCTTATATTAGCCCAGTGTTGGCTCATATTGGCCTAGTTTGGCTCATATTGGCCTAGTTTGTCTCATATTGGCCTAGTTTGGCTCATATTGGCCTAATTTGGCTCATATTGGCCTAGTTGTCTTATATTGGCCTAGTTTGGCTCATATTGGCCTAGTTGTCTTATATTGGCCCAGTTTGGCTCATATTGGCCCAGTTTGGCTCATATTGGCCTAGTTTGCCTTATATTGGCCTAGTTTGTAACAGATGTAGGCAGTTTTAGCCATTCAAGTGCTCTATTACCAATAGTTTATTAATAATGTTTTATTTTTATATCAAAAATACATTACCAGTCATTTAATACCTGATATATCATCTCTATACACCTTAATTATCCAAAAAAAAACGCCCACGCTAGCATATCCCTCACGTATCCGTGACATACACGGCCGCCCGGAAGTACAGGCGCGCACGTGAGCGGGTAGTCACTTTTCATTTTAGGATTCACCGGAGTAGTCGATAAGAAAAATTTATATTATTATTTCTTCTTCCAATTAACTCTTTTGTTTTATAAGGCCCTGCCTTATAATCATTTAATTGTCCAAAGATATTTTGTCTGCATTAACGTCACAGCCGTAAATTATTTACTTTATTGCTGTATTTATTGTTTTGTAGCGGACGATACTCTGAGAAGCACGTGGATTACCCCACCCGCTAATTTCAGTTACCGTCTTCGGGTGCGGAAGTCTTGCTGTTTTCAATACTTTTTCCCTACCCTGTTAGCGATAGTACATTAACTATTGCTGTATGAATTATTGACTGTTCTATTCAATATTTGTGAAAAAATTTTGAAACAAAATTTATTTCAATAAACGTGTCCAAGCTACCGGTGTCCCCGTGGTGTGGATATATAAAAACGGATTATAAACGGATTATATACGGATTATTTACTGTTTGGTGAGTATTTTGAATTATATCAATGTCAATTACTGGTGAAGGGATGCGGAGCCCATGTGGTCATGCTGTGCACCTATGGGATTCGCATCCGACCTGCGTTGTGTGCACCAAATGCACACAGGCTTCACCTTGCGAGTACTGCTCGACATGGCCTATTTCCATTTGGAAAAAGGTCGTGCGGAGTAAGACTCGTAAAAGCAGGAAGATAAAGAAGACCCCTAAGAGGGTGCCTTTATCTTCATCGAGTGAGGCAGAGTTCGAGGGGTTCTCCCAACCGGACTCTGCAACGGTGTTGAGCGAGTCGAAGGGCAATGCTGAGCCTTCTTCTCCGCTCAACACAGCCGTTTTTTCCGCGCGCTGAGGAAATTCGGATGGTAGCTTTGGGTGAGAGTTGCTCCGTCGGGAAACTTCAGAAACCGTACGGAAACAGCGGGGAAAATGCTCAGCTGGATCATTTAACCGCTGAACCTCACCATCTGTCGCCTGGTGTCAGGGCTGGGCCTTCGAAAGAAGGAGTGCCTTTGGTAGCTTTCCGGGAAACCGCAGGTTGTACCAATCCGACACCATACTCTGGGCTACAGCGGTCTTCGGACAGCTGCAGAGTACCGGTTACTTACGTCGGGGGACGTAGTGTTCCGGAGACTTTGTATAGTGCAGCTTCACTCCTGCCTATGCATAGTCAACCTGGGTTTTGTTGGGCTGAGCAACAAAACCCAAATACCGAGGCACGTCAGGTCACCGGGCAACCGGAGAGGAGTCATTCGTTAATGACGCGACCTGTCACCAGTCAGTCCGGGTTGGACTGGACTGGGCCAGTCAGTCACGTTGCCATGACTAGACCAGGTAGTCGCTCACGTATCTGTGATGCGACAGGGCAAAGGTCCGATTGCAAGGACCCAGCCAGGCAAAAGGTTGATCGTTTAGCACCGATTCATCCTGGCAGTCAGACTATCTTAATTGATTCGACGACTAGCCAAAATCGCGCGCATGGAGACATGCCACATCAGGTCAGTAGCCCATTTCGTTATGGTGCTACGGGCCAATCGGTCACGCCTGTGAATACGACACAAACACCAGTGTCTTATGTAAACACAGGCCAACCGAGTAGTAGGGCATTTTTCAATGCCTCGTCTACACTGCCAGACGACTATGTAAACATGGCGCGTCTAGGCACGGGTTCTGTGGTGATAGACCGAATTGATTCTAATTATCGATCGATCTCTGCTCCACTACAGAATCAGAATAATTTAAAGCCTGGTGTTGCACCGGGTTCGATTATTCCTCTGTCTTCCATCGGGTATGGGGGTTACGAAAAATATTTTTCTTCCCCTGGGGGGACAGTGTATGTCGCAAGACAATATGCTGCTCCTCAATACCAGCCACCGGTCCATATATGGAACCGTTAGGTGTTAGACAGAGTTCAACGGCCTACCGGGATCAGCATTACCCATCTCATGGGAATTCACTGCTCTCGGGGGGACACCTATTTGATAGGCAGTCCGGTTATAGGCAACCTCGGGATGGTAGCTTTGGGTGAGAGTTGCTCCGTCGGGAAACGTCAGACACCGTACGGAAACAGCGGGGAAAATGTTCAGCTGGAACGTTCAACCGCTGAACCTCACCATCTGTCGCCTGGTGTCGTGGCTGGGCCTTCGAAAGAAGGAGATGCCTTTGGTAGCTTTCCGGGAAACCGCAGGAATTGTACCAATCCGACACCATACTCCGAGCTACAGCGGTCGTCGGACAGCTGCAGAGTACCGGTTACCTACGTCGGCGGACGTAGTTCTCCGGAGACTTGGTATAGTGCAGCTTCACTCCTGCCTATGCATAGTCAACCGGGTTTTGTTTGGGCTGCACAACAAAACCCAAATGCCGAGGCACGTCAGGTCACCGGGCAACCGGAGAGGAGTCATTTGTCAATGACTCGACCTGTCGCCAGTCAGTCCTTTTTGGACACGACCGGGCCAGTCAGTCACGTTGCAATGACTAGACCAGGTAGTCGCTCACTTAGCCGTGAGGCGACAGGGCAAAGGTCTTATTGCAAGGACCCAGCCAGGCAAAAGGTTGATCATTTAGCAACGATTCATCCTGGCAGTCAGACTTTCTTAAATGATTCGACGACTGGCCAAACTCGCGCGCATGTAGCCATGCCGCATCAGGTCAGTAGCCCATTTCATTATGGTGCTACGAGCCAATCGGTCACGCTTGTGAACACGACACAAACACCAGTGTCTTGTGTAAACACAGTGCAACCGAGTAGTCAGGCATTTTTCAATGCCTCGTCTACACTGCCGACCGGCTATGTAAACATGGCGCGTCCAGGCACGGGTTCTGTAGTGATAGACCGTATTGATTCAAATTATCAGTCGATCTCTGCTCCACTACAGAATCAGAATAATTATAACCCAGGTATCGCACCGGGTTCTATTATTCCTCTGTCTTCCATCGGGTATGGGGGTTACGGAAAATCTTTTTCCTCCCCTGGGGGGACAGTGTATGTCGCTAGAGAATACGCTGCTCCTCAATACCAACCACCGGTCCATACTATGGAACCGTTAGGTGTTAGACAGGGTTCAACGGCCTACCGGGATCAGCATTACCCATCTCATGGGGATTCACTGCTCTCGGGGGACACCTATTTGATAGGCAGTCCGGTTATAGGCAACCTCGGGATCGGAATACATTGCGTCATTCTGTGAAAGAGAGGTCGAAACCGTCCAATACGGTCAGTTCGGCCCCGGCAGAAGTTTTTGCATGGCCGTCCTCTGCTGCGGAGAGGGGGCCTGCTTCGCAAAATCTTCGGCAGAACATGGATTTTCTGATTTATCCATGTCTGAGTCTGACATAGATCTACCGGTTGGAAGACCGAGTAGACAACCTCAGAGGAGTACACACAACCCTACATCTTCGTCTGACGATAATGAGGGAAATAGGTCAACTCCCGATGAGGAGCCAGCTGTAGAGCGTTGGTCTCTTCAGCAGGCTATTGACGAAGTATTTCGGGTGGTGCCGAATACTTCATGCCCTAAGGTTGACGCTCCCCACGTCGCAAAAACCTTTCGAGCCTAGAGGAACTTAATGTACAAGCTTTTCGCCAGTGCACTTGCTTCCTCAAACTAACAACTTGGGCAGGTTGTTAGACCAATTGCAGTCGACCAGGTCTCTAGAGGCTATACCTCCAGGCTGGTCGGTCCCAGGACCCATTTCTAGGAAATGGGTCAACTCTAAGGCGTATTCTACGTCTAAGGAGTTCTTCCCTGTCAAAGTGCCAGCTTTAGACGGGGATGCAGCTACACTGGGGTTAACTGCACCCGCTTCTGTCCAGGTCTCTTCCAAGACACTAGAGAAGTGGGAGGCCAGAGCAAGACTGGGTGTATTGGTGTCATCTCATGACAACCATTTCGCAGTCGCTCTGTCTTTGTTGTTGAAAGAGGAGAATATCTCTAGCCTAGGTGCTAACAGAATTCTCGAAGCTTTCGACACAGGCAACAGGCATCTCATGGCACTGAATCTTCAGACCATCACAGAGATACTGTCCATGAGGAGGGACGCAGTTCTAGTTGCTCCTAACTCATTGCTACGTGCTAGCAAGGACAGCCTGAAAGCCGCACCATTGGAGTCGAAACAACTCTTTGGTGGAAGGATTGCTGCGGTGACAGCTTCTGATGCTTCAGAACAGTCGACGCCTTTCGGCGAACGATGCTAAGGCTTTTGCGCAGGGCCAGAAACGTTCATCGTATTCTGCGAATGTGGGTAGTTCTAAGAAACCCAACCCAGCAAAGAAGCCAAAACGGTATGTGAATGCGTTTCAGCCTAAACAAACCCCTTCCACGGGTCAGAAATCGGCTAAACCGAAGCGCCCCTATCAGGGTACTAACATCGGCAGCTTGCTAAAGTTAACACGAATCCGAAGCCACAGCCCTATGGATTCGCTCCTCTCTATGACAATCCCAAGGTCGGAGATTGCAGTCGGGGGCCGCCTGTCATTTTTCATGGAGGAGTGGGAAAGTGTCACAGAGGATCGTTGGATTTAGTCTGTGATACAGGAAGGGTACCTGATTCGCTTCATTTCCCCCCTCCCCCCCCCCCCCCCCCCCCCCCCCCTCCTCTGACAGGCGTGCCGATCGACATTTCGTCTCGTCATCCGGCCATGTCAGAGGTGATTTCATCGCTTCTGAAAAAGAATGCCATAGAGAGCGTTCTCAACCCCAATTTTCGGGGTTTCTACAGCCGTCTTTTTCTGGTTCCGAAGAAAGACGGCAAGTGGAGACCGGTTATAGATTTATCTGCGCTAAATCTATTGATTCCGGTCGATAAATTCAAAATGGAGTCGACCCGCTCCATCCGAGTTGCAATTCGGAAAGGCGACTGGGCGGTCTCTAGACCTAACACACGCCTTTTTATCACATCCCGATCGCTTCCTCCTCGAGGAAATACCTTCGGTTTGTGATAGAGGGAGAAGTGCTCCAATTTCAGGGCTCTTCCCTTCGGCCTCAAGTCCGCCCCTCGAGTGCTTACGAAGATATCAGGGCATGGGAGCCTTTCTTCGTATGAAAGGACCCCAACTTCTTCAATAATTCGACGATTGGCTTCCCCACAGGACGGATCGTGTACTTCTATTTCACGATCTATCCCTAGCCTGGCGGACCATTCTGCGGTTGGGTTTAATACCCAACACGCAGAAGTCGGAATTAATTCCGTCAAAGAGGTTCACGTTCGTGGGTATGACGTTTCTCACCGACTTAGCGGTAATTCGAGTACCTTCGGACAGAGTCGATTCACTAATACAGAATAGACAACTATATTCCACTCATTCGGCAGTGGATCAGAATTCGCAAAGGAATAATAATAATTACTCCCCGAGTTCATAACGAGGCTGAGAACCAGTTCGTCAACTTCCGGTTTCACTTCTGAAAGGGAAGATGATGACGGATCACTTCTCTGGCCCAGAGACCGTGGTTATACGTCCTTCTGGCCTGCCTATCGACATAACCGTTACATCTTCCTTAGATATAGACAGTTCTTACCGATTGATGTTAATAAGGTAGGTCAATCCCTCTGAACGTTTGTCGACGGCTACCGCTTCTTAAGTTTTACTGAGAATTATAAATTCGTATTGCTTGGCGAACACTAACAGGGAAGTGAGTTCTTTGCTTTCAGTAGAAACTAATTACATTAAGTTTCACAGACTGATGGTTAGAATTAGAAAAAACCCAATTGTAGGAGTTAACTCCAAAATAGGATTTGTCTTGCGTCCTTTGGTCGCTTACAAGAGCTCCATACGAACTCTTGAATCGACGTCTTTAAAGTTTTTTTACTTATAAAACCGTCTTTTTATTAGCTTTAACTACAGATCGTCTCTGTAGAAACCGGGCAGATCAGATTCAATGAATCTGATGGCTCCTTACTCTACTGTGTCAACAAGGGTTCCTGTCTAAGAACCAGTTGCAGTCGGTCCTGCCTGGGTCCCCTTGTGGCTTCACAGCGAGTGGTTTGCTAATTCACATAATCCAACACATAAATAAAGTGAATACCGATTGAACCTGTATTCAATCCCCTCTTTCCCTTTATACATCCGTTGGAATCAAGTATGTTTGTTCTTAAAAAAATATGGAATAATACACTACAACGTACCTGGAACGACAGTAAGTATTGGTCGAACCTCCCGTCCTATGCTACGAAGTCATCAGGTATTAAATGACTGGTAATGTATTTTTGATATAAAAATGAAGTTTTTTAAAGTAAAACATATTTTTATTAGAAAATACTTACCAGTCATTTATAGAGTCCCACCTCCCAACCCCGCGTCGTCACCAATACTTAACGGTGAATGAAAAGTGACTACCCGCTCACGTGCACGCCTGTACTTCCGGGCGGCCGTGTATGTCACGGATACGTGAGGGATATGCTAGCGTGGGCGTTTTTTTTGGATAATTAAGGTGTATAGAGATGATATATCAGGTTTTAATGACTGGTAAGTATTTTCTAATAAAAATATGTTTTACTTTAAAAAACTTCATTTTAACCCACCAGAGAACTCATTTGGTGAAGGTAATAATTGCAATTATTGCTGTGGTGTGTCGGTGATTCAATACATGTGTAACCCAAACCAATATACAACAAATCTGTAGCAGAAGACTGAAAATATCGAGACAAAATATCGGGAAATTCTCTTTCAATGAAAGAATTCTGGTGGAATTGAGTTTAAAATATTATGGCAAAAGGACAAATTCCTCATTATGAGCAATTTCTTCCTATGCCACAATATTTTCATAAGTCGTCTACTGCAGAGACATCTAAAGGCGTCTATGTGTAGGAAATATATGATTTGATCCCAGAAAGGGTTTGGACTTTCATTGACATAGCATGTCACAGGGAATAAATAGCGTCTATGAATTTGGAAACTTATCATGAAGAATTTCTCCTTTTACCACACAATGTTTCCAAAAGTCTTCTACTTCAGATCTGTCAAAATACATCTCCATGTAGGGAAAGGTTAAAACTTCTTCAGAGCCTTCACCATGTGTGTGTGTTAGTTTGCTTACTGCTTGGACAATGGGACATTGAAAAGGCCATAGTATAATTTAGCCCTTTCCCCACATACAGATCTGGTGCTTCCAGACTCCTGCATCAGACGACTTTTGAAGACATTATGCCAAAAGCAGACATTTCTTAAAATGAGCAATTTCTTCTTTTGTCACAATGTTTTCCGAAATGTGTCTGCATAATTGTGGGAAAGGGTTAACCCCTTTCCCTCATATAGACGCTTTCAGACACCTCTGCCAGTACGGCAGATCAACCGAGTCAATATGAAAAAAAATTCAAGTATGACTATCAAATGTTTGGTCTGTACTTGCTGAGTTTGCCTTATATCGGCCTTGTTTGGCTCATATTGGCCTAGATCGGCTCATATTGGCCTAGATCGGCTCATATTGGCCTAGTTGTCTTATATTGGCCTAGTTTGGCTCATATTGGCCTAGTTTGGCTCATATTGGCCTATTTGGCTCATATTGGCCAAGTTTGGCTCATATTAGCCTAGTTGTCTTATATTGGCCTAGATCGGCTCATATTGGCCTAGTTGTCTTATATTGGCCTAGATCGGCTCATATTGGCCTAGTTGTCTTATATTGGCCTAGTTTGGCTCATATTGGCCTAGTTTGGCTCATAAGCCTAGTTTGGCTCATATTGGCCTAGTTGTCTTATATTGGCCAAGTTTGGCTCATATTGGCCTAGTTTGGCTCATATTAGCCCAGATTGGCCTAGTTGTCTTATATTGGCCTAGTTTGGCTTATATTGGCCTAGTTGTCTTATATTAGCCCAGTGTTGGCTCATATTGGCCTAGTTTGGCTCATATTGGCCTAGTTTGTCTCATATTGGCCTAGTTTGGCTCATATTGGCCTAATTTGGCTCATATTGGCCTAGTTGTCTTATATTGGCCTAGTTTGGCTCATATTGGCCTAGTTGTCTTATATTGGCCCAGTTTGCTCATATTGGCCCAGTTTGGCTCATATTGGCCTAGTTTGCCTTATATTGGCCTAGTTTGTAACAGATGTAGGCAGTTTTAGCCATTCAAGTGCTCTATTACCAATAGTTTATTAATAATGTTTTATTTTAACCCACCAGAGAACTCATTTGGTGAAGGTAATAATTGCAATTATTGCTGTGGTGTGTCGGTGATTCAATACATGTGTAACCCAAACCAATATACAACAAATCTGTAGCAGAAGACTGAAAATATCGAGACAAAATATCGGGAAATTCTCTTTCAATGAAAGAATTCTGGTGGAATTGAGTTTAAAATATTATGGCAAAAGGACAAATTCCTCATTATGAGCAATTTCTTCCTATGCCACAATATTTTCAAAAGTCGTCTACTGCAGAGACATCTAAAGGCGTCTATGTGTAGGAAATATATGATTTGATCCCAGAAAGGGTTTGGACTTTCATTGACATAGCATGTCACAGGGAATAAATAGCGTCTATGAATTTGGAAACTTATCATGAAGAATTTCTCCTTTTACCACACAATGTTTCCAAAAGTCTTCTACTTCAGATCTGTCAAAATACATCTCCATGTAGGGAAAGGTTAAAACTTCTTCAGAGCCTTCACCATGTGTGTGTGTTAGTTTGCTTACTGCTTGGACAATGGGACATTGAAAAGGCCATAGTATAATTTAGCCCTTTCCCCACATACAGATCTGGTGCTTCCAGACTCCTGCATCAGACGACTTTTGAAGACATTATGCCAAAAGCAGACATTTCTTAAAATGAGCAATTTCTTCTTTTGTCACAATGTTTTCCGAAATGTGTCTGCATAATTGTGGGAAAGGGTTAACCCCTTTCCCTCATATAGACGCTTTCAGACACCTCTGCAGCAGTCAACTTTTTGAAAACATAGTGACAAAAGAAGAAAATTGCTCAAAACAAGTAATTTCTCCTTTTGGCACAATGTTTTCCACTTTTAGTCATAGGTTATCCATTCAATTATAGAGATTTTCTATTTTTTGACAAAATGTGTTCAAAGTAGTCTGCTGCAGAATTGTCATATGAGGGAAAGGGTTAAGTAGGATTTTATTTTTTATTGAAGCATAAGGGAAAAATTGCACAATACAATCAATTTGTCCATTTCTTCACTGTTCACAAAAAAAAAAAATCTTATGGGTGTCTCTATTATGAAATGCGTTCTGTCCTGTGTTTGTGAAGTGAAGTGAAGTGAAAGCACATTGTAAGTAATGGAGATTAATTTAGATCATCCTACATGCAGATGCATTTTGACACATCTCGAGGAAACAACCCTTCCCAACATACAACAAACCTGCAGCAGTTGACTTTTTAAACATATTGGAAAAAGCTCAGTAAATGAAATTACAATTATTGAATATAGAGTCAGTGAAAAACATTGTGGCAAAAGGAAAAATCACTCATCAGCTGGATTTTTCAAATAATGAGATCTTCCATTTTTTTGCCTCAAATTATCATATCAGGAAAAGTCTTAATTGATTCCTTATCCCTTTCCCTCTTACGACAATTATGCAGAAGACAACTTTGAACATATTGTGTAAAAAAATGGAAAAGCTCTATAATTGAATGGATAACCTATTACTAAAAGTGGAAAACATTGTGGCAAAAGGAGAAATTGCTCATTTTGTCACTATGTTTTCAAAAAGCCGTCTGCTGCAGAGACGTCAGAAAGCGTCTACATGAGGACTAGCCTTAATTGAACAAACATGTATATTTCATAAGGCTTGGTTTGGTGGTAAAATCCTTTCCCACATACAACAAATCTGCAAGAGACGATTTTGAAAACATCTTTACAAAATTTATTTATAGATAATCTCTACAAATGAAAGCTTTATTATTTGATACAGTTGAAGATGATTTAGCAGAGGTACAATTAATTGCTTGTTTTGAGTAATTTCTTCTTTTGCCACAATGTTTTTAAAAGTCGTCTACTGCAGAGGCATGAGAATGTGTCTGTATGAGGGGATGGATTAAAAAACATGTGTCTTAAAAATTCTTTTAAAAAAGGATTGGTTTGGTGTAATTTAACTCTTTTCCACCCACATATAGAAACTTTTAGACTACTCTGGAGCAGAAGACTTTTGAAAATATTCTGAACACTGTTTTTTTTAAACATTATGCTTTCTTAATTTAACCCTTTCCCTCATAAGACAATTCTGCAGCAGACGACTTTGAACATATTTTGTCAAAACACAGAAAATCTCTATAATTGAATGGATAACCTATGACTAAAAGTTGAAAAAATTGTGGCAAAAGGAGAAATTGCTCGTTTTGAGCAATTTCTTCTTTTGTTACTTAATGTTTTCAAAAAGCCTTCTGCTGCAGAGGCATCAGGTCTGGAAGCGTCTATATGAGGGAAAGGGTTAAAAGAATATTTCCATATTTTTGCGGGTATGTTTCAATGTCATCTGCTTTTTCATCAGATTTTTTTGTATGTGGGAAAGGGTAATTTTGATATCTGGATTGTAGTTAGTCAACAGTGTTGCAGGTATGAAGTCTTGACTTGTTGGTTTGTTTAACACTTTCCGTCATATAGACACTTTCTGACGCCTCTTTAAATTTAATTGCGCGCTAAATGACCTTAGCTGTCGATGCGCCATAAAACAATATACATTCATTCTGACGCCTCTGCAGCAGACGGCTTTTTGAAAACATAGTGACAAAAGAAGAAATTGCTCAAAACGAGCAATTTCTCCTTTTGCCACAATGTTTTCCACTTTTAGTCATAGGTTATCCATTCAATTATAGACATTTTATATGCTTTTGACAAAATATGTTCAAAGTCATCTGCTGCAGAATTGTCGTATGAGGGAAAGGGTTAACCCTTTCCCACATACAACAAATCTGCAGCAGACGACTTTTGAAAACATTTATACAGCAACATGAAAAATCTCTTTAAATGAAAATCTCTATAAATGAAAGTTAAATAATTGAAAAGAGTTGAAAACGTTGTGGCAAATGGAGAAATTGCTTGTTTTGAACAATTTCTCCTTTTGCAACAATGTTTTTTCAAGTTGTCTGCTGCATGGATGTCAGAAAGCGTCTATATGTGGGAGAGTTAACCCTTTCCCACATACACACATCTAGTCAAAACTATGGAAAAATTTTATAAATGAAAGTGTATGTAGTGAATAGAATTAAAGACATTGTTGCAGATTGAGAAATTGCTAATCACCAGCAATGAATTTCTGCTTTTGCCACAATGTTTTGAAAGTTTGTCTGCTATAAATAGATCAAAATGCATCTGCAGGTTGGAAAGGGGTTAAACATAACTTTGAATAGTATTCACTTGACATATGTAACACAATGTTTATTTATTTATTTATTTGCTTGGCTTTTAGGTTGTGATCTGCAGCATTTCAGTTAACCCTATCCCACATACATCAATTCTGCAGCAGGTGACTTTGAAAACATAGTGACAAAAACCTGAAAAATCTCCATAAACGATAGCTTAATTGATAAATAAAGTTGAAAACGTAACGTGGTCAAAGGAGAAATTGCTCATTATGAGCAATTTCACCTTCGGCCACAATTTTTTCAAAAGTATTCTGCTGCTATTGAGTCAAAATGTGTCTGCAGGTTGGAAAGGTTTACCTCTTTGCCACATGCATCATAGTTTTTCAAAACATCTTATTATTAGTGAATAGTGTTAAAGCCATAAAAATGAAAGTATATTAATCATTATTGAATAGTGTTAAAGCCATAAAAATGAAAGTATATTAATCATTATTGAATAGTGTTAAAGCCATAAAAATGAAAGTATATTAATCATTATTGAATAGTGCTGAAGCCATTAAAATGAAAGTATGATAATCATTATTGAATAGTGTTGAAGCCATTAAAATGAAAGTATGATAATCATTATTGAATAGTGTTAAAACCATTAAAATGAAAGTATGATAATCATTATTGAATAGTGTTGAAGCCATTAAAATGAAAGTATGATAATCATTATTGAATAGTGTTAAAACCACTAAAATGAAAGTATAATAATCATTATTGAATAGTGTTAAAGCCATTAAAATGAAAGTATGATAATCATTATTGAATAGTGTTGAAGCCATTAAAATGAAAGTATGATAATCATTATTGAATAGTGTTAAAACCACTAAAATGAAAGTATAATAATCATTATTGAATAGTGTTGAAACCACTAAAATGAAAGTATAATAATCATTA
This sequence comes from Serripes groenlandicus, assembly GCA_031761405.1. Classification (NCBI taxonomy): domain Eukaryota; kingdom Metazoa; phylum Mollusca; class Bivalvia; order Cardiida; family Cardiidae; genus Serripes; species Serripes groenlandicus. The sequence goes on from JASEVX010000012.1 coordinate 45,669,067, forward strand.
TTGAATAGTGTTAAAGCCATTAAAATGAAAGTATAATAATCATTATTGAATAGTGCTGAAGCCATTAAAATGAAAGTATGATAATCATTATTGAATAGTGTTGAAACCACTAAAATGAAAGTATAATAATCATTATTGAATTAGTGCTGAAGCCATTAAAATGAAAGTATGATAATCATTATTGAATAGTGCTGAAGCCATTAAAATGAAAGTATGATAATGTCAAAATCCTGATAATTAGCAATTTCTTCTTTTGGTTTTTGTTGTATGTTGGAAAAGGGTTAACCTTGTTGCAGCCGACAAAGTAATATAATATAAAGTTTAACAAATATAGGCAAAAACATGAAAAATCTCTAAAAAGGAGAGTTTAATATTAATTAACCCTTTCCCACATACAACAAATCTGCAGCATATGACTTTGAAACAATCTAGTCAAAAACATGTAAAATCTCTATAAATGAAAGTAAGGTTTATTGAATAGAATTCATGATGAGCAACTTCTCCTTTTGCCACAATGTTTTCCACTTTTAGTCATAGGGTTATCCATTCAATTATAGAGATTTTCTATTTTTTGACAAAACATGTTCAAAGTCGTCTGCTGCAGTATTGTTGTATGAGGGAAAGGGTTAAGAATGGGTTAAGAATAAGAATAAATTGCTTATAATGAGCAATTACTTCTTTTGCCACATTCTTAACAAAGTTGTCTGCTGCAGAGTCATCAGAAAATGTCTGTATGTGGGAGTCCATTAAAGTCATCTATATTAGGGGAAAGGATATAAATTTTTACTTAAGGCTAACATGACAAGAGGAAGTAGATACTAGACTACTCTTGCATGTTGTTCATTACGTTTATTTGGGGGCGGGGCGTTTACAATTGATTGAACTTGAATACATTATGTCTCACTCACAGATTTATCATAGACATACAAACTATTCAAAGTTATTATACCCCCTTCGAAGAAGAGGGGGTATATAGGATTCACTGTGTCTGTTGGTTGGTCGGAAGCCATATTCTGAAGCGATGTCAGTCGTTTGGTCTTTTTGATTAATTAACCCTTTCCCAATTGCAGCAGGCATTTTTTTTAAATGATTTTTGCAAAAAGGATGAATTTGTCATTATGAAGTACATCTTGAAAACATTTTGAGCAATTTCTACTTTTGTCACAATGTTTTTAAAAGTCTGGGTTTAATACATGCCATGCAACACAATAATATGAAATATGGATTTGGGGATTGGTGAAGATAATGATCAATCAACCTGCATCTTCAGGGATTCTGATCAGGTTCTTCCCTGATCTTTATCTACTTTTACTTTGAACAGTTGATATATATATAGACTAGAGGGCTTTTTGAGTGTACATTATGGCTTTTAATTTCTGAACCCTTTGCCTCATACAACAATTCTGCAGCAGACGACTCAGAACATATTTTGTAAAAAAAAAAAAATCTCTACAATTGAATGGATAACCTATGATTTAAGGTGGAAAAAATTGTGGCAAAAGAAGAAATTGCTCGTTTTGAGCAATTTCTTTTTTTGTCACTATGTTTTCAAAAAGCCTTCTTCTGCAGAGGTGTCAGAAAGCGTCTATATGAGGGAAAGGGTTAAAGTATGAAGGATGGCTTTGGGTGTAACTGCCCAGACATTAAACCACAATGGTCTTCCTGGTATATGACACACCATTTTAACCCTTTACCTGCTTAAATCGGCTGTATATATAAAAATGTCTTGGAAATGTGGATAATCTCCATTTATAAAGGAAAGTACAATTGAATCGAGTTGTAAACATTGTGTTAACCCGAGCCCTCATACAACCATTTTGCAGCAGACGACTTTGAATGTATTTTGTCAAAGAATGGAAAATCTCCATAATTGAATGGATAACTTATGACTAAAAGTGGAAAACATTGTGGCAAAAGGAGAAATTGCACGTTTTGTGCAATTTCTTCTTTTGTCACTATGTTTTCAAAAAGCTGTCTGCTGCAGAGGCGTCCGAAAGCGATTATATGAGGGAAAGGGTTAAAAGAAGAAATGGCATTTGTTTGTTTTCTCACAATGTTTTCAGATGTCATCTGCTGTTGAATATTCAATCATGATGCATCTGCAAGTCGTAAATGAGTTTAAACAGATATGTGAGAAAAGGGTTAAGCTGATGGTTGTTTAGGTCTAATCCATTACTTTATATACTGGTTTTGGAAATATTGATTAACATTTACATAAATTTTTTAAAACCTTTGTTCTGTATCACCAGTAGTTTTGGATTATAACCCTTTCCTGCATGCAGATGCGTTTAGACCCATCTGCAGCTAGCAATTTTTTTTAAAGATATTTTAAAAACAATGTGGCTAAAGCAGAAATTGCTCATAAGCAGTTTCTCCTTGAGCCACAATATTTTATTCAGTAGTTGTTCTTTCATTTATAGAGAGTTTCCATATTTTTGACTAGATGTTTCTAAAGGTGTGTCTGTTTCTGTTTGTTGTAAAGGGCTAAATCAAATTCCAATATATGTTTCCTGTCATTCTGAAGCGATAGTTAACACATGGCGTTGCTACCTTATTATATTTACAGAAATCAGAACAGAAGCAGTGATGCAAGCCCTGGCCTCCCACACTAAGAAGATTCCAGTAATGCCCCTCCCATCTAAACGAACATCAGTCAACTATCATGGTCAGCAAAGGTCAAGGAGAGATAGCCGACAAGGTAAGTTAACTGTACCCCCTCGGTGGGTAGTGGTACAGCATCCGACTTGGCGGGGTCATAAGAAGGTCTTTAAAACTGGTAGTATTAAATTACTGACCTCCTTGGGGCTCAGGAGTATGGGGGGTTTGCGTTTCAACTGACTCACTGGTCTCAGGATAAAGGCACCAGTAGTCCTTGTAACTTAATCAGGAAATGCTGTGATATAACTGAAACATTGTTGAAAGTGGCCTATAACACCATACAAACCAAAAAAACACGAATACTCTTGTATGTCAATTTAATCTCCTTTTGGCAGTCAACAGTACTGTCATATTGGAGCACCCTTTGGCAAGACACATTTCCTAGCCAAGAAATGAATCACCCAGAGAAATGAAGTAAGAAAATTTCAGAGAGCTATGAATTAAGCTGGGGTATTTTATCAAACACTTTGTTGTTAGTAGTTAAATGCTGCAGATGATAATTGAAAGACATTGTGGCAAAAGAAAAACTTGCTCATGGACAATTTCTGTTTTTGCTACAATGTTTTTTGTTTTTTATGCCCCTGGAATCACCGATTCGGTGGGCATCTAGTTTTTGGTCTGTCTGTCGAAAAAAAACTTTAACCTTGACCACTACTTTTGAACCATAACAGGTACGGCTACCATATTTCACATGTGTATTCCTTGTGACATGACCTTTCTGTCAGTACCAAATTTTTTGACCTTGCGACCTTGACCTTTGACCTAGATGTTGCCATTCGGGGGGGCATCAGTGTTTCACAAAGACATCTTGTTTTTTCAATAATCATACTTTCATTTGAAGAGATTTACCATCATATGTTGCATATTTATACCCCCGCACAAAAAAGTTTTATGGGGGGGGGGGGGGTATATAGGAATCACCCTGTCCGTCTGTCTGTCAATATGTCTTGTAAACGCAACTCCTCCTTAACGGCTGGACTGATTTTGATGAAACCTTACACAGTTGCAGTACACAACCTGAGGATGTGCATGAAGTAAGATTATCCCAGTCGGAAATATATCTGTCCATCTCTCTGTCCATATGTCTTGTAAGCGCAACGGGGGGCATCTTTGTGAGTTCACTCACAGTTCTAGGTTTTGTATGTGGGAAATTCAAATGGCAAATTATTACCCTGCCCCTTATGTAGAGCTAGAAATGTTATTTGAAAATTATTTGTATTTTCAGAATCATCTTCAGATGATGACAGTATCTATGACGAAGAAGCAAATCGTAACTTTCACCGTGGCGGTAGGTCTCGTGACAGCGGGGCAAGTTCGTCCTCCTCTTTCTCAGATGTAAATGCTTCCCCTCGTCATTCCGAGCGACCGAGGAGTGCTGCCTACTCAAAGTATCAGATACCGGGCAATACTTCACGACAAGCCCTGGCTGATGTGATGCAAAGTGCAAGGCATTGTAAGTTTTAAAATTTTCTATATTTTTATCCATGGGCCTAAACAAACAAGAGCAAAACATATTTTTTTACTGAAAAACATCTCTCTTGAAACTCAATAAAACCTTATGATGTGGGTACTCAAGTTAATCTTCTCAGTGAAAATATTTGTTCTGAGTACCACAACATAGTGTTTGAAGGTTTAACCCTTTCCCAAATACAACATATCGGCAGCAGACGACTTTGAAAACATCTAGACAAAAATCGGAAATATTTAGAAAAGGAGACATGTCTGCTACAGAGGCAATTATACGTATTTGAAACTTATTTCCTGAAATGTTTTCAAAGCAAAATTTTACTGACTCTTATCAGGAATCTCCCGTGACCGAGTGGTTAGTGGTGGAGATTTGAAAACCGAGTGTTCCAGGTTTGATCCCCAGTTGGGGCAGTCATGATGAAGCACCCTTGGTCGAAACACATTTCCTAGCCTAGTACTGGTTTGTATACCACAGGACCATGATCAAATTAGTGAACTGTTGCTATGATATAAATAATATTGAAATCCGCAATAAACCCTAATAAAATAAACATCTTATTAAGGCAATAATTGAGCTAAGTATGTCAATTTGAAAGCCAATGCTATGGTAACTACTTCTTTGTCCAGTCCAGCACAATTCCAAGCTTCTGATGTAAAAGCTTGTTATGACAGTTTTGAAAACCCAATGTTATGGTGATTACTTGTTTTTTTCCAGCCCAGCATATATCTCAGCCCCCTGATGTAACAAACAATGCTAAGAGTAGTCGACAGGCAGACCGTGTTAATCGTGGTGTGCCGTCAGTCAGGGTCGCAGGAAATGTCGGAATGGATTCAGATTGTAAGTTGCTACTTCATAGAAGTCATTTTTAGCGTATTTGCCTCGACAATGAGAGGTTGAGAGTTCAAGCATTTTCGTTGAGATTGAGCGTTGCCGATTAAAGTCATACTTGAGCCTACAATGGGTAATTGTTAATCCCTTCCTTTGTACTCAGAATTGGTATAAAGTTACAGAATAATGTAAGAGGTTGAGTATTGAAGCCCTTGTTGGTTAATTTTATGGTTATACCCTTTCCAATTTGCAGATGCATTTTGGCAGTCAACTTTTGAAAACAATTGAGAAATTTCTTCTAGTGTTGAAATTTTTCTCACTATGTTCAATTTTACTTTCATTTTTCGCAAATTTTTTGCGTAGCATCTGCTGCAGATTTGTCATATGTTGAAAAGAGTTAAAGCCATATTTATACATTTTTTCAAAAGAGTTCCAAACTTTGCATGTATCCTGACGATGTCCCACCAGTACCAGCTTACAGTATTATAACTTGTCATCTTACTAGCTTCCAAATTAACCTATTTGAAGGCATGGATTGTTTGCGAGTTATAGTGAAGAAAGCCAAGATTCAATTTGTGACCTCATTGATTGATAGCGCTCATCTTTATCAACCAAGGATATGTGATGCCCTAATCCCTGAAATGAGAGTTAGTCCTATCCCACATACAACTTATCTTCAAAAAAAGGCAAATTAGGCTAAAATAAGGATAATTTTTATTAACAAACGTACATTTGTGTTATTAACCCTTTCCCTCATAAGACAATTCTGCAGCAGACGACTTTGAACGTATTTTGTCAAAACATAGAAAATCTCCATAATTGAATGGATAACCTATGACGAAAAATGGAAAACATTGTGGCAAAAGGATAAAATGCACGTTTTGCCTCAGAAAGCGTTTATATGAGGGAAAGGGTTAAAATAACTAATATAGATGAAAACTTTGTGGTGCATTTTTTTCAAAATTTGTATGCTTCATATGCATCAAAATATGTCTGGTGGGAAAGATTTAAATATATTAGCCTAAAGTTACTGTCATTTGCCCTTTTATCCATTTTGTGCCATTGACTTTTTCCCACATACAACAAAAATGTATTATATATATCATCTTTGAAGTTAATATTAATGAAAGTAAAATTACACATATTGAATAGATTTAGAAAACATTGTGACAAATCGGCCAGACACTTCCGTCGGAGAAGATTTTTGCATAGATGCCAAAAATTTGAAGGAATTCAGGAGAGGACATGTTTTCAGAAAATGTTGGCTTCACATGCATCAAAAGGAATCTGTATCATGTATGATGGACAGGGTTAATTTAGTTTATATAAATTGATTTAATTTCAGCCCCGAGACATGAAGGGAAGATAGCTGCTAAAATTCAACAATTGATGAATACTTTAAGGGTGAGGATTGGTTATACATGTGGTTTTTAACCCTTTACCTCATACGACAGGGGCGTAGCTCCCTTTAGGCACAGTAGGCACATGCCTACACATATTTTCTCAAAATGCCCCAAAATGCAGATGCGGCGATAGACATCTGCGTAATGTATTGACCAGAATAGCCTGCGTTGTCTGCGCAGACTGATCTGGCCGACACATTCCGCCTTAGGGATGTATAGAGTAGTGATTCCTGAAACAAAAAATCCACAGAAGGCGAAAAATATCTATCCGGGTAGGCCTGTGTGGCATGCCTAGGTTGATCCGGGTCGATATTTTACACCGAGTCCACAATGTTGATTTTCTCCTGAGCCTACACATTGATAATTGCAAAGCTACGCCCCTGTACGACAATCTGCAGCAGACGACTTTGAACATATTTTGTCAAAATATAGAAAATCTCTATAATTGAACGGATAACCTATGACTAAAAGTGGAAAATATTGTGGCAAAAGGAGAAATTGCTCGTTTTAAGCAATTTATTCTTTTGTCACTATGTTTTCAAAAAGCCGTCTGCTGCAGAGGCGTCAGAAAGCGTCTTTATGAGGGAAAGGGTTAAAACGCCTTAGTCGAAAGTTCAAGATGATTTATTCTGATCACTGGCCGTCTTCCGCCTATCTGTCCATCCATTGTTAACTTGCTTCAAACCACATCTTTTCCTTAACACTTTCCCTCATATAGACACTTTCTGATGCCTCTGCAGCAGACAGCTTTTTGAAAACATAGTGACAAAAGAGGAAATTGCACAAAATGTGCTATTTCTCCTTTTGCCACAATGTTTTCCACTTTTTGTCATAGGTTATCCATTCAATTATGGAGATTTTCTATGTTTTGACAAAATACGTTCAAAGTCGTCTGCTGCAGAATTGTCGTATGAGGGAAAGGGTTAACCACTGCAATAAATTCAGCCAAACTGTACAGGAATGTTCCTTTGGTGGCCCTCTTCGAAATTGTTCAAAGACTTCATTCTATGTAGAACTTTGGTTTTAAGGCATCGGTAAAGGGGTGTCCAAACTTTATAATTCCTCTCCTCTGAATCTGTTTGTCTGATTGCAAGATAAATTTGTAGAGATAATTCTTTGGGTGGCCCTCTAAAACAGCCAAATTGATTAGGCGAAACACATGGCCTCCGAGCTACATCAGAAAAAGGTGCAAAATTACCAAACTTTATAATTCCATTCTAGTGAAAGTTCTTGTCTAATTTCAATATAATTTAGTTTAAATGTTCCATAAGTTTCTCTGAATCATTTGTTAAAAAACAAAAGTCACCACAGGCAGCATCAGGAAAGGTCAATGGTAAAAGGGACTTCTACCTTGAACCCAAATCAGAAGTCAGCTGAACCAATATCATAGTAAACTAACACTTTAACCCTCCTTTCCCACTTGCAGACTCATTCCGAAGCATTTGCAACAGACGAATTTTGAAAACATTGTGACAAAAGGATAAATTGCTCTTGAAGAGCAATTTCTCCTTTTGCCTCAATGATTTCAGCTCTATTAATTAACCCTTTCCCTCATATAAACGCTTTCTGACACCTGTAGCAGACGTCTTTTTGAAAACATAGTGACAAAAGAAGAAATTGCTTGTTATTTAATAGAGCTGAAATCATTGAGGCAAAAGGGGAAATTGCTCTTCAAGAGCAATTTATCCTTTTGTCACAATGTTTTCCACTTTTCGTCATAGGTTATCCATTCAATTATTGAGATTTTCCATCTTTTGTCAAAATATGTTCAAAGTCGACTGCTGCAGAACTGTTGTATGTGGGAAAGGGCTAAAAAGCAAGTTACAGATAAGCCAACAGGATAATATCATGATTTAATTTGATTTAATATTGAAAAATAATTAACTGCAGCAGACGACTTTGAAAACATCTAGAATTGTTTTTGAAAACCTCTGAAAGGCATAATAACTGAAAAGAGTGGAAAATGCTGTGGCAAAAGGAGAAATTGCTTGTTTTGAGCAATTTATCCTTTTGTCACGATGTTTTCAAAAGTTGTCTGCTGCAGAGGTGTCAGAATGTGTAAAAAACACCAGCGAAAGTGAGAATAATGAATTGTTATTTTTCAGAGACCAAAAAAGAAGCCAATCACAGAATATTTTGTAGACGACCATGAAGCATTGGAGAGTGAGTGTTTCTGTTTATAAATGTTTGTTTTCAGTTTTGGTGTGTAGTGTAAGGAATATACAGTCAAACCAGTGTTGACCATTTATCTTAAATGATCCAATAATTTAACCCTCTCCCACATAAAGAAAATCTGCAGCAGACAACTTTGAAAACATGCCTTTAAATATATGAAAAGTCTGTATAAAAGGAAACTTATCTTTAGTACAGATATTTCACATTTATCCGCAGATGTTTTCAAAGTTGTCTGCTGCAGATTTGTTGTGTTGGAAAAGGGTTAAGATGTCTGAGAAAAAATGTACAGGCTGGTCAATTGGTACAATCTTTTTGATACAAAGTTGAAACATTACAGAAAAAGTAAAAATACATACAATGTACATGTATAGCTCATTTTCAGCAATTTATCCTTTTCCCTCAATACTATTTCAATTTGTCTACTGAAATGATGCAATGGTTGTCTGCCTCAGGGGAAGTATTAACTCTTTCCCACTTACAACCAATCTGCAGCAGACGACTTTGAAATTATTTCGACAAGAATATGGAAAATTTCTTTAAATGAAAGAATAACCATTGAATAGATTTTAAAACATTGTGGCAAATGGAGAAATTGCTCATTATGAGCAATTTCTTCTTTTGTCACAATGTTTTCAAAAGTTGTCTGCTGCAGAGATGTCAGAAATCGTCTATATGTGAGAAAGGGATAAGGTCTGTCGAAGGCTTAAGGGAAAAAAAATGGGTTTCCTTGTGAAGGAAGATGCAAAAGTAGAATTAAGAATCCCGAAACTGGCTGCTGACAAACAGGTGACGGACACATAGATTTGACTGTATACTGTTAACCCTTTCCCTCATACGACAATTCTGCAGCAGATGACTTTGAACATATTTTGTCACAAAATAGAAAATCTCTATAATTGAATGGATAACCTATGACGAAAAGTGGAAAACATTGTGGCAAAAGGAGAAATTACTTGTTTTGTCACTGTTTTCAAAAAGCCATCTGCTGCAGAGGCGTCAGAAAGCGTCTATATGAGGGAAAGGGTTAACTGAAGTATGGATAGCTTTTCATTGTGTTTTGTTGTTGATAATGTATTAGAATTGCCCAGAAGAGACCACTTGGATTAACCCAATTCCACATTAGAGAACAGTTAATCATTATCAACTTTTGAAAACATTGTGGAAAAAGGAGAAATAACTAAATCAAGCAGTAACTCTTTTTGCCACAATGTTTTCAACTTTTTATCAAAGGTCTTTTCCAATGTTCAAAAAAATGTCATCAGATTTTTTTGGATACAGACAACTTTTAAAATAAAAATCATATCCGCTAAATGTTTACTGAAATAGCGGTCTGTGTTATAACTGTATAAAGATTGTTGTTTAGATATGAGAGTTTGTGCTTTCTGCTTTTGTTTTAACCCTTTCCCACATATAACAAATCTGCACAAGACGACTTTGAAAACCTTAAGGTGAAGAAATAAAAAATCTCATTAAAAGATCGAAGATTGTTTTAAATGGGTTCGAAACATTGTGGCAAAAGAAGAAATTTCTTCTTGTGCCACAATGCCTTCAAAAGTTGTCTGCAGCAGATGTGTCAAAATGTGTGTGCATGTGGGAAAGGGTTAATGTTGAATTTTTTAGTTTTCTGCAAGCTTACGATTTTTAGATTCAACATATTTTTGCTGAAATTAGCCATTAGCTCTTTAATAACAAATACCTATTTTGGTCACACTTGGGGAGACCATCCATCAGTTTCAGAGCAAGAAATAGATAAATACAGGGATATTAACCCTTTCCCTCATATGACAACTCTGCAGCAGACGACTTTGAACATATTTTGTCAAAACATAGAAAATCTCTATAATTGAATGGATAACCTATGACTAAAAGTGGAAAACATTGTGTCAAAAGGAGAAATTGCTTGTTTTGAGCAATTTCTTCTTTTGTCACTATGTTTTCAAAAATCCGTCTGCTGCAGAGGCGTCAGAAAGCGTCTATATGAGGGAAAGGGTTAAATAAAGCTCTTCCTGTTTTCTAAATATCTTACAACCGAATCCCAACAGTTTTTTTCCAGGAGTACTTGTTATGTCCCCAGGAAGTTTATTGCAAGGGACTGACGACTCGCAATTCATTTTTTCAAACTGACAAAACTATTCTAATTATCACTCATCCCTTTCCCCCATACAGACACTTTCTGAACTTTTGCAACATAAGACTTTTTGAAAACATTGTGGCAAAAGGGGAAATTGCAGAAAATGATCAGTTTCTCCATTTGCCTCAATGTTTTCCACTCTATTCAATATTGATACTTTTAATTTTTAGAGATTTTCCATATTTATTCCAAGATGCTTTTTAGGTCATCTGCTGCAGAGTTACTGTTTGTTGGAAAAAGTCGATTAAAACTAAGTGCTAACCATTTCCTACATACAACAAATCTGTAGCAGTCGACTTCGAAGGCATTAAGGCAAAAATAAAAATAAAAAGTTTTTAATGAAAATATGAATATTGAATATAGTTAAAATAATTGTGGCAAATGTAGAAATTGCACGTTATGAGCAATTTCTCCTTTTGCCACAATGATTTCACAAGTTGTCTGCTATATAGATGTCAGAATGTGTCTGTATTTTTGAAAGGATTAAATCAGGGACGTTGATCTTATCTACGTCCCTGGTTAAATACATGATTAGTATGTGTTTTACAATATCTTTGTATACTTTCATTTTAAAATATGTTTATCACTTTTTACAATTATTGTTCTAAGCACTTTCAACATTTTTTGAGTCCCTTTTTAGCTCACCTACAAAAGTGCTCCAGGTGAGCTAGTGTGATCACATGTAGTCCGTTAAAATCTTCTTCTCTGAAACTACTTGTCCAATTTCAAAGTTATTATACAGGAAGGAAATCTAAGTATTTAATTTCAACTAGAACGTGGGTTGCTGCGGAATCAGAAAAGGGGAAAATGCCAAGACTTTAAAATCCAAAAGGACTTGCCCGATTTTAAATTATTTTACACAAATATTACCCTCTACCAAGATCATTCAAAATATCCTGATCCGTTGAAAAACATGGCCACCAGTGGGAGGAGCTTGTTTTCCTTATACATGTGTATAGTGAATACTCCAAAAATCTTCTTGTCCAAAAGATCTGGCCCAATTTGAAAATAATTTGGCACAAATGTTACTTTGGTGACCCTTTAACGAGTTTGTTCAATATATCCCGATCCGTTGATGGCCGCCAGGGCGGGGAGCTCGTTTTCCTCATATATGTGTATAGTGAATACTTAAAAAATTCTTCTTGTCCAAAGGAACTGGCCCGATTGGAAAATAATTAGGCACAAATGTTCCTTTGGTGACCCTCTACCAAAATTGTTCAAATTATTCTGATCCGTCAATAAAACATGGCTGTCAAGGCGCAGAGCTTGTTTATGTATATATGTAGTGAAAACTTAAAAAAAATTGTTCAAAAGTTCTGGCCTGATTGGAAAATAATTAGGCCCAAATGTTCCTTTTGTGACCCTCTACCAATATTGTTCAAATTATTCTGATCCGTTAATAAAACATGGCTTCTAGGGGGTGGAGCTTGTTTATGTACATTTAGTGAAAAGTACTTGCCTGATTGGAAAAGATTTAGGCACAAAAGTTCCTTTTGTGACCCTCGACCAATATTGTTCAACTTATTATGATTCATTTAAAAACCTGGGCACCAGGTGTAGGACTTTTTTTCCTTATATGTATATATAGTGAAACTTTTTTACCAATTTAACTCACCATTTTATTTTGTTAATTAATTGAAAACATTTAACCGCATGAGTTTCAGTAAGTACTTGTTTTTTATTGGTTATCAGATTCCCACATACAATACAGCTGCAGAAGACAACATTGAACGCTTCTAGGAACAAATATGGCGAAAAGCTCAATTATAAATGAAAGAAAAGTTGTTTATTATAGCTGACAATAATGTGGCAAAGGAAAATATTGCTCATAGTGAGCAGTTTCACCTTTGGCAACAGTGTTTTGAATAGTCATCTGCTGCAGATGCATAACATTTGTCTACATGTGTAAAAAGGGTTACACAGTTAATCCCCTTCCCCACATGTATACTCTTTCGGATGCCTCTACAGCAGACGACATTTGAAAACATTGAGACAAAAGATAAAATGCTCATGATGAGCAATTCTTCCTTTTTCCACACTTTGTTCAGTTATAATACCTTCCTTTATAAAGATTTTTCGATATATTTTAGTAAACGTTTTTGGAAGTTGTCTGCTGCAGATTTGTTGTGTGTGGGAAATCTTATTCATATAATTATATGTCTATGAAGTTCACTCACCTGTGACTGTCTAAGGTCAAAATAGAATACAAGTTAAGTTTGAATTCCATTAACCCTTTCCCTCATATAGACGCTTTCTGACGCCTCTGCAGCAGACAGCTTTTTGAAAACATTAAGTGACGAAAGAAGAAATTGCTCAAAACGAGCAATTTCTACTTTTGACACAATGTTTTCCACGTTAAGACATAGGTTATCCATTCAATTATAGAGATTTTCAATTTTTTGACAAAATATGTTCAAAGTTGTCTGCTGCAGAATTGTCGTATGAGGGGAAGGGTTAAATCAGCAGCTCCTCAATGTTATTTCCTGACGATATTTACCTGATCCTGACTCATGTGTAAAGATGTATACATATATTTAATTTGACATAATCCTATCTATTTTGGTCTAAACAATCTTTTCTTTATATCTAAATATTCAGACTCGAATCATTGCGTATACATATTAATGGGATACATATGTCATGCAAAAAGGAGTGAGCATAACCCTTTCCCTCATACGACAATTCTGCAGCAGACGTCTTTGAACATATGAGGTCAAAAATTAGAAAATCTCTATAATTGAATGGATAACCTATGACTAAAAGTGGAAAACATTGTGTCAAAAGGAGAAATTGCTCATTTTGAGCAATTTCTTCTTTTGTCACTATGTTTTCTAAAATCTGTCTGCTGCAGAGGCGTCAGAAAGTGTCTATATGAGGGAAATGGATAAAGAATTAACCTTTTCCCACATGCATCAAATCTGCAGCAGACGACTTTGAAAACTTGATTTAGGCTGAAATATGGAAAATCTCTTTAACTAATAGGATAATTATTGAATAGAGTTGAAAACATTGTGGCAAAAGGGTAAATGATTCATTATGATTTATTTATCCTTTCGCCATGATGCTTTTCATAGTCGTCTGCTGCAGATTTGTCAAAATGCATTTGCAAGTTGAATTCAGTAGCTCTAGATAAGGGGCATTTTGCCCTTTTCTAAAATCCGTATTTGACCCTCTAACCCTATGTTGTGGGTACTCAAAAGAATCGTCTCAATAAGACGGTTCTTTTGAGTACCCACAGCATAGGGTTTGGCTGGATAATAAGAGAGATATTGTAGGTAAAAGAGCTGTATGCCGCCCCCTCCTTATCTGGACCTCTGGGAAAGGATTATATTGTGGTATAAAAATACAAATACCGTATTTCATTGTGTATGTCTTTACAAAGGTTTCAAGATCAGGTCAAATACTCTGAAGTAAAATCACAATGCATTTATCATGCATTCAGAACACATGTCACCCTTCACTCTAAACAATATTTATAGATGCTGATGGGGCTAAGGGTAAGCAATATAATTCAAATTCACACAGAATTGAGTGAGAATTCCATATATGTCTCAGATTTTGCTGTCATCTTTTCGTATCCAAACCATCAGTGGAGTGAACCTTGCTGTTGATACAAACACATTTTGACATCAATTATCTGCAGCTGTGAAGTTTTGCAGATATTGTTGGAAAAGAAGAAAATTGCTCAAAACAAGCAGCATTTTCTTTTCCCACAATGTTTTCAACTCGGTTTCAAAATTAAATTTCATAATTTCCTTTCAGAGTTCTTTCCAAAGCAGGCAAATCTTAACCCTTTTCCACATACAAGAAATCTGCAGCAGATGTCTTTGAAGACAATTAGGCACACATTTGGAAAATATCTATAAGAGAAAGTTGAATTATTGAATAGAGATGACAACATTGTGGCAAAAGGAGGAATTGCTTGTTTTGAACAATTTCTTCTTTAGCCATAATGTTTAAAAAGTTGTCTGGTACAGATGAGTCAAAATACATCTACAGGTGGGAAAGGGTTATGCTATAGGAAGTAAGATTAAACCACTGATGGTAGGAATACGCATGACTGGACTGGGAAAAAAAGTATCATAAATATTCATTTGTTTACAAAAGGAATAAAAAAAAAAAAATAAAAAAAAAAAATACTGAATGATATATGTGGGATTCTTTGGATTATGTATAGTTCTTTTAAATACATTACTCCTAGTAGAAGCTTGCCATTTCCATGGAAACAACAAATACCATTATACCATCATTCTGTAATGTCTATATTATACCATTCTAAACATATAGAGTTAAATAGTAAAGACCAATTAGGCCCGTCTCGGCTATTTACAAAAAAGACATCACAAATTTGAACCTTTATCGACCACATACAACAAGTTTATAGCTAACAACTTGGAACAAGTCTTGGGAGGAACATAGATTATCTGTATAATTGAATGAATAACCCTTTCCCTCATATAGATGCTTTCTGACGCCTCTGCAGCAGATGGCTATTTGAAAACATAGTGACAAAAGAAGAAATTGAACAAAACGTGCAATTTCTCCTCTTGCCACAATGTTTAGTCATAGGTTATCCATTCAATTATAGAGATTTTCAATTTTTTGACAAGATATGTTCAAAGTCATCTGCTGCAGATTTGTCGTATGAGGGAAAGGGTTAATAGTCGAATTGAGTTGAAAACATTTTGGTGAAAGGAAATATTGTTCTTCATGAGCAATTCCTCCTTTTGTCAATTTTGTTTTAAAAGACAATTGATGACCAGACGAGATTTGATCATATTGTGGGAAAAAAAGGACAAATTACTCAAATTACTCATAATGATTAATTTCTCCTTTTGCAATAATGTCATCATTTTAACAGAGATTTTCCAGCTTTGTTGTATGTGGGAAAGCATTAACCGTTACCCCCATATAGACGCTTTCTTTTTGAAAACATAGCCACAAAAGAAGAAATTGCTCAAAAAAAGCAATTTCTCCTTTTGTCACAATGTTTTCCACTTTTAGTCATAGGTTATCCATTCAATTATAGAGATTTTCTATTTTTTGACAAGATAAGTCGTCTGCTGCAGAATTGTCGTATGAGGGAAAGGATTATCACATCGCATAGTTGAAAATCTGATTCAAGGCCCATGTTTTATGTTTATTCATGAAAGATGTCCAATGTCTAAATAGAGTTTTGTAAATTCAGCCGAAGGGGTCAAATTGAGTTAAGACACGAGACCTCCACAAACTTCTGCTTTAATCCTGGAATGGCTTATTTGCATGCAGCAAAACATCGCATTTGTTAGGTTAAGTTTATTTAAAGGAGAGAAACATGTTATATATACAAAAGCATATTCTTCTAATTTCATTATCTGCTTAACCTTTTTCTTCATAAACAAATTACTTTTTTGTGCCGTTGCAGAAGACGATTTCTGAAAGAAATATGGAAAAAGAAGAAATTGCTCAAAGCGAGCAAATTCTACTCTTTCAAATTTTTTTATCAAATTGATACTTTCAATTTTCCATGTGTTGAAATCATTTCCTTTTTTCACCGAAATTTCACAGCAAATGAATCTAAAACTTAATATATCATGTTAAAAAAAACCAGTTCACCCTTTCACACATTCTACAAATTTGCAGCAGACGACTTTGAAAACTAATTGTCAAAAACATGAAAAATCTGCACAAATGAGAATTTAATTATTCAATAGAGTTGAAAATAGTGTGGCAAATGGAGAAATTGCTAATTTTGAGCAATTCTCTTTTTGCCACAATGTTTTCAAAAGTCGTCTGCTACAGAGGCTTCAGAAAGCGATTATATATGGGAAAGGGTTGATTAATTCTTATCTTTCTCCCTTTCCTGTGAATAAAGCCTTTGTCTTTTTTAATGTGCGTGACAATAAACTATTTTTATGAAATGAAAAATGTGTACTGCGCTCTTCACCCACCCTCGTCTTCGTAGGATACTCCTTGGAAAAATTGCCGCCAGAATGAAATAATACTCTTCGGACCCACCTTCTTCCGCATGTTTATAATCGGTGACGGAAACAATCTGACTGTGGTATCATTTGCCAATATTAACCTCTTAGTCCGACGTTTGTGCAAATAGATTTATTATTATGACTAAAAATGTATTGTAAACAAGTTTATCCAATGACACATGTAACAAATTTGATGAAAATGCAATGTACATCATGATATTATTACACATTTACTATTCCCTTGCAACAAGATTGTAGATAGGATATAGGGGTATGCCCATACATATTATGTACATCATGTCCCAACGACTTCCTCTCTCTTTTAACATCATTTCTTTTCTGATAGTTTTGAAACTAAATTCGCCTGTTCACAAGTATTGCCTCTTGTAGAAGTTCGAGTTTGACTAACCTAGGTCAAAGGTCAAGATCATAGTTACTATATTAGTGTCCCAATGACATTATCGCTAGAACATAATTGCGTGCTCTAGCGATTTCATTTCTTATCCGATTGTTATGAAACTTAACACATATGTTCTCAAGCTTTCCTTTTGTACACGTTTGGTTTCCCCTAACCTAGGTCAAAGGTCAAGGTCACAGTGACTTTAATTCTTCTGTACAAAATAATGTTTTCTTTTTATAGCACTTTCATTTATGGATGGAATTCCTTCATATTTCATACACAGGTTAATTGTCAAGAGAGCTTGGATGGGTTTGCGTTTCACCAATCTAGGTCGAAGGTCAAGGTCACAGTGACTATACTACATCTGTTCGAAATAACATCTTTGCTTAAGCACTTTCATTTTTGGACAAATTCCTCCATATTTCATATACAGGTAAAGTGTCAAGAGATCTCATATGGATTTGAATTTCACACACAGGTCAAAGGTCAAGGTTACAGTGACTATAAAATCTTCTGAACAAAGGACACTGGGAAGAGATTTGTATCATCAGCAATACTCTTGTTGTATTGTATATATTTGCACAAACGGTAGAATCAGGTTTAAATTGGCTAGAAATAATTATATCCCTGGGATTTGAATGAAAATATCTAATTGGGCTATGGAGCGACATAAAGAGAGAAGAAAAAAAGAAAAAATGGATATAAAATAAATTATGCCATTAGATATCAGCTTTATATTGATTGTATATTCATGAAATTAACCTCTTTCCTGATGGCAAAAACTTGTTTTGAAAGCATTGTGTCCAGCCGCAATACCTCACATTGTAATGCGAGGTCTACTGCTCCAGGAGTTTGAGCTTGATTCCTGTGTTTTGACAAAAGCCTTTCATCTTATACCAATTGGCGAAAAAATCTATGTTGGAAGTCAGCCAGTTGCCTGGGAAGAACATTGTGTGGAGTACTTGGTTGTCAGGAAACACAATATTGTTGAAAATGGTGTTAAACTTGAATCAATTAACTCTTTCCCTCATAAGACAAATCTGCAGCAGACGACTTTAAACATATTTTGTCAACTAATAGAAAATCTCTAATTGAATGGATAACCTATGACTAAAAGTGGAAAACATTGTGGCAAAAGGAGAAATTGCTCGTTTGTTGATATGTTTTCAAAAAGCCGTCTGCTGCAGAGGCCTTGGACAGTGCCTATATGAGGGAAAGGGTTAATCAGTTGAAAACCTTTTGGGCACAAAGAAATAGGAAAAGATGAGAGATGTAAAAGATTATAAAACACTCATGACATGATTTAACCCTTTCCCATCTCCAGATTCAATTTGACGCGTCTTCAGCAGACAACTATTGAAAACATCCTGGAAAAAGGAGGAATTGGTCATTGGAAATAATGAGGAATTTTTCCATTTGCGAAAATGATTTCAACTCAATCCTATAAATCTTCTTTCATTTCTGATGATTTTTTTTTTTTTTATATTATTGCATTAATGTTTTCAAAGTTGTCTGCTGCAGATTTGTTGTATGTGGAAAAGTGTTAACCCTTTCCCTCATATAGACACTTTCTGAAGCCTCTGCAGCAGACGGCTTTTTAAAAATATACTGACAAAGGAAGAAATTGCTCAAAACAAGCAATTTCTCCTTTTGCCACAATGTTTGCCACTTTTAGTCATAGGTTATCCATTCAATTATAGAGATTTTCTATTTTCTGACAAAATATGTTCAAAGTCGTCTGCTGCAGAATTGTCATATGAGGGAAAGGGTTAAGTGGATTTAAAGTACTCTCTTTGTATGTTTTGTAACTTTGTAATCAGAAACTAATGGAACAACATACTGCATCTATCACTACTGTAGTGTAACCCTTTCCCAAATACAACAAATCCGCAACAGGTGAACGTTGAATGAAATGTATGACTATTGAATAAGTAAGAAAACATTGTGGCAAAAGGAGAAATTGCCCATTATGAGCAATTTTTCCTTTTGACACAATTTTTTCAAATGTGGTCTGCTTCAGACTCGTTAAAATGTATCTGCATGCGGAGAAGGTCTAAAACCACTTTCCTTGTATATTTCTATTTCTATATGAGGGAAAGGGTTAAAGGAAATGACTTTGTTGCACCATCTGCCTGTAAGGCAGGGAAACACTTAACCCTTTCCCTCATATAGACGCTTTCTGATGCCTCTGCAGCAGACGGCTTTTTGAAAACATAGTGACAAAAGAAGAAATTGCTCAAAACGAGCAATTTCTTCTTTTGCCACAATGTGTTCCACCTTTAGTCATAGGTTATCCATTCAATTATAGAGATTTTCTATTTTTTTGACAAAATATGTTCAAAGTCGTCTGCTGCAGTATTGTCGTATGAGGGAAAGGGTTAAGTATCACTTCTCGAGCATTGTTATTGCAAAAGCTTATGACTTAAAAATTACTAAAAGACAAGGGAAAACATTTATTTTCAATGTCCATTTTTTTTTCGATTCTTTCAAGTGAAAATTCACCAAAGAAAAACAATGAGATTAATATAGAAAAGGATGATTTAGAATTATTTAACCCTTTCCCTCATATAGACGCTTTCTGACGCCTCTGCAGCAGACGGCTTTTTGGAAACATAGTGACAAAATAAGAAATTGCACAAAACGTGCAATTTCTCTTTTTGCCACAATGTTTTCCACTTTAAGTCCTATGTTATCCATTCAATTATTGAGATTTTCCAGTTTTTGACAAAATATGTCCAAAGTCGTCTGCTGCATAATTGTCGTATGAGGGAAAGGGTTAATAAAAGATTGCTGGTAAAAGATAATTTGATAATTATGTTTTCTTGGGTATTATGGTTTTTTTTGTTGTTGTTTTTATATATAGTAAATAAATGATTGGAATTTAAGACTTCATATGAGTATAAATTAATGGTTATTTTTGTCACCTAGGGTTAACTTCTCTGTCATCTGTCGAGTCATTTGTCAGGCTTTCATTAAGTGACTTATTGGTAGATGACACATTTGTTCTTTTGAATCTCTCCTACTTACAACAAATCTGCAGCAGACAAATTTTAAAAGATCAGATCAAGGCAAACATAGGGAAGATCTCTATAATTAATAAAAGTAGAATTATTGGATGAAGTTGAAAACATCGTGGCAAATGGCGAAATTGCTCATCGTGAGCAATTTCTCCTTTTTGTCACAGTGTTTTCAAAAGTCATTTGCTGCAGAGGCGTCGTCTGTATGTGGGAAAAGGTCTAAATCATCTTCCGAAAATATGAAGAATTTCATACTATAAAAGTATAGTTTTAGAATACAGTTAAATTTTGTGGCAAACGTCGTCCACTGCAGAGAGCTGCGTGTGGGAAAAGGATAAATATGTAATTTAACCCTTTCCCTCATACGACAATTCTGCAGCAGACGACTTTGAACATATTTTGTCAAAACAAAGAAAATCTCTATAATTGAATGGATAACCTATGACAACAAGTGGAAAACATTGTGGCAAAAGGAGAAATTGCACGTTTTGTAAAATTTCTTCTTTTGTCGCTATGTTTTCAAAAGGTCGTCTGCTGCAGAGGCGTCAAAAAGCGTCTATATGAGGGAAAGGGTTAACACATTTCCACACAATGCTTTCAAATCGAAATTATACTTTTAAATTTTTCAAATAGCGTTTTTACCGCTGTTGTTCTCAAATTAGAAAACTATTAGAAAAAAGAATTTCCCACATGCAGATGTATGTATGATGCAAAACAAAAAATACAAGAAATTTTTAGAGTTGCCTGTGCTATATGTCAGGAAGGGTTAGACATTTTGGGGTATATGGAATAGAACTATAAACCAAACTTCAGGTAAAGGTATGTTGTTTGTATATTTCAGCTCCGCCCACGGATCCGAACGCTCCGAAACCAGAAGGTAGCACACTGACGCCAGTGGCGGGAGATCAGATTGTCGTAAGTTAAACACTTCCCTCATATAGACGCTTTCTGACGCTTCTGCAGCAGACAGCTTTTTGAAAACATAGTAACAAAAGAAGAAATTGCACAAAACGTGCAATTTCTCCTTTTGTCACAATGCTTTTCACTTTTAGTCATAGGTTATCTATTCAATTAAAGAGATTTTCTATGTTTTGACAAAATACGTTCAAAGTTGTCTGCTGCAGAATTGTCTTATGAGGAAAAGGGTTAAACATTTTCCAGACGGAGACAATCTTTGATGCCTATGTAGCAGATACATTCTAAAAGCATTGTAGGACACTCTTTTCAATGATTAAACTTTCTTTTATATAGAGAATTTCGATAATTTTGACTAGATGTTTTCAAAATCGTCTGTTACTGATTTGTTTTATGTGGGAAAAAGGGGAATAGTGTAATAAAATTAGTCATTTCTTTTGTTAACTGTTTTCCATATACAACAAATCAACAGCAGACGACTTTGAAAACATGTGATTGTTATATTTATTCGAATTTTGACGAAATATAGAAATGTCCGAAGGTCCAGGGTTCAGATTCGAGTTAGTTAATTTTTAATCCTTTCCCACCTATCCACTCTTTCTGACACTTCTGGAGCAGACGACCTTTGAAAATATAATGACAAAAGGAGAAATTGCTCAAAACAAGCAATTTCTCCTTTTGCCACAACGTTTTCAACCTTTTCAGTTTGACAGCAAAACTTACTAGAGATTTTCTCATATTTTGAGTAGATTTTCTCAAATCCGTCTACTGCATACTCGATGTGTATGGGTTAAGCCTTTCCAACTTGCAGACTGCTTTGGTGCAACTGCAGCTGACAACTATTTAACCCTTTCCCTCATATAGACGCTTTCTGACGCATCTGCAGCAGATAGCTTTTTGAAAACATAGTGACAAAAGAAAAAATTGCTCAAAACGAGTAATTTCTCCTCTTGCCACAATGTTTTCCACTTTGAGTCATAAGTTATCCATTCAATTATAGAGATTTTCTATTTTTTGACAAAATATGTTCAAAGACGTCTGCTGCAGAATTGTCGTATGAGGGAATGGGTTAAAACATGTTTCCAGAGATGAAATTGCTCATGATAAGCAATACCTACTGTTGCCACAATGTAACTAACTCAATATTGATATTTTAAAGAGATTTTTACAATTTGTTTGCTGAGAAGTTTTCATTGTAGTCTGCATCAAGGCTTAGATAGTTCTCAGAACCAGCACTCTAGAATGTAGATGAGTAAATGTTTATGATGTTTTTGCACAATTATTGTAATTTTTTTTTTTACCTAAACTCAGGCAAGATTTTGTGGTGTTTTGCAGGTGCCATCTGGGTTGCCACGTAATTTAGAAGCAGCACTACACAGATACGGTTCATCAACATACAAGGCCAATGCGGTCACCGTGTTGGACCAGAACGGGAAACCAACAGTCAGTCTTACTTACGGTGAGTCCAGGGGTTAAGAGAATGTTGCACAAACGGGTCTTTGCCTGAGATTAACCCTGTCCCACATACAACAAATCTGCAGCAGACGACTTTGAAAACTTCTAGTCAATCATTTTGAGAATCTCTATAAGGATAAAAGCATATTTATTGAAAAGAGTTGAAAACATTGTGGCAAAAGGAGAAATTGCTAATTATAAGCAATTTCTTCTTTTGCCACTAGGTTTTCAAAAGTCTGCTGCTTTGGAAATAATTTGGTAAAAATCTCTATAAATGAAAGCACTAATACTGAATAGAGTTGAAGATATTGTGGCAAAAGGGGAACTGCTCATTATGAATGAGCAATTTCTCCTTTTGCTACAATGTTTTCAAAAGTTGTCTGCAGCAGAATCCTCAATAATATGTGTAATATGTTGTTAAGAGTTAAGCAAATCACCCCTATATTGTTGGTGCTCAAACTCACTGAAACAATTATTTTGAGTACCCACATATGATTTATATATTATAAGGATTTTGCAACATGAAATGTGCAACATATCGAGAGCCCTAATAGGTTAAACAGGCTAGTGAAAACTTTCTTTTTTTTTTAGAAATTTATTGAGGTATATTAACCCTTTCCCAAATACAGCAAATCTGTAGCAGATGACTTTGAAAATGTCTACTTTAAAACATGGAAAATCTCTATAATTGTAGGTATAATTACTGAAAAGTTGAAAACATTGTGGCAAAGGAGAAATTGCTCGTCTTGAGCAATTTCTCTTTTTATCACAATGTTTTCAAAAGTCGTCTGCTTCAGATGCGTCAAAATGAGAAAGCACTAACTTCCAACTCTCACGAATGGTCATGGTCGCAAGGTAACAAGACTAAGTGCTTTATAATTTCAAGAACAATTTCAAAACAGGCATCTTTAATAATTGACGTTTTCTTTTATTAACAGGCAAATTACTCAGTAAAACACAGAAAATAGCATATAATTTACTCAACAAAGTGGGTCAAAAGGGAGAGGTTCCTATTAAACCAGGGGACAGAGTAAGTACATTTCCTAAATTGTCATATGTTTAAACCCCCACATACAACACATCTGCAGCAGACGACTTTGGAAACATGTTGACAAAAATATAGAAAATCCCTATAAATGATGGTATATTTAGTGAAGAAAGTTGAAAACATTGTGGCAAAAGGAGAAATTCTTCGTTTTGGGCAATTTCTTCTGTTGCCACAATGTTTTCAAAAGTCTTCATCTGCTACAGAGGGGTCAGAAAGTGTCTATATGTTGAAGAGGGTTAACCCTTTCCTGCCTACAGAAGCATTCTTGTGCATATGCAGCATATGACTTTTGAAAACATTTTGGCAAAAGGAGGAATTGCTCATAGATAGCAATTTCTCCTTTTGCTACAATGTTTTCAACTCTATGCAATGATTTTACTTTTATTTATAGAGATGGCTCAGTCTTGGCTTAATTATTTCAAAGTTGTCTGCTGCAGATTTATTGTATATGGAAAAGACTTAACCATTTCCCATATACAACAAATAAGTTTAGGTTTGATTGATTGTTTAGGTTTTAACGCCGTTTTCAGTCATATCATTGCAGGCGAGTTCACGTACCCTTGTTTTATTCTGGCTTTCGTGCACAATTGCTCAACATAACAGTCATTTCAAGCAACTGGCTGCTTTTCCACATAGACTGTTGGGCTGTTGGTGTACGATGAATGATGGTTGTAGAACGTCTGAAAGAATGTTGATATAGCTGTTGCAGATGTGCCTAAACTGCTTATATTATACCTCAGTTAAAATTCTCTATGTAAATTCCCAATTCCTGATCAGTCACTAATATCTAATAGTGCCCGGTAATAGTGACCAGCAAAATAATATCACATGCGCAACTTTGATGCGAGCACGGTTCGGCAACAATAAATGCTTAAATGTTATAAATTTTGTGGTAATACTTGGAACTGTAATTTGTGATATAATTGTTGTAGTGACAGTTTCTCTCTTTTTATATCCCCCGCAAACAAAACTGCTTTTCCACATAGACTGTTAGCCCGTTGGTGTACGATGAATGATGTTTGTCGCATTGACTTTTATAGAACGTCTGGAATAATGTTGATATAGCTGTTGCAGATGTGCCTAAACTGCTTATATCAATGGAGGTATTCTTTCTATTCCAGGTGGCGCTAGTTTACCCAAACAACGACCCCATCTCATTTATATGTGGTTTTTACGGATGTCAGATGGCAGGGATTGTTCCTGTTCCAGTCGAGGTCCCCACTTCTAGAAGGGTGTGTAGGCTTTCCCCAGATTGTTGGTTTTCTTTTTAACCCCTTCCCTCATATAGACGCTTTCTGACGCCTCTGCAGCAGACAGGTTTTTGAAAACATAGTGACAAAAGAAGAAATTGCTCAATTTCTTCTTTTGCCACAATGTTTTTCACTTAGTCATAGGTTATCCATTCAATTATAGAGATATTTTGGATGTGGAAAAAATCTTAAAAAAAGCAAAATCTCCTTTGGCCACAGTGGTTTTTTATAGTCGTCTGCTGCAGATGTGTCGGAAAGGTTCTGTATGTGCAAAAAAAGTTTTTTTTCGGGTCAGTGAAAAATTCAGGAAATGTTTGATTGCATCTTGAAATTTAGGGAAACTTAGAAACATTCGTAATTTCAGTCTTATTTTCATTGATAACACAATATCTGTATTCATGGTTGATGAGAAATGTTTAAAAAATTGGTCATATAAATATAATTATGATATAAAGTTGAATACAAAGAAGGATAAAGGAAAATCAAAAAGCAAATATTTTCTACATTTAACTGCTGCAATGGCTTCAAAAGTCGCAATATACCTGTATTAGGGAACCTGTTCTGTATTCTATTATGATTTGTATCATAATGAGCAATTTCTTCTTGTGCTACAATCTATATTCAATAATTATACTTTTATTGGCAGGATTGCTCTAGCAATTCCGGTCTATAGATTGGCGATGTCCGTCTGTCTCTCTGTCCGTCAACATTTTGGTTAAAGTTTCAGGTTGAGGCAAAATCTCAGCACTGGAAAGGGTTACAAACTTAAAACTTTGCCTGAAGGTAACCAGTAGCAAGTTCTATTGATTTCTATGGTTACTTTGACCTTGACCTTGGTTTGTCGATTTTCAAGGTCAAATTGCCGACAATCCGGCCTTACATCTTCAGCGGTTTCTTGTTTATAGATGTTTTTCCATATTGTGGTATGTGGAAAAAGGCTTAACCCTTTCCATCATACGACAATTCTGAAGCAGACGACTTTGAACATATTTTGTCAAAAAATAGAATATCTCTAATTTAATGGATAACCTATGACTAAAAGTGGAAAACATTGTGGCAAAAGGAGAAATGGATCGTTTTGAGCAATTTCTCCTTTTGTCACTATGTTTTCAAAAAGCCATCTGCTGCAGAGGCGTCAGAAAGTGTCTGTATGAGGGAAAGGGTTAATCAATAGATAACTCAAATACTAACCCAGATCTCTAGATAAGGGGAGTTTTGCACGTTCTAAAATCCTTATTTTACCCACTAAGGCTATGTAGTGGGTACTCAAAAGAATCGTCTCATTGAGACGATTCTTTTGAGTACACATAGCATAGGGTTTGAATGGATACTAAGTGAGATATTGTGGGTAAAAGAGCTGTATACTCCTCCTTATCTGGACCTCTGCAGTAACCCTTTCCCACATACAACAATTCATACACATAGATCTTTAAATTCATCTGACACTGTTTGTTATAATGTTGTAGGATGCTGGGGGTCAGAGTATACTTTTATTGTGTCACATGCATAGCATGGTAGGCACTTAGGGATTACTTTTTTTTTTGTCCGGCGTCTGTCTGTCTGTCTGTCGTCACACTTTTTCGTCACGTTTTCAAATAACTTTTTTTCTACTCAAAGGATTACATTGAAACTTCTGACAAATGTTTATATCAATGTGTGTGATGGGTTCACAAAAGGGAGATAATCCAAATATATTTTATATCAGAATTGTTCTATGTGGGAAATGGTTAATTCATCTGACACTGTTTGTTATAATGTTGTAGGACGCTGGAGGTCAGGGTATAGGGTTCATGTTGGGAAGTTTGAATGTGAACTGGGCTCTTACGTCGGAGGCGTGTTATAAAGGGCTATGTAAAACGGCCAGTGGAGAAGTTGTACAGTTTAGAGGTAAATATATATATATTCATTTAACCCATTACTTTACATGACTTTTCAAAGGTCGTCTGCTTTACAATCATCAGACGAACAATTTCAACAATCTAGAAAACTTAACAGATTTATATTGATAAAGAGTTGAAAATATTGCATTTAAAGGTGAAATTGCTTGTTTTGTTTTGAGTAATTTCACCTTTTAATGCAATGTTTTCAAAAGTCATGTTCAATGGCAGGTGTCAAATGTCGTCTGTGTGAAGTATTTAACCATTTCAGACACTTGCTTGTGTTAATGATGTAACATGAATTAAAAACGGCTTGTTATCTAATCATATTAAACATATGAGCCGTTCCAACATTGTAGACTCTGCGTAAAGTATCGACCCGGATCAGCTTAAGCTGTTCGCCTCCTGCTGAATTTTCTGTATCAGGAATCATTACTCTTTATACTTCTATTCCCTTGCTACGGAATGTGTAGGCCCGGCTGGTCTGGGTCAATACATTACGCAGAGTCCATAATGTTGGTTTTCTTGTGGAACGGCTCATATATATTTGTGGCTTCAAACAAAATGACCTAATAGCTGGCTAAATGGGTCTGAATGAATCTAGTCAATGCAACTCTTGAACTGCAGCAGGTGGGGTGGTATAGGCATCATACATTATATGTGTGGGACCAATTGTCATCTTTCCTGTCCGCCGCGACATGACCCTAGCTGTTGTAAAGGGCGTAAAACCCAGAACAAATCAAGCAAAATGGTTGTAACTACATCTTGTTACAATATGTACTTACAACAGTTTTGCATGAAGCCCACATTGTATCTTGTATCCATTTCAGGCTGGCCCCGGGTTTCATGGCTCTGCACAGATAATATGTCCAAACTACCCAAGGACTGGCAGCCACCCCCCAAACCCTCGGAGGAGGTCCCAGCTTATGTTGAGGTGAAGGAGATACAGATAAGAGCGGATACGGTACACCCCAACCCCATTCCCCACCTTCCACTGCTTTATCGTACTGATCCATACAGAAATATCCGACTACGTTAAAATTGTTTAAACATTGATCGTCATCAAATTGACATGGGATTAACTCTTTCATGCATGAAATAGATCTGCAGCAGACGACCTTTAAAAACATCTTGGGAAAAAGATGGAATATCTTTAAAAAGGGAGGTATAATTATTGAAAAGGGTTAAAACATTTGTAGCTAAAGGAGAAATTGCTCATTATTTGCAGCATCTCCTTTTGCCTAAATGTTTTCAAAAGTCGTCAGCTGCAGAGAGTTCAAAATTTGAGAACATTTGGGAGCAGCTTAAAAGGAAATGGCTGTCTTCAAAAAAAAAAAAAAAAAAGAGATAAATTGTCAGACAAAATTTGTGAAAGGCAGAAGACAAAATATTTTTTTGCCTGAGAATAACAGAATTCTAAGTTGATGCCCTTAATTGTTGGTACTCAAGTGATTCTTTAATTAAGAAGGCCATTTTGAATACCCAAATATAGGGTTTAACTGTTTAACCCTTTCCAAAATATAGCAAATCTGCAGCAGACAAATATTGAAAATAATCATGGAATAGTTGATAACATTGTGGAAAAAGGAGAAATGACTCATCATGAAATAGCAATGTCATGTTTACTCCTAATCCTTTCCCGCATGCAGTCAAATTTGGACGCATCTGCTGAGCAGACGGCTTTTTGAAAACATAGTGACAAAAGAAGAAATTGCTCAAAACGAGCAATTTCTCCTTTTGCCACAATGTTTTCCACTTTTAGTTATAGGTTATCCATTCAATAATAGAGATTTTCTATGTTTTGACAAAACATGTTCAAAGTCGTCTGCTGCAGAATTGTCGTATGGGGGAAAGGGTTAATAGAGATTTTCCACATTTATCGCTAATTGTCTACAAAAGTGCCTGCTGCCAATTTGTTGTATGTGGGAAAGGGATAACATGTCAGTTTAACATATTGGAAGGACGAGCTGTGGCTACACTGATGTCAGATTATTTCTGTATGGATTCAATGTAAAAAGTGTTGCAAAGGAGATAGGGGTCATTTTTCTTTTCATCTTTCATATTTTATTTTGTTAATCATGCTTTTAATAGTGAGACTTTTTCAGTTTTAGATACCCGTATATGCTATTTGTTAGACAGAGAACTTTTGTGAATATTTTCGGAAAGGAAGAAACTGCTCATTGTGCAGTTTGTTTGTTTTAGTTGAAGGAGTTTCACTTGTATCTGTCATTTGTCCATTTCATTTACATTTATTCATCTATAAGTTAATGGTTATCTGATGAAAGTTTTTAGCCGTTAACCAAATTTCATCTTTGGCTTTATTCAGAGTATCGAAAACATATGATGAAAACAATGTGACGACCAAAGTATAATTCTTGAAAAACAGTTGTAAACATTTTGGGAAGGGGATCGAAGTTGCTCATTTTAAGCAAGTTCTCCTTTTTCGAGCATTGTTTTCATGACATAGCTGTTTTATGCTTTGAAAAAGTTATCTATTTTCACATTGATGGTTTCATGCAAAAATCATTTTTCATAAGCCAACTTCATGCTGAAACATTTTGATGCATCTGCAGCAGAGGACTTTGAAGACATTGTGCCAAAAGGAGAAATTGCTCATTATGATCAAAGTTCTCCTTTTGTCACAATATATTCAATAATAATTGATTTTCATTTATTTAAATCCAGATTTTTCAAAGTTGTCTACTGCAGATGTGTCAAAATGCATCTGCATGTTGGAAAGTGTAATTACATCTGTATTCATTGTCCATTACTTTCCTTCCCATACTGATGTTTATACTGTACAGCTTCTGCTATTAACCTTCTATCACTAGCACTCCTAGTCCAGGTGTTGAGGGTACCGTTATTTGTTGTTACTTTTTATTCTTTCAAATTCAGAAGCATAATAATGTCCTAGTGTTATCTCATTATCTGTCTGTGCATCTATTTATCCGACGTTCTTGTCAGAGCTCTTGCCCAGCATACAATAGCTTGATTTCAATGAATTACAATGGGAAGCTTATGTGTCCAGAGGAAATATGCAGATTATTAGCTTGTACAGATCTGACCTGTTTTGGTGCAGTTATGGGCCTCTCACATTTTCCCACTATAAGATGCATTCTGAGGCATATAATGCAAACGAATGTTGCCACAATGAGATCTCTCTATTCATTAATTATTTTTTCAGTTATAGAGTATTTCCATATTTTTGCAGAATGGTTTTCAAAGTCGTCAACTGCAGATTTATCATATATGAATGAGTGATGCATTAATAAGAACCAATATTTTAGAGAGCATCCATCATATTTATTAATATTTCACTAACTACTATATGCTCTCATCTCTGCCAGTGAGCATCAAAAGCACAGAAAATCTCTATAAATGAAAAAACGATTATCAAATGAAGTTGAAAACATTGTGGCAAAAGGAGAAATTGCTCGTTTTGAGCTGTCTGCTGCAGAGTCCTCAGAAAGGGTTAAATATCTTGCCTTTGCTTTTGTTTTGGTTAAAAAGCTTTCATATTATGATTTCTTTAACACTTTTCCACATGAAACAAATCAGTAGATGACTTTTGAAAACTTCTAGGCAAAGGCATGAACAATCTATAAATGAAGGTATTATTTATGAATTGTGTTGAAAGCGTTTGTGGCAAAAGGAGAAATAGTTCATTACAAGCAAATTCACCTTTTGCCACAAGGTTTTCAAAAGCTGTAGAAAATGTGTGTTTATGTGGGAAAGAGTTAACCCTTTCCCTCATATAGACGTTTTCTGACGCCTCTGCAGCAGACGGCTTTTTGAAAACATAGTGACAAAAGAAGAAATTGCTCAAAACGAGCAATTTCTCCTTTTGACACAATGTTTTTCCACTTTTAGTCGTAGTAACGTTATCCATTTAATTATAGAGATTTTCCATTTTTTGACAAAATATGTTCCAAGTCGTCTGCTGCAGAATTGTCATATGAGAGAAAGGGTTAAGCAGATACTGTTGGATTTTGCTTCTCTAGTAATGAGTTTGGTGTTTTTGTTTTATTTTCAGTCCCAAACCTCGAAAGATGGGAGCACTGTAGGCGTAACAATTACAAGAAACGGCGTTTTAAACCATTGTAGAACATTAACTGTGGCGTGTAATTATACTGAAGGTAGGTCAACCTACACGCCATGTTAACAACGCATGAGGTCCTTATAGCAGACGACTTTTGAAAACAATGTGGGAAAAAGAGAAATGGTTCCTGTTGAGCAGTATCTCCATTTCTAATAGTGTTTTCAACTCTGTTTTAAAACTTTGATTTCAATTTGTCAGACTTTTGAAGACAATGTGGGAAAAGAAGAAAAGGCTCCTGTTGAGCAGTATCTACATTTCGAATAATGTTTTCAACTCTGTTTTAAAACTTTGATATCAATTTGTTAGATGTTCCGCCACTGAAAAATTGATATTTTGAGTTTCAACCTTTTCCCACATACAAAAAATCTGCAGCATACAACTTTGATAACATCTCGGCAAAAATATAGGAAATCTGTCAATGAAAGTAGTTGAATAGAGTTGAAAAGTTTGGCAAAAGGAAAAAATGTTTTTTATGAGCAATATCTCCATTTGCCACAATGTTTTAAAAAATAGTCGGCTGCAGATGTTTCATGCATTAATGCATCTGTTAGTGGGAAAGGGAATTATTCCCATCGTGTTTTTCCTTAAATAGCTCTACGGAGCCCAATTGTTGATCAAAAAGTGACTCAAACTAACTGTCTTAGCATATCATCTGTCTAATCGATTTTCAATCTTCTATTGTATATTTTAAAGGTGAAGTCATGGTGTGTGTGTTAGACTTTAAACGTGATGTAGGTTTATGGCACGGTATATTATGTGTAAGTATGAACATTTATTATCTCTCAACACGAAACGCGATTTGTATGGTGTTTTCATGCAACCTTTCAACAGTATTTCTGTCATATCACAGCATTTCCTGGGTAAATAACCAGTACTGCTGGTAAGGTTGTCCTGACAACAGTGCATCTGAGCACCAAGGAAGGAAGCCGCCACTACTATTTTTAACCTTTTCCCACACTTGTAGACATTTTTGAAAACATTGTGGCAAAGAGAGAAATTGTTCATTTATTATGAAATCAAACTTTTATATGAAAAGATTTTCAATGTTTTTCTCCAGACGGTTTAATCCTTTCCCTCATACGACAATTCTGCAGCAGACGACTTTGAACATATTTTGTCAAATAATGGAAAATCTCTTAAATTGAATGGATAACCTATGACTAAAAGTGGAAAACATTGTGACAAAAGGAGAAATTGCAAGTTTTGTGCAATTTCTTCTTTTGTTACTATGTTTTCAAAAAGCCGTCTGCTGCAGAGGCATCAGAAAGCGTCTATATGAGGGAAAGGGTTAAAAGGGGTCTGCTGCAGATTTGTTGTATGTTGGAAAGGGTTAAAGTCTTTGGAATGACCGATCTGGGGATCAAATCCTGGTCTCTCTTTGCTTATTCTCTAACCACTACACCACAAGAGGACAATGAGACTTTCTAATTGGGTCTGTCATTATGACCATATTTTAATCCCAGTTAAAATTCTGGTGATGTTAACACTTTTCCACATACAGACACAATCTTAATGCATCTTCAACAGATGACTTGAGAACTTTAGTTTAAAAGGAGAATTGCAAATTTTTAACAAATTCTCCTGCAGTATTTTCTACTATTTTTCATTATGTACACTTTCATTTAGAGAGATTTTCCATATTTTTTCCTTAATGTTTTCAAGTTGTCTGCTGTAGATTTGTTGTATGTGGAAAAAGGTTATCTACTTATACAATTTAAAAGTGAGCATGATGACTCGTTCTATACAAAATATGTAGGACATATTACTATCTTTAACCGATATTTTGTTTGTTCGTCGGTCTGCCATTGTCATCACCCGGATGGCGTTAGCATTGCAATCTTAGTAAAATTTCAATTTTGATTGAGTCCACTTTCTCACTTACTATATGGCTTAAAAGCTTTGGTTTAAAAACTTGGAACACTTATATATGATAACAAAAAAAGCTTATTGGAAAAGTTCCAAATCATGCGTTTTGAAGATTATTCATCAGTCTACTATTGTTTAATACATTATATGTCTTTCTTGTGTTATTTTCAGAGTGTATTTAATGGTATGCATGTTATATTTGTTCCTTATTCCTTGATGAAAGTCGATCCTGCCTCATGGATGAAAATGATAACTAAATATAAAGGTAAGAAGAATTAGCATGATCTTTATTCCTTTAAACTTGGACTGTAGGGCATAAAAATAGTGTTTATTTATTTATACTTTCTGTCTGCCCTTCCTTCATAATTTAGAAACATTTTCGTTTAACCCTTTCCCTCATATAGACGCTTTCTGACGCCTCTGCAGCAGACAGCTTTTTGAAAACATAGTGACAAAAGAACAAATTGCACAAAACGTGCAATTTCTCCTTTTGCCACAATGTTTTCCACTTATTGTCATAGGTTATCCATTCAATTATGGAGATTTTCTATGTTTTGTCAAAATATGTTCAAAGTCGCCTGATGCATAATTGTCGTATGAGGGAAAGGGTTAAGTACATGCAGCTATTTCATTGATATTAAACATGTATTTGTAATATTATAAGATGAAGGCCAAGTTTGAATTAAGTTATTATTGTAAGAACAGTGATTGCCCTTAGACTTTGAAAAAGTTCATAGATTAATAGATTGCACATATTGCTGCCGACAGCAATATTTTCGTCATTTTGACACATTTCTAAAGTTGTTAAGACAAACTTTCCTGTTTGTATTCTGGTTATTAAAGGATACTGTGTTGCAGACGATAATATAGCAAAGGAAAAAAAAAGTAAACTTTTATTATAGTCACTGGTTTTAAGCAGACAATACATATAGTCCCTTGCATTTTCTTGCCGCTAGAATGGTATATGGTTTAAAACATGGTTTAAATGAGGGCATAGGGAGACATCAATCAAATTTTATTCATGTTAAGCAATGAGTATAATTTTGTTTCTTTTTTCAGCTTCAATAGCAATTGTAAAATCTCGAGACATGCACTGGGGACTCCTGGCTCAAAAAGACCACAAAGATGTGAACTTTAATTCTCTCCGGCTATTATTGGTGGCAGATGGGGCCAATCCTTGTAAGATTCAGTTTTTATCTGAAACTATTTTTTACCTGACATCCAAATGCGTTGGTAGCAAAGTGCTAACAGTCACATATGTGCCCATAGGACTGGGTGTTTTTGCGTTTTACTAAGTTATTTTGTATGTTCTGTTGAAACATGAGGACTGCCTTAGTGGTGGAGTGGAAGAGTGTCCGCTTTGGATGCTGGAAGTTGCAGGTTTGCTCTGCGGTCAGTTCATACCAAAGACTTTATGGTAGTAATGGCTTTCCATCCTTGGGTCTCAGGATTGTGGGGTTAGTAATATGACTGACTTGCTGGTATCAGGATAAATGGACCAGTAGTACTAGCAAATTTGCAAGGAAACACAGACAAAATATTGAAAGTAGCAAGAAACATCATCATAAAGATCTAAAGTTAACACATGACATTATACCGGTAATAATGTTTTTATACGCCGTTTTGAAAAAACGGACCGTATTATAGTTTTACCTGCGGTGTACGAGTGGGCTGGCGGGCGGTTGTGTGGCGTCCAGTATGTTGTCAGCTAAATAACTTTAGAAGCCTTCGCCCAATCATCACCAAATATGATCAGAATGTGTATTGGCATAATACGGACAAGTTCGATAACTAGCCATAGCGCTATAGTTAATTGAGAGTTATCGCTATTTAATTATAGAAAATACCTAAAATTGTTCTTGTCAGCTCAATAACTTTAGAAGCCTTTATCCTATCATCACCATATTGCTTTAGTCAATCGAGAGTTATTGCCCTTTTATTATAGAAATTACCTAAAATAAGTCTTGTCAGCTAAATAACTTGTGAAGCCTTTATCAGATCATCACTAAATTTAGACAATATGTTGACATACAACCAATTATCACTATACTTGGTCTCAAAAAAACAGGACGGGCATATTTTTTGACATTTGGCGCTCTTGTTACTAACTTACTTAAAACGACCTTAACTAAAGCTATTGATTTTTCAGGGTCCCTTACATCTTGTGATGCATTCCTCAATGCCTTCCAGGCCAAAGGATTGAAGTCAGAGGCTATATGTCCATGTGCTAGCTCCTCTGAGGCTCTAACTGTATCAGTTAGAAGGTAAGAGACAGATTGATTTATCTTGTTGCTCTAATTTATACTTTTAAGTGTCTTTGCTTTTAACTCTTTCCCTCTTGCAGATGTATTTTTTTAGATCACCAGAGCCGAAGGCTCAGGTGAGCTATTCCTATCACTTTTTGTCCGTCGTCTGTCGTCCGTCCGGCGTTAACTTTTAGCTTTAAACATCATCTCCTCCCAAACTCCAAGGACAATTTCCGTGAAACATCACAGGACTGTTCCTCTGGTTGGCCTCTTTCAAAGTTGTTCAAAGATTTAAGTTCCATTGAGAACTTTGGTTGCTGCGGCATCAGAAAGGGGACAAAATGTCCAAACTTTAAAAATCTTCTCCTCCGAATCTGCTTGTCAGATTCAAATATAATTTGGTAGAAATGTTCCTTGGGTGACCCTCTATAAAAATTGTTCAAAACATACTGATTGGGCAAAAAACATGGCAGTCAGGCGGCATCAAAAAAGGGGCAAAATGACAAAATTTGAAAATTCCATTTTTATGAAAGTGCTTGTCTGATTTTAAGAAAATATAATATGAATCTTACTGTAATGATCCTCTATTTAATTTGTTTAAGCCGTTTTGATTGGTTACACAATCATAGCAACCAGGCGTCATCACAAAAGGGGTAAATTGAACTTTTAGCTACAAATGACAACCAACTCCTACCATTCCAATAGAACAATTTCCACAAAACATCACAGGAATGTTCCTTTGGTGGTCCTCTTTCAAAATTGTTCAAAGATTAAAATTCCAATGAGAACTTTGGTTGCTGCGGCATCAGAAAAGGGGACAAAATGTCCAAACTTTAAAAATCTTCTCCTCCGAATCTGCCTGTCATATTCAAATATAATTTGGTAGAAATGTTCCTTTGGTGACCCTCTATAAAAATTGTTCAAGCCATACTGATTGGGCGAAAAACATGGCAGTCAGGCGGCATCAAAAAAGGGGCAAAAATGACATAATTTGAAAATTTCATTTTTATGAAAGTGCTTGTCTGATTTTAAGAAAATATAATATGAATCTTACTGTAATGATCCTCTATTTAATTTGATTACGGCGTTTTGATTGGTTACACAATCATAGCAACCAGGCGTCATCTCAAAAGGGGTAAATTGAACTTTTAGCTACAAATGACAACCAACTCCTACCATTCCAATAGACCAATTTCCACAAAACATCACAGGAATGTTCCTTTGGTGGTCCTCTTTCAAAATTGTTCAAAGATTAAAATTCCAATGAGAACTTTGGTTGCTGCGACATCAGAAAGGGGACAAAATGTCCAAACTTTAAAAATCTTCTCCTCCGAATCTGCCTGTCAGATTCAAATATAATTTGGTAGAAATGTTCCTTGGGTGACCCTCTATAAAAATTGTTCAAGCCATACTGATTGGTCGAAAAACATGGCAGTCAGGCGGCATCAGAAAAGGGGCAAAATGACAAAATTTGAAAATTCCATTTTTATGAAAGTGTTTGTCTGATTTTAAGAAAATATAATACGAATCAAGAATGTTCCTTTGGTGGTCCTCTTTCAAAATTGTTCAAAGATTTAAATTCCATTGATAACTTTGGTTGCTGCGGCATCAGAAAGTGAGAAAAATACCCAAATTTTAAAATCCTTTTCCTCCATAATCTACTTGTGCGATTGCAAGATAATTTGGTAGAAATGTTCCTTAAGTGACCCTCTAAATAAACTGTTGAAGCCATATTGATTTCGTTGAAAAACAGGGCAGCAAGGCGGCATCAGGAAAGGTGCAAAATGACAAAAACTTTATAATTCCATTCTTATTAAAGT
Source organism: Serripes groenlandicus (assembly GCA_031761405.1). Classification (NCBI taxonomy): domain Eukaryota; kingdom Metazoa; phylum Mollusca; class Bivalvia; order Cardiida; family Cardiidae; genus Serripes; species Serripes groenlandicus. The sequence continues at coordinate 45,705,686 of JASEVX010000012.1, forward strand.
TCTTGTTAGATTTCAAGATATAAATGGCCTTTACTGATAAGCTGTTTCTTGAGAAGTGTCCACTCCTTTGCAGTTTTATTTACACTCCCTGATAAAATTTTCCCAGATATTTGCAGTTAAATATTTGCTACTAATTTACTATCAATTAGGTGATCGATTTAGGGCCAACTTGGCCCTCTTGTTTTACAAATTTATTTGAAGCAGAAGACTTCTGAAAACAACAAGGAGCAATTTATTGTTTTCCTATTGTATTCTTTGATCAATATTGTTTTAGTCATGTACGGAAAAAAATTCTGTGCAGTTAAGAATGAACAACACCAGGAAAAAAGTGAAGGAGATATTTTGGATACTGGATATATATTTATAGGCTGATCTAAAAATGTTCTCATCACACACACCTTAAACCTTTCCCACATACAGTAAATCTGCAGCAGACGATTTTGAAATCATATAGCCAAAATATTAAAAAACCTTAAAAAGACGGTATAATTAGTGAAAATAAGTTGAAAAACATTGTGACAAAAGGAGAAATTGCTTGTTTTGAGCAATTTCTTGTTTCATCACAATGTTTTCAAAAGACTTCTGCTTCAGAGGCATCAGAAAGCGTCTATATGTTGGAAAAGGCTTAAGGTTTTTTATTTCCTGGAGCATGGCCCAAATATTAATTCAATTTTGAGAAATTCTCCTTTCAAATGTTGTCTGCTGCAGATGTTTCTAAAATCGTATGCATGTTGAAAGTATGGTTTTGTTACAGACCGATAAGAAATCATGAAAACAGTGTGGCAAATGGAGTTCGTGAGAAATTTTCGTCATTTACTACAATGTTTTCAAATTTTGTCTGCTGCAGATGCATCTTCGTGACTGTGAACGTGTTTCTTTGTTTTTTGTTCCAGACCAGGAAGAAGTAGCAGCAGTGCGACGGGCCGGGGTATATTGTCTATGCAGGGTCTGAGTTACGGTGTTGTGAGAGTGGACAGTGAAAACAGTCTGACCTCTCTAACCTTACAGGACTGTGGCCAGGTCATGCCAGGAGGTGAGTCAAAACAGCTTGGAGCTCATCAATAGGACTTTTTGTTAAAAACTTACCAACACAATGTAAACTGGGACAATAAGTCCCATTTGTTTAAACTCCCTAACAAAATGTAAACTTGGACAATAAGTCCTGTTTGTATTCAATAGTTAGTTTTATGCTCATTAATAGGACTTATTGTCCCAGTTTGCATTGTGTTAGAAAGTTTTAAACGAAGATTCTTTCCTTTGTTTTCGTGGCAGTGTAATGCCCCTGGACATTTCTCATCATGAGCAATTTCTCCTTTTGCCACAATGATTTCAAAAGTCGTCCGCTTCATTAATATATGTGGGAAAGGGTTAACTAAAATACTTTTGAAAATTGTCTTATCTCAAATCAATTCATCAGCTTTGAGGCAGCCTTTGCAAAGTATGTATGTGTACATACATTATGTAATGTCAGATATTGTTTTCAAGACAGATTTAAAGTAGCCTAGTTTTGATATTGATTATATCATGTATTTCTGGTAGGCTGTGTGGGGCTCTAAATTTGAGATGCTTAAAATTTACCTGTTTTGAATTAGTGATGCCTTAATTTAGCCCAAATCAAAATTATAAATTAAAAAAAATTGAATTTACTGCATGAATTTATAAGTTGATTTAAAATGGCGTTGTTTATATTTGTTGGAATGGAGCCGCTAATATAACGAAAATACCCCTGCCTAAATTAGTACTCCTACAGAAGTTTGATTTTGTTGACTTTTTTAGCTGTGATGATAGTTGTAAAGATAGAAGAATTACCCTATTACTGTATTATGTTCACTTTTTTTTGGGCTGTAATGAGTTGTGAAGATAGAAGGATTACCCTATTTATGTATTTTGTTGACTATTCCAGCTGTAATGATAGTTGTGAAGATAGAAGGATTACCCTATTTATATATTTTGTTGACTATTCCAGCTGTAATGATTGTTGTGAAGATAGAAGGATTACCCTACCTCTGTAAAACAGACGAAGTTGGAGAGCTGTGTGTGTGTGCAGGATATACTGGTATTACTTATTGGGGACTGCAGGGAATTACAGCCGCTACATTCCAGGTAATAAATAAGAATTAACTTCTTACTATATAACGTGTTTATCCAAAGGATTTGAAACTGGAGCATCCTGGTATTGATTCAGCTCATGTGACCTTTTGCATAGGTCATTTACTAGCCGCTTACCGGGAAAGTCATCAAGGTACCTCCAATTAGTGAAATGTTGATTCGATATAAAATGAAATACTGTTGAAAATGGCTTACAATCCTACTATATCAAATAAGTTTGTCTTTGATTCTGACTTCAGACTTAGTCATAAAAGTTACTGTTTACAGGATATATTTTAACACTTTCCCACATACAACAAATCTGCAGCAGACTTCTTTGAAAACTTTTAGGAAAAATGTGGAATATGTGGCAAAAGGATTTTTTTTTTCATTATGAGCTGTTGAGTACTGTTCCATTGCATAGTAGTTCATGATGTCCTTCAACGCCTCTTATTTTATTTTCTATTGTATTCATAGGTTAACCCTTTACATGAAAGAATCATTAATATATAAGAGAATTACTCCTTTTCCAACATTGTTTTTGTTTGTATGTTGTCTGAAGCAGATGACTCATAATGCGTCAGCATGTGAGAGGTTAAATCAATCAAACGCATTGAATAGTTATTCTTTATGTTCTTAACCCTTTCCCTCATATTGACGCTTTCTGACGCCTCTGCAGCAGACGGCTTTTTGAAAACATAGTGACAAAAGAAGAAATTGCTCAAAACGAGCAATTCCTCCTTTTGCCACAATGTTTTCCACTTTTAGACATAGAAAATCCCTATCTTTCGGCAAAATTTGTTCAAAGTCGTCTGCTGCAGAATTTTCGTATAAGGGAAAGGGTTAAGCAGCTCTTACTTTGCTTTCTACTGTATTTATAGGTTCAGCCATTACAATCTGATGGTCGACCAGCAGGAGACAAAATATATGTACGAACAGGATTATTAGGGTTTCTGGGACCTGTAAGTATTGTTTCTCAATATTGTCTACCTTTCCAATCATAATGTCTTGATAACATTTCTATGTGCTGCAGGGTTTTCTTTTGCCACTAAGTTACAACATAAAGGGATGGTTATTGCTTAAGAATATATAATGAAGTTTTATTTGGTACTAGCTAATTTATGGCAATATCTAAATTTTAAAAACTAGTAAGAATGGAAGGATAAGAGTATATAGAGAAATATATTTTGAAAGTGGCATTGTACTTCAATTAATAATTAAACATGTATTTGATATCATTTATTCAGGGAGTCCTTGTGTTTGTATGTGGCAGTAAAGAAGGTTTATATAAATCATTAAACATGTATATGATATCATTTTATCAGGGAGGCCTTGTGTTTGTATGTGGCAGTAAAGAAGGTTTAATGCAGATCTCAAACAGACGACACAACACAGATGACATCATAGCAACAGTTCTCGCTGTTGAACCTATGAAGTTTATCTATAGGGGAAGGTACGCACATCTTATGTAATCCTTTCCCGTATGAATATAACATTTGAGGTCTTTGTTGAAGATATTTTTAGCAATTTCTTTTTTTCCCACAATGTTTTCAACTCTTATCAAACTTTTACTAACAAATTGTCCAATTGCATCTTGGTGGATTTCTTTTTTTTTGTGTCATATCTATCTAAAAAACCCATTTAAGTTGCAAACAATTGATTTGACATTAATAGATACAACACATAATGTTCCGAGTCCCTTCAGCCTTTTATGTATACAGACACATTTTGATGCATTTACATTTCTTTTTATAAAAATTGAACATACTTCAAATTTCCACAATGATTTCAATTGTATTCAATAATTATCTTTTTATAAAGAATTTCAAGATTATTGCAAAGATGTTTTCAAAGTTGTCTAGTTTGTAATTTTAAAGTTTAATTTCTTACTCAATTATTGTATATTTGCAGGATTGCTGTGTTTTCTATAGAAGTTTTAAAAGATGAGAGAATTGTGATCATCGCGGAACAGCGACCAGATTGTCCTGAAGAGGAGAGTTTTCAGTGGATGTCTCGTGTGCTACAGGCCGTCGACAGTATTCACCAAGTGGGCGTGTACTGTCTAGCTTTAGTCCCGCCCAATTATCTACCAAAGGTATGAAAGATTTTATTTTTAACCAGGTTTTCTGAAGGAAAAATCTGGTTATTAGTTTGGCGAAGTCGGCGGGCGGGCGTCAACTTTCCTTGTCCGGACCATAACTTTGTCATGCATAGAGATATTTTCAAATAACTTGGCACAAACATGCACCATATCAAGACGATGTGCCAAATGCAAAAAAAACATCTGTAGATTCAAGGTCAAGGTCACAGTGATAAGAAATAGACTTTAATTGAACTTTTCTTGTCCGGACCATAACTTTGTCATGCATAGAGATATTTTCAAATAACTTGGCACAAACATGCACCATATCAAGACGATGTGCCAAATGCAAAAAAAAAATCTGTAGATTCAAGGTCAAGGTCACAGTGATAAGAAATAGACTTTAATTGAACTTTTCTTGTCCGTACCATAACTGTGTCATGCATAGAGATATTTTCAAATAACTTGGCACAAATATGAACTATATCAATATGATGTGTCACATGCAAAACTTTTGTCTGTAGCTTTAAGGTCAAGGTCACAGTGACAACAAATAGACATCAGTTGAACTTTTCTTGTCCGGACAATAACTTTTTCATCCATAGAGATATTTTCAAATAGCTTGGAACAGATATACACCATATCAAGACGCTGTGTCATATGCACAATTTATGTGTTTAGCTTCCAGGTCAAGGTTACAGTGACAGAAAATATACTTTACTTGAACTTTTTTTGTTCAGACCATAACTTTACCATGCATATAGATATTTTCAAATAAATTCGTGCAAATATGCTCCATATTAAATAACTTGGCAATTTAAAAGAATATAGCATAGATATGAGTAAGTTTCATAACCTCGGGCCCTGGATCTAGTCTGTTTGCAAAGGCATAAACGCGTTACTATCAAGTAAAGGGTTAAGGCAAATCACTGATTATCAACCTGGCATTAGGGATCCTAAAATGTGGCTGCTTACAACAAAAGGTTGCTTAATATCTGTTATTTATTATATGTTCTTAATAAATGAGACCATCAACACACGATTGACTGTATTGAACTGATATTTGTTAGATAAAATTGTGATATATTTAATTGACAAAGTAATTATGATTATTCATCAATAGAAATATTCCCTGTTACTTGAATTACTAACTTTGATAAACTATTAACAGAAAGATTTGACAGATCTGTTAATTCTTAATTAAACACCTTCCATTATAGAAAACCTGGTTTCATGGAATTTCCATGTCTTGTTAAATCTATTATTGATTTTAACGAGTGATCTATTTATAGAGTAGAAAGGTATTTTCACCATTACATTAACCCTTTCCCACATACAACAAATCTGCAGCAGACGACTTTGAAAACGTCATGGTGAAAGCACAGAAAATCCCTTTAAACAAAAGAACAATAATTAAATAGAGTTGAAAACATGGGGACAAAAGGAGAAATTGCTCATTTTGAGCAATTTCTTTTGTTGCCATGTTTTTAAAAAGCTGTCTGCTGCAGAGTCGTCAGAAAGCGTCTGTATGAGGGAAAGGGTTAATCTTATTTAAGGAATTAAATTCAATTTTAAAGGATATTCAAAAGAATGATCTCAGTTTGGTTGCTCTTTTGTGTACCCACAACATGTTTTTTTTTAGAGAGTGGACACAGTGAAAAATGACTTCGCCCACTTTTGAGTGAAAGGACATAATTATGGCTTTCATATCTCTAGGCTGGCATGTTACTTAAAGATTCTAAATGAATATACTTGCTAAATACATTTTATAACACATGCGTAAATGATTGTGAAATAAAATGTATTGTTTACATTTATTTTGATATGGTGAGGCCTATAGTGCAAAAAGATAATTAAAGCCAATAGATCTGTCAAAGTTGAAATACTGTAGATTCAGATGCATTTTGATGTAGACATTTTTTTTTTTAAACATTGCGGCAAAGAGATAAAATGCTCACAATGCATTCAGCTTTCTATTATTTTACTTAAGTTGTTTTCAAAGTTATGTCGTGTAGATTTTCGTTTTTTGAGAAAGGGTTAGAGCAGCCTGCAATATATACTATTATGTTAGTGCATTAGACTAATTGAAACGGAATTAAAATCTTGTAGGATTCATCACAAAATGTAAGTTATTGAGGTATGACATGTAATGCATTTCTATCATTCTGCGCATCATGTATGATATCAAACAGAGAAACTCCTTCTATACCTTTCTCTTGATTTCTTCCTCCTAGGAAATACATGATAAATAGAGATTTTTCAAGCCTTGCCATGGGAAAAGGAACAAGCTTGTAAGAATATTCTTTCAACTTATGTTGATTCTGATTTAACTGAGCATAAGTACAGGGTAAAACAAACCTACTGGTCCAGAAATGACAACTTGTACCTTGTCCCACTGACAAAGACTTTTCAAATGGTAGTAGTGGCTGCCCTCCTTGGCACTCAGGGGTTGTGGGGTTAGCATTGCCACTGCCTGGCCGGTGTCAGGATAAATGGACCAGTAGTACGGGTAACATACCCAGGAAACGCTGTGATATAACTGAAAAATTGTTGAAAGTGGCTTAAAACACCGAACAATCAATCCCACCGACAGGCTCATGTACCATTGACATTCTGATATGAGAATTCTATTCTTACCTGCTCACATTTAACATGTGAATAAAAGAAAGAGGAAAACAGGCTGCTAGTTATTAGTCCCCTACAGGGATTTTTGCGACCATCAGTCCGTCTGCAATTTCGTGTCTACATGCTTGAATGGATTTTGATATTACTTCACACAATTATTCTCTATTCACAATTTGCTGTCCTCGTCCGGTAGGGGACTTTTGTATTGCTTGCAATACTCCATTTATTTGTTCAAATTACTATTCTACATTCAAGTGAAACCAACCTTCTGGCATGTGTGACCAGTATAGATCTAGACCCTGAAACTATAAAACTATATCATTTGAAATAGCACTCAAGTATATGATTGGTCATCTCTTCTTACCAACCAGATTCTTTTCGTTTCTGAGCACATAGAACATTCTCCGGAGTTGTACTATTTCGAGACCTGATCAGACTGCTTGGATTGGCTTTACACCTCATATAGACGCTTTCTGACGCCTCTGCAGCAGACGGCTTTTTGAAAACATAGTGACAAAAGAAGAAATTGCACAAAACGTGCAATTTCTCCTTTTGCCACAATGTTATCCACTTTTTGTCATAGGTTATCCATTCAATTATAGAGATTTTCTGTTTTTTGACAAAATACGTTGAAAGTCGTCTGCTGCAGAATTGCTGTATGAGGGAAAAGGTTAACCCTTTCCACTTTACACATTTTGAGGCATACATAGCAGATGAAAACATTACAGCAAAAGGAGAAATTGCTAAATTTTTCCTTTTGCAACAATGGTTTCAACTCGATTCAATCAAATATACTTTCATTTGTAGAGATTTTCCAATTTTTTGTCAAGTCATTTTAAAAGTCCCTGCTGAGGATTTGTTGTATGCTCAATTGTGCTTATTACATTCTTGAATTGGTCCCATTAACCCTTTCCCAAATGCAGCAAATCTGCAGCAGACAACTTCGAAACGTCTTTGCAAAAACATGAAGGAATGATTACTGAAAAAAAATGAAATTCTCCTTTTGTCACAATGTTTTCAAAAGTCGTCTGCTGCAGAGGCATCAGAAAGCGTCTGTATGAAGGAAAGGGTTTATAGAAGAGACAACCACAAAGTTTTTTCAATGTGGCAAAGGAGAAATGGCAAATTGTGCCTGTATGTTGAAATGTTGAAGCTTTTCTAAAAATATAATTATTGAATAATGTTGAAAACATTGTGGCAAAAGGCGAAATTGCTCAGCATGAACAATTTCCCCTTTTTAGCTCACCTATGCACGAAGTGCAAGGTGAGCTTTTGTGATCACTGAATGTCCGCCGTCCGTCGTCGTCGTCTGTTAACAATTTCCTACAAATGACTTCTTCTACTAAACCAATGGACAGATTTCAAAATAACTTCATAAGAATGGTCCTTAGGTGGTCCCCTTTCAAAGCTGTTCAAAGAATTTAATTTCAAGTAGAACTTTGGCCGTTGCGGCATCAGAAAAGGGGAAAAATTGCCAAATCTTAAAAAATCTTCTTGTCCAAATGTGCTGGCCCGATTTGAAAATTAATTTGCACAAATGTTCCTTAGGGCACCCTCTACCAAGATTGTTCAAATATATTCCCGATCCGTTGAAAAACATGGCCGCAAGGGGGCGGGGCGGGCTTGTTTTCCTTATATGTGCATTGTTAAAACTTTAAAAAATCTTCTTGTTCAAAAGTACTGGCTAGATTTCAAAATTATTTTGCACAAATGTTCCCTGGGGGACCTTCTACCAAGATTGTTCAAATAAATCTGATCCATTGAAAAACATGGCCGCAAGGGGCGGGGCTTGTTTTCCTTATATGTGCATTGTAAAATCCTTAAAAATCTACTTGTCCAAAAGCACCTGCCTGATTTGAAGATTATTTGGCACAAATGTTCCTTGGGTGACCTTCTTCCAAGGTTATTCAAATAAATCTGATCTGTTGAAAAACATGGCCACCAGGGAGGTTGCTTGTTTTCCTAATATGTATAGATTAAAATCTTTGAAAACTATTGAAGTTCTATTAAATCAGGTGAGCGATATAGGGCCATCATGGCCCTCTTGTTTTCACAATTTTTTTCAAAAGTCGTCTGTATGCACCATATTGTGTCTCTGAAAGGATTAGACTCTTGATAAAGCTGTTAATAAACATTTCAAATTGAATTGTATAGCCGGGATGTATGGACAGATGTTAAGATCATTTAGATCATTTAGATATGTTGGGATCACGCTAGTTGATTTGCCTACAGCTCAGTTTGAATACCTCTACACTTTACATGTATCCTATCATGTTAGCTCTGTTTTCTACATCTTCTTTCTTATTCTGAAAGTATATAAATTTTACCGCAGATAAACAAATATATGTATTACTTGCTGGCTAACTGGGTTTTTAATTTTGTATAGAATAGTATATATTTTTATTTGAAAGATTGTTGGAATAGTATTAAAACTAGTATTTAATGTTCATTATTGAATGATACTCTTTACATACATTTGTTTGTATATTATCCATGAATTATGTTAACATCAGTATTTAACTAAAATCATCTTTTGTTTAAATTGTAGAAAATAATTAGAAAGAAAATAGTGCTATCAATATTTATAACTTGGGATTGATGTAGATAAAATTTGACATCTACAGCAGACGACTTTTGGAAACTTTGTTGGAAGTAGAAATTTATGAATGGCAAAGATGTAATTCCAATACTTCAGTACTTGTAGGAATTCTTTTGGGGGTGTCCAAAATGTATGGTTTAACACAAACAACAGCAACACAAACAAAAGCAAAGTGAACCCTATCTGTCGCTGGCAAGGCAGGAAACACAATTAAGAATGAAACAGAGGACTAGATAACAGGGAGTGAACAAACAGGTGTTTTCCCCACAATATTTCTCACATTACTCCACCAAATCCTATGTTGTTTTTGAGTACCCACAACATAGGGTTTGAATGACAAATAAGGATTTTAGAACTAAACGGGTCTTTTCTCGACAATTTATTTTTGCTAACAACATTATGAACAATTTCTCCTTTTGTCCCAATAAGTTGTGGGAAAGCTGTAGTATTAATTGTTTTGTATTTCCTCTGATATTGCAGACGCCATTGGGAGGCATCCATTTACACGAGACCAGAAAGAAGTTTTTAGAAGGTTCCTTGCATCCCGCCAATGTGCTAATGTGTCCTCACACCTGTGTTACTAATCTTCCCAAACCCCGGGAACACAGACCCGATAGGGATGTCACCCCGTCCGCAGTCCATGTGGGAAATATTGTACAGGGAGCCAGACTAGCCTGGGCCCAAGGTAGAGAACTCAGTTTGGCAGAGGAAGAAGGGGACGGAACCAGAAAGGTTTGTTTCAAGTCTTTCAGAGGTCCAGATAAAGAGGGTTTTTAGCTCTTTTCCCCACAATATCTCTCTTATTATCCAAATAATTCCTAGGATGTTGGTACTCAAAATAATCATCATACTTAGACGATTCTTTTGAGTACCCACAACATAGGGTTTAAAGTTCAAATGACAATTTGAGAACATGCAAAATGCATCTTATCTTTATCCTTTCTTTGCATTTGTTTTGATGTACAATTAATTGACAGCATGACACATTATGCTATTTTTTCTTTTTCTAAGAATATAATGGGTTTGTTTTTGCTATAATTTCAGCTTAACCCTTTCCCTCATACGACAATTCTGCAGCAGACGACTTTGGACATATTTTGTCAAAAGATAGAAAATCTCTATAATTGGATGGATAACCTATGACGAAAAGTGAAAAACATTGTGTCAAAAGGAGAAATTTCTTGTTTTGAGCAATTTCTTCTTTTGTCACTATGTTTTCAAAAAGCCGTCTGCTACAGAGGCATCAGAAAGCGTCTATATGAGGGAAAGGGTTGAAGGAGTTCTAAGAATCTCACATGTTTGTTTTCGTTTCAGCACCAATATTTAACGGAGATATTACGATGCCGAGCTCAGTCTACACCAGATCACAACCTGTTTACCCTGCTCAATTCAAAAGTAAGTACAAAACACCTTGGTGAGTATTTTAATAATCATTCTATATAACATTCTAATTCTATATTCACAAAGTAACACAATTTCGTAACCATTATGGTTGAGCCAATTAGACATTTTTACTTTGAAACTTAGAATTAGAATTAATTTAGAATGTTTGATGAATACTGGCGCTGACCTGTAAAATCTCCTTCTGAAACAGTATGGTCTCTTAACACCTCTCAAAACAAGATTGTCTTTATATGAACCGTTTCTGACTAAAAAAATCAGAGATGGTAAACTTCGAAAATATATAGGAAAAACAAACAAAAAATATCTACAATTGAAATAAATTATTTAGTATAGTTGAACACTTGTTGGCAAAAGAATAATTACTCCTTAGCAATTGCTCCTTTTGCCACTATGTTTCCAAATGTCATATCATGCAATTACATCAAGCAATGAGTGTATCTAGGTAAGGACTAATGCATGTTTTTGTATCAAATTGTCCAAATTATATGATTGTTTTTAATCCTTTCCCACATACAACAATTTTGCAGCAGACGACTTTCAAAATATCTAGAGGAATCCGCTGTGGTCGAGTGGTTAGCGTCCGGGATTTCGAAACCGGGTCCCCAGTCACTGAAAGAGATATTTTTGTAATAGAGATTGTGGCAAGTGGAGCAATTTAAGCACTTCTTCTTTGGCAACTTTTCTTTTAAAAGTTTTCGTTTGCAGATGTGCCCGTTGGCATTGGTTAACTGACTGTGTTGATATTTTCTTAGGTTCAAGTCAGTTTAACCATGACGTGTTCCCAACTCCACAAACGTGCAGAGAGAATCGGCTGTATGCTGATGGAGAAAGGTCGACTCAATTCAGGCGATCACATAACTTTACTGTATCCACCAGGCATTGAACTGATAGCTGCCTTCTTTGGATGTTTGTATGTTGGTAAGTATCATTGCATCCATTTACTTCATATGATAAATTTTGTGTAAATAAACTCTTCCATAATAAGGTTGACCCCCCTTTCGCACTTACAGACACATTTCGACGCACAAACATCAGACAACTTTTGAAAACATTTTGGGAAAAGGAATTAAAAATTGCTACTAGGCATAAGTATGGAAAAATCTCTTGAAATGAAAGTATAATTATTTAATAAAGTTACAAACAATCATACTTTCATTTAAAGAGATTTTCCATATGTTTGCTTACCCCTTACCCTCGTATAGACGCTTTCTGACGTCTTTGCAGTAGATGGCTTTTTGAAAACATTGTGACATTGTGAAGAAATTGCTCAAAACGAGCAATTTCTCCTTTCGTCTCCATGTTTTCAACTCTTTTTAGCTCGCCTATTCGAAGAAATAGGGGAGCTTATGTTATCACCCCGGCGTTGGCGTTGGCGTTGGCGTTGGCGTTGGCGTCCGCGTTGCCAGCTTGGTCAAACCTTTGCGTGCAAGGCCTTTTCTCAGACACTGTGTATGCTGTTGCTTTGAAACTTCACACACTTATTCAGGATCATTAGGGGACCTTGTATGTCAAGTCCCATAACTCTGGAATGGATTTTGACTGAATTGTGCCCCTTTTTGGACTTAGAAATTTGGTCAAACCTTTGCGTGCAAGGCCTTTTCTCAGACACTGTGTATGCTGTTGCTTTCAAACTTCACACACACTTATTCAGGGTCATTAGGGGACCTTGTATGTCAAGTCCCATAACTCTGGAATGGATTTTGACTGAATTGTGCCCCTTTTTCGACTTAGAATTTTGGTCAAACCTTTGCGTGCAAGGCCTTTTCTCAGACACTGTGTATGCTGTTGCTTTGAAACTTCACACACTTATTCAGGATCATTAGGGGACCTTGTATGTCAAGTCCCATAACTCTGGAATGGATTTTGACTGAATTGTGCCCCTTTTTGGACTTAGAAATTTGGTCAAACCTTTGCGTGCAAGGCCTTTTCTCAGACACTGTGTATGCTGTTGCTTTGAAACTTCACACACTTATTCAGGGTCATTAGGGGACCTTGTATGTCAAGTCCCATAACTCTGGAATGGATTTTGACTGAATTGTGCCCCTTTTTCGACTTAGAATTTTGGTCAAACCTTTGCGTGCAAGGCCTTTTCTCAGACACTGTGTATGCTGTTGCTTTGAAACTTCACACACTTATTCAGGATCATTAGGGGACCTTGTATGTCAAGTCCCATAACTCTGGAATGGATTTTGACTGAATTGTGCCCCTTTTTGGACTTAGAAATTTGGTCAAACCTTTGCGTGCAAGGCCTTTTCTCAGACACTGTGTATGCTGTTGCTTTGAAACTTTACACACTTATTCAGGGTCATTAGGGGACCTTGTATGTCAAGTCCCATAACTCTGGAATGGATTTTTTTCAAACATTTGGATTTTTTTCTTTTTCTTTTCTTGTATTTTTCAATTTTGCGTTTAGCTCAACGTTAAAGTTTCGATTTTTTTTTTTTCTCAATAAGTACTGGTTCTAGGGCTTTCATATTTTTTGGGGTAAAACATTTGTTTTTTGCTGGATTTTGAAAATTGGGCATAGCTTCTTCATATTTTGTTGGATTAATTTCATTTTTTTGTATTTTTGAACTTTGAGCATTATTTTTTTATTTTTTATTTTTTTTCTTGAATTTTGGAACTTTGTGTTCAGCTCAATTTTTTTTTTTAAATTTCTTGTATTTTTGAACTTTTTTTTTTTATTATTTCTTGTTTAAAAATAATTGTGTTTAGCTCAATGTTAGAGTTTTGTTTACTTTTTGTGTTTTACACTTGCCTTGATAGTCAAAGCAGGGGACACAGTGAGACATTTAATTATGCGTAATTCTTGTCTTTCTTTTGTAAATTCAATTTCAACTGAATTATTCCACTTTTGGATTTTGGACTTTATACCCATGCTATAACTGTTCTGAAGTAGGCCCTGATAGACGATATCCCTGATAGGCGAGCTATATTGTCCTCCGACAACTCTTGTTCAATTATTGAACTTTCCTTCAATTTTTTTGGGGTATGTTTTCAAAGTCGTCTGCTGAATAATTGGTGAATGAGGGAAAGTCTTAAAAGTCATCTGCTACTGATTTACTATTTATAAGAAAGGATTCAGACTGATAGCTGAGTTTTGATCTCTAAAACTGATTATTATATAGCTTTATAGTATGTTTGTACTTCTAGGTTGTGTACCTGTAGTGATCCGACCACCCCACCCACAGAACGTAGCGACCACGTTACCTACCGTTAAAATGATCGTGGAGGTGTCAAAATCATCAGCTATACTAACTAATAATGTTATAGTAAAACTTCTCAAGTCAAAGGTAAAAACATTCGTAAATACCACGGGGTGGTTTATCCTTTCCAACATGCAGACACGTAAATACCACAAGGGGTGGTTTATCCTTTGTAAATACCACAGGGGTGGTTTATCCTTTGTAAATACCACTGGGTGGTTTATCCTTTGTTAATACCACAGGGGTGGTTTATCTTTTGTTAATACCACAAGGGGTGGTTTATCCTTTGTTAATACCACTGGGTGGTTAATACCACTGGGTGGTTTATCCTTTGTTAATACCACAGGGATGGTTTATCCTTTGTTAATACCACAGGGGTGGTTTATCCTTTGTAAATACCACTGGGTGGTTTATCCTTTGTAAATACCACTGGGTGGTTTATCCTTTGTAAATACCACTGGGTGGTTTATCCTTTGTAAATACCACAGAGATGTTTTATCCTTTGTTAATACCACAAGGGGTGGTTTATCCTTTGTTAATACCACTGGGTGGTTTATCCTTTGTTAATACCACAGGGATGGTTTATCCTTTGTTAATACCACAGGGGTGGTTTATCCTTTGTAAATACCACTGGGTGGTTTATCCTTTGTAAATACCACTGGGTGGTTTATCCTTTGTAAATACCACAGGGGTGGTTTATCCTTTGTAAATACCACAGGGATGGTTTATCCTTTGTAAATACCACAGGGTGGTTTATCCTTTGTAAATACCACAGGGATGGTTTATCCTTTGTTAATACCACAGGGTGGTTTATCCTTTGTAAATACCACAGGGATGGTTTATCCTTTGTTAATACCACTGGGTGGTTTATCCTTTGTAAATACCACAGGGATGGTTTATCCTTTGTAAATACCACAAGGATGGTTTATCCTTTGTAAATACCACAGGGGTGGTTTATCCTTTGTTAATACCACAGGGGTGGTTTATCCTTTGTAAATACCACAGGGATGGTTTATCCTTTGTAAATACCACATGGATGGTTTATCCTTTGTAAATACCACAGGGGTGGTTTATCCTTTGTAAATACCACAGGGATGGTTTATCCTTTGTTAATACCACAGGGGTGGTTTATCCTTTGTAAATACCACAGGGGTGGTTTATCCTTTGTTAATACCACAGGGTGGTTTATCCTTTGTAAATACCACTGTTTCAGGAATAATTACTTTATACCTCTATATCCATGATACGGTATGTGTCGGCCCGGATTAGCCTGCGCAGGCTAATCTTGGTCGATAAATTGGGCAGAATCCACAATGTTGGTTTTTTCGTGACTCAATTATTAGTACCATGTTACCAGGGTTTATCCTTTCCAACATACAGATTCAATTCGGGTAATTTGAAAATTCTTTGATGCTTTCTCTACAATGACTGTTTCAAACAAGGTTTTTAACCTTGAATCAATATTAGATTTCCAATTTTCCTGATGTTACATCAGTGTTTTTAATGATCAGGGTATCACAGAAAGTTGGTAGAAAATATACACGTTGGAAACAGACCCATAAAGAGTTATTTAGCACCGTTAAACTTATGATACGGGAAATCAGGGATTCCATCCCAAGTGATAGTTACGCTTTATAACTCTCAAGTATTTCTACGAATAAGAATTCTTGTATTAATCTTTCAATGTTAAATAAATTATAACATATACTACCAATGGAAAATAATGTATTTTCCTGTAAATGATGCTATAGTTTGATAAAAGTATGTGTTTATAAAACATTTTTAGCTTGTCTGTTTGTTGTCGTCTTTACAAAACTTTAACCTTACCTCATAACTCAAAAACAGTTACATATAATTAAATGAAACTTGGTACACATATTCCTAGAATTTCTAGGACTTAATTCTGGACTTAGAAACATACAAAGAGTTTAACCTTGCCCATAACTCATGAGCCATTCAACATTTTCAAATGAAACTTGGCACACATTTTCCCAGGAACAATGCATGTCTATACCATGTCATATAACTCTGGCTTTAATAATTATTCAGTTATGCCCCTTTTTTTATTTAGAAAAAACAGAGGAGCGTTGGCGTTCGCTCCGTGGCTCTCTTGTTTATGCGAATGTGTATTGTAATGTACTTGGTAACACCATTTCGTATCATTTAGGAGACTGTTTACATCCCATGTGAATGTTTTCTCTCTAGGAAATTGTGTTTTGTCTCATCCCTGAATATTTTTTATAAATCTTCACAGTTTATGTTATATAAGCTCATACCTTCACCTTGATTATATGAATTTTAAATTACAGGAAGCAACCCCAGTTGTAGATCATCGTCACTGGCCTACCATTCTAGACTCTGATGACCTGCCCAAGAAGAAACTAGCTGCCATTTACAAAGCTCCCACGCCAGAAATGCTCTGTTATCTAGACTTCAGTGTTTCCACCACAGGCATGCTGGCTGGTGTTAAGGTATACAAATTTTCCCTACAATATCTCTCTTAATATTACTAATTGACATGCTATGATATGGTATATATGATATTTTTGTCCACCAAGGTTTATATTCAAATATTTAAATTGTCCTTTCTTTGAAAAGCAAGTAATTAAGTTATGGTATTCTTTGTGGTTTCTCACAAACTTTTTTTCTAAAATTATTACTCAACATCTGAAATATCTTAAGTTTTCTCCCTTTAACACTTTCCAACATGCAGACACATTTTGAGGCATCAGCTACTCATATTGAGCAATTCTCCACTGGCAACAATGTTTACACACTTCTTTAATCATTATTTTTAAAAAAAAATACCACATGTTGGCCCAAATGTTTTAATTTTGTCTGCTGCAGATTTGTTGCATGTAAGAAATGGTTAAAAGACAAGACGTTTCCTTGTCATTGTATAATTTTTGGTAAATTGTATTTTGGCAAACGTTTTGTTTCATCTTCCTGGTTATAATGACAATTTGGTATCAATTGTCTAACCTCTGTATGTGTGTCCGTGTGTCCATCTATCTATCTTTCATGCTTTGACTTAATTTGGTAAATTTAAGGCAACACAAGTCAAATGTTCCTACATAAGCAAGTTTCACATTTCGTATCGGCATATATGTAATAAGAATTAATTATTTTATTTTTCCATTTTCACATTTCATATCGTCAGATATGATTAGGATGATATTTTTTATACTCCATTTTCACGTTTTGTATCGTCACAGATGTGATGAGGATAAATTTTCCTATATTTCCATTTTCACATTTCGTATCGTCACAGATGTGATAAGGATAAATTGTTCTGTATATACATTTTCACGTTTTGTACCATCACAGATGTGATCAGGATGAATTGTTTTCTATTTCCAGATGTCTCATGCATCCGCCACAGCTCTGTGTCGAACAATCAAATTACAGTGTGAATTTTATCCCTCGAGAGAAGCTTGTCTGTGTTTAGATCCCTACAGTGGACTTGGATTTGCTCTCTGGGCTATGGCTAGGTGGGTCTCATTCATTGATTCATTCAATTGTTACTTGATAGTATTGCCCTGGGTCCAATCCCACCAATCCTTCTTAGAGCTAACTATTACTTAAAGCCTTTTGAAATCGTGTCATAATTATTTTCGAATATGGGTCATTTTGGGTAAAAAACAAGGTCACAAGGCCAAAATGAATGGAAATCTTGTTATCATTTGAGTGTTAGCTTACCATGAGTTAATGTGATTGACTATGTGGTTTGGCATAACTCAGGGGATGGATCCAGGGACATTATGGCCCTCTTGTTATCAAACTTAGAGTGTTTATCATTTATTTGATTATTGATGATTAATAATGATTTTTGATTGAAAGAGAAGTTAGAACTGGCTATATTTTAAAGTAAATAATCAATTGCTGTTCTATTTTAAAGTATATATTCGGGCCACCACACTATATTGGTACCACTGTTGTAAATAATCAATTGTTGTACTATTTTACAGTATATATTCGGGCCACCACACTATACTGGTACCACCGTCGGATGTGGAAGCAAATCCTGCTGTGTGGCTTTCAGCCGTCAGCATGTATAAAGGTATTTATTAGTTCAACACTGTCCGACTTATAGACGCGTTTTGAAGAAGTTTTCAGCAGACGCTTTTTGGGAAAAACTCTTTTCTATATTTACTCTTTCATTTTTGAAAATTTCCACATTTTTGCCAATCTGCTGTAGATTTTTCATGTGGAAAATGGTTGAACTTTTTTATTTGAATTGATTGTGATTCAAGTTTGTTCAACTTCTGCAATCACTGTTGATATCTGCGTATATAATGTTTATTTTTATTTTTTTTATTTGGGTTTCGCGCCATTTTCAACATTATTTCAGTTATATCACGGCAACAGTTCACTTATTCATGATTCCCTGACTAAACAAACCATCACTAGGCTAAGAAATGTGCCTCACCAAAGGTTCAAATCACGGACACTACCCACTCGGCCATGGCAGATTCCTTTTTAGCTCGACTTTTGAAAAAACGAGAGCTTTTGTCATGACTCTGGCATCGTCGGCGGCGGCGGCGGCGTGGTCGTCCGGTTAAGGTTTTTTATTCAGCTCAGCTTTTTTTCTCTTTCCTATCAGTTGAGCGTCTGTGCCGTACGCGGTGCTCTTGTTTACATAACATACTGTACTGTAATATTTGTGTATCTGTTATATGCTAGAATATCTTAATAAGTACAAGCTTTTACAGAGGAGTAGATAAGGAGTAAAAAGGTCTTTCTTATATGATATCTCTCTAAGCACTCATTAAAACCTATGTTGTGGGTACTCAAAAGAATCGTCTCAGAGACGATTCTTTTGAGTACCCACAACATAGGTTTCTTATCTAGATCTCTGGTTTTTAGACTTATTGTTTCTGATGATTATTTACTTACAGTACGAGACACATTTTGTTCCTATGGTGTGATGGACCTTTGTACTAGAGGTTTGGGAACATCAACAGCTACCTTAAAGGTATAACTTTCATCCTCCTTTATTATCATATTGGACTGACCACTTTGATTGATTGTAGTTTAATGGCTTTTTCAACGGTAATTCAGTTATATCACTATGGCCAGTTCACCTTAAGTCTGTTTCTTGGGTATCTCCCAGCAGTACTCCCAGGCAACTGGCCACCTTCACTTATAGACTATTAAGCTGATTGGTAGAAAACAAATGACTGTAGTAGTAACAATGACTTTTGTCAAGCATATCATGATACCTTTATCCCCGTGAGACGGAATGTGCACAGTCTGATCTGGGTCAATACATTACACAGAGACCATAATGTTGGTTTCCTCGTGAAACGGCTCATTTATGTCTAATCTGATAAGATTTAATCCTTTTTGTGTTGCCTGTGATGACAACAATCTCTCTCGGAATTTGACTTGTCCCTTTCCCATATGCAGATTCATTCTGATATATCTGAAAAAACAGTGGCAAAATAAGTTCTCCTTTTGTCACAACTATATTTTTATTTACAGAGATTTTCCAAATGTTAATCAAGTTGTTTTCAAGTTCGTCTGCTGCAAATTATGTTTAAACTTGATATACAAATTATCTATAGGTTATAAATACTAAACAAAACACCTATAGTAAAGCAGGAATATATCTACATCCCTTATTGTACAAACAGGTACATATGTAGCTGATGATAATGAAAATGATAATAATTAAACATTACAGGCTAAAGGATTGAATCTGTCTTGTGTGCGTATTTGCTGTGTTATAGCAGAGGAGCGACCAAGAATACAGTTAACGACGGCTTTCACCAAATTATTCGGGGACTTAGGGCTTTCATACAGAGCAGTCAGTACAAGTTTTGGGTGCAGGGTAAACGTAGGCATATCATTTCCGGTAAGTCAATGGAACTTCATTTATTTTGTTTGTTTAGTTTTTCGTCTCTTTTATTACTTTTTAATTGAGTATCTGTTGTTTAAAGATGTAAAGTTTGTGAAATTATTATTTAACCCAATCCCACATATAGGTGCATTCGAGCTCCTCTACAGCAGATGCCTTTTGAAAAAAAAATTGACAGACGGAAAAATTGCCACAAAAATAAAACTTTCATTAATAGAGAATTTCAGTTTTTTACAAAGTTATTTGTTAACCCTTTCCCTCATATAGACGCTTTCTGACGCCTCTGCAACAGACGGCTTTTTGAAAACATAGTGACAAAAGAAGAAATTGCTCAAAACGATCAATTTCTCCTTTTTCCACAATGTTTTCCACTTTTAATCATAGGTTCCAATTTCGTCTGCTGCAGAATTGTCGTATGAGGGAAAGGGTTAAAAATTGTTTACTGCAGATTTAACGTATTTGGGATAAGATTAAAAAGAAATTAACATACAAAATTAAAAGCAGTAAGTATGTATAAGACAGTAAGCTTGACTTTGATAGATAATTAACTCGAGCATAAAATTATAGAGTTTAAATTCTTTGATAACTCTCAATCAACTCTGTGTTGAAGATCTTTGGTCTGAATCAAATGTTTCTCTGATAAGGATTCATTTCGAAATCTTTGCAGCATAGTGCTATTAAAAATTATTTGGAAAAGTAAAAAAGAATGTTCAAAATTATTAATTTCTTGTATCATTATAGCAATTTTTGAGATGAAAAATGTGTTTCTCAGACATTTCTTTGGCAGACTACAACAAATATAAAAAAAGGGAGTAAAATATTTGTTTATGACAAATGTCGCCCCTTTTGAAAATACCAGCCATATCTGACTTATGAAACACCAGAGCCTGTTTACTCCCTAGATCCTATCATTTTTGCCAAGCATCATGCAGGAAGGCTTAACTTACCATAATATAAATATAACTACTTTATAGGTGGCGGTTCACCAATCGGCCATAAAACCAACCCCACTATTGCCACTGGTATTCATACCAGTATTCATAGGTTGAAAACCTACTGCTCCCAAAACCTATGCCTTAACCCTTTCCTACATACAGACACAGTTTGAATGTTTGCATCAGACAACTTAAAAACTTTGGCAAAATGAACAATTGGTCATAATAAGCCATTTCTCCTTTTGCCACAATGTTTTCTTTTCTTTTCAATATTTATAATCTCATCTTAAGAGAGTTTCCATCTTTTTTCTCTAGATTTTTTTCAAAGTCATCTGCTTTAGATTTGTTGTATGTGGGGAAAGGATTTACCATTAACCCTTTCCCTCATACGACAATTCTTCAGCAGACGACTTTGAACGTATTTTGTCAAAGCATAGAAAATCTCCATAATTAAATGGATAACCTATGACAAAAAATGGAAAACATTGTGGCAAAAGGAGAAATTGCACGTTTTGTGCAATTTCTTCTTTTGTCACTATGTTTTCAAAAAGGCGTCTGCTGCAGAGGCGTCAGAAAGCGTCTATATGAGGGAAAGGGTTAAGCTACTGGGACATACCATGTAGATGATAAAGATCCTTATACTCAGGGAATGAACTATATGTACACACCTGTCTGTTACTTCAGGGAGCAGCGTGTCCCGAGCCAACATCGGTGTATGTAGACCTGAGGGCATTGCGCAATGATCGGGTTACGCTGGTCGAGAAAGGAAGTCCGCACAGTCTCTGTTTGATGGAATCAGGAAAGGTAAGTGAATTCAGAGCCTACAAACCACTAAAATCTTTATTTCTGACTTACAGGTGCTGAACTCAAGTTGGAGATCAAAATTTTGAAATGTTGAAACATCTGCAAATATTGCTGATAGCGTCAACAAAGTAAGAAATAAATAGTTCAAAATTATTTTGGCATAAATGTCAATTGAAAGTCATGAACATGTACACAATTTGGCTTACTAGGTATATCTACCCAGTAAAAATGAAGCATACACCATCAATATTTAGATGTTTAATGTCCTTGAAAGTGAAATTATTACTCTAATTTTATCCCAGAAATATGATTCTAATATTTCAAGACAACTTTTAAACAGTTTTAAACTTCTTACTATACTATCTATAATATGGAGTTCAGCAACTCTATTGCAAGTATTCATTGGAACCATTTGGTATCACATCGGGCAATGACCAGGTGACCTTGTTAGAGAAAGGAAGCCCACACAGTCTATGTTAGTGACTTGTAGTCTCAGATATAGAGACTTTTTCAAATGCTAGAATATATTTGTTCTCCACAAATCCCCAAGTTTTTGATCTTGTGTATATGACTAGCAGTTTGAGGTCCAATTTGACCAACCTAACCTAGTGATAAGTAGTACTTTTAAAAATAGTTAAGGTCTTATTTCATCTGTTATGTGACCGCCTCGGTGGTGTAGTGGTAGAGCGTCCACCCGGAGTGAGGGAGGTCACATGTTCGATCTCTGGACGGGTCATACCAAAGACTTTAAAAAATGGTAGTAATGGCTACCCTCCTTGGCGCGCAGGGTTGCGGGGTTAGCATTACGACTGACTAGCTATTGTCAGGTTAATTGGACCAGTAGTTCTAGTTACTTACCCAGGAAAATGCCGTGATAAAACTGATTATTTTATTTGAAAGCGGCGGAAAACACCAAGCAATTAATCATCTGTTTTGATTCCCTAATAAAAATGCCTAAATATTTCATTTTGTATCAATTATTGTTAGTCAGCATGTCAACTTAGTCCTTTATTTAAATATCATGTAAAACATGAATTGTGGAAGGTGTTCCAACCTTATTTCAGATTTTTAAGTATCACTTAGTGCCAAGACGAGTTGGTAGAAATGAATCCATGACATAAGAAATGCAATGCTGCTTTAATTTTGTGGTTGTGATAAGATCTATTGTATGAGTGCAATGAAATATCTCCGATTTTACCAAGGGTAAAGATTTTCATAGGAAAATGCGTATAATTATTATAAATTTAGTTAAATTGAATATTTCAGTTTATAGGAATCTGGAAATTACATTTTATAAATATTATACATTTAGTTCTGTTGAATATTTCAGTTGTATCCAGGGGTAAAAGTATCTATAGCAAATCATATAGTACTGTTGAATATTTCAGTTGTTACCAAGGCTAAAAGTATCTATTAAATATTTCAGTTGTTACCAGGGGTAAAAGTATCTATAGCAAATCCAGAAACCAAAGGTCAATGTGCAGATTCTCATCTGGGCGAAGTAAGTATCTGATGCTGTTATTGTTTACCCTTTCCAAGATGCAACAAATATGCGGCAGACATGTATTATAATCAATTTCTCCTTCAACCTCAATTTCCTGCACTAACTTTGTTTATGTTGGCTTGATACTCTTGTTTCTTGAAAATGAATTTGAAATAGACAATGATACAGAGTGATTATTTTAGGATGCCGCCGCAATAAAATAACATAAAAGTAAAATCATCAAATACAACACATTTATTCCCAGACAATAAATAATAACAACACACATTATTAACATTATTACTGTGGAGATAATTTGGACGCAAGTGGTATTCAGCCATCATGGAGGACGGCACAGTGATCATTAGACTGTTATGCAGTTGCACGCACCAAATATGTATGACTAGTAGTTTTATATGAAAGCATGACCTTTTCCGCTTCCATTCCAGTCCACACTAGTGGGTTCCACATGGGATGCGCTAATACAGACTCTTGTTTCTTGAAAATGAATTTGAAATAGATAATGATACAGAGTGATTATAAAAATGGTTAAAAATCTTATCCCAAAGTCAGATGTTTTTGCCTCAATTTGCAGCAGAAGACTTTTTCATTATGTGCAGTTTCTTCTTCTGCCACAATATTTTCAAGTCAATTAAGTTATTATACTTCATTTATGTAGAGAATCCTTATTTTTGTTTTTATTATTTTAAACACGCACACAAATCGATGTATCAATCAAATTTCTCTGTTTTACCTTTTACACAGATCTGGGTAAGCTGTCCTAACAATGCGGATGGATATTTTACAATCTACGGAGACGACTCTTTACACCCGGATCACTTTGATGCCCACCTTGCCACCGGGGACACCCAAACATCATACGCAAGGACAGGTTTCCTTGGATTCGTGAGACGGACGGAGTTAACTCAGAGTGATGGAGGTAACTAGTGGTTTCCATATTTTTCTGATTTGAAAAAAACTTCTTCAGTGATACATTTAGCCCTTGGTCACGTATAGACGTTCTTTGACACCTCTATTGCAGACAACTTTTGAAAATATTGTTTTCAACTCCTTTCAATAATGACTTTTTTAGATAATTTATATATTTTTACCAATGTGTTTTCAAAGTCGTCTGCTGCAGATATATTTGTATGTGGAAAAGTGTTAATTGTTTATTTGATATTGTATGTGTTGAAGCTTCTGTAGCAGATGACTTTTTAAAATTTCCATTTTTTGGTTCTTAAAGGCGTCTGGTTGAGATTGTTGGTATGTGGGAAAGGGTCAAGTGATGAGTAACATACAGTGATAATGACCATTATTTCCTTTGTGTTTCAATTACAATGAATACTGTACTTTGGGCTAGCTATAGAAATTAAAATGCCTTGTTTGTATACTTTTAGCCCGACATGATGCCTTGTTTGTGGTTGGTTCCCTGGACGAGACGATTATGTTACGAGGAATGAGATACCACCCAATAGATATAGAAACCAGTGTTCTACGTAGTCATAGGAAAATCTGTGAATGGTATGTATACTAGGAACATGCATTGTGTCTTTTTGTCAAAGGAAATTGCCTCGGTAAAGTGGTTAGCCTGCTAGAATTTTAGAATTTTAGAACAGGCCTCCAGGGTAATAATTCCTATCACAACAGTCCTAATGGCGTACCCTTTTTGGACTTAAAAATTCATGATAAAACAGACAGTGTTGGCGTTCGCTTCACGACGCTCTTGTTTAGCATACATGTACATATCGGAAATACTGTTGAAAAACCCTTTCCCAGTTACAACAAAGCTGCAGAAGACATCTTTGGAAACATGTGGACAAAAATATAGACAATCCCTATAAATGAGGGTATATTTACTAAAGGTTGAAAACATTCTTTTGTCACAATGTTTTCAAGCGTCATCTGCTGCAGAGGCTTCAGAAAGCATTTATATGTGGAAAAGGGTTAAAACCCAAATAAATCTTTCAACAAGTTGTAGGTTTGATTTCTATTCTTTAGCATCTGAAAGTTCTTGTTTATAAACAAAATTCAATTACATGTTAATTTAAACTAACCTATTACATCGATTGTGAAGCAAGTTTTTGGAAACTAGCATTATTCATTCGGGATGTCTGATTCCTAGATACTAATCCAGTACTTGCATGTAACGCTTGGGGAGGTCCGAAATTGTAACCGTCTTGTACACTCGACATGATCTATTTTATCAAGAGGCGAACTCTTTGCCTCGATGCCACACTCTGCTACTTCAAGTTGTGACTATCCATTAACCCATCTGCTGCAAATGTGTCAAAAAGTGTCTTCATGTGGGAAAAAATTGAATGTATTTTCTTGTCCATTTCAGCGCTGTGTTCACTTGGACGAACCTATTAGTGATTGTTGTGGAGCTGGATGGAAATGAAAACGAGGCCCTTGATTTGGTTCCCTTGGTAACGAATGTGGTTTTGGAGGAACATTATCTCATAGTGGGAGTTGTGGTTGTTGTAGACCCAGGAATCATCCCCATCAACTCACGGGGTGAAAAACAACGAATGCATTTACGCGACGGTTTCCTCGCAGACCAGCTGGATCCAATCTATGTTGCTTACAACATGTAAAGAATGACTGGAAGTGAAATGTTGCTTAGGATATGTACAGAAATAATAAACCTTGAAAGATTTAATCTGGGAAAAGTGTAATATATATTTTAGAAGTCGTAAGAATGAATGCTGAAACATAGAACCTGTCTTTGTGTGCTTCTGCAGTCAGTATTATGTTAACCCTTTCCCACATACAACACATTTGCAGCAGACGCCTTTGAAAACACGGTGACAAAAACCTCAAAGATCTCAATAAAAGAAAGCTTTATTGTTTATTAAAGTTGTAAACATTGTGGCCAAATGAGAAATTGCTCATGATGAGCAATTTCTCATTTGGCCACAATGTTTTCAAAAGTCGTCTGCTGCTATTGCGTCAAAATGTGTCTGCAGGTGGGGTAAAGGGTTAAAATGGGAGATAAGAACAATTGCTCATAATAAAAAAAACTATTCCTGCTGCTGAGGCCACTAAAGTTGATTGTTTCAGGGGAATTTGTCTAGCCATTTCCCACATGCAACAAATCTGGAGCGATGACATTGAAAAACATCAATGCAAAATTATGGAAAATCTGCATACATATATAAAAATGTTAAAAAATATTGGAAAATGGAGAAAAAGCTCACACTGTTTTCGTGAGGAGTCTGCTGCGGTCAGTCTTGATGGCTTCAGCCAAAAAAGATGTGTTGAACGACTTTGTCTGCTCACTTTTTTTTTTAAAAACTGATGATTGTCTAGCTATGTAGCTGCTCTTTCCCTCAATGTTTTCAACTCTCACATGCTTTGTTGATAAGTAGAGATAATGTAAAAAAAATTATAGGCTATAAAACTCTATAGATACTCTTCTTATTCCTACTGTTAAATCCGAAATGTTGAAATGATAGTTTTTCTAATTATTTTCAACCCTTGCCCACAGACAATAAATCTGCAGCAGACAACTTTTAAACCCATGTAAACAAAAATATGGATGTTCTATATAAATGAAAGTATTATCATTGTATAGAGGTGAAAACATCCTGGCTAAAGTAGAAATTTCTCATTATTTATAAGTAAGGATGAGACTAACATTGAAATTGGTTGGCTTGAACAAACCATGCAGATAGCCCTTTCCTCGAATAGACGTTTTCTGACGCCTCTGCAGCAGACGACTTTTGAAAACATTGTGGCAAAAGGAATTTTTTTCAAAAATGAGCAATTTCTCCATTTGCAACAATGTTTTCATTTTTTTCAGGAATTACACCTTCATTTACATATAGAGTTTCTGTGTTTTTGCTTAGATATTATAAAAGACGTCTGCTGCAGATTTGTCTAAAGTGGGAAAGGGTTAAAAACCAAGTGTAGACTATGTTGTACATTTGTATATTGTCAAGTTTTACCCCATGAGTTGGGCCACAGATCTTTGTGACACATAAACCAGCTTATACCCAGATCAGCCTGCACTCAGATATACAGTCTAACAGGGGTCTTTGCTTTATCGCTTTAACCCTTTCCCACTTGCAGACACATGTTTAACCCATCTGTAGCAGACGACTTTTGAAAACATTGTGGGCATGGCTCTTTTTGTATATAATACACGTCTATATGATATCAAAGTAGTTAATTGTAAGGAATATATCCATGAACAAATACCAGTGTTGAATCTGTATGAGATTTACTTTTATAAAAGTGCTAGTTTGTGATGAATTTAGTATCAAAGATCTTTTTCAAAAGTTGTCTGCTGTCAAGTTATTAACCCTTTCCCTCATACGACAATTCTGCAGCAGACGACTTTGGACGTATTTTGTCAAAACATAGAAAATCTCCATAATTGAATGGATAACCTATGACAAAAAGTGGAAAACATTGTGGCAAAAGCAGAAATTGCACGTTTTGTGCAATTTCTTCTTTTGTCACTATGTTTTCAAAAAGCCGTCTGCTGCAGAGGCGTCAGAAAGCGTTTATATGAGGGAAAGGGTTAAGTATTTATAAAAGAAAGTATCATTCGGTAATTCAGTGACCTAGATAGTTAGAGGTTAACTGGTTTAAATCTCAAAATATATATTTCTTAACCCTTTCCTACATACTACAAATCTGAAACATTGATTTTTTTTTTAAAAATATGGAAAAATCTCAGTAAATAAAAGTATAAATATTGAAGAATTGAAAGCATTGTGGCAGCAGGAGAAATTGCTCCTGTTGCCTCATGTTTCAAAGGTTATCTGCTGCTGTTTCAATTAACCCATTCCCTCATACGACAATTCTGCAGCAGACGACTTTGAGCATATTTTGTCAAAAAATAGAAAATCTCGATAATTGAATGGATAACCTATGACAAAAAGGAGAAAACATTGTGGCAAAAGGAGAAATTGCACGTTTTGTGCAATTTCTTCTTTTGTCACTATGTTTTCAAAACACTGTCTGCTGCAGAGGCGTCAGAAAGCGGCTATATGAGGGAAAGGGTTAAAATACATTTCCATGAGGGAAGGATTAATAGCTAACTAATTCCTGCAGTGTGCATGCTTGAACAGAAAATTAAATCACCGAAACAATTCTTTGGAGTACCCACAACATCGGGTTTAAGGTTGCAATAAGAATGTTGGAACATGGTGTACACTCATTTAAACCCTTTCCACATAGAGACATGTTTTGATGCCTTTGCAGCAGATGACTTAAAAACATGGTGATAAAAGGAGAATTTCCTCATCAACTCTATTCAATAATCTTACTTTAATGTCAGTGTCCAATCCAGGATATGAAAACAAGGGGGGAATCTTATCGAAAAATGTATTTTACGAATAAATTGAGGCATTTTTCCTAGGGGAGAATATTCAAAACAGTGTGAGAATTAGCATGACTCCTTCCTCCTAAATTAGACACTGTTTTATGTATAGGGATTTTTCATGGGTTTGCCTATATTTTCTAAATTGTTTGCTGCAGAGCTACTATATGGGGGGAGGGGGGGGAAGGGTCACCTAGAGCTCTTGTAAATGTTATTGTAAAAACGAGTTTTTTTGTAAAGTTTTTATTATTGTATAGTTATCCTAGATGGACAATAACGTAGTGATACATATTTTTCTTCTACTCTTTCATACTAAATAGTCTTGTTACGGATATTTCTATTATTTTTTACCATGTTCATGTTGGTCTGTGTTTCATTTTTTTTTTTTTGTATCTTTCATTGTATGTGTCGCAACCCACCCTCACAAAGTAACCTACATCCATCCCCCCAACCCACACACTCAACACATGATGACATTGCAGTCTACTAAGACTTTTGAAAACATTGTGGGAAAAGGAATTACTGTTAAAATGAGCAATTTCTCCTTTTTCCCATTCTGCAGTCGATGATAGAGGCACAAGAATGGAACATCTCTACATATGATTGATAGTAAAGTACTTGATTAAAAAAAAAAATTCATAAGTCATGAACTGCAGGTAAGTTTGCATATGGAAAAATGTTAACCATTTCCCGCATACAATAAATTTGCAGCTGTCGACTTTGAAATTATTGAGCAATTTCTCCTTTTGCTACAACAATTTCAAAAGACGTCTGCCGAAGAGGTGTCCGAGTGTCTGTATGTGGAAAAGGTTTAATGGATTCATGTAAAATGTGATGGCCATGTTAAAATTATACTGACTTACCTTAGGTATAAATGGCCCAGGATAGAATCTACAGGGGCCAAAACCTTGGAGGAGCTGACGCTTCTGCAGCAGACAACTATTGAAAGCATTGAAAACATTGTGACAAAAGGAGAAATTGCTCAGAATGATTTTTAAAATTTTTGACAGGTTGTTTTTAAAGTCGTTTGCTGCAGATTTGCTGTTTGGGAAAGAGTTATTGCTTAATTTTGTAGATATGTACAGACAAGTGGAAATATAGATCTGATGTGGTAAAAAGAGCGTTAAAAAAGTATTTTTCTATTTCCATATTTTAACCCTTTCCCTCATACAACAATTCTGCAGCAGACGACTTAAAACATATTTTGTCAAAACATAGAAAATCTCTATAATTGAATGGATAACCTATGACTAAAAGTAATTTTTCCTTTAATTCTATTCAATAATTATATTTTCATTTATAATAACCTGTACTCGCGTGTAAAACATGTTGGGAAAATCCTCAATGTTGAAGCCACACGTGATGGGATTTTGAAATCTTGGGCTTTAAAATGTGATTTTATTGAGGAAAGAAATATCAAAGTGAGTAGAGGAGGTGTAATTAGTGAGTGTCTTTACTCAATTGTAAGTTTATTAACCCTTTCCCTCATATAGACGCTTTCTGACGCCTCTGCAGCAGATGGCGTTTTGAAAACATAGTGACAAAAGAAGAAATTGCACAAAACGTGCAATTTCTCCTTTTGCCACAATGTTTTCCACGTTTTGTTACAGGTTAACCATTCAATTATGTTTTGACAAAATACGTTCAAAGTCGTTTGCTACAGAATTGTCGTATGAGGGAAAGGGTTAAGCATAATACCGTATTCTTTACCCTTTCTTACATACAACAAAACTGCGACATATGTAAATATTGTAATTGAATGAAGTTGAAACATTTTTGCCACAATGTCTTCAAATGATGTTGGCTACAAATTCGTCAAAATGTGTCTTACAAGTGAGGAAGGGGTTAACCTTTCCCCACATACAGACGACTTTGGAAACGTGTAGACAAAATAGGGAAAAGCTCTATACATGAATGTGTTACTATTCAACACAAGTTGTAAACATTGTGGCAAAAGGAGAAATCGCTCACCATGAGCAATTACTTCTTTGGACACTATGTTCCAAAAGTCGTCTGTTACAGAGGCTTTCGAAAAGAGCCCGTATGTGGGAGGGGTAAAGTCGAGTACTTATATTAAGCCGTTCCCTCATATAGACGCTTTCTGACGCCTCTGCAGCAGACCGCTTTTTGAAAACATGGCATCAAAAGAAGAAATTGCTCAAAACGAGCAATTTCTCCTTCTCTCGCATGTTTTCAATTCTATTCAATTATGGTACTTTTATTTAAAGGTTGTTCCAAAAGAAAAAAAATTATGTTTTCAAAAGCGTCTGCTGCGGATTTGTTGTATGTGGGAAAGGGTTACTACGGTTACAAGATACAGGCCAAGTTCTTTTTTAGTGCTTTTGGGTTACTCTGAAAAAGAGTTATTGCCCTTCAAAAAATGACAGATTTATATATTGCGCAATTAAGGATTTGGCTGCTAACATGGGCATTTGTGTTGTTGGGTCACTTTTCAAGTTACCTTCTTTTCCTATATTGTAGGTATGCATTAGAATGGTCTCTTTCATGATTCTAATGAACACCACTACAGTGTTTAACCCTTTCTCTTATATAGCTGCTTTCTGACGCCTCTGCAGCAGACGGCTCTTTGAAAACATAGTGACAAAAGAAGAAATTGCTCAAAATATTTTCCACTTTTAGTCACAGGTTATCAATTCAATTATAGAGATTTTCTATTTTTTGACAATAAAAATTTCAAAGTCGTCTGCTGCAGAATTGTTGTATGTGGGAAAGGGTTAATCCTTTGCCACATAGAGCAAATCAGCAGCAGACGACTTTGAAAACATCTCCTTAAAAATATGGAAGCTTTCTATAAATGAAGGAATAATTTATTATTGATTAAAGTTGAAAACATTGTGGCCAAAGGAGAAATGGCTCATAATGAGCATAATGTATTCAAAAGTTGTCTGCTGCAGAGACGTCAAAATGTGTCTGTATGAGCAAAAGGATTAATGCATAAGTTAGATTTCAATAATTTTAATGAACCTTCACATCTCTTGCTCTGCATGCTTTTCTGGAGATGGGTGTTTACTAACTCTTTTTAACTGCTTTTGTCTAGTCATTTGTCATAATAAATTTTCATGAATATTCAAAGAATTTCTTTTATAATTTAAACCGATGAATATTCGGGATAACATGTGTTTCTTGGTACTAAAACTTTGATGAATATTCATAGAAATCCATTGAAGAAATATTGGGGCATGAATTTACTCTCAGACTGGTTTCTGTCCTATGAAACTGTTTTTGCAATATAAATACTTTGCGATAAGCGAGAACATAACATGACATCTGTTGCTTTCATTGACCGGTTGCAACAATTCACTTCATGTATCATGTCATAATATCTGTTTCCCACATACATTGGTTAATAAATCGAATTTCAAGTAGCAGTGGCGCGCAGTTACATGGGCTACACTGACCTAACATATGCCAGACACAGATCATATATAAGTAGCCATCAATTTGTACTCTAATGTGCTAATGAATATTTGTAATGTTAAATATAATTTATGTGCTAATGAATATTCATATAGTTAAAAAAAGTGCTTGTGCTCATCCTTGGCTTTACTACTTGTTCATGTGCTCTTCCCATTTTTAGCTCGACTTTTGAAAAAAACGAGAGCTATTGTCATGACCCTGACGTCTGCGGCGGCGTGGTCGTCCGGTTAAGGTTTTTTGTTTAGCTCAGCTTTTTTTTTCCTGTTTTCTATCAGTCGAGCGTCTGTGCCGTACGCGGTGCTCTTGTTTATCTTTTCTATAAAAATCATCATATGATTTTCCTTTCCCTCTGGTGATGTTTTAGAGATGCCAGTTTCGAAAATATTTGTGGGGGGAAAATTACTATATATCTAATTTTAAAAGAATAAGTTTCTAATGTTTCAGAATGTTCTCAAAAGTTATCTGCTGCCAAGATGTCGGATGTCGTTATTTTTTTGGGGAAAAGTTGCCTTACCTGATATTCTTAACTTTAATCCCTTGCCAATTGATAATGCATATGCAGCAGATGACTTTTGAAAACTGACACATGTTTTCAACTCTAGTTACGAGTAATGATTTAACTTTCAATTGTAGAGTTTTTCTCATATTTTTGGATGTTTTAACCCTTTCCCTCATACAACAATTCTGCAGCAGACACCTTTGAATATAATTTGTCAAAATATGGAAAATCTCTATAATTGAATGGATAACCTAGGACTTAAAGTGGAAAACATTGTGGCAAAAGGAGAAATTGCTTGTTTTGAGCAATTTCTTCTTTTGTCACTATGTTTTCAAAAAGCCATCTGCTGCAGGGGAGTCAGAAAGCGTAAATATGAGGGAAAGGGTTAAAAGTCGTCTACCATGCAATTGTTAAATGGGAGAAAAGGTTAAATGCTGTTTCTAAATACGTTCATGTAGCTAACATGATGATTTGTCTGGGATAGAGTTTACCCACATGTAGACACTTTCTGACGCCTCTGCAGCAGACGACTTTTGAAAACTCTGTGGCAAAAGGAGAAATTGCTCATAATGTGCAATGTCTCCATTTGCCAAAATGTTTTCAACTCAATTTAATAATTCAACTCTCATTTATAGATATATTTCATGTTTTTGTCAATATGTTTTCAAAGTCGT
This sequence comes from Serripes groenlandicus, assembly GCA_031761405.1. Lineage (NCBI taxonomy): Eukaryota > Metazoa > Mollusca > Bivalvia > Cardiida > Cardiidae > Serripes > Serripes groenlandicus. The sequence goes on from JASEVX010000012.1 coordinate 45,738,713, forward strand.
CTGTGCAGATTTGTTGTATTTGGGAAAGGGTTAATTCATAAAATAACAAAGAATTTGGTTGGCTAAACCATGTAGAATAACTCATAGACCCAATCAGAAATTGTATACATTTGACCATTTCCCACAGTATACGTATCTGCAGCAGATGGCTTTGAAAACATCACAGCAAAAAAAGGAAAAATCTCTGTACATGAAAGTAAAATTATTGAAAAGAATTCGCACAGTGAATGTAAAAATTGTTCATTATCTCGATATTTTCTTATTTCGCCAGCTGCAGATGCATGTGGGGAAAGGCTTAATGTTCAAACTACTTAGAAAATTAGTAACAATGTTATATCATTTAGAACACTTAGCCCTCAGTTATGTTCAAAGCTACTTATAATATTAAATTTTTTAATCGTTTTTGTTTTTTGTGCTTTTTTCATAGTGTCTGAAAGAAAGAGCAGATTTTTTTTATTGCCTGTTTGTTTATTTATTTATACTTATTTTCTGAGTATATTACTGTAATATGAATTGACTTAACTATTAATATGACAAAAAAATAATAAAAAAAATGCCTCTTGTAAGAATTAGTAAGTATGTTAGTCTTTTTTATCATATTGCCTTAGTAAAAGGCCTTTCGGAGCATCTGTAGAAGGCAGCTTTTGAAAACATTGTGTCAAAAGAAAGATGAGCAATCTTTATCTAATCTTCACCAAACTTGGTTTTAATATCTCCGGTCAACGTTTGTTTTTCTCTCGGATTTGATAGAAATTGGTGAAATTTTACTAGATTAGCTCTGTCAACTCTCCCACTTGTGCAATCCTTACCAAACTTGGTCACACTGTTTATTGTAGTAACACCGCCTCAATGGTGTAGTGGAAGAGCACCTGTTTCGGGTCCAAGAGGTCGTAGATTAAATCCCTGGCCAGGTTATACCAAAGACTTCAAAAATGGAAGTAATGGCAGCGCTCAGGGTTGCGGAAAAGCATAACGCCTGACTGTCTGGTGTAAGGAAAAATAGATTATTTTGCCCAGGAAACACAGTGATAATAATAACATAAATATAACTGAAAAATTGTTGAAAGCAGCGTAAAACACCAAACAATCAATCAATCACTTATTGTAATAACATCTCGACCAAGTTCAATTTCAATCCAGGTCCCCCCCTTACACTTAGTTATGAAGCTTTGATTGTTCATGTAACATGCAATTTATTATCCTTGTTCATGATGTTCGTGCTTGAAGAAAATGTTGATGGCGCACTACACATGACGGACAATGGACAAAAAGCGATCCCCAATAGCTCACCCTAGAGTTCTAGCAAAATAAATTGCCTCAGACTTTCTAGAGCTATAGGCCCTAAATGAGCACTTCCTCCATTTGTCACCATGACATGTTTTCAATTCTATTAAAGATTACTTTAATTTAACCCTTTCCCACATATAGACGCTTTCTGACGCCTCTGCAGCAGACGGCTTTTTGAAAACATAGTGACAAAAGAAGGATTTGCACCAAACGTGCAATTTCTCCTTTTGCCACCATGTTTTCCACTTTTTGTCATAGGTTATCCATTTAATTATGGAGATTTTCTATGTTTTGACAAATAAGTTCAAAGTCGTCTGCTGCAGAATTGTCGTATGAGGGAAAGGGTTAAAGAGATTTTTGTGGGCATGTTTTCAAAATTGTCTGCTGTAGTTCTTGTGTCTGAAAGGAATATTTGTCAGCTTGGCCATCTATTTCACAATGCCTTCAAAAAGTTGTGACTTCTAACTTAACCCTTTCCCACATACAACACATCTGCAGCAGAGGACTTTCACAACACCGAGGCAAAGATATAGAAAATCTCTATAACTGAAAGTTTAATTATTAAATAGAGTTGAAATTATGTTGGCAAAAGGCGTCAAAGCGTCTTTATGTTGGAAAGGGTTAAGAGGCATCAAATGATATATGTGTCGGGGGAAAAGGTTTAATATTACAAGACAATTTACGAAGCATATCATTTTGTAACGGGAGAGAAATACAAATGGGAGTCGCAGAGGAAAGTTTAATTTTATAATTAGTTTTTGTAATAAATACATAAATAATTTTATCCATCCCAAGTTTATACATACCCTCTCGTTTTAACCTTTCCCACATGTAGCTTCATATTGACCAGGTAGCAGATGACAAGTTTTGAAACATTGGCTATAGGAACAATTGGTCATAATGAGCAATTTCTACTTTTGCCACAATGTTTTGTTGTTCAACATTTTTGCCTAGATGTATTTGAAGTCATCTGACTTGGATGTGTTGCATGTGAGAAAGAGTTAACAAATATAAACTAGAATTGTTTTTGCAAAAAACAGATGTCTCCCCTCAAATATCTGTCAAAATCTCTCAAAACATTCCAACCTATAAATTTGGGACAGATATGGAGCGGACACGAAATAAAGCCTCAAACCTTTGACCTTCAAGCGTGACCTTGACATTGACCCTATATTGTCGAGACGCGGGTTCTGCACGTCGTCTTGATGAGGTAAACATGTGACCCAAGTTTCATGAAAATCCTTCAAGCCGTCTGGGAGATATGGAGCGGACACGAAATAAAGCCTCAAACCTTTGACATTCAAGCGTGACCTTGACCTTGACCCTATATTGTCGAGACGCAGGTTCTGCACGTCGCCTTGATGAGGTGAACATGTGACCCAAGTTTCATGAAAATCCTTCAAGCCATCTCGGAGATATGGAGCGGACACGAAATAAAGCCTCAAACCTTTGACCTTCAAGTGTGACCTTGACCTTGACCCTATATTGTCGAGACGCGGGTTCTGCACGTCGCCTTGATGAGGTGAACATGTGACCCAAGTTTCATGAAAATCCTTCAAGCCGTCTGGGAGATATGGAGCGGACACGAAATAAAGCCTCAAACCTTTGACCTTCAAGCGTGACCTTGACCTTGACCCTATATTGTCGAGACGCGGGTTCTGCACGTCGCCTTGATGAGGTGAACATGTGAGCCAAGTTTCATGAAAATCCTTCAAGCCGTCTTGGAGATATGTAGCGGACACGATTTCGGACAGACGGACAGACAGACGCCCAGGACAAAAACAATATATCTCCCCTGTATACAGGGGGAGACATAATAAATACTAAATTCACTCATTAATACATGGCAGTTGCTATGCCAATACCTCCTTTCAGCAGGAGAGTACAATTTATTATTAAAGACAAACAATGTCTGACATAACATATTACAGTCTGTAGTAACTGTACACCAGTTGTATAGCTGTTAAATTGTCCACTTTGAAAATAAATTCAAGAACAAATATATATATATATTATACAGATAAAACTGCTAAAGCAACCACATTTTTAAGTTCCGAATTAATAATTTTCTGCATAAATCACCCTGCAATTAAAGACCACCTGTGAACAAAGACCAGATTGTTCTCTTTTAATGAGTGGTCTTTAAACACAGGTTAATTGCATGTTTGGATCAAATTATAGATCAATGTGAAATTGCTCATAATTTTTTACTTTGTCTGAAAATCAAACAGTCCAAGCTTTTTGAAGTTAAATTCCCATATTTTCAATTTAATGAAGAATGACCTGAAATTAGGCGATATAGCAGATATTACCCTTTCCCATTTATAGATGCAATTTGACGCATCTGCAGTAGACAACTTTTGGAAACATCGCGACATAATGTTTTCGGTTTTTTTTCAGTAATAATAAAACAATTATAGAGAATTTCAATATTTTTGAGTAAACAAGTTGTCTGCTGCAGAATTGCTGTATGTGGGAAAAAGGGATCATAATGATGAACTGAAAAGAAATGTGATGATCACAAAATGATTTGGTTTTTATAGCTGCCATTCAACTCCTTATTTGGTAAAACAATGGAATTAAGGATGATTACTTCAGATGGAACTTGAACATCAGACCCTGCAAAGAAAGCAAATATTTAATACACGTTTTTCAGTGAATTATTTAGAATTATCATTAAATTATATATTGAGTTTTATTAAGTGATATTTTTTAAAAGACTACTCTGTCTTTAATTGTCCGGTCTTTAAAATATCATCGGTAAGTAAAAACATGAAAAAAAACAATAATTGTTTGTTTAGATGTAAGATACATTTATCTTTCAATTTGGGATCACCAAAGGAGCTTTAGTTTTCGACCAATCAACGTGGCATGAAGGAATCAGATAGAGGGTCACCCTAGGAACATTTCTACAAAATTATTTGAAAAACGGCCGGACACTTTCTGAGGAGAAGATTTTTTAAGTTTTCACTATATCCATATAAGGCAAAATATCCCTGGCCTGTGGTGGCAATATTTTTCGACCCATCAACTTGGCTTGAAGGAATCTGATAGAAGGTCAACCTAGGAACATTTCTACAAAATTATTTGAAAATCGGCCTGACGCTATATAAGGCAAAATAGCCCCACCCCCTGGTGGCCATAGTTTTCGACCAATCAACATGGCTTGAAGGAACCTGATAGAGGGTCACCCAAGGAACATTTCTACAAACTATTTGAAAATAGGCCAACCAGTTTGGGAGAAGAAAGATTTTTAAGCTTTTTTAGATCACCTTAGCCGAAGGCTGAAGGTGAGCTATTCTGATCACTTTTTGTCCGTCGTCCGTCCGGTGTTAACTTTTAGCTTTAAACATCAACTCCTCCCAAACTCCAAGGACAATTTTCGTGAAACATCACAGGACTGTTCCTCTGGTTGGCCTCTTTCAAAGTTGTTCAAAGATTTAAATTCCATTGAGAACTTTGGTTGCTGCGGCATCAGAAAGGGGACAAAATGTCCAAACTTTGAAAATCTTCTCCTCCGAATCTGCCTGTCAGATTCAAATATAATTTGGTAGAAATGTTCCTTGGGTGACCCTGTATAAAAATTGTTCAAGCCATACTGATTGGTTGAAAAACATGGCAGTCAGGCGGCATCAAAAAAGGGGCAAAATGACAATACTTTAATAAAGTATCCTTATAAAAGTGCTTGTCTGATTTAAAGATAGTTTTGTAGAAATGTTCTTTCATTGATCATCTACATACTTTGTCAAGCCATATTGATTTGTTGAAAGGCATAGCAACCAAGCAGCATCAGAAAAGGAGTAAAATTAACTTTTTGCTTCAAATGACATATGGTTATTAGATTGATGGTCTAAGGGAGGTAACACTTGGCAGAGTATTATGCAAGGGCAATCTCCTTCGCAGAGTTGTCGTTCCTTACACTCACCATACACTATCAATCAGGTGATCGATTTAATGTCCAAACTTTAAAAATCTTCTCCTCCGAATCTGCCTGTCAGATTCAAATATAATTTGGTAGAAATGTTCCTTGGGTGACCCTCTATAAAATGTGTTCAAGCCATACTGATTGGTCGAAAAACATGGCAGTCAGGCGGCATCAGAAAAGGGGCAAAATGACAAAATTTGAAAATTCCATTTTTTATGAAAGTGTTTGTCTGATTTTAAGAAAATATAATACGAATCTTACTGTAATGATCCTCTATTTAATTTGTTTAAGCCGTTTTGATTGGTTACACAATCATATCAACCAGGCGTCGTCACAAAAAGGGTAAATTGAACTTTTAGCTACAAATGACAACCAACTCCTACCATTCCAATAGAGCAATTTCCACAAAACATCACAAGAATGTTCCTTTGGTGGTCCTCTTTCAAAATTGTTCAAAGATTTAAATTCCATTGATAACTTTGGTTGCTGCGGCATCAGAAAGTGAGAAAAATACCCAAATTTTAAAATCCTTTTCCTCCATAATCTACTTGTGCGATTGCAAGATAATTTGGTAGAAATGTTCCTTAAGTGACCCTCTAAATAAACTGTTGAAGCCATATTGATTTCGTTGAAAAACAGGGCAGCAAGGCGGCATCAGGAAAGGTGCAAAATGACAAAAACTTTATAATTCCATTCTTATTAAAGTTCTTGTTAGATTTCAAGATATAAATGGCCTTTACTGATAAACTGTTTCTTGAGAAGTGTCCACTCCTTTGCAGTTTCATTTGCATTCCCTGATAAAATTTCCAAGATATTTGCAGTTAAATATTTGCTACTAATTTACTATCAATTAGGTGATCGATTTAGGGCCATCTTGGCCCTCTTGTTTTGTTTGGTTGCCATGGAAACCAGAATTCTGCATGGATCCCAACAATTTGTCGGAATTCTGGTGAGGACATTGAGAGGATGCTTTCTGTGAAGTTTCATCAAAATTGACCAACTGGTAACAGTCAAGAAGATGTTGACGCACGACGGACAAAGGCGATCACAATAACTCCTTGAGCATGTGAGCTAAAAAGGTGGCCAGTTTACCTACCCATGTGTTTCCAAGCTTAGACACACCGGTTTTTTCCAAGCTGGGGTTCAAACACAACCCTTGGATTGACAGTCGGCATCGCCACAGACTGAGCTGCTTGGACTCGGCTTGACATACAGACAAGAGAGAAGAGATCTCTATGTGACCAGGTGGATGACACAACAACAACAACAGACACTTACCTATTACTGTAATGGACGGGTTTAATTTACCATCATTTGTGAATGTAGATATAGCTTCAAGTTTAGCAAATGGTTTGTTTGGGTTTGGATCATTAGGTGTGCCTTCAATTCTCGTCCAAGCCCCCACCTGACTATTCCAGCCAATTATACTGTAGAGAACACAGCTGTGGTCCTAAAATTTAGTAAGATGCAGTGATAATAGTGTTCTAATAATATTACCATTATGTATCTTTCGGATGCTTACAGAATAAATTTACTCTTTCCTGCGTACAACACATCATTCTGTAGCAGATGACTGAAAACATCTATGCAAAAATATAAAACTCTCGAAATGAAAATACTCTGAACCCATCTGAATAAAATGTTGAAATCTCTATATATGGAAGTATAATTATGAAACAAGAGCTGTCCATAAGACAGCATGCTCGACTATTTGCCATTTGATTATATAGTAAACAGTGGTTAATGAGATATGTGCATGATAGTACCTTGCATGCCAAACTTTAACCAAATTGTCAAAGTCAAACAAGGGGCCATAATTTGTACTGAATTCATAAAAGAGTTATCAAACTTGACTGTCTGACACCCCTGAAGAAACGAATAAAGTTTCAAGTCAATATCATTAGTGGTTACTGAGATATGTCCATTATAGTATCTTGCATGCAAAACTTTAACCAACATTTCTAAGTCCAAACAGGGGCATAATTGTGTCAAAATATGATGTAGAGTTTTGGGACTTGTCCTGCAAGGTCCTTCGATGATGTCCAATGAGTGTGTGAAGTTTCAAAGCAATAGCATCTGTGGTTTGTGAGACAAAGCTTTGAATGCAAAACTTTAACCAAATTTACAAAGTCAAACAAGGGCCATAATTGTGTCAAAATCTGATATGGAGTTTTGGGACTTGTCCTGCAAGGTCATTTAATGATGTCCAATAAGTGTGTGAAGTTTCATAGCAATAGCATCTTTGGTTTGTGAGAAAAAGCCTTGCATGCAAAACTTTAACCAAAGTTGCAACGCCTACGCACAAGTGACTGTAATAACTCTCATATTATTTGAATAGTCAAGCTAATAAGGTTGAAAACATTGTGGCAAAAGCAGAATTTCTCCTTTTTCCAAAATGTTTTTTAAAAGTTGTCTGCTGAAGCAGCATCAGAAAGTGTCTGTATGTGGGAAAGGGTTATACCACATGTTTCCTGGGTAAATTACAAGACCGCTGTTAATTAAGTTATTTCTGACACCAGAACATCAGTTGTAATGGTATCCCTTCAACCCTGGGCCCCAAAAAGGGGAAGTCATTGTTTTGAAACACTTCGGTATGACCAAACCTGGAATTGAACCCTGGGGTCTTGCTTATGTTGCAGATGCTCTAACCATTACAACACTGACACTTTCATGAGGTTAAAATGCAAAACTTTTCAAAAGTATTTTAAATTTCAATCATCATAAAATTAATGTGATTTAAAATTGACTTAGAAGACTTTAGCAGTAACCACATTTCTAGATCCGTGAAATTGCTTTCAGGATAATTTCTTACGAAAGTGGGGCTAAAAAATCATGTCAATGTAAAAACTAGAATGGGTGCTCCAGTGCTCCCCGTAGTACGTGTGTCACCTGCCGGGGCCTTGTCAGAAAATTTTAATTTTTGACAGAAAAGGGACAATAACTCGGATATAAAAAATATTTTGATTATCCCCCTTTTGTGAACCCATCACAAAGATTGATAAAAACATTTGTCAGAAGTTTCAATCCAATCCTTTGAGTAGACAAAAAGTAATTTGAAAAATTAAATTTTTGACAGAAAAGGGGCAATAACTCTGATATAAAACATATTTGGATTATCCCCCTTTTATGAACCAATCACACACATTGATATAAACATTTGTCAGAAGTTTCAATGTAATCCTTTGAGTAGAAAAAAAGTTATTTGAAAACGTGACGAAAAAGTGTGACGACAGACAGACGCCGGACAAAAAAAAAAAGGAATCCCTAAGTGCCTACCATGCTACGCAGGTGATACAAAAAGTCCAAGTACTTCTAAAAACATGTTTTTACCCAACATTAAATATATTAATATTTTTGCCATGATGTTTTAATCTGCTTAAAAGTTTTTGTACATTTGTATACAGGAAAGTGTTTAAATATAATCTGCAGAAGACGACTTTAAAAAATTGAAAATCTCTATAACTAAAAGAATAATAATTATTGAATACAGTTGAAAACATTGTGGAAAAAGGAGAAATTGCTCATTCAGAATAATTTCTCCATATGTCACGATGTTTTCAACTGTATTCAATAATTATTATTCTGTTGCATATATGTCAAAGTTTTAAAAGGTTTCAACCTAACATGAACACAAAAGATCTGTTTACCTGTAACACAGCGCCCTCCAGCATCACCGACTCTCTGACACGGACACCTTCTCCAACTACACAGTTCTTACCAATTGTAACATTCGGACCTAACTGTAATTAATGAATAATATCTATTATCTACATGTACCTATAAAGTCATCCTAGATCATGATCAAATTAACCCTTTCATACCTGCAGTCGCATTTTGACGCAATAGCAGCAGACGACTTTTGAAAACATTGTGGCCAAAGGTGAAATTGCTCATCATGAGCAATTTCTCCTTTGGCCACAATGTTTTTAACATTTTTAACAAATTAGCAATCTTCTATGGAGATTTTTCAGGTTTTTGTCACTATGTTTTCAAAGTCGTCTGCTGCAGATTTGTTGTATGTTGGAAAGGGTAAAACAAAACAAGAGTGTTCAAAGGGACACATGCGTTGCCTGTCAGTATGGCAGTACAGTTAAACCTGTGCTAAAGACCACATTTATATAGCAATTCCCTGTCTATAGCAACCCCACTTTTAATTTCCCAATTACTCATTTTCTGAATAAATGATCCTGTAATTAAAGACCACCTGTGAACAATGACCAGATTGTTCTCTTCCCATGGGTGGTATTTAAACACAGGTTGGACTGTAATTGAAAGACAGAAGTACAGATAACAAATAACAGAGATCTAGATAAGTGGCATTTATCATGTTCTAAAACCTCTATTTGATACTCAAACCCCATGTTGTGAGTACTCTAAAGCATCGTCTCACTGAGACAATTCTTTTGAGTACCCACAACATAGCATTTGGTTGAGTTATAAGAGTGATATTGTGGGAAAAAGAGACTGGTATATTCCCCCTTATAGGCATAGGCAGGCTACACATATTGTATTACAATCCCTGTCAAATCATAAACAGCCTTCAATGACTTTTTTTTTTATTTCCTCTGTAGTAGATATTTCGAAAACATTGTGAAAAAGGAGAAATCACTTAAAATGAAGTTACAAGTTAACCCTTACCATGCTAATTTATTTTTTTATTTCCCTAATGAACTCCACCAACTGATCCTCAATAGCCAGATCACCATATGGGGGTTTCAACATGGTAATGGGTAATTTGCAAGATTGGTTAGAAAACTTCAGCAAGTTTTATTTCCTTTGCCAATATGTGACAATTGAGGCAACCTTCGTATAAGGCCCTAGACAATAGGCATGAAACCATTTGGGGCTACGCTTCTTACTTTGTATAAGAGATCAAATCAAGGGCTTTATAACGTATCAGCAGAAAATGGCTTTGTTTTTTTAAATTTTCATTCTCAACAACCTACCACAGCAGTTTGATGAACTTGAGCTGATGAATGAATGAACACATCTCCGATGATTTTGGGACTCCCTGTTTGGTTCTTGGCTAGTCTCTCTGGATGGTTCTCCTTATACAGATCTAAATAGTGACGATTGGCATATATAGCAGCTCTGAAAACAGGAACCAGAATAAGAAAATAGTTGGCAATTGAAATATATTATACAATTAATTGAAAACCTTCATGTTGTCACTGCACAGTTTTTTTTTCAGTCTACTTGGAACATATTTGTTTGCAATAAACACTTTCCCTACAAAGAAAGAATCTTCAGCAGGGGACTTTGGAAACATCTGGGGAGACAGCAGGCAACATTTGAAATATTGAGGCAAAGGAAGTATATGTTTATTTTGACCAATTTCTCCTTTTCCACGATGTTTTCAAAAGTTGTCTGCTTCAGAGGTTAGTTAATTCATTCCCCTGAAAACAAAGTTTTACTTTATATGCATTGTTACAATGGTTGAAAACTAACTGTGCTGATAATAGGCATAAGTGTAAGATCTAATATTGATGACTATTAAAGGGGCTGCAATTCTAGCAGGCTACATACCCTGCTGACTTGATCTGACTCCAAAATCGATCAGTATGGAACACATAGAGTTTGCCTGATTCTGCCAGCGGTACAAATATGTCCTGTTCCATCCTTATCACTTCTTTAGCAGGGGCAGTGTTATAATCACAGCTGAAATACACAATGTGATGTGTTAAAATCATAGCTGGAATACACAATGCTATGTGTTATAATCACAGCTGAAATACACAATGCAATGTGTTATAATGAATGAATGTATATTGTTTTATGGCGCATCGACAGCTAAGGTCATTTAGCGCGCAATTAAATTTAATTATTCATGATCCCTGGGTAAACAAACCAGTACTAGGCTAGAAAATGTGCCTTGCCCAAGGGCACTCCACCATGACCGTAGTGCCGCGACTGGGGATCAAACTCGGGACACCCGGTTTCGAAATCCCCGACGCTAACCACTCGACCACAGCGGATTCCTGCAATGTGTTATAATCACAGCTGAAATACACAAAACGTTAAAATCAAACGATGACCAAAACATCACAGGTTCAATAGAAACAAATTTATTTCTCTTGTACTTTTAGTAGTCATAAACTAAAATAATTGTATCATTGTCTTTTTATCTAATCAAATTATTTTTAAGTTTATTTCAAGCTAACCCTTTCCCACTGTGGCATATGTAACACATCTGCATACAACTTTGAAAACATCTAGACAACAAATTTGGAAAATCTCTAAAAAATAAAGTATAATAAGAGCAAAATTAAGCACTCGAGAAATTAAGAGCATTTACTCCTTTTGCGAAATTGTAATTGTTTCCAAATGAAGTCTGCTGTAGTTTCATGAAAATGCCTGTTCATGTGGGAAACTGTTTACATAATGACATCTGAATTGAATTTACAATCTTATACCTTAATTTCTTAGTAATCCATTTAACCCCCCCCCCCCCCCCCCCACAACAAATCTGAAGCAGACGACTTTGAAAGTATCTAGGCAAACGCACAGAAAAGCTCTGTGTAGGTATAATTACTGAAAAGAGTTGAAAACATTGTGGCAAAAGGAGAAATTGATCGTTTCAAGCAATATCTACTTTGATATATTGTTTTCAAAATTCATTTGCTGCAGAGGTGTCAGAAAGCGTCTTAACGTGTAATGGGTTAAGTTCTTTTGGGGTCAATTTATTTCACTGCATACATGTAACATTAGATATTTGTTTTGAAAAGTTGAAACATTTCTCCATAATAAGTTATTGCCACAGAGGCTGAAGCTTTCTAATGATTTATATATTTTGTTAACTCTTTCCCACATACACCAAATCTGCAGCAGACAACTTTGAAAACATTCTCATTATGAACAATTTCTTCTTTAGCCACAAAGTTTTCAAAATATATCTGCTGCTAATGCATCAAAATGTGTCAACACGTGGGAAAGGGTTAAAATGGTCACATACAAGTATGAATTGCTCTTATGGGTAGTCTATCCTTTAACCCTTTCCCTCATACGACAATTCTGCAGCAGACGACTTTGGACGTATTTTGTCAAAATATAGAAAATCTCCATAATTGAATGGATAACCTATGACAAAAAGTGGAAAACATTGTGGCAAATGAAGAAATTGCATGTTTTGTGCAATTTCTTCTTTTGTCACCATGTTTTCAAAAAGCCGTCTGCTGCAGAGGCATCAGAAAGCGTCTATATGAGGGAAAGGGTTAATTAGTTTTTTCCATTCTGTTTTGACACTTTCTCTGCAGCAGACAACTTTTGAAAATATTGTAGAAAAAGGAGAAGTTGAGCACACTCCATTTAATTTAATAATTGTTCTTTCTTTTAAAGAGTGTGTCTATACGTTTACCTATATATGTTTTCAAATATCTGCTTCAGATATGTTGTATGTGGGAAAGACATTAGATAATACTTTCAATTATTGTCCACATTTTCTAGATTTTTTGCACAAGTTTCCAAAAGGCTAAAACAGTCAATCAGGTAATGAACCATAGTTCAAATTTCAACATTTTCGTGCAAAGAACAAGTTGAAACGAACTATATTAAAAACACAGGTTAATATATATACATTCCTTATTACCCTTTCCCACATACAAAAAATCTTCAGTGGACAACTTTGAAAAACATCTTGGTAAAAGCAGAATCTAATCATTTGTGGGAAAGGTTTCATTGAATCTTTATGGAAAATTAGAATTTATTCAAAATAAACAATGTCTCCAATTCTTATTAAGTATTTTTAAGCATAATACCTTTGTCTAGCATTTCATTCTTTTCTTCAGAAAGTTTTCAATTTGTAAGGGTCTTAACATAGCAAATGAAAAGATGTCAGTTCTCAGTCAGTGCATTACCCTTTTTAAAGACTAAACTATATATATATATATATATAAATATCACAAATATTAAACAACAACAACTACAACAACAACAACATACTAATATCAATGCAGGCAATGCAGTCAATCTCTATTAACCCTTTCCCATATTTGTATCTCCATCTGCAGCAGACAACTTTTGAAACTCTGGCAAACAGGGAAACTGCTTTTGATGAGCAATTCACCCCTTTGTAACAATATTTTCAACTCTTTTCAATAATTATACTGTCCGTATATGTGCTTGTATGCAGATTTGTTGTATGTGGAAAAGGGGAGTTAATGGTCCAGTCTTTTTCCCCACATACAACACATCTGCAGCAGACGACTTTGAAAGCAATCATGCAAAAAGATAAAAAATCTCTTTAAATGAAATTATAACTACTGAAACAAGAGCGCCAAATGTCACAAAATACGCCCGTCCTATTTTTTTGAGATCAAGTATAGTGATAATTGGTTGTACGTGAGGCAAATTTAGAGAGCGGACACTGTTGATATAGTTTTGGCCATTTGATATTGTCTAAATTGGTGATGATCAAATACAATGACTCAAGCAATATGGCTTATTATAGCACTTGTCCGAGATATTATGCCCATACACATTCTGACTAAATTTGGTGATGATTGGATAAAAGCTTCTTAAGTTATTGGGCAGACAAGACCAATTTTAGGTAACTTCTATTATTGAAGGGTGATAACTCTTGATTGACTTAAGCGATATAGCTAGTTATTAAACTTGTTTAAGATATGCCAATACACATTCTATCCAAATTTGGTGACGATTGGACAAAGGCTTCTAAAGTTATTTAGCTGATAAGACCAATTTTAGGTAATTTCTATAATTAAAGGGCGACAACTCTTAATTGACTTAAGCGATATGGCTAGTTATCAAACTTGTCCAAGATATTATGCCCATACACATTCTGACAAAATTTAGTGATGATTAAACAAAGGCTTCTAAAGTAATTTAGCTGACAAGACCAATTTTAGGTAATTTCTATAATTAAAGGGTGCCAATACACTTTCAGTCCAAATTTGATGATGATGAAACAAAGGCTTCTAAAGATATTTAGCTGACAAGACCAATTTCAGGTAATTTCTATAATTAAAGAGCGATAACACTTGATTGCCTTAAGTGATATGGCTAGTTATGGAACTTGTCCAAGATATTATGCCAATACACATTCTGACCAAATTTGGTGATGATGGGACAAAGGCTTCTAAAGTCATTTAGCTGACAAGACCAATTTTAGGTCATTTCTATAATTAAAGGGTGATAACCCTTGATTGACGTAAGCAATATGGCTAGTTATCAAACTTGTCCAAGATATTATGCCAATACGCATTCTGTTCAAATTTGAGGATGATGGGACAAAGGCTTCTGAAGATATTTAGCTGACAAGACCAATTTCAGGTAATTTCTATAATAAAAGGGTGATAACTCTTGATTGACTAAAGTGATATGGCTAGTTATCGAACTTGTCCAAGATATTATGCCAATACACATTCTAACCAAATTTGGTGATGATGGGACAAAGGCTTCTCAAGTTATTTAGCTGACAACATACTGGACACCACCCGCCCGCCCGCCGGTCCATACGTTAAACTATAATACAATCTGTTTTTTAAAACATTGTGGCAAAAGGAGAAATTGCTCGTTTTTTGTGCAATTTCTCCTTTTGTAACAATGTTTTCAAGTCGTCTGCTGCAGATGTGTCAAAAGGCGTCCATAGGTGGGAAAGGGTTAATCACATTAAGCATATTTTTGCACTTTAACAATATTTACAATTGAGAGAAAGTATTTATTCCATTGTAGTTTATTTTGTGTGTTTGACCCTTGCTATCATACATCTAATCTGTAGTTGAAGACTCACTCTACACATTTTGAGAGTTTCATTATTGAATAGAGTTGAAATCAATGTGACAAAAGGAGAAATTGCTCATGATGATTTCAAAAGTTGTATGCTATAGATGCATCAAAAGGTGTTTGCATCTCATTTTGATGGAAAGAGTAAAGCAATCTTTGTAATAATCAGGCTTGCTTTTAAATGGATACCTCTACATAACATCATTGACTAAACTCATACAAAATATAGGATAGCAGTCTAGACAAGCAAACAACTTGAAAATGTATTTCCAATAATTATGTCATTTTCAGAAATGTATTTTTTGAAATATTAACAAGAATTTCTTTGGCTTATGTGACTTGGTAAAGACATGTGTATTGTTTCTAGGAACAAGTGTACCAAGTTTCATATGAATCTGTGTAACTGTTTTCAGTAAGGTAAGGTTAAAATTCTGTGACGACGACGCAGACGATACCAAGGGTATCACAATAGCCTGATTTTTTTCTTCAAAACACAGACAAGCTGAAAATGTCACCGATTTCTAATTATTTCTGAAAGAAAGAAGTCTAGTTACTGCGACAAATTCACAAATTATTTGACTGTGTTGCATCTGAAATTAAATTGCAGTTTTCCGATTCCCACATATAGACGCTTTCTGATGCCTCTGCAGCAGACAACTTTTGAAAACATAATGGCTAAAGGAGAAACTGCTCATGATGAGCAATTTCTCCTTTTGCCACAATGTTTTCAACTCTATTTATTTATTAAACTTGAATACATAGAGAATTTCCATATTTTTCCTTAGATGTTTTCAAAGTTGTCTGCTGCAGATTTTATTGTATGTGGGAAAGGGTAATGTATTCAAAACTCTTGCTATTGCCTAGATAGTAAACTACCCCGACACTTATGCGCATGACTGTGGATTATTTTACATGTCTAGTGACAACCATGCTTGGGGAAAGAAATCACAGAACAAGTAAATCATTAGTTACAATGTACATATTAGTTTGTTTAACCCTTTCCCTCATACAGACCCTTTCTGAAGCCCATGCAGCAGACGACTTTTGGAAATGTTGTGACAAAAGTAAAAATTGCTCAAAACGAGCAATTTTCCTATTTCCCACAATGTTTTCAACTCTTTTCAGTAATTATACCTACATAGAGCTTTTCCGAGTTTTTGCCTAGATTCTTTCGAAGTCGTCTGCAGCAGATTTGTTGTATGAGGGAAAGGGTTAACCGTTTGACTGGTGGAACCAATTTTATGGAGCTTGCGCCACCATTATAGATCAAGGTCAGCCGGCACATTGAACCCATTTGAACATACTCTATACTGTTGGCTCTCAACTCAACATTTTATAATTGGCTATGGACTGTTCCAAACGCAAAGCTGCATGAGTCCCTTTTAAACATTCAGCACTGAAAAGGTTAATAAGAACACATTACCTGATTATGGCCATGTTAGACTCTTCCAATATCAAAACGTTTCAAGAAAACCTTAGAAAATCGAAACAGATGATTCAATATTTTTAAAGTCAACAGCTGTAGAATTGTTGTGTGTTATGAAGGTAAAGCATCATGCTTTAGTAACCACTATGTGTAATTATATTTTCAGAGCAGTTTCTGCTTTTCCTACAATAGTTTTTTACTGCTGATAACAATCTGTTCATCTTTTTCATCCTTTTCCGAAAACAGTGATGACAATATTTACAACACTGTCTTGAAAATGAACTCCGTTTAGTCATACTTTTTTTTTTAACTTTCTGCAATGTCTTAAATTTGATACAGTTTAAAAAGAGTCAACAGGTAATGTTTTATACTTTTCTCTGAATTTCCTGAAATGACTTAAATTTGGAACAGTTTAAAAGGAGTCAACAGGTAACGTGTCAACAATGATACATAGGATAATAACATCATGCTTTTCCGTATAATATTTACCCGGATAAACCATCATCACTGATTGATAGAGACAGAAATAGAATAATACATCATGGAGAATCATACAGGTACCCTAATTAGCCCTTATCCCACTTGCAGACACATTTTTACAAGTTGACAGCAGACGGCTTTTGAAAACATTGTGGCCGAAGGACAAACTGCTCAAACTGAGCAATTCCTCCATTAGCCACAATGTTTTCAACTATATTCAATAATTCAGCTTTAATTTATAGAGATTTTCAAAATCTTTGTGTTGGTTGTTTTCAAAATTGTTTGCTGCTGATTTGATAAACTGTAAAAACTGTCCAATTTCACAACCAAACCCTATGTTGTATGTACTCAAAAGAATCCTCTTAGTGACACAATTCTGTTGAGCACCACAACACAACGTTTGAGTTTCAAATATGGTTTTTAGAACATGAAATACACCCCTCCTCTAAAGTTATGCATTTATAATACACAGAAGTGATGAATACAGAATAAGTTTGATGTTCTTATATAACATGAACCCTATCCGTTAACTATAGAATTAAGCTATTAGTATGGCCTTGTTTTCTGTCACAATTGTCAGTACTTATCTAAGGATGATCTTGCACATCAATGATTTAATATTGATGCTTCAAAATGGAAGTGTTAACCCTTTCCCTCATAGGACAATTCTGCAGCAGACGACTTTGAAAATATTTTGTCAAAAAATAGAAAATCTCTATAATTGAATGGATTACCTATGATTAAAAGTGGAAAACATTGTGGCAAAAGGAGAAATTGCTCGTTTTGAGCAATTTCTTCTTTTGTCACTATGTTTTCAAAAAGCTGTCTGCTGCAGAACCGTCAGAAAGCGTCTAGATGAGGGAAAGGGTTAAAAGTTGAACAAAACTAGTCAGTGAGGTCCTTCCTTCAGCCAATTTCTGTTTTTAAATCATAAAATATAATCGAAATTTTTGTGGCAAAATGAGAAATTGCTCAATATGATTTATACAAAGAAGTAAAAAACTTAGAGAATTGAAAACTATTTTAATCTTTTGCTTGTGTGAAAGTTTCTTGTGATCCTTAAATGTTTTCAACCCTTCATTAAAAATAAACTTCAAAAGTTTTTCAGGATGTAACAATGTTTTCAAAACTGAAAAATTTAAAATCTATATAGCAGTGCAAAAGATTAAAAGTGCAACAAATAAAGCAGAAAACAACATTATTCAAAATATAACATATTAAACTAGAACAGATAGACATAATATTTATCAACCATTTCCAATATTCATTAAATCTGCAGAAGACAAATTTGAAAACATTAACGCAAAAATATGCAAACAATTCGTTAAATGAGTTTTACTATTGAAAAAATTTGAAAACATACTTGTAAAAGGAGGACGTTCATCATGAGCAATCTTTCCTTTAGCAACAATGCTTTCAAAAATGATTGAATCATGTGTTGCAGATGCATTAACCCTTTCCCTCATATAGACGCTTTCTGATGCCTCTGCAGCAGACGGCTTTTAGAAAACATAGTGACAAAAGAAGAAATTGTACAAAACGTGCAATTTCTCCTGTTCCACAATGTTTTCTACTTTTAGTCATAGGTTATCCATTCAATTATAGAGATTTTCCATCTTTTGACAAAATATGTTTAAAGTCGTCTGCTGCAGAATTGCCGTATGAGGGAAAGGGTTAAGGGTTGAAACAGATGAGCAAACTGATGTGCTGCAAATAACCATACAATTCTTACTGCAAATTTTACATATATATTTAATGATAACTAAATGTGAGCTTAGCCTATATTAACTGAACATGCAGAGAATACTGAATGGGCTTACTTACTTTTGGTATAAACTAGGAATACAGATATATACACAGTGTTTTAATTCATATTAGCCAAGCATAATTAACTGTCAATTAGATTTATAATTCGACCACATGCAGATGAATTCTGACAGAAAAACAAGATTTGAAAAAAAAAACAGTATGGCAAAGGGAGAAATTGCTCATAATAAGAATTTTCTCCTTTTGCAACAATGTTTCCAAATAATTGGAATTTCATTTCTTGAAGAATTTCCAAATATTTGTCTGGATGCAGATTAATTGTATGTGGGAAAGGGTTAAGTTATCATATAAGGTAGCACGGGAGTCTATGCAGGAGTAACCTATTCTTTGCTACACACTATCTCTCTGTTTTCTCATTTAAAACAATGTTGTTGGTACTCAAAAGTATCTACTCGCTAAGACAATTGACATAGATGAAAACTGATATACTGTCAATATTTTGGGTTTATATGTTATTTAAGTACAAACTTGTTTTAATTTTTAAATTCCAATATGATCCCACAATTTCTATAACCATTATCCTGCTGAACGCAACTTTAACAATATTTGGTTTTTATGCATAAATAAAACCCTTTTACCACATATTCCAACGCCTCTGCAGCAAATGACTTTTGAAGCATTGTAGCAAAAGGAGAAATTGCTCATTAAGAGCAATTTATTCTTTTGAAAAAACTCTTTTCAACTTCTTTCAATAATCATTCTTTTATCAAAAGAGAGCTTCCATATTTTAAACTTAAAGTTTTCAAAGTCGTCTGCTGCAGTTTTGTTGTATGTTGGAAAGGGTGAGACTATAATTGCGATTTTTTTTATATAGTAGTACTATTGTCAGCCTGTAGGCTTGTGTAGCGACTATTCTAATTGTATTCTTCATTGCTCACTTTTTATTTTCCGAGATTTAGTAAAGACAAGTCAATTAACATGCAAGAACTTGTTGAAAATCAAGAGTTGTGTTTATTGTTGCGGGAATTCAGTAGGATACAGGTTACCGGTAATAAGAAGATTATAGTATACAATAATGTTAAACTCAATCCCCTCTTTTAACCCTTTCCCACATACCACAAATCTGAAGCAGACAAATTAGAAAATATCTAGGCAGAGATATATATCGGAAATCTCTGAAAAAGGTAATTATGATTACTGAAAAGAATTGAAAAAAATTGTGGTATAAAGAAAAACTGCTAGTGATTTCACCACAATGCTTTTAACCCTTTCCCTCATAGACGCTTTCTGATGCCTCTGCAGCAGACGGCTTTTAGAAAACATAGTGACAAAAGAAGAAATTGCTCAAAACAAGCAATTTCTCCTTTTGACACAATGTTTTCCACTTTTAATCATAGGTTATCCATTCAATTATAGAGATTTTCTATTTTTTCTACATCGTCTGCTGCAGAATTGTCGTAGCTTTCTGCTGCAGATGAGTTTTCATATGGGAAAGGGTAGATGAGGAATATATTATAGATTAATGTTAAAATTCACTCCCATCATTTTAGATTAAATGTCATATTTAACTCCCTCAAATTAGAATTAATATTATATTCAATCAGAGAAAATGGTAAGGAGGAGTTAACTTTTCTCAACTAAATCTCTCTTTATGACTCAACTAAACCCTATGTTATAATCAAAATAATCGTCTCACTGAGGGTTTAATGGGGATGTGAAATATTATTCTTATCTAGAGCTCTGATTTAATGCCCTCAATATAAAATAAATGTTATATCCAATGCCCTCATTTTAGAATAAATATTATATTCAATGCCCTCATTTTAGAAAAAATGTTATATTCAATGCCCTCATTGTAGAATAAATATTATATTCAATGCCCTCATTTTAGAAAAATTGTTATATACAATGCCCTCATTGTAGAATATATATTATATCCAATGCGCCCTCGTTTTAGAATAAATACTATATTCACTACCCTCATTTTAAGAAACCAACATACAACATTAACTTACTTGTAGTTCTGCTCTAGATTTTTCTTGAATTCAACTTCCAAAGGTGCAAAAATACATGGCGAGAACAGATAAATCCCACAGTTGATGGTTGTACTGATGAACGTTTCTGGCTTTTCTACATAATGCATTATCTGTACAAGAGAGGTAACATCATTTTTAACCCTTTTCCTGCATACAACAAGTCTACAGCAGACAACTTTGAAAACATTCAGGCAAAGAATTAACTATGGCAAATTTCTATAATATATAGTACATGCAACATTAACCCTTTCCCTCATACGGCAATTATGCAGCAGACAACTTTGAACGTATTTTGTCAAAACATAGAAAATCTCTTTAATTAAATGAATAACCTATGACAAAAAGTGGAAAACATTGTGGCAAAAAGAGAAATTGCACATTTTGTGCAATTTCTTCTTTTGTCACTATGTTTTCAAAAAGCAACATTAATGAGTAGAGTTGATAACAAAGTGACAAAAAGTCATATGATGCAAATGCACAAAAAAACATCTGCATGGAAAAAGTTAAAACTTGATTATACATGTATCAGCATTACCACTGGTACATGTACACATTTGTTTCCAGATACCATTAAACCTTTCCCACATACAGCAAATAAGCAGCAGACGACTTTGAAAACAATCATGCAAAAACATGGAAAATCTCTATAAATGAATGTATAATTACTGAAAAAAGTTGAAAACATAGTGGCAAAAGATGAAATTGCTTGTTTTGAGCTATTTCTTCTTTTGTCTCAATGTTTTCAAAAGTCGTCTGCTTCAGATGTGTCAGAATGCGTCTACAAGTGGTAAAGGGTTAAATCAATTATGAAACTATAACAGTCACCCTGAGTGCCATCGAAGGAAGCCCTAAAGCTCTATCTTCAGACCATTATTGGGGCTGAAACCTGGCCTGCTACTCTCATAGCAGACAGATACTATGTTTACTGTAACAAATATTTCCAGATAAAATGACACATCAGGGTGGGACTTTATATAGATAAATCTCTATATACCCTATTATTGATCTATGGGTATGACCATCAAAAGAATCGTCTCAATGCATAGGGTTTGGTTGGATAATAAGAGAGATATTGTGGAGAAAAAAACTGTAAACCCCTCCTTATCTGGACCTCTAATAGAGGCAACAGCAGTAACTGCTTGTAATCTGTTATACACTTTTGGTATTCACTCAACATATATACATTATAACCAAGCACCTGTAATGCATTTGCATAGATCCAGGTCAGTCTTTGTTTGTTTTATTTGGGTTTTACGCCGCTTTCAACATTATTTCAGTTATATCACGGCAACAGTTCACTTATTCATGATCCCTGGGTAAACAAACCAGTACTAGGCTAGAAAATGTGCCTTAACCAAGGGCACTCCACCATGACTGTCGTGCCGCATTTGGGGATTGAACCCGGGACACCGGGTTTCAAATCCCCGACGCTAACCACTCAACCTCCAGGTCAGTCATTACATCCATCTTGTATGAGCTGACTCTGCACTGTTCGCCAATAAATCATAGAAGGTTTCAAGAAACTTCTGTCAGGCAGTATCCACTTGTATTCTGTATCAAGGATATGTCAGCAGTTCTTTCTCCTTACCAGTAATAATTACGCAAAGGAGCCGAACCTCGAGAAAACCAACATTATGGACTCTGTATCGACCCAGATCAACCTTCGCCGGCTAATCCGGGCAGGCACATTCCGTTAGAGGTATATAGTAATGATTCCATAAACGGAAAATCCACAGGAGGCTCAAAGTGTCTGTACGATTTAGCCTGCGCGGCATGCTTAGGCTGATCCGGGTTGATACTTTACCCAGAGTCCACAATGTTGGTTTTCTCATGGAACGGCTCAAAGGTTGGTTTTCCTAGGTTTCTGTTTCTTTACAAATATTTGTATATATATGTATGCCTGTTTGGTATACAGATATAGTTACCTCATGTGTTTGCTTGTTTTCAACGATACTTCCGTATGTTAGCGACTGTTGCCTTGTTGCCTACAACAAATAATTATAACATGTAGTATTGAGGTGTGACTGTACTGTAAGGGTATTAACTCTTTCCCTCATACGACAAATCTGCAGCAGACAACTTTGAACATATTTTGTTAAAAGATAGAAAATCTCTATAATTGAATGGATGACCTATGACTAAAATGGAAAACATTGTGGCAAAAGGAGAAATTGCTCATTTTGAGCAATTTCTTCTTTTGTCACTATGTTTTCAAAAGACCGTCTGCTGCAGGGGCGTCACAAAGCGTCTATATGAGGGAAAGGGTTAACCCTTTCCAACTTCTACATGCATCTTGAGCCATCTGCAGAAGACGACTTTCAAAATTAGCGGGGCAAAAGAAGAAATGGCTCATCATGAGCTCCTTTCGCCATAATGTTTTCAAATCTATTACACAAGCTTATATCAGAATCTGTATGTGGATGAAGTGTCTTTTCAATAAACAACTGGCAAATTGAAAATACAATTCAATACAAAGTTAAAAACATTGTGTAAAAAGGAAAATTTCTCTTTCGGAGATATTTTCACCTTTTCTTTCAAATAATTTTGGAAGACAACTGCATCAGGGCTACCATAATGCATACAAAATATATGAAAGAAAAGATAACAAACCCTTTACCAAATACAGATACTTTCTGACTCCACTGCAGCAGACAACTATTGAAAACATTGAAGCAAACGGAGAAATTGCTCTTAATGAGCAATTTTTCCTTTTACCACAAAGTTTTCAACTTTTTTCATTGATTATACTTTAATTAATAGAGATTTTTCACATTTTTCGCTGATTTATTGTATGTGGGAAACGGTGAATAGTAAATCAGCATACCTCTGTACCAAGAATGGTACAATATGTTCCTGACGGTTTGTTCATGTGGGATACCAACATGTCTTTAAGAGGGAAGTCCCCACATGTGTCTGCATTCATCACAAAGAAATAGTCTGGTTTTCCTGCCAAAATCTGATCTCTGAAGTGATATATACCACCAGCTGTTCCAAGAGCTGTGTATTCTTGTAAATATCTGTAAATAGAAGGAGTCAGATATAGTTATATCTAAACAAGATTTCATTTAATCTTTTTCCACGTGCAGGCACATTTTGTGACATCTGCAACAGACTTTTGAAAAAACATCCTGGCAGAAAGAGAAATTTCTCATGATGAGCAATTTCTCAATTTGCTATGCCTTTTTCAGCTCTTTTCAATAATGATGCTTTCATTTATTATGATTTTCAATATGTTAGTCAAAAGGTTTTCAAAGTGGTCTTCTGCGTATTTGTTATTTAATAAGTGAAGAAATTGCAAAGTCTTTTGTCCGAAACATAAAATAGAAAGAATTAATTTTTAAGATGTTTTGCATTTCAGTAGGTTTTGCATCTGCCATTCATGTTTTCATAACGGCAGATCTCTAGATAAGTGTGGGTACTCAAAAGAATTGTCACAGTGAGACGATTCTTTTCAGTACAAACAACATAGGGTGTGCTTTTATAATAAGAGAGAAATTGTAGGAAAAAGAGCTGAATACCCCTCATGTAACTGGTACTCACAAGTTTTCCTCCATTATCACCCTTCTAACAATACAAAACAAATCCTTTTTTGTCGGTAATCAAAATAATTTTCTCCCACAGACAATTCCTGTGAGTACCAACAAGATATGTTTTGGAGGTCACATAATAATAAAAGTAACTAGAGGTTGTTTTTGGGAAAAACATATGTCTCCCCCAAGGGGTATTTGTCTGGCTGACTGTATTTTGTCAGTTAGTGATTTATTTTAAAAAAGGGCAATAACTCATCCAAAAGTAGGTCAAATTAAACGCCCTCGTAATATGCGCAACAAGACATTGTACCGATGACTCCTGTGAAGTTTCATAGAAATGTGGCAAAGAGGTTGTGAGATGAAGGCCGGACAAGAATGAAATGGCAATTTTAAATAAAGGGCAATAACTCAACCAAAATTAGGTCAAATTAAACGCCCTCGTAATATGCGCAACTAGACGTTGTACCGATGACTCCTGTGAAGTTTCATAGAAATGTGGCCAAGGGGTTGTGAGATGAAGGCCGGACAAGAATGAAATGGCAATTTAAAAAAAGGGCAATAACTCATCCAAAAGTAGGTCAAATTAAACGCCCTCGTAATATGCGCAACAACACATTGTACCGATGACTCCTGTGAAGTTTCATAGAAATGTGGCAAAGGGGTTGTGAGATGAAGGCCGGACAAGAATGAAATGGCAATTTTAAAAAAAGGGCAATAACTCAACCAAAATTAGGTCAAATTAAACGCCCTAGTAATATGCGCAACTAGACGTTGTACCGATGACTCCTGTGAAGTTTCATATAAATGTGGCAAAGGGGTTGTGAGATGAAGGCCGGACAAGAATGAAATGGCAATTTTAAAAAAAGGGCAATAACTCATCCAAAAGTAGGTCAAATTAAACGCCCTCGTAATATGCACAACTAGACGTTGTACCGATGACTCCTGTGAAGTTTCATAGAAATGTGGCAAAGGGGTTGTGAGATGAAGGCCGGACAAGAATGAAATGGCAATTTTAAGAAAGGGCAATAACTCATCTAAAAGTAGGTCAAATTAAACGCCCTCGTAATATGCACAACAAGACGTTGTACCGATGACTCCTGTGAAGTTTCATAGAAATGTGGCCAAGGGGTTGTGAGATAAAGGCCGGACAAGAAATGTGGACGCCCTGGACAAGAATGAAATGGCAATTTTAAAAAAAGGGCAATAACTCATCCAAAAGTAGGTCAAATTAAACGCCCTCGTAATATGCACAACTAGACGTTGTACCGATGACTCCTGTGAAGTTTCATAGAAATGTGGCAAAGGGGTTGTGAGATGAAGGCCGGACAAGAATGAAATGGCAATTTTAAGAAAGGGCAATAACTCATCGAAAATTAGGTCAAATTAAACGCCCTCGTAATATGCGCAACTAGATGTTGTACCGATGACTCCTGTGAAGTTTCATAGAAATGTGGCCAAGGGGTTGTGAGATAAAGGCCGGACAAGAAATGTGGACGCCCTGGACAAGAATGAAATGGCAATTTTAAAAAAAGGGCAATAACTCATCCAAAAGTAGGTCAAATTAAACGCCCTCGTAATATGCACAACTAGACGTTGTACCGATGACTCCTGTGAAGTTTCATAGAAATGTGGCAAAGGGGTTGTGAGATGAAGGCCGGACAAGAATGAAATGGCAATTTTAAGAAAGGGCAATAACTCATCTAAAAGTAGGTCAAATTAAACGCCCTCGTAATATGCGCAACTAGACGTTGTACCAATGACTCCTGTGAAGTTTCATAGAAATGTGGCCAAGGGGTTGTGAGATAAAGGCCGGACAAGAAATGTGGACGCCCTGACAGACAGACAGACGGACAGACAGACAGACGGACAGACAGACAGACAGACGGCGCAGGCAAAAGCAATATGTCTCCTCCGGAGGGAGGAGACATAATAATTATACTAAAGGCTTTATTTAAAGAGGCAACATAGTTGGGTAAACCCAGTCTTCCCTCTGGGCCTCTGCACCAAGTATTTTCACTATAATATACATTTGACAATACATACAAAGACTCCATTAACCCTTTCCCTCATATAGACGCTTTCTGACGCCTCTGCAGCAGACGGCTTTTTGAAAACATAGTGACAAAATGTTCTCCACTTTTTGTCATAGGTTATCCATTCAATTATGGAGATTTTCTATGTTTTGACAAAATATGTTCAAAGTCGTCTGCTGCAGAATTGTCGTATGAGGGAAAGGGTTAAGAACTGACAATTAATTAAAGGTAACATTTGTGTCCAAAAAAAAGAAAATACATGCATTATCATTTTTAACATAATAAACTAAATTGCATAATTTCCAACAGAGTGCCATGAGTGTCATATAAGAATTTCAAATCTGCACATTGACCCTTTCCCACATACAACAAATCTGAAGAAGATGACTGTAAAATCATCTAGGCAACTATATGGAAAAATCGCTATAAAAGGGAAGTTTAATTATTGAATAGAGTTGAAAACTAGTTAGAAGTGGCAAAAAGAGATATCGCTCATCAAGAACAATGTCTCCAATTGCCACAATGTCTTCAAAAGTAATCTGCTGCAGGGGTGTCAGAAAGCGTTTGTATGTGGTAAAGGGTTAACTAGACCTAAAAGTAGTAATTTGCAGTTATCAGGTTTGAATATCAATGAAATCAGATTTATTAACCCTTTCCCACTTGTAGACGCATTATGACGCATCTGCAGCAGACGACTCTTGAAACCCGCAACCATAAACGCCAAGGATGGCAGCAATTTCTCCTTTTGCCTCAATGTTTTCAACTTTTTTAAATAATATAAATGTTATAATATATGCAGCAGACGGCTTTTTGAAAACATAGTGACAAAAGAAGAAATTGCACAAAACATGCAATTTCTCCTTTTGCCACAATGTTTTCCACTTTTTGTCATAGGTTATCCATCCAATTATAGAGATTTGCTATTCTTTGACAAAATACGTTCAAAGTTATCTGCTGCAGATTTGTTGTATGTGGGAAAGGGTTAAGGGTCAAAACCTACCTTATTTGAACTTTAAACTCTGCCTGTGCAGAATTAATGAACCTCTTTAGAACTTCATTAGGCTGGTAGAATCCAATCAGTATCACTTCTTTCATCCCGTCAACCTTTTAGAACAGAGGAAAATAAATACATGCAGGTTAACCATTTCTCACTTGTAGACGCATTTTGGTGCATCTGCAGCAGACAATGTTTAAAAACATTGTGGGAAAAGGAGAAATTCTCATTTCAATGGCTATACCTCACTAATACTAGAGATTTTCTATATTGTTGCCCAGATGAATTCTAAATCCAAGAGATTTAGACTATGAAATAAAACAGAAAACTCGATAAATTTTATACAACTTTTGTTAAGATTGTATATATCCAGGCAAAAATAATCAAGATTCTTTTTAACCCTTTACTACCTAGTCACATACAGACGATTTTTAACGCTTTTGTGATAGACGACATTTGGAAACATTGTGCCCAATAGAGAAAGTGCTAAAACAATTTTCTTTTGTATTGTCATTTTTGTGACATAGTAATTATGTTGAACTATATTTACAAAGGTGTGATGGTGAAAACGTTGAATGACTAAAACGTCGCATTAATAAACAGAACAAAACGGGAGTATAGGGAAATATATTAAAAGTTAAAGCGTTATACCATAATAAAGCGAGGATATAATGAATTTGTTTGTTGCAGCTTTGAAAATAAATTGCTGTAGAAATTATGAATTTTATACATGTTATTAGTTGTTCTTAAATTTTGTCATCTCCATTATTTAATGTTGTCTTTTTTTGCAGCTGGGACTACGCGTATTAGTAGTTCCTGGTTGCAGCTTTGAACATAAATCGTACGTAACATCCCGTAACCTATATAACTATATTAGATATTATAAACTTTTAAACATACTTAATAACTTATTACTTATACATTGTGTTGTATTCTTTATACTAGTTACACTTTGAAATAACTATTCTATATCATTTTCCATTTCAACGTTTTCACTCCCGTTTTGCTCTGTTTTATTATTTCGACGTTTTAGTCAATCAACGTTATCACTGTAATTCTTTCCAAAGTCATCTGCAGCAGATTTGTTGTTTGTATCGAGGTGTCAAAAATTGTCTCTATTTGGAAAAGGGTTAAGAATATGAGACAAATTACCTGACTTGCAGCATCAATATGATGATAAATCACTGGGAAACCTGCCACGGGAAACAAGGGTTTCGGTGTTTCTAGAGACAAAGGACGAAATCGTGTTCCTGCAAATAAGGATTGCAACTGTCAGTTAGCTTAACACATTTTAATGTCTATTCAAAGTTAACTTTCATATTTTTTTTAAGCTGAAGTTTATCAAAAACATTTTCCTAATATGCATGAGATAACTCTTAAACTGACAAATATGGAAAACATTGCAGAAAAAGGTTATATCACTCATTCAGAGAAAACAAACTGAATCACAAATATCATGAAATTAGCAACTTCAACAGGTATTTTAACATTGTCATATTCAGTTTAACAATCAAAATATCATACAATGACTGAGTTCATTCTGAATGCGATTTTTAACATTGTATTCATTTACAAACAGTGTTAATTCTGACATATCCGGATATGTGTGACGGTCGGAAAGCTGTAACATTTACAACATTAATCAATATGATCGTGTAAAACCGTTGTTACCTTTCATCGGCCCGCCAATCAATATAATTGTTTTTAACATCATCATTAAAGGTTCCACTATACAAAACGACTCAAGAAGACCTTTGGAAACAGCTTGACTACAGAAAACACTGGCTGTTTGTTATGTTGCTTTCGTGTACACTCAGGAAATCGTTGTTGTTGTAGCCGTAACAGTTGTTGTTGTCGTCTTCCAAAGGACAGAGAACACTAAATAGCGCCTCCTTCTTTCAACGGGGAATCATTTTCCATATTTCCCACATTTGCAAATTTTCCAGCCTTATTTATTGAAATAATCTTAGCAAAATAGTAATTGATTTTTTTTCCAATATAATTTGTAACAAATATTTTAAAAGTGCAATGGCAACAGAAGCTAATTGTGTAATTGTGAGATAATAACTTTATTTTTCATTACGTAATAGCAACGTACCAGGGACAATATATGCACGGCCCCTGCACGTACATGGCAAGAGATACTCCGTAATTGAATTTCATATTTTTGGGCTATGAGTTTCCTCCTTTGCACTCAGGGTGAAAACATAACCGGCAGTTATGTAAATTGATCTCTAAATAAACATTTGCGACTGCTGGCATTAACATGTATCTGGGTCCAATTCCACCAATATTACTTAGCGCTACATTAATACTTTTTAAAAAATACTTAAAAGCATATTTCATCATTTTTGTTTCCCTATTATTATATAGAAAATGAATGGTGGAATGTATTGAAGTAATAAATAAGTTGATAACCTAGTGGCCTTTCTATGGAAGCGTTCTAGTGCCACAGTCTGTAATATTTTTGAAAGATATTATCTCCTAATTAGGAGATACTTAGTCCTAATTAGGAGATAATATCTTCTAATTAGGAGATGCTCAGTCCTAATTAGGAGATACTATGGTATAATACGGAGATACTATCTCCTAATTAGGAGATACTAAGTCCTAATTAGGAGTTACTAAGTCCTAATTAGGAGATACTATCTCCTAATTAGGACATACTAAGTCCTAATTATGAGATGCTACGTCCTAATTAGGAGATATTATCTCCTAGTAAGGAGATATTAAGTCCTAATTAAGAGATACTAAGTCATAATTAGGAGATACTATCTCCTAATTAGGAGATATTAAGTCCTAATTAGGATATATTAAGTCCTAATTAGGAGACACTAAGTCATAATTAGGATATACTAAGTCATAATTACGAGAAACTTGGTATACTAAGTCATAATTAGGAGACAATAAGTCATAATTAGGAGATACTAAGTCATAATTATGAGATACTAAGTCATAATTATGAGAAACTTAGTATCTCCTTATTAGGAGATAGTATATCCTAATTAGGAGTTAGTAACTTAGTATCTCCTAATATATGACTTAATATATTCTAATTAGGACTTAGTATCTCCTAATTAGGAGATAATATCTCTCACAAATATTACAGACTGTGGCACTTGGACGCTTCCATACCTTTCTGTCTAACAATACTTATTAAGAAATCAAAATTGATGAAATATGCTTTTACGTGTTTAAGTTTTACTTATCGCTAAGTAAGGTTGGTGGAACTGGACTCTGAAATGACGTTTTTGATCAAACAGAACTTCCTGTCTGTATATAATATCGTTGAAATTATGGAAAGCCGGCACACATATAAATGGGTAATGCAAACTGCTTCTTGCTAACTGCGAAATGCTTCTGGCTGAATGCTTTATGCGACATTCAAAATGGGATATGCCTTTTTGCTACATTGCATTCTTTCGCTAGTATTTAAAGTAACACTTGCCTTTTTTAGTATCATAGAGGGCAAAGTTTCGTGCAATAAAATAAAAACATTTGTCGCTTCTGCCTTTCGGGTATATCCTCAGACTTTTGCACCAAATTGTCGTCATCGCCATGGAAACTGCATGCAACTCTAGTGGTGCGACTCTACCACAACAGAGTCCGGTAGATGACCCTGAACTGGAATTAGGAATTTCCCATAAAGCATTCCACATAAAACATTTCATAAAAGGCATATCGCATAGAGCATTTCTTATAACGCAAACGCATTTAGCATTACGTAAAACGCATTTATTTACTTACATTTACATGTTTAGCAAAACACATTTAACATAACGCAAAACGCATGTATCAAACAGCATAGTGTATTTCGCAAAACGCATAGCATGCCGGCTTTTCTTTACTATTGTAGCCTTTTCGGGAGTTACATATTATTTAGTCTTCAAAACTGTCCATATCGCCCGTCTTGGATATTTCATGGAATGACTCCTTGTTTTATAAGCATTCGATAATCGCTACGTGGCCCTGAATTGGAAATACGCATTTCCCACATAAAACATATGACTAACGGAATATCACATAGCATAACGCAAATCGCATAAAGGAAACAGCATAGTGCATTTCGCAATTCGCAAAACGCATGGCGTGCCAGCTACGTAACATAAGACATTACAAGATTCGGCACAAAATGAGAAATCGAGCTTCAGAAATTGTCACCAGAAAAAACCCGAGATCAGTCAGTGCTTTCTATTGATAAATATTCAGAGCTCTAGTTCGGCCAACTTTATGTTTAAAAAAATATTATTTGAATTCCTTACCCTATGGTGTGGGTATTTGGATAAGAAAATGCCGATATTGTGGCGAAAGT
This sequence comes from Serripes groenlandicus, assembly GCA_031761405.1. Taxonomy (NCBI): domain Eukaryota; kingdom Metazoa; phylum Mollusca; class Bivalvia; order Cardiida; family Cardiidae; genus Serripes; species Serripes groenlandicus. The sequence goes on from JASEVX010000012.1 coordinate 45,770,244, forward strand.
AGCAGTTTTCGTAGTTGTCTTTAACTTAATTTCCTGAATGTCTCACCTCCGATGTTCCGAGAATTGGAACAGGTTAACGAAGAAAGATACATGGTATCGCAAGGCCCTGGAACCTGGTCTGAAGCTTGCCATTACCCTCCGGTACCTGGCTTCCGGAGAGAACTACAGAGGACTTATGTACGGAATCAGAGTGCCACACAACACCATCAGCCTCCTTATACAAGACGTTTGTCAGGCCATCATTGATGAGTACAGTGATGAAGTGATAGCATGTGCTACAACTCATGCTGAATGGCGAATCGCTGCACAACATATTGGAGCTCGGTGGAATTTCCAACATGCCTATTGGAGCAATAGTCGGAAAAACATATCGCTATCAAAGCTCCGAAAAACATTGGGTCTCTTTACTACAACTACAATGGTTTCTTTCCGATCTTGTTGCTTGGTATTGTTGACGCAGATTACAAGTTTCTCTGTGTAGATGTTGGAGTTGATGGGTCAGCAGCCGATACACAAGTATTCAATTCTTGTCACTCGACAGTGGGTTTATAAAAACAAAATCTACAGGAGACCTGATGCAAATATGCGAACCCAAAATCAACACAACCTTGCCAGAACTCGTAGCAATGTCGAGTTAATGTCGTAGAGAAGTTGAAGACAAGTCATGCAAACGTGTCGGGCGCACGTTGAGCATGAACGAGTTTCTTACACGGCGAGAAGCGACGACACGTGACGACATGTCCTCCACACGTGTCTTCGACATCTGTACGAGATGAAAACTCGCACGACAACTTTAAACCGTTTAACATATTCGCCGCATTTTGCCGAGTACTGGCGACATTGGGATAGACGAAAAGACATTCACTCGACATGTACAGATATGAGTTCTACACGACAACCGAAGAGTTATGGTGAGTTATAACTCGCCACAACTCGTGGACCAAACTCGCAAATGTGACCGAACATTAAAGTGTAGGTCACAATATCACGATTTAATGGTTATGAGTTTCCACGAGTGCTGGTGAGTTATGACTCGCCAAAATTTCCGCGAGTTTCTGATAGTTTTTGATGATAGGGACATCGGTTTGACTCCTGTTCGAATTTTCTACCACATTGCTACGAGAATAGTACGATAATCTTGTTTTAACACGAGTTCAGAAAGAAATAACACCTCGCGACGGGCGATTTCCTTTTGGCGGGGCTAAACTATGACTGCCGGATTTTTAATCATGACAACTGAGATCGATTTGCTTTGTACTCACCTGACAAAACAAGAAGATAATAATTAAACCCTTATCCTGCCCTGCATGACTTTAACCCTCTCCCACATACATAACACTTGCAGCAGACGATTTTGGAAGCATTAAGTAAAAACTGGGGAATATCCCTGTAATTGAAAGGTATTGAAAGTTATATAATTGAATATTGAAAACATTGTGGCAAAAGGGGAAATTGCTCATTATGAGAACATTTTCATTTTGTCTTAATGTTTTCAAAGTAAAGGTCAGTGCTGCAGAACTGCAGAGGCATTCGTGCAATTTTAGTTTACTAATAATCTGTGTATTAAGAAATCGTTTATTCATTCAAAATTGGTAGTAATGGCTGTCCTCCTTGGCGCTCAGGGTTGCGGGGTTAGCATTACGACTGACTGGCTGGTGTCAGCATAAATGGACAAGTAGTTCTGGTAAAATACCCAGGAAACGCCGTAAATAACTGAACAATTGTTTAAAGCGGCGTAAAACACCACAAAAACAATCGTATATTAAAGGAAAAAAATGAAAAACAGTATTCACCAATTTGCAGAAATTCAGCAGGATAAGCGTTAGAAAAAGGGTCGATTTGTGTCACCTGATGATCTACAAATAACTGATTTCCGCGTCTATCATAGCGAACAGTGGGGGGTTATCAATTCACCGGAGTTATAGTAATTATTCCATGATTGGAAGGCCGGAAATTACGACGATCGTCTCTTTGTGAATTCACGGAACATCATTCGGAGATTAGAAATCGTTCGACTAGTTCCGTAATAAGAAATGACGTCCATTGGCTCTTTCGTGACTTCACGGAACATCATTCGGAGATTAGAAATCATTCGACTAGTATCGTAATAGGAATTGACTCTTTCGTGACTTCAGAAATCATCTTCCGGAGAAATGATGTAATACGGCTAGTTCATGGTAAACTTTTTGGATATGAGCTCAAATGTTTTATATACATTGTAAACCAAACGCACAGTTGATATGTATTTACATATCAATACATATGTCCATATATTCAAAGACCTAATATTTGAATAGTAGGTCTTTGATATGTTACATACGTAAACAAGAAAAGGCAATCAATTGACTCTAAAGCAACAGTTTTCAATATTTTCGTGAATTGAACTATCGTAATCTATCGGGGGAATTCCACGTAACGAGTTCTCGCAAACTATCGGAGAGTCCCGTCGTTTGGAATGTTCGGAAACTATCGGTTTTTGTTGTCAGGGAACACTGACAGCGAACTTGTTGTTTCGCTGTGGAAAAAAAACCGTGTCGCTCTTTCGCTTCAATCATTACATTATTGGATCGAACTGGTGAGAGGTTTTATAGAACGATTTGTGAAACATGGAATTATTTGTACATCTCCAATATTTGATGGGAATTATTTTGTTCGCATTCATTGGTGAGTATCTTTGTATAATAGTTCTGACTTTATATCGAACGTTCATTTATATATGCTGTGCACCCTTTCTGACGTTCAACAAATATGCAGCAGATGACTTTGAAAACATATTGGCAAAATAATGGTTAATCTATATATATGGAAAGTTTAATTATTTAAAGGAGTTGAAAACATTGTGGCAAAAGGAGAAATTACTTTTCAAAAGTTTTCTGCTGCAGAGGCGCGAGAAAGCGCCTGTATGTGGTAAAGGGGTTAACCCTATAGAGTACACTCGCGTTAACTCGGCTGATTTCCTGGAACGGATACGTCTTTGGAAAACATTGTATCAGCAGTTCTGAATTCTCAAACGAGTAAGAGGAGTTTGAAACACTGATGCACTGTTTTCGAAGTAATAGTCTATCACTGACTTGATTTCCATAATACACATCTACGTATCGACGAATTAAGACGCTGACAATACATACTTGAATTAAACCTTTCCCTCTTACAACACATCTACAGTATACGACTTTGAATACATCTAGACACAATATGGAAACTCTCTATGTGTGACAAAAAACACCTTATTGAATAACGTTGAACACATTGAAGTAAAAGCAGAAATTGCTTAGTATACGCAGTTTGTTCCCTTTTCCACAATGTCTTGAAGGATCGCTACTGCATGCAGTGGTGTCAGAAAGCGGTTGCATATATATACATCAATCACTGGATCACGTCGATAACTCGAGATCATTTCTCTGGATACCTTTTCAATTTCCGAGTTGTAGCAAGACCGTTTTATATCATTGTTATCTTTAACCTCATTTACCATTTTATGAGTCGTCTGCTTTGAAAATAGTTTAAGAAAAATGTGTAACGCGTAAAAAATTGTACGTATGGTTTTGTTACAGACTTTAAATAATGTGTAACGCGTAGAAAATTGTACGTATGGTTTTGTTACAGAGTTTAAATAATGTGTAACGCGTAGAAAATTGTACGTATGGTTTTGTTACAGAGTTGAAATAATGTGTAACGCGTAGAACATTGTAAGTATGGTTTTGTTACAGAGTTGAAATAATGTGTAACGCGTAGAAAATTGTACGTATGGTTTTGTTACAGAGTTGAAATAATGTGTAACGGGTAGAACATTGTAAGTATGGTTTTGTTACAGAGTTGAAATAATGTGTAACGCGTAGAACATTGTAAGTATGGTTTTGTTACAGAGTTGAAATAATGTGTAACGCGTAGCAAATTGTAAGTATGGTTTTGTTACAGAGTTGAAATAATGTGTAACGCGTAGAAAATTGTAAGTATGGTTTTTTCTTACAGAGTTAAAATAGTATGGGGGAAAGTGAAATTGCTCGGATTGAGCAACTGTTCATTCATCCTCATTTTTATTTTCAAAACTCGTATGTTGTATATATAGCGTCAGAAGACGTCTGTATTAGAGAAATACTTAAACAGTCGTCATCATGGAAAGTAATATGTGAGCCGTTCCGCCAGAAAACCAACATTGTGGAATCTGCGTAAAGTATCGACCCAGATCATCCTAAGCATGCCACGCAGGCTTACCCGGATAGAAACTTTTCGCCTCTTGTGGATTTTCTGTTTCAGGAATCATAACTCCATACCTCTATCCCCTTAAGGCGGAATGTGTCGATCCGGATCAGTCTGCGCGGACTGCGCAGGCTGATCTGGATCGATGCATTACGCAGAGGCCACACTGTTGGTTTTCTCGCGAGACGGCTCATGTGTAGGTGTAATTGTCACATCTGCCAAATTGAAAGCTCGGTTTTGATACATTGCTGAAAATGGAGCTGTCCTTAGTACCTCGAAATGGCCTGAAGTAAAGAACCCAACATTATTCGTTATCGGGGAGTTTTAGGTATACGACATAGTTTTAGTTTGAATTTATTTCACTGGTAGTTAAATGTTATAGGCTCTAACAAATATTAGTATGCTGGGTTATATAGAGACCGAGATCTATACCTAGAGGTAATAGTATATACCGGTACTAGTATTAAGCCGTCTCCACATACAGTAATTATGCAGCAGGCGACTTTGAACACAAATAAGCAACAATATAGAAATGCTCTATAAAGGATTGATTGATTGATTGATTGGGGTTTATCGCCGTTTTTAACAATTTCTCAGTCATATCACGGCGGCCAGTTCACCTACTCATGTGTTTCCTAGTTTTCGCACACCAGTACTCCACACAACAATCTTCCCAAGCAACTGGCTGCTTTTCCACATATACTTAGCCCATTGGTGGAAGACGAATGACGCATGTCGCAATGACTTTTGTCAAACGTCGAAAAGAAAGTTGGCCGAGCCGGGATTCGAACTCACAACCACTGGATTGACAACCCGCCTCTATAAAGGAAAGTATAATCATTGGAAAAGAGGAGTAATTTCCATGTTGTAAAGTTTGCAATTCGGCTTCTACAGCTGTGTTAAAGTGTGTCTATATAATGGACAGGGTAAAACGACTGGAGAGGATATCGAGGGCTTGGCGTGAAACGGTTGTAACTAAAAACCTATTTTGAGATCCCTGGTTTAGGGGCAATTTTGACCCCTTTGTAAACAATGCAAATTTAGGTGCCATTGCTCAGAACGAGCAATGGCACCTAAATTTTCATTGTTTACCAAAAAAAAAAATGATTTAACGCTTATAAAGAATTTATGGCGAGGTGATTAACCTTGGTAAAAAAATATATCAATTTTAGTTACAACCGTTTCACGGCAAGCCCTCGATCTGAGAACCTGCTCTCTTAGAGCAATTCTTTGTATTCCCACTATATTTTTAAAAGTCGTCGGCTTCAAAGAAAACAAAAGTTGATTGTGTCAGAGAAAAGGTTCAACGATTGTATCTTAATCTTGTAAATGTTTTCTACTCAATTCAATATTTGATATTTCTTATTATAGAAAATTTCCTTATTCGATGATGATGTTTTCAAAGTCGACTGTTGCATATTTGATGTACGTGGGAAAGGGCTTTTCGTTCGCCGTCAAGTCGTATTAACCTTTTTCCAACATGCTGGTACATACGTATCTAGACAAACATGTGGACACTCTCTGTAAATGAAATACTTTTTGTTGGATAGAGTTGAACCATTGTGGCAAATTAAGAAATTGCAATTTCCTCCTTTCACCACAATGATTTCAAAAGTCGTCTAATGCAGATGCGTCGACATGACTTTGTAAGTGGAAAAGGGATAACAAGCATCCCCGAGAAAAGGTCTGACTGTGTTTAACCGTTAATTATCTTTAATTCTCCAATGGTCAGGCTTTCGATGACTCGGCTCGAATGACGGTTTTTTTTCTGCACGGGGAGGAAAAACAGTATACGAATCATCACTCACGGCTCCATATCATAAACTCAACTTCAATTTACGGTGCAATTTATCTGTTCATCACGTGCCGACAAAGGAATCTATTTAACTTGCTATATATTGCTGTTTGATATTTGATTTTCAGGGAATGTGATAAGTTCTTGTTTGAAGAGTAAGATATGATGAACAATACATACAAGAGCGTTTTTGAAGATCAATATTAACCTTGATCCCGCGGGATTCCTACAGCTGCTATCATGACCAATGTGTTTTGACTTGTTTTTTTTAGGACTTTTAATACACAATGCTTTATAAATAGTGAACAATGTAGACCAAAATAAGAATGCACGAGTGTCCGCATTGTTTGAAAATGGAGTTTAAAGTCGAGCATTCCGTAAAAAGCAAACGCTGTTTCAGGCGGCACATACAGTGCTAAGTAAATGTTATTTAAGGCGGCACATATCGTGATAAGCAAAAATAAACGTTATTTAAGGCGGCGCTTATTGAGGCACATACCGTGATAAATAAACGTTATTTAAGGCGTCACATACCATGATAAGCAAACACAAACTTTATTTAAGGCGGCCCTTATAGTGATAAGCAATCGTTATTTAAGGCGGCACATGCCGTGATAAGCAAACGTTATTCAAGGCGGCACATGCTGTGATAAGCAATCGTTATTTAAGGCGGCACATGCTTTGATAAGCAAACGTTATTCAAGGCGGCACATACCATGATTATCAAAAACAAACGTTATTTAAGGCGGCGCATACCGTGCTAAGCAAACATTATTAAAGGCGGCACATACTGTGATAAGCAAACGTTATTATGACGGCACATACTGTGCTAAGTAAACAGTGTTTAATGCGTTGCACACCTTGATAAGTAAACCTTATTAGACGGCACATACCGTGATAAGCAATCGTTATTTAAGGCGGAACATACTGTGATAAGCAAACGTTATTAAAGGCGGCACATACTGTGATAAGCAAACGTTATTTAGACGGCACATACTGTGATAAGTAAACAGTGTTTAATGCGGTGCACACCTTGATAAGTAAACCTTATTAGACGGCGCATACCGTGATAAGCAATCGTTATTTAAGGCGGCACATACTGTGATAAGAAAACGTTATCAAAGGCGGCACATACTGTGATAAGCAAACGTTATTTAGACGGCACATACTGTGATAAGTAAACAGTGTTTAATGCGGTGCACACCGTGATAAGTAAACCTTATTAGACGGCACATACCGTGATAAGCAATCATTATTTAAGGCGGAACATACTGTGATAAGCAAACGTTATTAAAGGCGGCACATACTGTGATAAGCAAACGTTATTTAGACGGCACATACTGTGATAAGTAAACAGTGTTTAATGCGGTGCACACCTTGATAAGTAAACCTTATTAGACGGCGCATACCGTGATAAGCAATCGTTATTTAAGGCGGCGCATACTGTGATAAGCAAACGTTATTAAAGGCGGCATATACTGTGATAAGCAAACGTTATTTAGACGGCACATACTGTGATAAGTAAACAGTGTTTAATGCGGTGCACACCTTGATAAGTAAACCTTATTAGATGGCGCATACCGTGATAAGCAATCGTTATTTAAGGCGGTGCATACCATCATAAGCAAATCTTTTTAAAGTCGGCACATACCATGATAAGCAAACTTTGTTTTAGGCTGCGCATATCGTGATACGTATACGTTTATTGAGGCGGCGCCTACCATGATAAGCAAATCAATTTTAAGGCGGTATATACCGTGATAAGCAAATCTATTTTAAGGCGGTGTATACCGTGATAAGTACACGTTGTTTTAAGGCGGCACATTCCGTGATAAGCAAACGTTGTTTTAAGGCGACACATTCCGTGATAAGCAAACGTTGTTTTAAGGCGGCACATTCCGTGATAAGCAAACGTTGTTTTAAGGCGACACATTCCGTGATAAGCAAACGTTGTTTTAAGGTGGCACATTCCGTGATAAGCACACGTTGTTTTAAGGCGGCACATTCCGTGATAAGCAAACGTTGTTTTAAGGCGGCACATTCCGTGATAAGCAAACGTTGTTTTAAGGCGGCACATTCCGTGATAAGCAAACGTTGTTTTAAGGCGGTATATACCGTGATAAGCAAACGTTGTTTTAAGGCGGCACATTCCGTGATAAGCAAACGCTGTTTAAGGCCGCACATTCCGTGATAAGCAAACGTTGTTTTAAGGCGGCACATTCCGTGATAAGCAAACGTTGTTTTAAGGCGGCACATTCCGTGATAAGCAAACGCTGTTTTAAGGCGGCACATTCCGTGATAAGCACACGCTGTTTTAAGGCGGCACATTCCGTGATAAGCAAACGTTGTTTTAAGGCGGCACATTCCGTGATAAGCAAACGTTGTTTTAAGGCGGCACATTCCGTGATAAGCAAACGTTGTTTTAAGGCGGCACATTCCGTGATAAGCAAACGTTGTTTTAAGGCGACACATTCCGTGATAAGCAAACGCTGTTTAAAGACTTCACGTGTAGCGGAATACGGGTTTATCTCGTATAGGACGAGGCCAAAAGACCCCAAAACATTACGAATTGATGGTCTCGTCTAAACTCGTAAATTCAATCTTTAACTCGTTCACCGATATACCGGTTATGTGACGTGGTTAAAAACAAATCTCAAATTAATGGGTGATGCCATCCGTATAAAGCCATATAAATATTATTTTCATTGCCGTGAACTCGAACCGGCTTTACTAGTACTTCACTGTATTTCCGTATTACGTCCTATAGACGCTTTCTGACGCCTCTGCAGCAGAAGGCTTTTTGAAAACATAGGGACAAAAGAAGAAATTGCACAAAACGTGCAATTTCTCCTTTTGCCACAATGTTTTCCACTTTTTGTCATAGGTTATCCATTCAATTATGGAGATTTTCTATGTTTTGACGAAATACGTTTAAAGTCGTCTGCTGCAGAATTGTCGTATGAGGGAAAGGGTTAAGATACAACGTGGGACCTGATTGAAGATCTGTTATATAGACTAGCTTTCATTTTACTAAAACACCACCTTTGTTAAAAATAGCAGAATGTGCGTCTGTCCTTGTGTGAAGAAAAATAGCGAAGTTTTATTCAACTAGAAATATATTTGGGGTTAATTGGGCTAAAAGTACTAATATTTCACACTTGGCCTGGTTGAAAATTCATACAGTAGCATAGTTACCCTGTGCATACGTACACATAGTCTCACAAGAGCCTTGTGTCACGTGTACATTAAGTAAGTGTAATTTCTGACGAAGATCTAGTCGACTATTCCCTCTGGTTATCCTGAAAACCGGATCGGCCTCGGTGGTGTAGTGGCAACATATGACCGAACAAACAAACAAATAGGTCTACTGAATACCCGTTTCGGAAATAGCCGAATCAGGCCCGATTCTTCTGCATACCCGATCGGCTTTGGTGGTGTAGTGGCAGAATATGACCAAAACAAACAAACAAACAGGTCTACTGAATACCCGTTTCGGAAATAGCCGAATCAGGCCCGATTCTTCTGCATACCCGATCGGCTTCGGTGGTGTAGTGGCAGAATATGACCAAAACAAACAAACAAACAGGTCTACTGAATACCCGTTTCGGAAATAGCCGAATCAGGCCCGATTCTTCTGCATACCCGATCGGCTTCGGTGGTGTAGTGGCAGAATATGACCAAAACAAACAAACAAACGGGTCTACTGAATACCCGTTTCGGAAATAGCCGAATCAGGCCCGATTCTTCGGCATACCCGATCGGCTTCGGTGGTGTAGGGTATAAACTGACCAACCAAACACTCAAGTCTACTGAATGCCTGTTCCACCGAAACTCGTTAAGTCGACGTCTTTTTTCCGGAAATAGTCCGGTCGGGCCCGATTGCGGTACTACATATGACGTGACTACGTATAATAGCTCGGCTAAACGATTGCAAGAAATTGATACAGAATAAACAAAAAACTGTTCTCTCAAAATCCAATATCAAAGTAAAGATGACAAAGACCATTTATTATTTTCATAAAACGTTTGTATTGTTCCACATCCGTGTCAATATTGACACATCATCTTTAAACGTTTTAGCCGCGCCTGGCAAATCGGTGTCTTATAGAATCTCTGTAACGGCATTACATGTATATAGGTAAATTGTCGGAGAACTAATGGGGCTGAAGTTGTATTAGCTTGAAGAGAGATGTTGATTGATTGATTGATTGATTGATTGGGGTTTAACGCCGTTTTAACAATTTCTCAGTCATATCACGGCGGCCAGTTCACCTACTCATGTGTATCCTGGTTTTCTCACACCAGTACTCCACACAACAATCTTTCCAAGCAACTGGCTGCTTTTCCACGTAGACTTAGCCCATTGGTGGAAGACGAATGACGCATGTTGCAATGACTTTTGTCAAACGTCGGAAAGAAAGTTGGCCGAGCCGGGATTCGAACTCACAATCCCCTGGATTGACAGCCCGCGTCGTTACCGACTGAGCTACCGGGACTCGACTTGAAGAGAGATGTATCTAGGGTCAAATTACGCGTAGACGGTCAGTTGATGCTCTAGTGAGACTTTGTGGAAGTATATCGAGGGCTTGGCGTGAAACGGTTGTAACTTTAAATCTATTTTAAAAACCCTGGTTTAGGGGCAATTTTGACCCCTTTGTAAACAACGCAAATTTAGGTGCCATTGCTCAGAACGAGCAATGGCACCTTAATTTCCATTGTTTACCAAGAAAAAGGATTTAACGCTTATAAAGACTTTATGGCGAGGTAAGTAAACTTGGTAAAAAAAATCGTTTCACGCCAAGCCCTCGATATGCTTGCCAGAGTGTCCATTGCCGACGATGCATTATGACCCCGGATCGCTAGACGCGGCACTTTTATTTTAAATGGTAGTTGTCCGCTTTGAAATGATCCGGGGTGATAATGTTAGCAGTCCTCTATGAAAACCATCATTAGAGTATTTATTAAAAAGTGTAGATAAAACATCAGCTTGTTCATCCACGTGAATTGATCCAATTAGATACTGATTATCAGAGGTAATTCGAAACCTTCTATAACTAATTGTCGAACAGTGATGATTCCGGTGAGGCTGTGCGGACGCGCAGGTTAATCTGGATACATTGGTAACAGACGTCTTAAAGTCGGGTTTCACAGAGAACCCATCATGTAATGTCTGGATAAACATTGGTCACAGATGTCTTAAAGTCAGGTTTCACAGAGCACCCATCATTAATGTCTGGATAAACATTGGTCACAGACGTCTTAAAGTCCGGTTTCACAGAGCATCCATCATGTAATGTCTGGATAAACATTTGTCACACACGTCCTAAAGTCGGGTTTCACAGAGCACCCCCATTATGTAATGTCGGATAAATATTGGTCACAGACCTCTTAGAGCATCCATCATGTAATGTTGGATAAACATTGGTCACAGACCTCTTAGAGCATCCATCATGTAATGTCTGGATAAACATTGGTCACAGACCTCTTAGAGCATCCATAATGTAATGTTGGATAAACATTGGTCACAGACCTCTTAGAGCATCCATCATGTAATGTCTGGATAAACATTGGTCACAGACGTCTTAAAGTCTGGTTTTACAGAGCACCCATTATGTAATGTCTGGATAAACATTGATCACAGACGTCTTACAGTCTGGTTTCACAGAGCACCCATCATTACTATTGGATAAACATTGGACACAGACGTCTTAAAGTCGGGTTTCACACAGCACCCATCATGTAATGTCTGGATACACATTGGTCACAGACGTCTTAAAGTCGGGTTTCATAGAGCACCCATCATTACTGTTGGATAAACATTGGTCACAGACGTCTTAAAGTCGGGTTTCACACAGCACCCATCATGTAATGTCTGGATAAACATTGGTCACAGACGTCTTAAAGTCGGGTTTCACAGAGCACCCATCATTAATGTTGGATAAACATTGGTCACAGACGTCTTAAAGTCGGGTTTCACAGAGCACCCATCATTAATGTTGGATAAACATTGGTCACAAACGTCTTAAAGTCGGGTTTCACAGAGCACCCATCATTAATGTTGGATAAACATTGGTCAAAGATGTCTTAAAGTCAGGTTTCACAGAGCACCCATCATTAATGTCTGGATAAACATTGGTCACAGACGTCTTAAAGTCTGATTTCACAGAGCACCCATCATGTAATGTCTGGATAAACATTGGTCACAGACGTCTTAAAGTCTGGTTTCACAGAGCACCCATCATTAATGTTGGATAAACATTGGTCACGGACGTCTTACAGTCGGGTTTCACACAGCACCCATCATGTAATGTCTGGATAAACATTGGTCACAGACGTCTTAAAGTCGGGTTTCACACAGCACCCATCATGTAATGTCTGGATAAACATTGGTCCCAGACGTCTTACAGTCGGGTTTCACACAGCACCCATCATGTAATGTCTGGAGAATTTGAAGTCTGATTTTAATGCAGAGTTCATATCATTGTTGGAAAAGAGGACATTCTCATAAAGAGTTAGTTAATTATGCAAGGTTTTGGCCTGAACACAAAAGACACAGTGAGATAACACCCGGTTTAACTCACTGCATTAAAATAGCTACGAGTAAATTGGCGGCTTGAAAACAGTACAGTTTTTGCAAACAATGCAAATCCAGGCGAGTCAGCTCGTAACGAGCTGTCTCACCTGAAATCAGCATTATTTGCCTTTTATTTATCAAAATAGTTCAAACGTTTATAACATGAGAAATGGAGATGCCCAATTTTGAACATGGAAGAGTCTACTCTAAACAATTCGGCGCTGAAAGAGTTAAATGTTCAGCCAGTAAAATCAAACATAAAATAACAAAATAAATGCCTCGTTTTTGTGAGACACTACACGTTTTCGTCAGTTGCTAAGACTTAAAACGTTCTAAATTGATGAAGAACAACAGTTACTATTCAACGCGATAACTATCGAGTATTTTAGTATCGGAAATAAAAGAGCGCAACCTGATACAGAGACGTTAACCCTTTCCCTCATAGGACGATTCTGCAGCGGACGACTTTGTACATATTTTGTCAAATAATGGAAAATCTCTATAATTGAATGGATAACCTATGACTACAAGTGGAAAACATTGTGGCAAAAGGAAAAATTGCTCGTTTTGAGCAATTTCTTCTTTTGTCACTATGTTTTCAAAAAGCCGTCTGCTGCAGAGGCATCAGAAAGCGTCTTTATGAGGGAACGGCTTAATATAAGTACTCGACTTTACCCCTCCCACATACGGGCTCTTTCCGAAAGCCTCTGTAACAGACGACTTTTGGAACATAGTGTCCAAAGAAGTAATTGCTCATGGTGAGCGATTTCTCCTTTTGCCACAATGTTTTCAACTTGTGTTGAATAGTAACACATTCATGTATAGAGCTTTTCCCTATTTTGTCTACACGTTTCCAAAGTCGTCTGCTGCAGAATGACTGTTTGCGGGAGAAAAGGTAATTTGTCTTAATTAATATTGATCAACCAGTGCGTCCGATGTTCACCACATACAATGGTGGTTTATATGATCGACGCCTATATCCGAAAATATCTGAGCAGCGACCTTATTGAGCATGTCTGAGCAGCGACCTTATTGAGCATGTCTGAGCAGCGACCTTATTGAGCATGTCTGAGCAGCGACCTTATTGAACATGTCTGAGCAGCGACCTTATTGAACATGTCTGAGCAGCGACCTTATTGAGCATGTCTGAGCAGCGACCTTATTGAACATGTCTGAGCAGCGAACTTATTGAGCATGTCTGAGCAGCGACCTTATTGAGCATGTCTGAGCAGCGACCTTATTGAGCATGTCTGAGCAGCGACCTTATTGAGCATGTCTGAGCAGCGACCTTATTGAGCATGTCTGAGCAGCGACCTTATTGAACATGTCTGAGCAGCGACCTTATTGAGCATGTCTGAGCAGCGACCTTATTGAGCATGTCTGAGCAGCGACCTTATTGAGCATGTCTGAGCAGCGACCTTATTGAACATGTCTGAGCAGCGACCTTATTGAGCATGTCTGAGCAGCGACCTTATTGAATATGTCTGAGCAGCGACCTTATTGAGCATGTCTGAGCAGCGACCTTATTGAACATGTCTGAGCAGCGACCTTATTGAACATGTCTGAGCAGCGACCTTATTGAGCATGTCTGAGCAGCGACCTTATTGAACATGTCTGAGCAGCGACCTTATTGAGCATGTCTGAGCAGCGACCTTATTGAACATGTCTGAGCAGCGACCTTATTGAGCGACGTTATTAACTTATTATCTATCCCTGTAGGAATCCGCCGTGGCCGAGTGATTTGCGTCGTTCATTGGGAACCGGTATACCGGGCGTCCCGGATTCGATCCTCAGTCGCTGCTCAACGGTTATGGTGGAGTGCCCTTGGGCAACGCACATCTCCTAGCCTAGTACTGGTTTATGTATCCAGGGATCATGAATAAGTGAACTGTCGCCGTGATTTGACTGAAATAATGTTGAAAACGGCGTAAAAACCCAATAAGATAATCTCTAAATTGATGTTAACCCTTTCCCTCATATAGACGCTTTCTGACGTCTCTGCAGCAGACGGCTTTTTGAAAACATAGCGACAAAAGAAGAAAACGAGCAATTTCTCCTTTTGCCACAATGTTTTCCACTTTTAGTCATAGGTTATCCATTCAATTATAGAGATTTTCTATTTTTTGACAAAATATGTTCAAAGTCGTCTGCTGCAGAATTGGTGTATGAGGGAAAGGGTTAAACACCGAGACGTCCGATGCTCAACAGCAAAGTGAAGGGTGTTACAACAGCTTTGTATTGTTCTGAAACAACTGAACTGTTCCATATTCGATCTATATTCTGAGTAATATTGATAAATCATTAATGTGTTCTGTTTGTTTCTCTGTTTGCCTGTTATATAAAGAGCATATATATATATATAGATATATAGGTGAACTAGCTTTCTGCGTGCATAATTCATTACCTGAAATTTTGTTTTTAGCCCTTGACTGCGAATAATATTTGAGTGTTGTCCGCTTCGAAAACCTGGCCGTTCCGCGAGAAAACCAGCATTGTGGACGTAAAATTTCGACCCAGATCAGCCTAAGCATGCCGCTAAGGCTAATCCGGGCAGACACTTTTCGACTCCTGTGGATTTTCTGTTTAAGGAATCATTACTCTCACTCTATACATTTATCCCCCTGAGACGGAAAGTGTCAGCCCGGATTAGCCTGCGCGGACTGCGCTAGCTGATCTGGGTCGATTCATTACGCAGCATTCATAATGTTGGTTTTCTCGTCGACCGGCTCATATATTAAAGTTTAAAGCATGGTAGGTAATGAAAACGTTCTAAGCAATATCCCCTTTTCCCAGATTTTGCCAAATGTCGTCTGCTGCTTGAGATATCAGACGTCGCCTGATGAAGCAAACTAGAAATATTAATTTCGGATAACAGTTTGAAACGTTGTGGGTAAAAGATGGAGTCTAACACAATACGTCAATTATTCTATTACATTATATTCGTTATGTTTTGAAGGGTCGTTGGTAGCAGAGCCATCAAATGTCGTTTGTGTCAATTAAAAATGGCCGACAATTTATAACGTATTTTTACAAAGGATTACGCAGAAATATCAATTCAATTCAATCCGTTATTGGCAAATATCGACAACATTTTTCTATGGCCATTTACAAAGTGGAAGAATATGACTAAGACAAAAGTAAATAAATATATAACCATACAGTATGTCAGATAAATAATATTTAGTATATTAAATGAAAAAGGTTAACAGTAAGAATAGGGAACAGCAACAAGCTTTATTACATCATCGCGAGATTTCGAAACTGGGTGTCCCGGGTTCGATCCCCAGTCGCGGCACTACGGTCATGGCGGAGTGCCCTTGGGCAAGGCACATTTTCTAGCCTAGTACTGGTTTGTTTACCCAGGGATCATGAATAAGTGAACTGTCGCCGTGATATAACTGAAATATTGTTGAAAGCGGCGTAAAACCCCAATAAATAAATAAATAAATAAATAAATACATCATCGCGAATAGAATACAGTGGCTTCGAAAGAATGTTGTGTAAGTACTGGTGTAGGAAAGCCAGGAAAACATGGGTAGGTGCACTGACCGCCGTGATATGACCAAAGCTGTTGAAAGCGGCGTTAAACTCCAAACAAACAAACAAACAAAAGCGAATAGAATAACCTTCTGAAATATATCGACATAGATTTATTAATACTTTCTGTTTTGAACTTGACAGTAATTAAATTTACAAATATTGGGTCATTGCATATTACCCAGATGATTTTTCTGATAACTGAATATTTTAGACAACATAAAAGAAAATGATATTCATTTTCGATAAGTATAATCAATGGATTGTATTCTGATGAATTCCAAACAAAACCTGCATGCTCTATCCTTATCCAGTAACTACACAACATCATTAACGCATGCAATGTACAAAACAGTTAATTGTTAACCCTTTCCCACATACAATAAATCTGCAGCAGACGACTTTGATATCTTGAAGGCGAAAATCTGGAAATAAATGAAGGTAAAATTACTGAAGAAAGTAGAAAACGTTGTAGCAAATGGAGAAATTGCTATTTTTTTTCTCAAAACACGTCTGCTGCGGAGGCGTCAGCAAGCTTCTGTATGTGGGAAAGGGTTAATATTTAAGATTGAGATTTGAGTAAGGTTTATCCGCGTATTGAAATATATAAATGACAACTTAATTAAGCGATTTCCTTTTAGAAGCGGAGCCCCGAAAGCTCAGTCGGTAGCGACGCGGGCTGTCAATCCAGGGGTTGTGATTTCGAATCCCAGCTCGGCCAACATTCTTTCCGACGTTTGATAAATGTCATCGTGACCTGCGTCATTCGTCTTTCACCAAGGGGTGTTTAACAGTCTATGTGGAAAAGTAGCCAGTTTCTTGGAAGGTATGTTGTGTGGTGTACTGGTGTGGGAAAACCAGGAAACGCACGAGTAGGTGAACTGGTCGCCGTGATATGACTGTTTTTTTTTTTGAAAACGGCGATAAACCCCAATCTATCAATCTTTTTTAGAAAAAACATTTGTTAGACATTATTTCATTAAGATGCAAAATATCTTTCATGTGCGACGTCTTATAATTATGTTATTAACATTGTCTACGATTTACTGGGACAGCCCTCGTATACATGTATTTCAACTTGTGTACAAAAAAAAGCCTATTTTCAGGAGTGACTTTTTTAAAATGTCACTTTCTGTACTCACTCACCCTAAGAATAGCTGGTTATCACACAGACACGGCCTTATTAATTACTTTGGGTTCAACATGTTATCATTGGGACCAGTTCACATGCCAATCAGTTTCCTGGTTTGCTCACACTGGCACTCAAACACAACCGTCTAGGCTGTCTATCCAAGCAGGTCTGAAAGAGTGTTGACCGAGCTTGGGTTTGAACCAACAACTCATGGGTTAACATCCCGAATTTCGTTCGACTGAGCTATCAGGGCGCGGCATTATACCTTAAATATCATGCCGTGTTCGAGAGGTAAACTGCTAATTGTGTACTAATTGATACAGTCATGCGTTATGAAATGTTGCCAGCATCAACACTAAATAATTCATATTATATCTTGGCGTTCAGAGTTGCGGGATTAGCATTACGACTGACTGGCTGGTGTCAGGATAAATGGACCAGTAGTAATGGTAACTTCCCAATGAAATGCCGTGATATAACTGAACAATTGTTGAATATCTGTGATTTGAGAATATTCACGAAAGACCCCGAGGTCTAAAACGAGTTTATTATCGTTTAAATGTCATGCTTTGTTCAAAAGATAAAATGTTTATTGTGTACTAACTGATACTGTCATACTTTATGAAATGTTGCCAGCATCAACAATACATAATGCATGTGCTGTAACATAGTCACCATTACGGGGAAATATCTATACATATTTTAACTGCGCCACGCGAAAACAGCTCTTATAATCTCACCATCTTTGGCATCGTTTAATAGTGCATGGGTGCAAAATACTGGAGCTAGGACTTAAACATTTGAAACCAATGTACATGCACGTCTATATTACACACATACGGATATAGAAGATTCGGGTGAAACTGTTCGTTGATGCAAAACACACTTTTCGGTCTGGCGTGGGTTATTGCTATCGGGGGAAGAAGCCATTGCTATTTCGCTAATTAAATTACGTGTGTGGCATTTGTATGTATCCGCCGCGTGAACTTTAGTAGAAAGCATATCAAGATATCCCCTCTTCCAGAACGACCTAACTATATCCTGTTACACGATATAGTTAGTGGTGTTTGACTCCATGTGAACGATTACTCACACACATATACAAATCGATATAGGTCTGGTAATAGAATATTATTCCCCGAACTCTTAGTTCTTTGGTATATAGCAACACGTAACCTTCTGGAAATTAACCATACGTTATAGACAATACGAATCGAAGGGCAACGCAAATCATCCTTTCGCTGGTGGTAGTAACACAGAAAGATGTGTTTGCTTGCTAGATACGACTTTCGCTGGTGGTAGTAACGCAGAAAGATGTGTTTGTTTGCTAGATACGACTTTCGCTGTTTTCTTGATGCGAGCCGTTCCAAGACAAAAATAACATTAAGGTCTCTGCGTAAAGTATCGACCCAGATCAGCATGAGCAATCCGCACAGGCTAATCCGGCCGCCACATTTCGTCACAGGGGGATAGAGGTATAGAGTAATGATTTCTGAAAGAGAAAATCCGCAGGAGGCAAACAGTGTCTGTCCGGGTTATCCCTGCGGTCCGCACAGGCTAATCCGGGACGTGAAACAGAAACTCCGCAGGAGGCAAACAGTGTCTGTCCGGGTTATCTCTGCAGTCAGCACAGGCTAATCCGGGACGTGAAACAGAAAATCCGCAGGAGGCAAACAGTGTCTGTCCGGGTTATCTCTGCAATCCGCACAGGCTAATCCGGGACGACACATTTCGTCACAGGGGGATAGAGGTATAGAGTAATGATTTCTGAAACAGAAAATCCGCAGGAGGCAAACAGTGTCTGTCCGGGTTATCTCTGCGGTCCGCACAGGCTAATCCGGGACGTGAAAATCTCCATAATTGAATGGATAACCTATGACAAAAAGTAGAAAACATTGTGGCAAAAGGAGAAATTGCACGTTTTGTGCAATTTCTTCTTTTGTCACTATGTTTTCAAAAAGCCGTCTGCTGCAGAGGCGGCAGAAAGCGTCTATATGAGGGAAAGGGTTAAACTTTGCTTTTTAACACAGTATCAATAAATTACGAAGGTGACTTTATATTATTTAATTTAAAATAAATCAGGCGATCAATCGAGCCCATCGATAACTCGAAGTAATATTTGGGTCCCTTTCGACTTCGAGTTATCGCGAGTTTAACCATACATTGAAATAATTAAACTGTTCTAATGCAAACCAGACAATCATTATCCTTGTTTATTATAAAATAAAATAATTGCTCTTGATATAAAACCAATATCCTTCTTTAGCATGACATTTTATTCCCAAACGTATATACATAACGCGCTTTTACACAGAAACACGCTGCTTCCTTAAAATTAATCCCTTTATGTTATAGACACTGGATCGTTGCTAGAAGATCAATTCATTATGTCTCTGAGAGAAACACGCATTTTAACGTGTTTGCGATAGCCAGCTTTTAGAAACATTGGGAGAAAATAAGAAATTGCGTTATCGTGAGCATTTAATTTTTTATCGCGTAGTGGTTCTGTATCCTGATCGTCTTATCGCGCAGTGGTTCTGTATCCTGATCGTCTTATCGCGCAGTGGTTCTGTATCCTGATCAAAGTTTGATTCATTCGAAAATTTGACTGACGATGATCAGCACTGTCCTCTTTTCCACACACTAGTTATCGTGAAAGTGAAGTCTGAGTTATTTTTAATCAGTTATGTCTGAATGGAATAGTTTAATACGTATATGTTTAGCATTGTCCATGTTAATTCAACTACATTACGATGCCAGTTTTCATTTAAAAGCCAAAGGAAACATACCGTTGTACGTGTACCTCAATAAGAGACAATGTTCTGTGTTTCCCATTTGTGGTTTCTTAAAACAGGTTGGCCTGTATATAAATAACTGACATTGCTATGATAACATCATGTAACAGTTGCATTTACACGAACGAAATCTCTTCTCTGTTTTGTTATTGTTTTTGCAAGCAAAAACAACAAAGAAACAACGAGTGGAAGACAGTGGTGCAGTGGAAGACAGTGGTGGAGAGGTAGAGCGTCGGCCTCTCGCATTAAAGGTCCCTAGTTCGAGTCCCGTGATGAGCGGGTCCTGACTTTGGGAAATCAATTGCCTAGCCAGGGTTCAAACACACACTCCTTGGATTGAGTCATCGTCTTTGTTGAATGAGCTTCCGCCGCTCGCCATCCAATGTCAATGTGGATTTAGATTAATTAATGTTTAATTGTTTTACCATTTTGTCAACAGGTTCTAAAATAAAATGATTTCAAGGTTGAATACCACGATCAGCGAATACATAAGCTGTTCTTGGTCTGTCTTGGTCGATCAATCTCACAGATAGAGTTTCGTTTTGTCGTGGTAAAATGAAACACATAAATGGCCCGTTTGTTTATTGTTCCGTTGACTGAGCTTTCATAAATATTAAACGAGTAAAGCATATTTAATGATCGACGAGGTCCTCTCAACCAATGACGGGGTTAACTCAGATATGTTCGGGTTTATGTGGGGTTAACGTAATTTTCAACAGTACTTTAAAGTCTTTGATTATACTACGACGACATGACACTTATTTATTCATGATTCATGACAAACAGGTAGGCCTAATTGTAGGCCCAACAATGGCACTCCACCATGCTCGATGCGAGTAGGGATCGACCCCGTGATGTACGATCTCAAATCCAGACAGTCAACGACTCGGCACACGCGCATATTTATGGAAAACGAGTTTTCTTCTTTAGTCGAGATGGTGCCATTTCGACCTAGGGGAAGGGACAAACCCTCGTAAATCACATTTTCATCCGTGATCGTATATATAAATATATATATAATTTTGTAAATATATTTTATGATTTGACCTTCCTTGAACACACGCAGTATTTGAAATTAAACGAAAAGCCAGAGATTAATTCACACACTTTCGGGTAGTTCTTCAATTCTGTCAGCGTTTTATTGAAAGTTTAATGATGAAACCATTTCGATGCTTTGTACCATTTACGTTTAGATCTGGATCAGCCTGTACATGTACACATCTTATATTTATTTATTTTCTGATGCCACCTGAATGCGAACAAATGTTGTCGAATCAATGTGCCGTGAACATATTTTTCAGATGGGCACCTGAAGGACATGCCTACCAAATCATCCCGATGTAAGACCAATAGTTTCAGAGCAGAATAATTAATATAAAGTTGTGTCATTTGGTGGAGGGTCAAATAAGGAATGTATCTGCCAAATTATCTGAGATATGACAAACAGTTTCGGAGTAGAATGATCTATAATTATATATAGTTTTGTCATTTTATCCCTTTCCTAATGCCGCCTGACGGCCATGTTTATCAACAAATCAATATAGATTGAAACTTTTTTTTATAGAGGGTCGGTCATATCCTGAACATTTCTACCGACTTATCTTGAAATCAGACCAGAAGTTTCAAAGTTTTGTCACGCAAGCTCCTATATGGTGCAGTTTAGGGATCTTTTTCTTTTAAACCGATCAATATGACTTTAACAATTCTTCGTAGGAAAAAATTCTACCAAATGATCTTACAATCATAACAGCAGTTCCAGAGAATTCAAATTTAAATGGTTCATCAATTAACACCCGTAATGATGCCACAAAAATAATCTAAAATAACATTTAAATTATTTGAACTATTTTGTAAAGAAGGACAACCAAATTTGCTTGAATGAAGTCGTCTCAGTGGTTTATAGGAGAGGTTTTTGTTTACAGCGATTGTTTACAACGCACGTACACCGGGTGATAACAGAAGCTTTGCCATCAACGGTAAGCCTGGTGGTCAGTTTCCTTGCGACGTGATTCAGTTCCAGTAGTTGTAAAAAGGCACATGCTTGTGTTATACATTTGACGAGGCAACGAAAGGCTTCATAAGCTTCGATCCAGGTTAACCAACATAAACTAGGGTATCTATGACAACTGCAGATGAAATTAGGTCTGGGTATTGTTACCATTAAATTGATGTCTTATCCATGAATACAGTTTTTCTCAATTGAACAGTACCGGTCGGATTGAACTGTGCTGAAGCTGTATAATCAATTATTATTCTATATTATCAACTTTTATTTCTCAATTATCTTCTAAAAAACATGTAATAACTTGTATTAACTCTTTCAGCGCCACAGGCAATATTGAGGGGTTTGCAAACAATGCAGATTCAGGTGAGTCAGCTCGTAATGAGCTGTCTTGTCTCACCTGAAATCAGCATTGTTTGCCTTTTAGTTACCAAACTAGTCCAAAACTTTCATAATTTGAGAAACGGACACAACCGATTTTGAACATGGAAGAGTCTACTTTAAACAATTTGGCGCTGAAAGAGTTAGCACTTTGTGATAAACCTGTCAAACTTGCTGTCAAAAAACAAATTGAAATTCGGAATTGAATGAAATTTAATCCCGCTCTATATTATGATATAGCCTGTTAGTTCTATTACACGTGTTTCAGTAGGAAAATCTTATAATCGTGTTTCTATATTGTATAGGAACACATGCACGCGTGTTTAATCGTTTATCACATGCATATATGTATCTAGACGAATTAGCAGCAGACGCTTGTCGAATACATTGTACATTAATAATCCTTAAGTTCTGCTTTTGCCAAAATAGTTTTCAACTCTATTAAATTATTCCACTATTATTTAGAGATATTTTCAACATTTTGGAGAAGATCAGCCATTTACTCCTTTTCACACAGTGTTCACCACTCTGACTGATTCGTGCAACTTGATCAGGATCTGCACTGTCCGCTCATAGATCAAAGATGGGTACAAGACCTATTTTTCCATTTGTCGCTTTGAATGCTGTTGCGCAGGCATATATCGAGGGCTTGGCGTGAAACGGTTGTAACTAAAATTGGTATTTTTTTACCAAGGTTAATCACCTCGCCATGAAGTCTTTAAAAGCGTTAAATCATTTTACTTGGTAAACAATGGAAATTTAGGTGCCATTGCTCGTTCTGAGCAATGGCACCTAAATTTGCATTGTTTACAAAGGGGTCGAAATTGCCCCTAAACAAGGGTTTTCAAAATAGGTTTTTAGTTACAACCGTTTCACACCAAGCCCTCGATATCTTTATTTACACGTGTAATCATACCGCTGAGGTGTAAAATCCTTGAACCACATGGGATATTTCCCGCCAAAGGTGGCCGGGGATCCCTAAATTTGCAACTTTTCAGCTTGTCCGCATCAACAAATGTTATTTGAGAAACTCTCAAAAACAACCCATCATGATGTCAATACTATGTCTCAATATATGGCATATAACAATATTTCAAATCCACGGGGAATTTATCAACTCAATAGAACTGAAAAACTATTGAAATCCTGTTTATTTTTACCCGGCCCCCCAAATACTAAAATGATACTTGCGCAGAACTTCTAATAACGTCCTTACTTTCTTGAATCATGCATGCTTAATATTAAAGCAACGCTTAACCCTTTCCCTCATATAGACGCTTTCTGACGCCTCTGCAGCAGACGGCTTTTTGAAAACATAGTGATAAAATAAGAAATTGCTCAAAACGAGCAATTTCTCCTTTTGCCACAATGTTTTCCACTTTTAGTCGTAGGTTATCCATTCAATTATGCAGATTTTCTATTTTTTAACAAAATATGTTCAAAGTCGTCTGCTGCAGAATTGTCGTATGCGGGAAAAGGCTAACCAGGAAATGTTTTCAAATCACCATGTCATTAGGATTCTTCTAGTAGAAAGGCTTAGTTGAAAGTAGACAGCAGATTCTCAAATGATACTCAGAATTACCTCCTCTTGGGAAGCTCTCTAACAACAAATAGCTAGCATATACACAACTCCGTATTTCCGCATCAATTGATGGAAATTGATAAAAAATCAATGCCATATAGTGTTAAATAGTTAAGAAATCTATTCAAATTCAAACCCTCTAAATATAATTATGAAATATCGAAATATCTGGCAAAACTCGCATCTATCCCCTTGCACCTTTGTTGTCCTTGAGCACCGTGCATGTATACACGGTTAATAATTACGCTAAGGTTGATTTTACGTAAGCACCGCTCATTAAGATTCCGTCTATCGTGTTATAAGTTGCAATGTAAACGACCCAGTATCTGTTCTAATGACGTCAAATTGTCGTTGATAACAATCGTATTGCACAAAGACCTAATAACACATGTTAGGTCTTTGTATTGCATGACGATGTCTGGGTTTTTCTCCGAGGAGAAATGTCAACGATTGACATAAATTGTACCGTCGTTGATAACAATCATTTTGCATGACGATGTCTGGGTTTTTCTCAAAAGAGAAATGTCAACAATTGACAAACATTTGTACCGTCGTTGATAACAATCGTATTGCATGACGATGTCTAGGTTTTTCTCCGAGGAGAAATGTCAACAATAATCAATGGACTTATGTTGTCAGATAATACGACTTAAGCTTCACAGTTCACAATTACCAGATTCACATTTTATACCTCAATCTTCACAGTTCACAATTACCAATTTCACATGTTATACCTCAATCTTCACGTTTCAAAGTTCCCGAATTTGGATTACACTGATTCACACTTAAGATTTAGCTTATAATTCAAAACGTAAAACTTTAGCTTAGTTTTAGACTTCTGTTAACTATTCAAAACCTTATACTTCAACTTTTATTTCATCGTTTTTTAACTTCATGATTTCAAACTTCAGTCTTTATAGTTCGTATTTTACGATTTCAAACATCATTCTTCCTTACTTCTTCAGACTTAAGGCTTAACCAATTCATACTTTAGATTTTATTATTTCAAACTGAATTGAGATCCTCGAAGTGTAAACTATGAAATTGTAAAGTAACGTGAATTTTTAAATTCTAATCCAAGAAGTATTAATATTTGTGGTGTAAAGTCTACATATATGTAACGACATTACTAAACCTTACATATTTCTATAAAAACGCATTTCAGAAGCGAAGGGACTATTATCTAGCCAGTACAGGTGACTAATGGAACCAGGAAACATGTAATCTATGTAAATACTAATAATTTGTGTAAAATACCAATAATCTGTTCAATGTTTATATATGTACATGTATAAACTAGTCTATGTATATATAATGTCAATGAGTACCATGTATTAGATATGCCATGTTGACGTAAATAGAAAACATCTGAAGAAACAACCAAAGATCGAGGATGGAAGACATTGTGGGAAAAGCAGGAATGTGAACACGATTTCTTCTTTCCCGAAAATGACTTCAAAAATAAAATAAAACAAGGAATAAATAAATGCTTTTGTAACAAATATCATCGGATGTGTGTAGATTCTGAAAGGGAAAGGTAAAACATGAAATACTAGTATATGACCAGTACTGGATGCTATATGTTCCAGGAATAAGTAAAAATAAGCGGAAGTATTCTCACGTTTCAACCAAAATGTATAAAATATGAAAAAAATGCTATGTATGTATATATATGTATGTATTAAATGACATGCCATTTTCTGTTGTATGTATATTTATATGTATGTTTTATGTGACTATGAGCTTGTATGCTTAATGTCAATTAAAATTTCTGTTCTGTTCTGTTCTGTTCTGTAATGTGGGTTGTGAAATCTTAAGCGAGAAATCTCAATGTATGAAGTGTGAAATGTAAAATTTGAAGTGTGAAGTCTCAATGTATGAAGTATGGACTTTAAAATCAGAAGTGTGAAGTCTCAATTATTAAGTATGGACCTTGAAATCAGAAGTTTGAATTCTCGATGTATAAAGTGTTGACTGTGATATCTGAAGTGTGAAGTATCGATGTATAAATGTTGAGTGTAATATCTGAAGTGTGAAGATTTGATGTATGAAATCTGAATTGTGAAACCAGAAGTTTGAATTCTCGAGGTATAAAGTGATGACTGTGAAATCTGAAATGTAAAGTCTCAGCATATGAAGTGTGGACTTTGATATTAGAAGTGTGAAGTTTCGCTGTATGAAGTGTGGACTTTGATATCAGAAGTATGAAGTCTCAATATAGGAAGTGTGAACCTTGCTATCAGAAGTGTGAAGTTTCACTGTATGAAGTATGGACTTTGATATCAGAAGTGTGAAGTCTCAATATAGGAAGTGTGGACTGTGGAACCAGAAGAGTGAAGTCTCGATGTATGACGTGTAAACTGTGGATCCAGAACTGTAAAGTCTCGATGTATGACGTGTGAACTGTGGATCCAGAAGTGTAAAGTCTCGATGTATGACGTGTGAACTGTGGAACCAGAAGTGTAGTCTCGATGTATGAAATGTGAACTGTGTAACCAGAAGTGTAAAGTCTCGATGTATGAAGTGTAAACTGTGGAACCAGAAGTGTAAAGTCTCGATGTATGAAGTGTGAACTGTGGAACCAAAAGTGTAAAGTCTCGATGTATGAAGTGTGAACTGTGGAACCAGAAGTGTAAGTACCGATGTATGAAGTGTGAACTGTGGAACTAGAAGTGCAAAAGTCACGATGTATGAAGTGTGAATTGTGGAACCAGAAGTGTGAAGTCTCGATGTATGAACTGTGAACGGTGGAACCAAACGTGTAAAGTATCGATGTATGAAGTGTGAACTGTGGAACCAGTAGTGTGAAGTTTCGATGTATGAAATGTGAACTGTGGAACCAGAAGAGTGAAGTCTCGATGTATGAAGTGTGAAGTGTGAAGTTTCGATGTATGAATGAAGTGAAGAATGAAGCCTCAGCCGAACTAGATTTTGTTTTCTCATACGTAAATAAATGTTAGGATACCTGGGAATGGAGAAACATCTGAAATACATTTATCTCTCTTCGCACCAATCCCTTTAATCTTATTTGAGTTGACAAACACGACAGATGACTTTCAGGGGCGTAGCTTTGCAATAATCAATGTGTAGGCCGTCTCGTGAGAAAACCAACATTGTGGACTCTGCGTAAAGTATCGACCCGGATCAGCCTAAGCATGCCACACAGGCCTACCCGGATAGACACTTTTCGCCTCCTGTGGATTTTCTGTTTCAGGAATCACTACTCTATACATCTATCCCCCTAAGACGGAATGTGCCGGCCGGATCAATCTGCGTGGACAGCGCAGGCTGATCTGGTCAATACATTACATAAATGTATATCGCCGCAGCTGCATTTTGGAAAAAATGTGTAGGCACATGTGTACAGTGCCTAAAGGGAGCTACGCCCCTGACTTTCGGAGATTTTTAAATTTATGTAGATTGTAGTTCTTTTTTACTGAATTACTTCAATACCAGTGGTGTTGAAACAATCACATATAGCACGAAGAATAGGATGGAATGTCTTAACCCTTTCGCACATATAAAACTATTTTTCGTACGCTCCTCCTTTAACCCTATCCCACATTAAGAATAATTGTGCAAGAGAAAAATATTTAGATTGTGTCAGTAATATCAAACACCGAGTATCTCTGACAAGATTTAGATGTTCTTCTCACAAACTTTTAATTGAGGAAGGAAGATTTAGAAATATTGAAAGAGAAAATAGAAAATGTAACATGTGCAATTTAAATATGATAGAAGATGATTATCATTTCTTGTTGGTATGCCCTTTGTACAGGGATCTAAATGTCTTGCTAGGTATTATTACAACTGGCCAAATATAAATAAGTTTCAAATGTTAATGAAATCACAGCAAAGATCTATGTTATGCTAATTGTCCAAATATATTTACTTAGCGAATCTTAAAAAGAGATGGTGAAACTTAATTTTATCATGCTTTACTCTTATGTAAAATTGTAATAAATATGTATTGTAATGTAAACCGCCAAAGGTATTGTAAATTTTGGGGACAACATGTATTTGTTATATGCCAATAAAATATATTGAAATTGAATTGAATTAAGACGCTTCCCGACGCAACTGAGACAGCCGACGATTGAAAACATTGTGGCAGAAGGAGAGATTGCTTATAAATGAGCAATTCCTCATTTTGCCACAACTGTTCTATTGTATTTGATTATTAAGCTCTCATTTATGGAGGTGTTTACCCCCATTTATTTGCCATGATGTTTTCAAAGTCGACCGCTGCACAATTGTTGTATGTGGGAAAGTGTTAAATGTAAAATATCACATTACATTTCAGACATTTCATTGCATTCTTCAGACAATCTGATTATTTCAAATCCTTTATGGATAGATAATTACATTGACCGTGCCACATGGGAACCACATTTCACGTCGGCAAACAAACATTAACGCCCAGTGAAATCGATGTACGTCGAAAATGTCATCCAAAACAAAATGTCAACAGTTAAATATGTTTGGTTATCACAATGAATCATATTAGGTGGACATATCGCCCGCTGTATCGCCTGTTGGTTATTACGATTAATTTTCTTTAATGAGCCAAACCAGGAACAAGTTGGCTTTTGCGAACAGTCTAGACCCAGATCAACCTGTGCATCCACATAGTCTGATCACTGTTCATATATAACTGACACATTATATCAACGTGTGTAGATTCTGATAAGATTGTGCAGATTGACAAGGTGCTACTGCGTAATGTATCGACCAGATCAGCCTGCGCTGTCCGCGCAGACTGATCCGGCCGACACATTCCGTATGCACCTATTTATTTATTTATTTATTTATTTATTTATTTATTTATTTATATTTATTTATTTATTTATTTATTTATTTATATTTATTTATTTATTTATTTATTTATATTTATTTATTTATTTATTTATTTATTTATATTTATTTATTTATTTATTTATTTATTTATATTTATTTATTTATTTATTTATTTATATTTATTTATTTATTTATTTATTTATTTATATTTATTTATTTATTTATTTATTTTTATTTAATGCCTATCGATGGATTATAGAGATATCTCAGTGAAATAGAAACTGGTAATCCACTTTTTCAAACAGTGAAATTACCATTTTCAAACAGTGAAATTACCACTTTTCAAACAGTGAAATTACATTTTTTTGCCGAAACTACTTTCTTTCATGATTTATATTTGTTTAATTATGGAGTTTACTTATATTTTCTTTCATGCCCACTGATGAATTATAGAAATTTCTCATAAAATAATAATCCTATAATTTCACTTGTGAAACCAGTGAGATTATGACTTTTTAATTGACGGAACAACATTTTTTCTCCATGTTGTTGACAGAATTTATGAAAAAAATGAGTCTCAAAACGAGTGGAAATTAATTTGTCGACACAATAAAGATGGTCTGTGCATCTAAATATGTAATAACACATTGAATATGCCCCATAAGGCCTACATTTAATGACGTGAATCAACACAAGTCACTGTTTATATGTAAATGATAGTTGTAGCAGGAACGTATATAAGATATCTTATCTACGTTCCGGGTGGTAGTGATTTTAAAATCGTATTGTGTCACTGGTATTAGAATAAGTATGTCATATCTAAAAGAGTTACACATAATACAACAAGGGAAACAAGATATGATTGAAAGTACGTAGATTGGCAAGCTTTACTTCCCTTTACCAGTGACGTCATTCAATGAATACACACATTGACATATTCTTCTACATGTATGCAAGAACCTGTACCTTACTGTAGATCAATTGTTGCTTAGATAGTGTATGCAATATAGTAGCTCGAATGGTTTTGATATTAATTACTATTGTGGATAGTTGTACTTAGATGGCTATAATGAGGAGTGTTTCAATAAGGTTTACACGGGAGGAACACGGGAATGAAGCTAGATTTTCATATTTACACATCGTCCTATTTGCGTTTATATGTTTGCAGGCATAGTATAAACATATATGCGAAATATAACGAGTAACAGGCATCGAATAAATCAGATGTATCGTGATCGTAAGAATAGAGCTTTAGAGTAGGCATATTCCTATGATATATGAATAATGAACATCGCTTGTTTTCATTATCAATAAAGATCTAGCCATCTTGGTCGATCGAGTCGACCCGTTTTGACTTGGGTTTTTTTCTTCGCCGATAAGCGATATAAAAACATAATTTCCTTTGCAAAAGACTTCCATCCAAGAAATCTCCGTGATTATTTGACAATTGAAATAATTAATATCCTTTACATTTAAAAGAAATGGTTAAAATAGACACTTTTTTTTTTTAGCGAGACCTGCTTAACAATTTCAATGGCCGCCGCATTGTTTTTAATTCTGCACCTGGAGATTACTACGCTAGTGTAAATCGGTTTGGGGCTCTCAACGGGGAATGCATTACCAAGTCATCGACTTTTTACACCTCCGTACTTTCAAAAATCTTTATTTGAAGCATAAAATAAATAGAATAATTATTTGTTTCAGTGTATTATCGAAATTTCTTTCATCTCGTGAAAAGCAAAGGGTTATATTTTCACTCGTGGCTACGCCACTCTTGAAAATATCACCTATGCTTTTCACTCGATGAAAGAAATTTCGATAATACACTGAAACAAACAATTATCCTCTATATATTTATTTATTTATTTATTTATTTATTTATTTATTTATTTATTTATTTATTTATATTTATTTATTTATTTATTTATTTATTTATATTTATTTATTTATTTATTTATTTATATTTATTTATTTATATTTATTTATTTATTTATTTATTTATTTATTTATTTATTTATTTATTTATTTATTTATATTTATTTATTTATTTATTTATATTTATTTATTTATTTATTTATTTATTTATTTATATTTATTTATTTATTTATTTATTTATATTTATTTATTTATTTATTTATTTATATTTATTTATTTATATTTATTTATTTATTTATTTATTTATTTATTTATTTATTTGATGGGGTTTTACGCCGCTTTCAACATTATTTCAGTTATATCACGGCGACATTATTCATGATCCCTGGGTAAAGCTATGCACCTATACACTGTTCAGAAATGAGCCGTTCCACGAGAAACCTAACATTATGGACTCTGCGTAATGTATCGACCCAGATCCGCCTGCGTAGTCCGCGCAGTCTGATCTGGGCCGACACATTCCGTCTAAGTGGAATAGAGGTATAGAATAATGATTCCTGAAACAGAAAATCCACAGGAGGAGAAAAGTGTCTGTCCGGGTTAGCCTGCACGGCATGCCTAGGCTGATTCGGGTCGATATTTTACGCAGAGTCCACACTGTTGGTTTTCTTGTAGAATGGCTCAAATGTCTACCTGTACCTCAAACAGCGTGAGTTATAGGATGGAATGTCTCTACGGTAAATATTTTACTTTTAAGACATTTAATCAAGGTATCTTCAGACTAAAAAAACAACCGATTCTACACGTGATCAAACACCAAACGCCCTCGCGCGAACATTCCAAGTTGTGAGCTTATCAACATGTCAAAACTATAAGACTATCATATTGTTATTAGCACGACAAATTACGCAAGCTGTTAATATCGCCTACATTTTATATACATGCTTTAAACATGTATGTATGTTTTATGCAATAAAGTTTATTATTATTATTCTTACTGTATATAATTTAATTAATTTTAATTTCTAATCTCACTGGTTATGACATGGTAACATATTCTGATTTATTTGTTTGGTGTTTTACAACGCTTTCAATTTTGTTTCACTCATATCGCTGCGTTTTCTGGGTGAGTTACCAGTACTGCTATCCTATACATGATGACACTAGCGAGTCAGTCGTAATGTTAACCCCACACTTCTGAGCGCCACTATGGGATAGCCATTACTTTTATTAGTCGCCGGGCAGAAGCCCGCGACTTCTATTTTTAATAGGTTTTCGGAAATGACATGGGAGGGGGGGATTATTATTAGAAAGAAACACATTTAGATGTCTTGAACATATTACAATTGTGTTTGTTTAAAAACACTAAGTAATGAAACATCTAAAATGAAATAAATATTCCGATGTTTTAGGAATTTTCAGTTTCTTTATTTTGACTCGCATTTATGTTTTTTTGTTTTATTTACGAAGACAAAACAGTCCCTATTAGCTAGACTGAAATACTTTATTTTACACTATATACTACATGTAATCAAAAGGCGATAACTACAAACCTTTACGTCGCACAGTCTAATTGTTTACATACCAACTGCGTATATCAATCCCCTTTTGCAGAGGGCCGCTCTTTACACTCACTTACGCATAGTAAATCATAGGTGATTTAAAATGTTTATTTGGTTCGAAACAAATGAAGAAAAAAACAAACCGAGATAAAACTGGTTTTAATAGAAAAATTACTTTGAACGAACACTCTCTGCCTATAAAGAGAGTTTCAAGAACAACACCTCTGCGAATAAGAAAGAATCGGGTCTTTCGAACAAAATTATTTCGTCCTTGACAATTTTAAATGTGTCATTTAATTCCCTAAAGGCATATTTCTTCCGATCGGCATATTGTTATGCATCATTGACACAAGGGCGCTCATCATAATATAATTTTAAAACATGAGTAGTTTGTTATTTTCATTATAAAAAAGGAAGGAAAGAATTAAAATAAATTAACATGTTGTAGGGCTCAGTTTATGTTCGAAATTAAGTTTAAATTATACAACCGTTTCAATGAGATTTAACTTTTTAGTTGATATTATATTTCGAAGGTGGTCTAATTTATAAATATTGGACTACATTTCAACATTTGTTAAAGTATGATATAATTAGGATGCCAAGCTAATATCATTTTGAGAAAAAGAGAAAACTCATGTCTTCAGCGATTTAACCCTTATCTCATTGTTTTAAAAGTAGATTGCTGCAAAGGTGTCCACTGTTGACTTTAATAGAGGAAAGGTAAAATGACGTGCTATTGCATGCAAATCCTAAATTGTCTGTTTTGTGGTTTTATTGAAAAATAATAAAATTCAAATATTCTGACAAACATCTTGAAAAGTGTATGTGGAATTCATAATTCTTATAATTATTCCTTAATGAAAGCACTGTATACATACTAAGACTAATGATTGGCAGGATTACTCATTTCTATTACTGTTTATGATCAATAATTAGTTGGTTGTGTGTATGGTCAACCTACTTTGGAATGGAGATTGATCATAAACAATGAAAGGCTTCAATTATCATTCACTTCGTTGACAAAACAATGCAAGTTATGATACATTTTCACTTGACCCCACCCCTGATGTTCCAATATGCCCCTCAGTTGATAACTGTTTATTCAACTACTATAATGTTAGTGTTATGCATAACCGCACTATGGATATCCGGCGACATTGATGCGTTGCATCAACTTTCTCTTGTTTTCAAAGTATTAAGTTCGAACAAATTTTCTGCAGCATAGCATAAAATGTTTTAAATAAAAACTTTGGATGCGCGATAACAATCGACCACTTATCGGTTATTCATGAATATTCACCGAGCGTCCGATACGCGTTCAATATGTAACTACTTCCGCAATCGCGATCTTTACATATTCATGAGTTTCGGCTGCAACTCATCAATTATAACGATGTGCATTTAAATTTAGTCCGAAGTTATTTCGATTGTGTACTTACAAGTTTGTCAAACTTGAACGGTAACTCTAATTTTAACCGGAACATTGCAAATAATTATCATGTTTCGCGCTAATATGGTTTCGTGACACAAAGATTAAACAAAACAACATGACTCCCATTGCCTAGCAATAAACATATCATGTGACAAATTTGCCTGAGAATAAACGGAGTGACCACAATTTGTGACAAATGGGCCATGATCAACCGTTTTGAATGAATCACGATAGCACCAGCTGGGGCTTCCACCAGCTTACCTGACGGTCGTTGACTTTCAACAGTTATGGCCAGTTTAAAACAATAAATCCATTGAAAAGTTTTCTAAATGATAAAATGACGGGTGTTTCCTGTATTTTGTTACCAACAATCGCATATCGGGTCTACTAGATCGAACAATTTAATCGAGTCGATACGGGCCAGAGGTCAACTATCCGCCATTTTTAACGTGGTTAATAAAAAGCTTGAAATTTGAATGCGCGTAGTGACACTGACGTCATTTTTATGGAATTGTTCTCTGAACAGAATCTTCGATACAGTTCCATGATGTAAACATTTGATATACACTCTAAAATCGGAAAATCGGTTGTCCGAGTGAAGCCGCATGCCCCATATAATTCGTTTTGTGACAAGCAAAAATAGCACCATAGTATATGTGAACTTTGACCCTGACCGTAAGAAGTTTCTAACCGAAACTTTATAAACCAAGTTCCCCGTTTCTGAGTTCATAGTTTTTACCATGACGGTCATTTTGATTCATTGATAGGAGATTTCAGTATGTTTCGTTACTCTGTTACAAATCTGCAGCAGACGACTTTGGAAACATACCCGAATACTGTTATTGTAAGTACAAAGAGTAAAAACATGGAGACAAAAGGAGAAATTGCTCGTTTTGAGCCATTTCTTCTTTTGTCACCATGTTGTCAAAAAGCCGTCTGCTGAAGAAGCGTCATCAAGCATCTATATGAAGGGGAAGGCTTACATATATACAATACTTTTAATCCCATTCGTGGAAATCAAATGTCGCAAGTCACAATGACCTATATCGATCACCAAAAGGTTATTGTCCAAAGATCCTGGCAGTATGTTTCACATAATTCTTTATGGGCAACTGGCTACCTTGGTAAATAGACTAAATTATAGTCATTCTGGTACAAGTATCAGTGTATGTATACCACGTGACGTCTACGTCACAAATGCTACGGCGATCAGCAATATTTTACTTCGGTTTAGGAGTAAAACCAATGGTAACTATTTTATTTCTTCATCATTTTTAATGAAACATAGCTCAGTCTACGCCACTTACAGAGCCCTATCTCCGGTTGTTTTTGCGGAGTTTGATTAGTGGTTTAGTTTCTTCAAACACTTCGACGAGACTTTTCTCAAATTTTATTAAGATCGCCGACAGCCGGAGCATTATCAATACTGGATTTTGAGAACAGGTTCGTCGAAGTGTTTGAAAAAACTAGACCACCAATCTAACTCCTGTAAAAAGTCGGAGATAGGACATTGTAAGCGGCGTAGACTGCACCATGTTTCATTAAAATGGGTGAAGAAATAAAAAAGTAACCATTGTTTTTACTTCTTATCACGATCAATTATTGCTGTCTGACGATGCAAATATGACGTCAAAGGTCACGTGGTATACACACACTGAGTATGTATAAGCCGTCGTCGTTACCGACTAAGCTATGGCGGCTCGTTATCCGTATTCAGGTCAAATTACGCTAAATACATCCGCTGACTTGCTGATCTACAGTACTATAGCCCCTAAACAAACCTTTGTTTGTGTAGAAATGAGTGTATACCATCACCAGAATGTATTGAATATATGACATTGAGTTTAAATGCATTGTTAATGTGTATAGCATGCACTGGAAATGATTGATTTGATCACTTTTAGTATTTTGACCACCTTGTTTGAAAGTGAAAGTAGAGAATGCTAAACACCGGTTTTGTCCGGGCCCGATTTGGTCCAAAATGACGGTTACCATTTTCGTCTGGTGAGTTCTTTCTTGCATAATGCATGACCACACATTTTCTTTGGATTGTTTTACAGCTAGGAGGTAACGCTTTTCAATGGTATATGGTGTTATACATGACAAACTCTTAGAAAGTGTGACAATTGAGGACTGAAACTGGTCGATTTACATGGAAACAAAGAAGGATTTTCTTTTGGTGTATTGTAACCTTCATATACGATGTCCGAAGACAAAATGGCGCGTGGAGGTATTCATATTCAATGTGACACGAGTTGATGAAGCGAAAGGAAACATCTATAAAATTACAGAACGTACCGTCTCCACGGTGTTGTGATTTAAACGTCGGACCCGGTAGCGACAGACCAGGGCCTGATCCCCGGTCTGATTTTACCGAATACTGTAAAGGTGGTTACGGCTTCAATTCATTGCGCTCAGAGTTACGGGGATCATAGTACAACTGATGCATCGCGGTCAGGATTAAAAAAATACCGGTACTGACAATGTACCAAGGAAACGCCGTGATATAACTGAAGTACGGTTTAAAGCGGCTTAAAACACCATTCATACAAACACTTAAACTATAAAATTACTATTCAATTTGAGGATGCCAAGCGTATACGTATGATTAAATGGTTCAGCTCCTATATTCATATACGACGTCCAGAAACAAATGACTTTTATAAATATTTAAAGCCGATGTGACCCGAGTAGATAGTGCGAAACAGTACAGTTCATTTAGAGTATGACCAATTAGTACGTGTAATTTGATGGCTCTGCTGCTCTATTCATATAGGATGTCCAGAAATAATTGGCTTTTATTAATATTTATAGCCGATTTGACCTAGTTGATAGTGCGAAACAATACAGTTCATTTAAGTGGCAATACACAGTTGAAAGCTGATTTTCTGTTTCCTGGTATTATTAAAAGGATTTTCCTGTGTCAGGGAGAGCCAACATTATTCGGAAATGACTGCGGGAATTCACACTCGCAGTCAATTTTATGAAAAAAGTAGGACAAAAAGAGCAATTTGACCCTTTACTTCAAAAATTTCCAGCTCCTTTTCAAGCACTCTTGGACGCAAAAGCTGGTATTCAAATGTACCTCTAAATTCACGCCTAGCTCCGCAAACAATGTTGTCAAACGCCTGTCCCTATACATATGAACCAGAAGAAGATGGGTTCAACCGAAAAATTCAAACCCATGCTGAGAGATTACTTTTCACTTTCATAAACATTAAAATCAACCATTTACCCAAAAATGTACCAAAAACTTACTATTTAATAGTATTTATCATTATTTATATTTTCTGGCCAAAATCCGATTACCCCGGTCGCAACTGTCATTTGCCATCTTAGAGTACGACTAGTAAGTACATCGAGGGCTTGGCGTGAAACAGTTGTAACTAAAAACCTATTTTGAAGACCCTGGTTTAGGGGCAATTTTGACCCCTTTGTAAACAATGCAAATTTAGGTGCCATTGCTCAGAACGAGCAATTGCACATAAATTTCCATTGTTTACCAAGAAAAATTATTCAACGCTTATAAGGACTTTATGGCGAGGTGATTAACCTTGGTAAAAATATACAAATTTTAGTTACAACCGTTTCACGCCAAGCCCTCGATATCTATTTTGGCGACCCGGCACCTATCGTCATTAACGATGTAGAAATCATAATGGAGTTGGTCCGAGTTAGCACGAAGTTACTAATCTACAGACAATACAAGATTCGCATAAAGAATGCCCAATTAGTAAATGTAATTCGGCGGCTCGAGATCCATCTTTCTAATCGGCATCGACATCAAAATGTTTAGTGCAAGCATAACGGAGTTAGTCCGAGGTAATAGCACGAAGTCAGTAATCTACAGACTAATCAACAGACAATTAAAGATTGACGTAAAGAATGCCCAATTAGTAAATGCAATTTGGCGGCTAGAGACCCATCTTCATGAACGATGGCGAAATCAAATTGACCAGTGCAAGTATAGGAGGGGCGATCCAAGATAAAAGCGCGTGGTGACTAATCTATAAACAATGCGAGGTTCACTTAGAGTTTGGCCAGTTATTACTCGTAATTGGTTCCACGCTGTATTTACCGGCAGATCACACAGCATCAGTTATGAATAATCGATTTACGTAGATACTTAATTCTAAAATGCACAATACAGACGTCTTTATGTATTTCTGGAATATACGCTATTTGACGATAACATTGTTAAACAAGGAGATATAGTTCTCATTATGAAAAGCCCTCACATTACTTTCACAATTTCCCTCATGCATATTTATGTTTACGCAATCTGCATCAGACGATGTTTGAAAAGCCCTCACATTACTTTCACAATTTCCCTCATGCATATTTATGTTTACGCAATCTGCATCAGACGATGTTTGAAAAGCCCTCACATTACTTTCACAATTTCCCTCATGCATATTTATGTTTACGCAATCTGCATCAGACGATGTTTGAAAAGCCCTCACATTACTTTCACAATTTCCCTCATGCATATTTATGTTTACGCAATCTGCATCAGACGATGTTTGAAAAGCCCTCACATTACTTTCACAATTTCCCTCATGCATATTTATGTTTACGCAATCTGCATCAGACGATGTTTGAAAAGCCCTCACATTACTTTCACAATTTCCCTCATGCATATTTATGTTTACGCAATCTGCATCAGACGATGTTTGAAAAGCCCTCACATTACTTTCACAATTTCCCTCATGTATATTTATGTTTACGCTATCTGCATCAGACGATGTTTGAAAAGCCCTCACATTACTTTCACAATTTCCCTCATGCATATTTATGTTTACGCAATCTGCATCAGACGATGTTTGAAAAGCCCCTCACATTACTTTCACAATTTCCCTCATGCATATTTATGTTTACGCAATCTGCATCAGACGATGTTTGAAAACAATGCAGCATAAGGAGGAACTTCTCATGATGCTCAATTTATCCCTTTCACGGTCTCACTGCTTTCAAATCTATGAAATAAATTTACTACCACTTATTGAGATTTTTGCAAAGACGTTGTCAAAGTTGTTAACTTGCAGATCTGTAGTAGGGGGAACTGGTTTAAAAAGAATATTGTTGGATATTAGAAATATTTATTTTGTTGAACAAAACCATGACTAGCATTCCCAATGATTCACACACAAAGGTAAAGCTCCGTGCATTTTACAAAATATCCTCAAATTCAACCGATTCATTTTTTTTATGCTAAACAAACTGAGATTTCTCTAAGTAGCTGAAGCGAAATGTTTTATCTCTCCCAGAGACTATGCATTTCTTTTTGTATTTGCGCTTTAAAAGAAATTCTTTTTCATACTGTTTTAGGCCTTTAAAACTTAAAAATAAATAAATTTGTCATTCTGATAATTCCTCAGTTAAAACTTCAGTTACCGTTCTTCACGTTTTGGTTCATGTATACCGTAGTAATGCCAAAATAGTCCAACAACATATTTTAGGCAAGGTTTGTACTATTCTAAAAAATAGGCAGTTATAGATAAAGTATCTAATGTTATAAAATCCAGCATTGACATTTAAGTTATATTTTGTTGCAACTGAAAATAGTCGTCTCGTGAAAACGATTATTTGAATTACCAACACCATTGGGTTGTTGGTGGGTAATGGTAAAGATACTGTTTGGGAAACCAAGTATACTCCCTTATCTAGGCAACTTCATATTCACCGGAACCTCATGTGAATGTCGTCTCCTATACTGACTGACGGTAGCTAAATGGGATTTCGATACGTACGGGGAAACCCATCATACATGAAGGAATGTCGTCTCCTATACTGACTGACGGTAGATACATGGGATGTCGATACGTACGGAGGAAACCCATTATACATGAAGGAATGTCATCTCCTATACTGACTGACGGTAGCTAAATGGGATTTCGATACGTACGGGGGAAACCCATCATACATGAAGGAATGTCATCTCCTATACTGACTGACGGTAGCTAAATGGGATTTCGATACGTACGGGGGTAACCCATGATACATGAAGGAATGTCGTCTCCTATACTGACTGACGGTAGCTAAATGGGATTTCGATACGTACGGGGGCAACCCATCATACATGAAGGAATGTCATCTCCTATACTGACTGACGTTAGCTAAATGGGATTTCGATACGTACGGGGGCAACCCATCATACATGAAGGAATGTCTTCTCCTATACTGACTGACGGTAGCTAAATGGGATTTCGATACGTACGGAGGAAACCCATGATACATGAAGGAATGTCGTCTCCTATACTGACTGACGGTAGCTAAATGGGATTTCGATACGTACGGAGGAAACCCATCATACATGAAGGAATGTCGTCTCCTATACTGACTGACGGTAGCTAAATGGGATTTCGATACGTACGGGGGCAACCCATCATACATGAAGGAATGCCATCTCCTATACTGACTGACGGTAGCTAAATGGGATTTCGAGACGTACAATCAATGTCGTGTAAACCTTGTTGCCTACCGTTTTTGTTTCACTATAGATCATTGACACACCGTAAAACTGCCACAACATACACTAGGGAGGTCGCCGTGTTACTGCCCCGACAGTCAATTGGGATATCGTATCTTGTAAAAGAATCAATACAAATCGTAGAACTGCCCCTATATTCAATGAGGATGTCTTGTCCCGTTAAAGAATCAAGAATCATTACAACCCGTTGATCTGGCCCGATAGCCATTATGGACATCATAGCATATGGAGGCATTTACGTTTACCGTAGCTAACAAGAGCTCTGCATTGTGGTGTTCGAAGTTATATCGACTCGCCTTTGCAAGCAATTGTAGTGGACTAATGGCAGGCAAAACGTTTACAATGACATAGCTGTAGGCGACATTTTACCGACCATTGTGAAAAAAGATCCGTGCCTCTAGTAATCACGGTAATTGCAGTGACTGTGCGACATATGCATTAAATGGTAGTGCATACACATAAAGTTCAAAGAATGTCATATTTACACAGGAAACCTTTAGTGTCTGTTTATAATAGATGAAAGATAATTAATATGTCAATACATTCACAGATAACGAGCCAGCGTGTGTGCAGAGTACATACGTCCGGGGCAATTTAATACATAGTGGTCAAAAGTGACACTCCATTTCTGTAATTCAAAGGATACACTGGCTGCCAGATCAATTGTTTGTTTGGTGTTTTACGCCGCTTTCATGGATTTTTCATATATATCACGGCGTTTCCTGGGTAAGTTACCAGTACTACTGGTCATTTCATTCTGACACCTGCCAGGCAGTCGTAATATTCACCCACAACCCTGAGCGCAAAGGAGGGCATCAATTGC
Organism: Serripes groenlandicus; assembly: GCA_031761405.1. Classification (NCBI taxonomy): domain Eukaryota; kingdom Metazoa; phylum Mollusca; class Bivalvia; order Cardiida; family Cardiidae; genus Serripes; species Serripes groenlandicus. The sequence continues at coordinate 45,811,221 of JASEVX010000012.1, forward strand.
TACCATTTTAAAGTATTTGATATAACCCAGCCGGGGACCGAACCCGCGACCTGTCGCACCCTAAGCGGACGTTCTAACCCTACACCACCGAGGTGGTTATCAGATGAATAAAGCAGTTGTTGATTATTAACTCTAGTTTAAAAAAAGAAGCGTTTTCCTCTCCATTGTATAGTAAGATGCATCTTCATTATAAACATGATATAAAGGTAAAAGTTTGAAATAGCTGAGTTCCTTCTATTTGTTGCATGTTAACGTGATTTAAATCTTTCACTGCCGAATTTCATTAAGTCGACTATTCTATGTTGAAAATTGGTCCACTCAATTTTTTGTCCAACAGGAAATTGGGTAAAATTGAATGTCTAAAGTGGCAAACAATGCAGAATTCAGGAGAGACTGCTTAGTACGAGCTGTCTCACCTGAATCTGCAATGTTTGCAAAAGCCATTTAATTGTCCTTGGCAGCGAAATGGTTTACAGATACTTAATGATGCAATCACGTAGACATTTGAAGTTGACGAAAGTATAAAGAAAATTTGTAATTAAAGGTAAAAACGTCAGCACATTCAACGCACGAATAACATGTCATGCTTTTAATAAACTGAATTTGCACGCGTTACATAAAACATAAAATGAGCTATACAAAGCTTTGAAACTGTTTTATATACACGTGCACATACAGACTAATCGTGGTTGTTGTTGTCGTTATCGTTCTTATAAACTCTTTCAGCGCCGAATTGTTTAAAGTAGACTCTTCCATGTTCAAAATCGGGTGTGTCCATTTCTCAATTTATGAAAGTTTTGGACTATTTTGGTAACTAAAAGGCAAACAATGCTGATTTCAGGTGAGACAGCTCGTTACGAGCTGACTCACCTGAATCAGTATTGTTTGCAAAAACCTCAATATTGCCTTTGGCGCTGAAAGTAAAGTTATATTGGCGATAACTGGGAAGAAGGCTGTGATAAAACACATGGTACAGACACCACTATCGTTTATAGAAGCTGACAACGTTGCATGAATGGGGTCATAAATACTTGACATAACACCATTAAAAATGTTATTAGGTTTGTGATAGTGATAGTTAACTCTTGCCCTGAAACTGAAAAAAATAGGTAAAATTTAATGTCTACGCGGCAAACAAACAATGTTCATGAGAAACATGTCGTTATGAGCTGTCTCACAGGCATCTACATTCGTTGCAAACGCCTTTAATTGCCCTTGGCAGCGAAAGGGTTAACACTCATATGTTAGCATTGTACATACTTATAAAGATCAAACAGGGACGTAGATCCTGGATAAGTCAAACAGAAGTCTAGCAAATATATAAAAAACCGATAATGGTTGCCTTATCTTAAGCATTATCTTCAGCATAAATAAAAAACCTTTTTAGTAACTGTTAGGTTTTTGTAAATGAGTGAATCGAAATGTACTCGTGCCCACTTCCCAATGTGTTCCGATAAGGTTGCCATTTCACGCCTGCTTTTGATTAGGCAAGCTAAAGCGAACGTTATCTGTACGAAGAGTAAGGATTTGTTTGTTATTTTGTTGGGGTTTTTACGCCGTTTTCAACAATATTATTTCAGTTATATCATGGCGACAGTTAACTTATTCATGATCCCTGGGTAAACAAACCAATACTAGGCTAGGAAATGTGCCTTGCCCAACAGCACTCCACAATGACCAGTACTAGGCTAGGAAAGGTGCCTTGCCCAACAGCACTCCACAATGACCAGTACTAGGCTAGGAAAGGTGCCTTGCCCAACAGCACTCCACAATGACCAATACTAGGCTAGGAAAAGTGCCCTGCCCAACAGCACTTCACAATGACCAGTACTAGGCTAGGAAATGTGCCTTGCCCAACAACACTCCACAATGACCAGTACTAGGCTAGGAAATGTGCCTTGCCCAACAGCACTCCACAATGACCAATACTAGGCTAGGAAAGGTGCCTTGCCCAACAGCACTCCACAATGACCAGTACTAGGCTAGGAAAGGTGCATTGTCCAACAGCACTCCACAATGACCAATACTAGGCTAGGAAAGGTGCCTTGCCCAACAGCACTTCACAATGACCAGTACTTGGCTAGGAAATGTGCCTTGCCCAACAGCACTTCACAATGACCAGTACTAGGCTAGGAAATGTGCCTTGCCCAACAGCACTCCACAATGACCAATACTAGGCTAGGAAAGGTGCCTTGCTCAACAGCACTCCACAATGACCAGTACTAGGCTAGGAAAGGTGCCTTGCCCAACAGCACTTCACAATGACCAGTACTAGGCTAGGAAATGTGCCTTGCCCAACAGCACTACACAATGACCAGTACTAGGCTAGGAAATGTGCCTTGCCCAACAGCACTCCACAATGACCAGTACTAGGCTAGGAAATGTGCCTTGCCCAACAGCACTTCACAATGACCAGTACTATGCTAGGAAATGTGCCTTGCCCAACAGCACTCAACAATGACCAGTACTAGGCTAGGAAATGTGCCTTGCCCAACAGCACTCCACAATGACCAGTACTAGGCTAGGAAATGTGCCTTGTCCAACAGCACTCCACAATGACCAGTACTAGGCTAGGAAATGTGCCTTGCCCAACAGCACTCCACAATGACCAGTACTATGCTAGGAAATGTGCCTTGCCCAACAGCACTTCACAATGACCAATACTAGGCTAGGAAATGTGCCTTGCCCAACAGCACTCAACAATGACCAGTACTAGGCTAGGAAATGTGCCTTGCCCAACAGCACTTCACAATGACCAGTACTAGGCTAGGGAATGTGCCTTGCCCAACAGCACTCCACAATAACCAGTACTAGGCTAGGAAATGTGCCTTGCCCAACAGCACTTCACAATGACCAATACTAGGCTAGGACATGTGCCTTGCCCAACAGCACTTCACAATGACCAGTACTAGGCTAGGAAATGTGCCTTGCCCAACAGCACTCAACAATGACCAGTACTAGGCTAGGAAATGTGCCTTGTCCAACAGCACTTCACAATGACCAGTACTAGGCTAGGAAATGTGCCTTGCCCAACAGCACTCCACAATGACCAGTACTAGGCTAGGCAATGTGCCTTGCCCAACAGCACTTCACAATGACCAGTACTAGGCTAGGAAATGTGCCTTGTCCAACAGCACTTCACAATGACCAGTACTAGGCTAGGAAAGGTGTCTTGCCCAACAGCTCTTCACAATGACCAGTACTAGGCTAGGAAATGTGCCTTGCCCAACAGCACTTCACAATGACCAGTACTAGGCTAGGAAATGTGCCTTGCCCAACAGCACTTCACAATGACCTGTACTAGGCTAGGAAATGTGCCTTGCCCAACATCACTTCACAATGACCAGTACTAGGCTAGGAAATATGCCTTGCCCAACAGCACTCAATAATGACCAGTACTAGGCTATGAAATGTGCCTTGCCCAACAGCACTTCAAAATGACCAATACTAGGCTATGAAATGCGCCTTGCCCAACAGCACTTCACAATGACCAGTACTAGGCTAGGGAATGTGCCTTGCCCAACAACACTCCACAATGACCAGTACTAGGCTAGGAAATGTGCCTTGCCCGACAACACTCCACAATGACCAGTACTAGGCTAGGAAAGGTGCCTTGCCCAAGAGCACTTCACAATGACCAGTACTTGGCTAGGAAAGGTGCCTTGCCCAAAAGCACTCCACAATGACCAGTACTAGGCTAGGAAAGGTGCCTTGCCCAACAGCACTCCACAATGACCAGAAGAATAAGGTGCATGCGAGGTTATACATACTACAATTTTAAATCATTGCCCAAAATTATCTCATGTTTTTACAAAGAGCACACTACTTACTCATGATCCCTGGGTAAGCAAACCCTTACTAGGCTAGGAAATGTGCCTTGCCCAATGATACCCCACCATATCCGCCTCGAATTCGATAGATCGGACATGATTCTTGTGACCAGTGTTTAGGGTATATATTTAGCTACATGTTGGGGCATAGCGTTATATTCGATGATCGTGTTTTGTTTTGTCGTCTGTGTATAATAGGCTATACATGTTTAATAGAGTGCCAGGCCCCTATGCTCCAAATCACCGACCCTAACAACTCGATCACGGCGGATTCCTGTTTTGAAAAAAACACAAAAAAAACCCATATAGTCAAAATTATGGCAGTGACTTAAAACATTATACCTCCAATAGTTACAACATTATACAATGTACCTCCCCCTTTTTGTTTTCATGTCGTATTTGTGCCGTCGTCTCACACGACTCTACAACTATTACATAAGTTGAACTGCATAGTCGGGTGCTTTCAACTATGATTGAACAATATTTTATATCGAGAAAAGTAGAAATATTTATTTGATGTAGATTCGACTTCAATGAAACAGGTAAACGGCTAGACTTTATCATTTTCTCTTACTTTGACATGCTTTTCAAAACTCCTCTGCGGCAGATAAAGTTATTAGCCGACTGCATCAGGCGAACTGTAAACCGATGCTGAAAACGCATTCAGATAATTGTTCATTTGAGCAGATATCGAAGTTATTTCATGGTCTCATTCTCTCGTAATAGTGTCATTTGGTATTTACATAACCTGTCTATTCATGCTACTATAGCCGAGCCCCGGTAGCTCAGTCGGTTGCGATCGTATTCCACCATAGGGCTTACAGTCCCTGTGAAAAAACAACAACAGTTGCTTCGGAAGATTTGTATGTGGGGTACTGGTGTGAGGAAACCGTAAGATACAATACATGTTTATGTTTACTGGCCGCCGTAAGATACAATGCATGTTTATGTTTCCTGGCCGCCGTAAGATACAATACATGTTTATGTTTACTGGCCGCCGTAAGATACAATGCATGTTTATGTTTACTGGCCGCCGTAAGATACAATGCATGTTTATGTTTACTGGCCGCCGTAAGATACAATACATGTTTATGTTTACTGGCCGCCGTAAGATACAATGCATGTTTATGTTTACTGGCCGCCGTAAGATACAATACATGTTTATGTTTACTGGCCACCGTAAGATACAATGCATGTTTATGTTTACTGGCCACCGTAAGATACAATACATGTTTATGTTTACTGGCCGTCGTAAGATACAATACATGATTATGTTTACTGGCCGCCGTAAGATACAATACATGTTTATGTTTACTGGCCGCCGTAAGATACAATACATGTTTATGTTTACTGGCCACCGTAAGATACAATGCATGTTTATGTTTACTGGCCGCCGTAAGATACAATGCATGTTTATGTTTACTGGCCGCCGTAAGATACAATACATGTTTATGTTTACTGGCAGCCGTAAGATACAATACATGTTTATGTTTACTGGCCGCCGTAAGATGCAATACATGTTTATGTTTACAGGTCGCCGTCATATGACTTATAAGTTGTTGAATATGGCGCTGAGAACCTTTCCTAACCCAAGCCATTACTATTCGAGATATAGTCGATCATGAAAGTAATGCGATACATAGACCATCTTTGCGACGAGCGTCATTCGATTGCCATCAACCAGCTATCAGTCTATGTCGAAAAGCAGCCAGTTGCTTGGAAAGACTGCTGTGTGGAGTTCTGGTGTGAGAAAGCCGAGAAACACATGGGTAGACGAACTGCTTAACCGTGATATGACTGAAATATTGTTGTTAACGGCGTTAAACCCAATCTATCCATCAATCAACAAAGACGCATGTTTACTATGTCATTGATGCGTTACCTTTCAACAGTGTTCACCCTTTCCAACATACATGTCCAATTTGAGACAATGGCGGTGGACGCAATGTGAAAACATTGTGACGAAAAGAGATATAGCTCATATTCATTCTATTCATTAATTACACTTTCATAAATAAAGATTTTCAAATATTTTGACTGTTGTGTCAAGTTTCAACAGCTTGGTCGATAAATGCGAGGGTTGATGATTCAAGGATGTATACATATAGAACCTACCGAAGGTTGTTGATTCAAGGATGTTAATACCGAAGGATGTTGATTCAATGATGTAAATACCTAGGGTTGAACATTCAAAGATGTAAAAACCGAGGGCTGTTGATTCAAGGATGTTAATACCTAGGGTTGAACATTCAAGGATGTAAATACCGAGTGCGGTTGATTCAAGGATGTAAATACCTAGGGTTATTGATTCAAGGATGTAAATACCGAGGGTTATTGATTCAAGGATGTAAATACCGAGGGTTATTGATTCAAGGATGTAAATACCGAGGGTTGTTGATTCAAGGATGTTAATACCGAGAGTTGTTGATTCAAGGATGTAATACCGAGGGTTGAACATTCAAGGATGTAAATATCGAGGGTTGTTGATGCAAGGGTGTTAATACCTAGGGTTGATCATTCAAGGATGTAAAAACCGAGGGTTATTGATTCAAGGATGTCAATACCTAGCGTTGATCATTCAAGGATGTAAATATCGAGGGTTATTGATTCAAGGATGTTAATACCGAGGGTTGATCATTCAAGGATGTAAATACCGAGGGTTATCGATTCAAGGATGCTAGTACCTAGGGTTGATCATTCAAGGATGTTAATACCAAGGGTTGTTGATTCAAGGATGTAAATACCGAGGGTTGTTGATTTAAGGATGTTAATACCGACGGCTGATCATGCAAGGATGCTTTTTCCGACTCGGCCATTACTTTCTTTCGACAACAGTTATGGCGTCAAATGTCAGGACTCAAAAGTCTATACAAGATGGGAGCCATTTGCATAGTGCCGTCGGCCAAATGGTGTATTCTAATGTACACGGTCCATTAATTTCACATTAGTTTAAACCAGATTCATAAGCTATTTAATTTTGTCGATTATCTATGCGAACAGATATTTTAATCAGCCAATATTTCACGTCCGGATTATTGAACCTCGGAGACCGTTATCGTAGTTTGCTGAATAACGATAAGGCATTTCCTCTGACTCACAACCACGGTTCTGTTTCACGCCACACGAAAAGCAGACCCTACCACAAGTGATTAGCGACAGGCGAAGCTCCAGTCTCTCATTCAGGTCGGGTTCTCCCCCTTTTACCATCTTCGTGTGAAGGACAGTGGTGCAGAGGTAGTGCGTCGGCCTCTCGTGCCACGTGTTCCGGGCTCGAGTCCCCTGATGACCGGGCTCTGACCTTGTGAATTTTTCTACACAAACGGCGCGGGAACTGGTTAAGTCTCCAGGAAGCAGACATCGAATATTATATATTATATTAATATAAGCTGAAAGCTTGTTTCGCAATCGATGTAAAATAAATTAGTTTAAACTGAAACTAAACTAAAACCATCTCGTATTGCCAACAGTTGACAAGATAGGTATGATCGATATTACCATTTATTTCAAAACCGAAGGTTGCATTTCATATGGCGTGACCCAGGTCATTATGAATAATAGAGAGAGAAAAGATACTGCTAATAACCGGTAACAATAAAGTGTCCTGTATATAATTGATGGATCGATACGAATACCGCTGTCCTGGGACGGGTGTTTGGAATATCAAATTATGCTATACACCGGATAATATATTTTGGCGGATCGATCGTGGATAAAAAACTGTTGTATTTTGCAATCCGCTTCTATGGTTTAAAAAAAGCTTACTTATCATAATATAATTTTGCAACCAGTGAGCATTTTCTTTAAGCTTTGTAAAGAGGTAGTTTAAATTCGTTTCATTAGAATCGTTTCATTTAAAAAAAAAAATGGTCGATTTATTGAGTTCACAGCATATATGCTCTAAGCTTTGTAACATGTAGTCTAAATTCGTTTCTTTAAATAGTTTCATTAACAAAGAAAATGGTCGATTTATTAAGTTCACAGCAAATGCTCTAAGCTTTGTAACATGTAGTCTAAATTCGTTTCATTAAAATGGTTTCATTAACAAAAAAAAAAAAGTCGATTGATTGAGTTCACAGCATATGCTCTAAGCTTTGTAAACATGAAAGTTAAATTCGTTTCATTAAAACAAAAATGGTCGATTGATTGAGTTCACAGCATATGCTCTAAGCTTTGTAACATGTAGTCTAAATTCGTTTCTACACGCACACGCTCCGGTCCCTCCCGATTATCCTATTATATTTATCTTCATCAAGAAAAACATCTGAGCCGTCCCGCGAGAAAACCAACGATATGGTCGCTGCGTAATGTATCGACCCACACTAGCCTGCGCAGTCTGCACAGGCTAATACGGACCGACACATTCGTATCTGGAAGATATAGGTATAGATTAATGATTCTTGAAACAGAAAATCAACAGGAGGCGAAAAGTGTCTAACCGGATCGACCTGCGCGGCATGCTTAGGCTGATCCGGGTCGATACTTTACACAGCGTCCACAATGTTGGTTTTCTCGCGGGACGGCTACTCTGATCTGCATCGAGCGAATATATGCTCTTATTTCATCTCGGAACCGCGATAATATAGAGGTACATTGTCAACAAATAGTCGGGTTACACTTCTGATCTTTATGTAAAGAGATATTAGTTCTGATAAAGCCGGTTGCTTAAGCCACTAACTACTTTAATAATGGTACCGCATGCTTGCCTGCCATGCAAAAGGGATAAGACTCTGGAAGTAAAGATGCGTAAGAGACAAATGTGTCTCGTAAGTCAGATATGATATGCCCTTTCAATAGCGGTGACACTATAGTAATAAAACACTTTACTTTAACTTTTTAGGTCTATATAACATATCGAGGGCTTGGCGTGAAACGGTTGTAACTAAAATTTATATTTTTTTACCAAGGTTAATCACCTTGCCATAAAGTCTTTATAAGCGTTAAATCATTTTGTTTGGTAAACAATGGAAATTTAATGTAAATTTGCATTGTTTACAAAAGGGTCAGAATTGCCCCTAAACCAGGGATAGGCTTTTAGTTACAACCGTTTCACGCCAAGCCCTCGATATAGAGACGGACAGTGAAGACTCTGGTGAGACTGTGAGGACGTCTGTCTATATTTAAACGTCAGTCGCAGAGAACAACGACGCATTTGAGGAAATAACCCTTTCAATGCTGAATTCAAAAAAGCAGACTTAACTAGCTTTGCACCTGGAAAGGTCTAAAGCAATATTTAGGAATATCAAGATTAAAGTGTTGAGTCTATCCCCCTGAGACGGAATGTGTCGGCCCGGATTAGCCTGCGCGGTCTGCGCAGGCTGATCTGGGTCGATAAATTACGCAGAGAGCATAACGCGGGACGGCTCATATGTTTAGCTGCATACTATGACACTTTGTAATAATTATCAGCAGGGGAAATATCTTCTTACATTAAAGCAGTATGCTGCTCATGTAAAAGGCAATGTTTATCCAGGAAAAAGGTCATGACATTAAATGATCCAATGAAAAAAACCTTGCAATGTATATCGACATAGTGTTGCCGAGTTGTGAACAGTTTGTTTGTAAATATCATCAATAATAGATATGATTCCATGACAAGTGAACTGTGCATGTTCATTTGAAGTCGACAAATGAATAACGAAGATGTTACAAGTGGCTGTACATCAACACGTTGTCTCATACAGATGAATTTAATCGATTCATCAACAGTCGACATTTGGAAACATCTTAATTAGTGTTATTCTTACATGTTTGCTTCCCCTACATTTCAATGCAAATCTTGCACACCGAGGGCTTGGCGTGAAACGGTTGTAACTAAAAAACCTATTTTGAAAACCCTGGTTTAGGGGCAGGTTTGACCCCTTTCTAAACAATGCAAATTTAGGTGCCATTGCTCAGAACGAGCAATGGCACCTACATTTCCATTGTTTACCAAGTAAAATGATTTAACGCTTATAAAGACTTTATGGCGAGGTGATTAACCTTGGTAAAAAAATACCAATTTAAGTTACAACCGTTTCACGCCAAGCCCTCGATACAATGTTAACCCTTTCACTACTGGAACCGATTTTGTGAAGCCTGCTTAGGCGGTGCAGTTTTTATCTCGATACTACAAAAGTTGGATATGGACTATTCAAACTGCAAAGTTGGACACATTCATTTTACAAATTTTGCATTAAAAGGGTCAACAGATGTTCTTTTCAGTCATTTTTAACGAATTATTTTTTCTCAAAAAATAATACAGTTAACGCGATCGTTTTTTTTTCCGGAAGTCACGGTTAAACTACACTTCCGCTTAGAATACACATTCGCTGCACCTAAATAGTCCTAGTATTTTTTCGATATTAAAATGACTTCTACGTGTTATTTCAATACAGTGAAGTCATAATTATACTATCGAATCATCATAGATAATCAATTTTCTAGAAAATATCAAATTAACAGTACGCGCATATATATTTCATTTGTCGGCAGGTACGTATAAGGCACGAGTATGAATTTTAGTCGTATGCCCATTCACTAGAAGTCGACCCCACGCTGTATAGAACAATGTTAATCTCACAAATATGCCACTACGCAGAGCTAATTATAGATCATGGTTTACATACGCGCGCATTCAGTTAGCTTAATATATATACGAAAGTAACGCTCATACGTTGTATCAAAGTACCGTGGTGTAATGCAGAGCGTGTAGAACTTCTAAGCATGGACTATTTATGGACGCGAGTTCGGGTCCCTATTGGAACTGTTTTTTTTTTTTTTTTTTTAATTCTTATTTTATGCGATATTTGAAACATTATAGATTTATAATAATTAATTCACTCACATGAAACATAGTTATAATATAAGCCGAAATCCTGGATCCGCCCCTGGTGACGAAAACAAATCAAACTAACAATATAATTCTCACAAATATGCCATGGGTGTTTTGACAGACTTTACGCAGAGCTCAGTGAAAGAGTTAGTGTGCATGTTAAACGCTCGCATCGCCGTTGAAATGCTACATTTACTAAAACTGTCAACTGATAAAAAAAATCTCTGGACAAAAATATTAATAATAATAAAATAGACTAAATTGTGCAATAGCATGATCAATTGCATTCATAAATTTGATTTTACAATACATGTTCAAAATAATTCGTTACCAGTACTTTCTGTACTTTGATTTCAAAGCTGACTGCTATGCAAATATAACGCCCTGTATCGCCTAGTTGTTAATCGTTCTTAATTGCTCGTTTTTGTTAATTAAATTTTCTCTTATAAAGACGAGTTTCGACCACGCTGTAAATTGATTGTTTGGTGTTTTACGCCGCATTCAACGATTTTTCAGTTTAATCACGGCGTTTCCTTCGTAAGTCACCAATACTACTTGTTCATATATCCTGACACTAGCCAATCAACCGTAATGCTAACCCCGCAACACTGAGCGCCAAGGAGGGCAGCAATTACTACCATTTTTAAAGTCTTTGGTATGATCCGGTCGGTGATCGAACCCACGACCTCTCGCACTGAGGCGGACGCTCTAGCACTACACAACCCAGGCGGTACATATGCACGTTGTAGAAGATCACTTTCAAAGTCCTATTTAGTAAAACGAGAACATTTTCTTTTACATGATTATGCATGAAAAAGTGATACTTTATCATCTCTCCCCGAAGCTTCAGATTGTACCAGAAAGCATTCCCCTTTCTCCGGATAAAGAACTTCCGTTATATAACTGAACAACAGTTAAACCTTTTAAAATCATCAAACACACGCACATACTGTGCTGTTCATGCTAATAAAACATAGTTCGAAGTTAGTCGTCTGATGCAGATTTCTCGTATGAGGGAAAATGTTAATATAACAAATGCATTGTCGCTGCGTATCGAAAAATGTTCTGTAGCTGAAATCAGAGCGTCAACACGAATTCCTTTGTGACAAATAAAAGTTTTTTTTCTACCAGGTTACAGTTCGTTCAACCTCATGCTTATGCTTGATTTGATACACGTGTTTCTCGATTCTCTAACTGGTGTTACTGTCAATCATTTAGTATCGTAAATATTAGAGCGTCCGCCACAGTCGGACATCCACGGTTGTTGACTCCGCTATACTTAATTTGTTATGTCTTATCGCCGTTATGACGGATAGCAAAAATATTGTTTCTGATTGGATGCAGTAAAATGTTATACTGCGCAAGACAGCCAATCAGATCCCTCCGGTTAGCGCAGTTGGTAGAGTACTCGCCCCGAAAGCGAGATGTTACGGGTTCGAGCCCTGGACTGGCTACACTTTTTTTTACTCTATGTGAAATGACGCTCCTACATTTCTTAATATAATATCATTTAATATATTTGTTTAGTTAATATGAAATCGTACTGTTCCTTGCTGCATTATGATTCCAAACTTCAGTAATATTGAGTTTTTCGAGACGGTAAAGAGAACGCATATTTACGATCCGTAGGCGGAGACATTTATCTATTGCATCTCCACGTATCGGAAATGTAAGCCTCATTTCGATTGGTTAATGTGAATTATATTCTGTTCATTCAAAACGACGTTAAGACCGATACAAATCCTACGATATGAGGTTGGAGCATCGCGGAGTCAACAACCGTGGGTGTCCGACGATGAGCGACGATGAGCGTCCGCCTGGTGAGGGTAAGACCACGGTACATTCCCAATCGGGATCGAATATTTCATAAAGGGTAGTTATGACTTCTCAATAACAAACTTGTATACGTAAATGACCGTATTTCAGGTCGTGTGTCTTAAGAACATACGAGCTCTGTGTAATTTAAGTCCGTACATTAATCACCGAGTCCACTGAGACGTCCGTAATTAGTTTCTGGTGTAATTGAAAGCTTCATGGCGTCGTAGTATATAATATAAAGTGTACGTTCCTTTGGTCTATATCGAGATCGTGTTTCTGTATCATCTGATGTTCATCATGTAGCCAAGCATTTACCTAGTCTTGTCACCATGAAGATGTTGGATGAGTTTTGCCATCTCGTTAATAAACGTTGGTAAACTTGCAGGGGCCACCAACACGTCCAATCGTATAACAATCAGAATGAAATACTTCTTTGTGAAGTAAATTGGATCTGACCTAACCTCATATTGACCATATTCATTTAAATAGTCATGAGCAGGTTATCATTTTCACCCTATTCATTTAAATATCCATGAGCAGGTTATCATTTTCACCCTATTCATTTAAATATCCATGAGCAGGTTATCATTTTCACCCTATTCATTTAAATATTCATGAGCAGGTTATCATTTTCACCCTATTCATTTAAATATTCATGAGCAGGTTATCATTTTCACCCTATTCATTTAAATATTCATGAGCAGGTTATCATTTTCACCCTATTCATTTAAATATTCATGAGCAGGTTATCATTTTCTTCTGTTAAATGAAATCGCCCGATACAACCAACGCTCTGCCACCACTGCTTCTCCATTTCGCGTATATATATATATGGGTTATCTTCCCCGTTGATACTTAACGATTATGTAAGCAACACCATGATTGGCGGAAGCGAAGGTCAATCTAAGCCGACCTGTAAAAGACAGTTATCAGATCTTTGCGAGCGTTTGCTACTGTACTGAAGTTTAAGTCTATTTTTATTGAAATTACAACGTGTCAGAACGCCTATTATCATATCCGACAAATGGTAAAAACTGAAATGAAGTTTTGCTTTAACCATCATTATAGTAAACATGATAAATATAAAAGTGTAATTACAATTATTATTTGACCGTTAGATTTGCATTAACCATTTCCCACGTCCTGCCGACTCCTCCTGTAAATGAGAGATTAATTATTGAATAGTGTTGAAAACAATATGGCAATACAAGCAATTGCTCTTTATAATCAATTTCTCATTTTACCACCCTGTTTTCTAAAACTGTACGCTGAAGATGCGTCATAATGCGGCGTTAAATTGGAAAAAGGTTTAACCCTTTCCCTCATATAGACGCTTTCTGACGCCTCTGCAGCAGACGGCTTTTTGAAAACATAGCACAATGTTTTCCACTTATAGTCATAGGTTATCCATTCAATCAAAGAGATTTTCTATGTTTTGACAAAATATGTTCAAAGTCTTCTGCTGCAGAATTGTCGTATGAGGGAAAGGGTTAAATAAACATTGAAATGAGAAAACCCCCAGTGTGATACCGAGATTTGACTGCTCGTGGTGTCTGATCTTGATGAATCAACTATCCGCATACGTGTTTTGTAGATGAGTATTGTGAGATTGTGTTTCTCCATCACGTAGAACCCTATCTTTGTCAAATACTGCAGCCTCTAATTTAACTACATGTATCTAAGCCTTTTCCGTTTATTTCATCTTTACATTCCTTCCATTTTTCGAGGATGCCTCTTGTTTGTACATTGGTACGGATAATTTGATGGTAAGGGGCAGGTTACTCACGACGAAATTGTTTCATTGTAAAATAGTCAATTGCTTGACTTTTATGACGTTGTTTACCCTCGCGCTCGGCATTAATGCTATTTGGCGAGCAAGTCAATTGCTAAAGTAGCATCGCTCTATATATAATGATTAGGCGGGACTCCGAAAAAACACCACAATACATGCATTTACAATACAATTGGAAAAAAGACATGTCAGTGCAACCACGTTAAGTTCTGCTGCTATGCTTTTTTTTCAAAAGACAGATCCGTAACAGGAAATGGTTTGAGTCAAAAGATGTATTCCAACGTTCCCATGTTCGAGATATCGCGAGACCAACATTTGTTGTGTATGGTTTATGTTTGTTGTTCACATGTCAAAATAATAAACAATTTATCTACCTACTTATACATATCGTTACGGGGAGAGAGAGTCGGAGAGCCATTAATAGTAATGATCAAGCTCTTTCCATTTCACAGTTACATAGACATTCTGGAAATGGACCTGACTTAACCGTTTTAGCAATTATGGAATATTTGGAGTCGTCTGCTTTGAAAACATAATGACACCTACCGGTATGTCAATATATGGAACATCGATGTTTACTTTCGATACAATGTTGAAAACAATTTAGGAAGAGTACACTTGCTCATTACGAACCTTTTTTCTATAATTTGTATTCAACAGCTGATTGTTACTGAGGTGACAATGGGCCGGTGTATCAGGGAAATACTTACCCACTTTCGTTGAAAAGGCCATCTACATATAAAACATGTAGCTTTCAATACTTAACCTAACCTAAGCAGTTGTCAGCCATTCACCTGTATAGAAACAAATATATAATGTATTGATTGTTTTTAAGTTGTTTAAACTGAACAATTTGAGTATCTTATATGTTGCTAAGATCTGCAAAATGATTACATAAATAAATAAATGCTTTTTTCACAAATATTATCGGATGTGTGTAGATTCTGAAAGGTAATGGTAAAACATGAAATACTAGTATATGACCAGTACTGGATGCTGTATGTTCCAGGAATAAGTAACAATAAGCGGAAGTATTCTCACGTTTTCAACCTAAATGTATACAATTATGATAACAATGTTATATGTATATGTATGTATTAAACGACATGCCATTTTCTGTTGTATGTATATTAATATGTATGTTTTATGTCACTATGAGCTTATATGCTTAATGTCAATTAAAATTTCTGTACTGTCTGTTCTGTTCTTAACCTATTCCATCATGCATATGTATTTGATCGCAGCTGCAAACAGACGACGATATTAACTTTAAAAATTGTCATTTCGTCAGGGGCGTAGCTTGGCAATAATCAATGTGTAGGCCGTCTCATGAGAAAATCAACATTGTGAACTCTGCGTAAATAATCGACCCGGATCAGCCTAATCATTCCACACAGGTGTATCCGGATTTACACTTTTCGCCTCCTGTGGATTTTCTGTTTCAGGAATTACTTTTTTATCTATCCCCTCTTAGACGGAATGTGTCGGCCGGATCAGTCTGCGCGGACAGCGCATGCTGATCTGGTCGATACATTACGCAGATGTGTATCGCCGCAGCTGAATTTTAGGGCATTTTTAGAAAGAATGTGTAGACACGTGCCTACAGTGCCTAAAGGGAGCGACGCATCTGCAATATACGACAATATTAAATTCCAAAACTGTATGCATCGTTTGTTACATTTAATAAAACCATTAAATACATTTTTCCCTTTTCAAAAAGAATACAATATTTTTTCCGACTTTTCCCCCAAGCGGCTATTATTCTTTTAGTGACGACGAGCGAAACCCGACCGTTTGCGGTTGAACCCTTTCATAAAACAGACACATTTGACGTCTCTGCAGCAGACGACTTTTGAAAGCATTGTGATAAAAAATAACGGAATATTTCTCCGTTTACAACACTTTTTTTCAACTCTATTAAGTATTAAACTTTCACTGAAATAGAGTTCCCCGATCTTTATCTATACGTTTTCAAAGTTGTCAGCTGCAGATTTGTGTTATGTGGGAAAGAGTTAATATAATTAATAACAATTACGATCTTCTTATTGTCTATAGCCGTTGCTTTGGCCATAACCGTTGGCCAGATTTCTGTACGACTGCATGCCAATGGCGATCCTGATCAGACAGCTGGTTGCAATGCATCGAAGGGTGCACCGACATATGAGCCGTTCCACGAGAAAAACAACATTGTGGACTCTGCGTAAAGTATCGACTCAGATAAGACTAAGCATGCCATACAGGCTAACCCGGACACACACTTTTCACCTCCTGTGGATGTTCTGTTTCAGGAATCATCACTCTATCCCTCTGTCCCCTGAGACGGAATGTGACGGCCCGGATTAAGCCGCACGGACTGTGCCGGTTAATAGGGATCGATACATTACGCAGAGTTCATAATGATGGTTTTCTCGTGGAACAGCTCATATCGTATTACCTGTAATCAACGAAAATACACGAAAATACACGAAAACACACGAAAACACACGAAAATACACGAAAATACACGACGAAAATACACAAAAATACACGAAAACACACGAAAATACACGAAAATACACGAAAATACACGACGAAAATACACGAAAAAACACGAAAAAACACGAAAACACACGAAAATACACGAAAATACACGACGAAAATACACGAGAATACACGAAAATACACGAAAATACACGAAAATACACGAAAATACACGAGGCAATTCTCACTTATTAGTAATGTCCTATTGACAGTCATTTCTTACTGAAAACGATGATACGGTAGACTGGAGTTACATGCCCCTTCCATTACATTATCAGATCAGGCTTACACAACCAATCGAGGGCTTGGCGTGAAACGGTTGTAACTAAAATTTGTATTTTTTTACCAAGGTTAATCAACTCGCCATAAAGTCTTTATAAGCGTTAAATCATTTTTTCTTGGTAAACAATGTAAATTTAGGTGCCATTGTTCGTTCTGAGCAATGGCACCTAAATTTGCATTGTTTACAAAGGGGTCAAAATTGCCCCTAAACCAGGGTTTTCAAAATAGGTTTAAGTTACAACCGTTTCACGCCAAGCCCTCGAAATGGCGGCGTCCATTTGACATGGTGTAGCAGGCAAAATGTTAGTGAAACAACCATATACTGTTCTAGTTAACAATAATAATATACGAGTTCTATTTAATATAAGTCCTTATAGTAAACGCAAAGTCCACTGAGATGTTTGTAATTAATTTCTGGTGTAATTGAAAGCTTCATGTTGTCACAGTGTATATTGTACATTCCCTTTTCGACATCGAGATCATGTTTCCTTATCATCAGTTTTTTTTCACCCTATAGTCAAGCGTTTACTTAGTAATTTTTATATGTTTGATGAAAAGAACGGAACAGAACATATTGACTTATTATGGAACGCCGGCAATGTCTTTGGTAATGATGAAACTCTATTATTAGGCTTGCTTTGTATTATATTATGTATGAAGTTATTTACATGTAGTTCTATAATAATGTGTGCACACACGATAATAAATAGGTACATTATGTAATAAAGGAAGCACATCATGTAATAAAGGAAACACATCCTGTAATAAAGGAAGCACATCATGTAATAAAGTGTCCACATAATACAAAGATGTATCTACATAATTATAAAGATGTATCTACATAATTATAAAGATGTATCTACATAATATAATAACAAACTGTCAGAATATAAGTACAAAACCACAAAACATAACTATATACTGACATAATATAAATATGTTTGCACACACTATAATAAAGTAGGTACATTATGTAATAAAGGAAGCACATCATGTAATAAAGGAAACACATCCTGTAATAAAGGAAGCACATCATGTAATAAAGTGTCCACATAATACAAAGATGTATCTACATAATTATAAAGATGTATCTACATAATTATAAAGATGTATCTACATAATTATAAAGATGTATCTACATAATATAATAACAAACTGTCAGAATATAAGTACAAAACCACAAAACATAACTATATACTGACATAATATAAATATGTTTGCACACACTATAATAAAGTAGGTACATTATGTAATAAAGGAAGCACATCATGTAATAAAGGAAGCACATCATGTAATGAAGTGTCCACATAATGCAAAGATGAATCTACATAATTATAAAGATGTATCTACATAATTATAAAGATGTATCTACATAATTATAAAGATGTATCTACATAATATAATAACAAACTGTCAGAATATAAGTACAAAACCACAACACATAACTATATACTGACATAATATAAATATGTTTGAACAACATATAAATAACTTGGTACATAATGTAATAAAAAACAAACATAATACTAGAGTTTCATCACTACACAAGACAGAGCCGGCGTTCCATAACTTATACAACATACCCTATCGCGTCATACAGAATGCATTAAGTATACATGAATTGAAGCGAATCTTTTAAACAATTCGGCGCTGAAAGAGTTAACCGTTTATAACCCGGCATTTTTAAAATTGCAAGTGTAATTGAAAAGCAGAATTAAAAACGTTGTTGTAAGTACGAAAAAGCTTGTTTTGAGAAATGTTTCCGTTTCCACATGTTTGTTTAAGTCACGGTTGCAACAGATGATCTGAATTCGTATATATCAGGGAATGGGTTTAAATGCAGCAAAAAGTCTTTGAACATTGAGTAGAATAAGAATGATTAAAAAATATAACCTCTTCTCTATCTCTCTTTTGCCATTCTCAATGTAGATAATTTGAACCGAAATAAATTAAATCAACACTATTCTTTAGGTTCTAAAACCCTTTTTTCGTGCAGACCCATTTGGCACACATGAATTCACGTCCTTCAAAAAAGGAAGTGGGGCGTAATTCGCACGCCAATCATAAATATAATTTCGTTTAAAAACTATAGAAATTTCAATATTTTTGCTTTTATTTTGTCTGAAAAGTTATACATGGTATTTGATAAAAGAAAAAAAAATGACATTGCTGTATCAATATTGGACTTTTTATTGTCTACTCTGGGCGTGGTAAATTTGAGATCTCTCGATCTTCATTCTCGCGAGATATCAATTTTCTACAACTCCTCGTAGAACAATACTAAACCCGATATCGCTACGGCAACATAAAATTGCCCATAAACAAACTCTAATCGTGATTTCATTTATTGATATATATTTCAACTCATGAAAGTTCACAATTTTTATCAGGTCAAATAACCTGGACAGATGCAGGTATGGTTGAAAGAAGGAGTACTAAATATGACTTTGAATTACCACATTTTCAGAATTCTTAATTTCCCCACATTTTTTTAACTGCAGTCTGCAACAGAACCGTGTGAACTTGGATCTATAAAAACATTTAACAGAAACCATTATCAACTGATGCTTTGATGATTATTTCCATTTTAAATTCTATACGAGAACGTTTGTTCGTAAAGATTTCCAATTATTTCTTAAGATGGTGTGAATATGGACGAGCTTGAACCCAGTCCCACATACATCAAATAAGCACAAATATCTCTAGAAATGAATGTACAAGCTAAAACATTGTGGCAAAAGTAGAAATTATACTCATTATGAACACAAGTTGACCTCTACATATGCGTCAACATGTGTCTGCATGTGGGAAAGGGTTAAACTCATTGCGTTACAGACCAAAAGCAATAGTCCTTTGAGACTTTTGTAATAATGTCTCGTGTGTCTTTATTACAGCGAGATGCCTTGTACATAATTCTTCATGGTAATTGTCAGGTTTTTTTCTCTACACTAACGATCTCTTTCTCCATTTCCTCCTCTGTCTGCCTTTAAATCTATTCTGCTGAAGTGTCAATCAAGACTGATCAGACTCCGCCCTGTTCATTAACAAGACATTCATGGGTAAAAGAGAGCTGCCTTTATCGAAATGGAGCATTCATGCAACAGCGAACAATGAAATCTCAGCTGATCCTTTACAGACACACACTAGTATATTGATCGATTGATTGATTGATTGATTGATTGATTGATTGATTAATTGGGTTTAACGGCGTTTTCAAAAGAAATTCAGTTATATCATAGCGGCCAGTTCACCTACCCATGTGTTTCCTGGTTTTCTCACACCAGTACTCAACACAACAATCTTTCCAAGCAACTGGCTTCTTTTCCACATAGACAGTAAGTCCATTGGTGGAAGACGAATGCCGCTTGTCGATACACAGTCTAACCCGAGCCCCCTATACTGTCCGTCATTATGCACACATCAATGCATCTGACAAAACAACTAGAAGTGTAACCCCAAAACTTGTTTACCGATATATAACTTAAACCCTTTCCCCATACAACAAATTTACATCTGTTTACTTTGAAAACATGTAGTCTAGCATATTAAAACTCAATTAAAGTAAGATCACTTATTGAATAAAGTTGTGGATACATTAATTGTTACAAAAAGTAAAACTAGAGAGCCCACTATGAGCAAAAGTGGCCACGATGTTTTCAAACGTCTGCAGGCGCAGAGACGTCAGGGAAAGACCGTGTAAGGGAAAGGGTTACATGATGGATACTGTTTTACAGAAGATTCATGAAACTCTCTTTGATCTATTGACGGTGAAGTGCAGAATGCCGCTTTCCTATTTATCTGAATGGTAAGAGTCTTTGTGACGACAAAAAGGTCCGTTTGAATATGACGAGCCTTAAACCTTTCTCTCATATAGACGCTTTCTTACGCCCCCTTTCTGACGCCCCCTTTTTTGAAAACATAGTTACAAAAGTAGAAATTGCTCAAAACGAGTAATTTCTCCTTTTGCCACAATGTTTTCCACTTTTAGTCATAGGTTATCCATACAATTATAGAGATTTTTCCATTTTTTGACAAAATATGTTCAAAGTCGTCTGCTGCAGAATTGTCGTATGAGGGAAAGGGTTAATATGTCCCCTGGGTTATTAGCAGGTTTTATGTTCCAATCAATGTCTCTGATCAAACATTGTTGCCTGTTGATGATGTTCAATGATTAATAAGCATATCAAAGCCGCATCATGCAAAAAACACATTCTTTGAGTTAAATGTTGCTATATACTATTATTAATCTGTTTTATTAGGTTTTTCAGCCGTTTTGAACATTATTTCAGTTATTTCACGTCGACAGCTCATTTGGTAAACACAAACCAGTACTCGGCTAGGAAATGTGCCTTGCCGTAGGGCACTCAACCATGACTTCCGCGACTGAGGATCGAACACAGGTCATCCGGTTCAAAACGTCGACAACTCGACCACGGCGGATTCCCGGCCATTGTCGTTTTGTCGAACAAATGCTTTTTTATCGAACTGTCAATAAAGACATAATATACATGTATAAGAAAAACACATACATGTCAGTAATAAAAGTCCACACCATATGCTTTTGCGGCCGAAAACTTACTTATGATGACTAGCATTGCGCTTGGAAATGCGCATTTCACAAAGGTCCCGAATTCCGATACTCACAACGCGGTATTTTCAGATTCGTCGATTATTGACCTTTAAAATCGCGTAAGATCAGTTACACACCCAATTTGCTTGTTAACTGTTTATTGTTTTTCTCGTGTACCATCATGCTGGTTTGAGATAATAAAGGTTGTGTTGTGTTCTGTTCAATTATTCTTCAGTTTTATACACATAAAAACAGCTTTGTTGCTTATTTTTAGGACTCTTCACTGTTGAAAAGATCTATCTATCTACAAGTATATAGAACATTTTATATAAAAAACCTCGGGAGAAATTAAAGATTGGAAACAATTTCTGTTTATTTCTCTTTCACTGCCGAATTTCACAAATGCGTCTCTTCGATGTTGAAAATGAGGGACATTAGTGATAATTATATTATCTCCCTTGTCAGATAAAGACCAAGGAAGACCAACTAGTTGGTAGGTCATTTAAGTTGGAATCCTTTGTCTTTATCACTATTTCGCTATGAGATATTACAATTACTCTGTACACATTAATCATAAATGTGTTAATTAAAGTGATGATTCAAAAGAGAACATTTACATAGCAGTGTTTAAAGAAAACAAATGTGGAATTACTAATCAATCTAATAACAGTTGGCCAAGAAAATGCAAATATAAGTGCACCATCCAGTGCAAAGAAACCAATGATAAAAAAAGAGGAAACCAAATGATAGGACCTATCAAGATGTAGAGAGTATTAAAGGGAGATAACTGACCGATGTATCCAATTGGACCACTCCATTTTCCGTCCAACAGAAAATTGGGTAAACTTAAATGTCTAAGTGGCAAACAATGCAGATTTCAGAAGGGACAGCTCGTTATTAGCGGTCTCAGCTGAATCTGCATTTTTTGCACAAGCCTTTACTTGCCTTTGGCAGCGAAAGGGTTGACAAAACGTCGGCGGAATGATACTATATAGAGGATATTACATGAGTGGTTGAGTGGTCATTCAATACGAAATTTTATTAAACGAGTTTAATAAAAAAAAATATTGAATGACCACGAATGTTATATTCTATTTATATCATAAATTCCAATTCGACGAATATTAGCGCAAAATATATATAACGTCGCTATATAGCGCGGTCATTTTCAATGCTTTTCATTATGACGTTACGTAGCATTGTTATTACACTAGTTATATTTATTATATACCTACTATGAATCAAAGTATTTGATTGGACGAGAAGCAGTCACGTGTGATTCAATAAAAAATGACTATTTGACTCCTTTTCGCTTTTATTCTAAAATTCAGGTCCAATAGTCCATTTTCGAGTCAATAGTTCATCTGTTATGACGTTATTGTTTGAAATGACGTCATGCACGTGCATAACCAACATTTTAACGCGCGTGCCATGTAACAGTATACTGCATTCTTGCTGCATTTACAATAATAATCCTGTGTTTATGTTAGAAGCTACATTTATGTTACATAAATTTACCGAATTAAAATGATGACAGCAATGTAATAAATAAACTAGTTAAGATATGCGTTTTTCATGAAGATATATAATAAAACAGCTATTTACTCCTTTTGAGTTCAATGTTGAAAAACTATTCTTCCTCGCAAATGACTATTGACCCGTAATAGAGAACTATTGACCTCGACTTCGTCTCGGTCAATAGTTCTCTATTTCGGGTCAATAGTCATTGACTTGGAAGAATAGTTGTTCACTATTGACCTCAAGAGGAGTAAATAGCTGTATAATACCAAAAACTATAGAATGACGTTATTTCATGCTGGCGACGTCATTTATGATATAAATTGTTTTATTTCCAATTACAGGTATAACAACGACGTCGAAGACTAACGAACACGATGACCGTCTGACTTTTCAGGACGATGACCACAGGGCAGTCCGACAAAAAAGAGGCACCTCTCACAATGGCTCCTACACGATGGACAATCAAGACGTGCTTGACCACGTGGCATCCTCAATACATCTACATGACAATGATAACGTCACTGATAGACCAGGCTGGTTCTTTGATATGAAGAAACAGAACTGGTACGGCGCAGAGTATTATTTCAACAGAAGTTTATACAGACGGGACCCGGCTCGACGTGAGTAGACTTGTACTCTTGGTTTAAACGTTGTGTTGTAAAATACACCTTTATAGCCCTTTATAGCCCTTGGGTATCGCAAATGGAGCACGTGAACAGCACAGTTAACATAAACAATTGATGGTGTTAGATGAATTCAGTTTCGCGATATCACCACCTCAATACTGCAATACTGAACAGATCTGACATCTATAGGTGCAAATATGTGTGACGTTTCTATAGTCCAATCATAACTATACATTGTATGTCATTTGTTGATTTAGGTCAACTTTTGATATTTTCTCTCATGTTCTTCACGTAATTTAGGACCGCCTCGGTGGTATAGTGGTATAGTGGTATAGTGGTATTATAGTATGTATTTTACTTGCAACAGTTGAAATGAGATCTCTCATACTTCCAGTATTGCATATGCTTGAGGGTGTGTAGTACCTGTTCTGGTTGCTCGTAACGAGCAGGTCGTGCTGTTACAGAGTAAGTGCATTATGAATAACTTCATGATACAATGATACATTTTGTACCTCCATATACACTTACGTAATGGTTATTTGTGTTTCTGCTAATAACTTGTGTATGGGCCCGGTGGCATGCTTGTAATATAAATTAAATTGAATTTAAATTCGAAGCCAGTACAGATGGAGTTTGCAAGAATGAAAATTGTCAGCGATATCTATAAATTCCCAGAACTTGTTCAAGAATCGATGTAAATTAAATACATTTTCATTCAGTTAGCCCAAGCCATCTTGAAAGAAGCTCAGGCATACAGAAAGTGTATTAGTTTTCGGTTATGTTCATATATCGCAGAAAACAAATGCAACCGTTATTAGAAAAGGGGGAATGGATTTAACCCTTTCCCACATATAGATGCTTTCTGACGCCTCCGCAGCAGACGACTTTCGAAAACATTGTGGCCTAAGGATAAATTGCTCACAATGAGCAATTTTTCCTTTGGTCACAATGTTTTCATTTCCATATTTT
This sequence comes from Serripes groenlandicus, assembly GCA_031761405.1. Lineage (NCBI taxonomy): Eukaryota > Metazoa > Mollusca > Bivalvia > Cardiida > Cardiidae > Serripes > Serripes groenlandicus. The sequence goes on from JASEVX010000012.1 coordinate 45,835,960, forward strand.
GTCTAGATATTTTCAAAGTGGTCTGCTGCAGAATTGTTTTATGTGGGTTAGTTAACTTTGGACTACACACCAGAGCATGTCGTACCATGATACTGTAGTCGTTTTGAAAAGCAATTGCGGGTCATGTCGTTTTGAACATGTTGATTCTCTCAATCAAATTAAGTCCATTTGTGTATGACGTGGTTCTTTTGATTCGTTAGATGAGAGCCGGATCCGTTGAAAGCGAATCTTGTTGCACAAACACATTATAAAGGAGCGGAAGACAGTGGTTCAATGGTAGGGCGTCGGTCCCTCATACCATAGGTCCCGGGTACGCATTTCGTGATAGGCAGGTTCTGCCCTTGTGAATTTGCCATGCATACTGGTTAAGTGTCCAGAAAACAGACATCGAGAGTTATTGATATAAGCTGAAAGCTAGTTTCGCAATCGATGTAAAATAAATAAGGCTAATTAAACGATAACGTTTCGTATGATATATTGTATACGTGTATTTTCGAATACCCTCACTAGATATTTAAATTCCTATTCAAATGCCAAACAAGGATTTTTTATCATTTCCTTCCGACAAACGTACAAAAATGCAAGGCAATATAATTAAGAACTATGCGAATAACGATGACTAAATGAATAGATCATCCTAATTAGCTCGAGATAATTAATTTAGTATTCATTATTAATATATATGAGATATTACATGGCACCATATATCAACTGATGTCTAGTTTCGGAAATAAGATCAAAGCATTACAGTATTGATAGGAAGAGTTCTTTTCAAGTATCCGATATTTACGATGACCAAATGTATCGTTTATCAAACTTAATTCGATATAAACACTTCCCATCTTGCAGGCACATTTTGATGCATCTGCTACTACTGATTTTTGAAAATATTGTGGCAAATGGAGAAATTTACTCCTTTTGCCACGATTGTTTTCAATTTTATTCAATCATAAAGCTTTCGTTTGTAGAGATATTTAATATTTGTTTAAGTATATCTATTACCAATCAACATTACATAAGTAAGTAATACTCTAAAACATCAACGGATTGACATTTTATTTCTCCCGTTGTAGAAAACTATAGTAAATGTTCGAATCGCTGTACTCCATAAACATAGCTGGGGTATAATAATAAACCTCATCTTTGGACTAGTTTCACAACCCCCTCCTTGATAATACGATTCGAATCTACCCCGTATTCATGCCTTTCGTCAAAAAGTATAATATTCAACATAATATCTCGCGCGTCTTTGTGCGGGAAACAGTGTTTGTATAACACAAAAAATACGTATATTTTGGTCTGGAACATATATATGTCATATTTGTGGATTTCAAAGCAATCCAGGAACGGTTATGTTGAATAGCTAGCAATGATTTATGATTCATTATCGTCTATACAACGTTTTCTATGAAGGGATAGTTCTTTCCTCTAGTTATATGGAGTTATGTCACGCCACGCGGGTTAGTTTATCAAATTAATTGTGGTACATAGAGTTTTCTGTTCGCTTTCCCGTCATTCACATATCGTTTAACCCTTTCCCACATATATACGCTTTCTGACGCCTGTGCAGCAGACGACTTTCAAAAACATTATGGCAAAAGGAGAAAGTGAGCAGACTGATCCGGCCGACACATTCCGTCGAAGAGGGGGGGGGGGGGGGGGGGGGGGGTGAAATAGATAGAGGATTCCTGAAACAGAAAATCCACAGGAGGTGAAAAGTGTCTATCCGGGTACGCCTGTGTGGCATGCTTAGGCTGATCCGGGTCGATACTTTACTCAGAGTCCACAATGTTGATTTTCTCAAGAGACGGCCTACACATTGATTATTGCCAAGCTACGCCCCTGGTTTTATATCAATCCATCGACTAGAGGCTTCTTATCTTTAATGTATTAAGTTTTCAGAATATGTTTATCCGTCGTTTTTAAATTTGTTTGTGTTTTTTCTTATCTCATTCCATCTACTCTCATGGGAGGGTTGGCTTGTCTGTTCTATTTTTGTCGATCGCATATCTCGTGTTTCGAAACAATGTAAACTGTTCAATTATGCAAATGGCTTCACGTCTTTCCGGGGGAAGTACTGCATATGGTATTGACAACACTGGTGCTCTGTATATTCATCTGCTTTCAATATTTCATACAGCCGTTATATGCACTTAAGTTACACAAGAAGGGGAATTGGTCGCAATATTTGGGGCTTGAACAAATGAATTCCATTTCAATAGCTTGGAGCTGTAACGAACTGAGCTAACACGGCAATCTTTTCTTGCCACCACATTTAGGCATTATTCTCCCCATCTAACCTTTTGGGGGATCACCCTCGGTAACCCTTACTGCGCTTCTCCAAGTGCATTCCAGCTTACTTCTGACAACATTAAAGTAACACAAGAGGGTGTCCGCCTGAACTAGACTCAAACCTACGACACTCGTAACACTAGCTTGGCGCTTTAACCAACTGAGATAAACAAGAAATAATGTCTTGCCACCACTTCTGGACACTACACCACCCCGAACTTATAACAGATGATCTAGTTTTTGCATTCTACATATATTTATAAGTTTGACAATTTTGCTTCTCTGTTTGTGTGTTTATATGCGTCCTTGACCTTACGATTTATTTTTCGGCGATAGCTGTTTAACCTCAGTTTTGACCTAGATGTTAAACAAATGATCTATATTGTAGACCAATCAAATGTTGTATTTAATGAATAATATCGAAGAAATAAAGGAAATGAAACGTTTTGATTGGTTCAAAGTTTAGTTGGCGATCCTACGAGAGGCACTAATAAGATGAAGTTTTAAAATGAAATGTTTTGCATACTTAATTTTAATTGTTTTCCTTAAGAAATAAATTTCAGTGAAAACAATCAGTGAAAACGTATGAAATATAATATTTAAGAGCAAAATATTAATATTTTTGAAACATGATAAGTTTTCAGTTATTTATCGTCAATTGAAACTTATACACCTCTTGGGAGCCTCGCGTAATCTCCAGTCATGTGGCGTATTCTTGGCCTTGATAATCTATTTATAGAAACTGACGCTGGATGGAGATGGCCGATAAGTCTTTGGTAAACACATAAAACCTTTCTGATATTCAAGTCAAATAATATGCGCATGTTCCATTTCTTATAGTGTTTTCTACGGAATACCGTTAGGGCCATCGCCTATGAATGTATTGATCTGAAACGCGATACTCGACAGTACGATGATGATAACACGACAACGCGACGGTACGATGGTGAAGACACGACGGTACGATGGTGAAGACACGACGGTACGATGGTGAAAACACGATAATACGACAGTACGATGATGATAATGCGATATTCTATCGTGTCTTCACCATCGTACTGTCGCGTTTTCACAATCGTACTATCGTAGTATCGTACTGTCGTGTCTTCAACATCGTACCGTCGTGTTATCATCATCGTACCGTCGTGTCTTCACCATCGTACCGTCGTGTTATCACCATCGTACCGTCGTGTCTTTACCATCGTACCGTCGCGTTATCACCATCGTACCGTCGTGTCTTCACCATCGTACCGTCGTGTCTTCACCATCGTACCGTCGTATCTTCACCATCGTACCGTCGTGTCTTCACCATCGTACCGTCATGTCTTCACCATCGTACCGTCGCGTTATCATCATCGTACCGTCGTGTCTTCACCATCGTACCGTCGTGTCTTCACCATCGTACCGACGTGTCTTCACCATCGTACCGTCGCGTTATCACCATCGTACCGTCGTGTCTTCACCATCGTACCGTCGCGTTATCACCATCGTACCGTCGTGTCTTCACCATCGTACCGTCGTATCTTCACCATCGTACCGTCGGGTTATCGAACGGATTCATGAATCATACAGCAAATATGAAAGAAGGCAGGGTTAATTCCATTAATAACATAGATCTAATACACATTTATACGGATTTATGAACCAGAATTAATGTTTAACTTCTGCTTCTGAATCCGACATGTTGTCACATGGAGGGAAATTCTTCTATGCACATGCGCACCGGAAGGCGATAGTACGACAGTACGATGGTGATAACGCGACGATACGATGGCGAAGACACGACGGTTCGATGGTGAAGACACGACGGTACGATGGTGAAGACACGACGGTACGATGGTGATAACGCGACGGTACGATGGTGAAGATACGACGGTACGATGGTGAAGACACGACGGTACGATAGTGATAACGCGACGGTACGATGGTGAAGACACGACGGTACGATGGTGATAACGCGACGGTACGATGGTGAAGACACGACGGTACGATGGTGAAGACACGGCGGTACGATGGTGAAGACACGACGGTACGATGGTGATAACGCGACGGTACGACGGTGAAGACACGACGGTACGATGGTGATAACACGACGGTACGATGGTGAAGACACGACGGTACGATGGTGAAGACACGACGGTACGATGGTGATAACGCGACGGTACGATGGTGAAGACACGACGGTACGATGGTGAAGACACGACGGTACGATGATGATATCGCGACGGTACGATGGTGAAGACACGACGGTACGATGGTGATAACGCGACGGTACGATGGTGAAGACACGACGGTACGATGTTGAAGACACGACGGTACGATGGTGAAGACACGACGGTACGATGGTGATAACGCGACGGTACGACGGTGAAGACACGACGGTACGATGGTGATAACACGACGGTACGATGGTGAAGACACGACGGTACGATGGTGAAGACACGACGGTACGATGGTGATAACACGACGGTACGATGGTGAAGACGCGACAGTACGATACTACGACGGTACGATGGTGAAAACGCGACAGTACGATGGTGAAATCGCGACAGTACGATGGTGAAGACACGATAGTATATCGCATTATCATCATCGTACTGTCGTATTATCGTGTTTTCACCATCGTACCGTCGTGTCTTCACCATCGTACCGTCGTGTCTTCACCATCGTACCGTCGCGTTGTCGTGTTATCATCATCGTACTGTCGAGTATCGCGTTTCAGATCAATACATTCATAGGCGATGGCCCTAACGGTATTCCGTAGTTTTCTCATATTGATTGCCGTTTATCTTTTCTAAAGATAATTCTAAAGATAATTCTTGTTTTTAATCAAACATTATTTACATAGGTAACACAATTCACAGAAGCTGTTTACATTTTTCAAAGAAAAAAAAAATCAAAGGATATTTTCCAATGTACTATGTTACCAACGATTCCAACTAAAATTTCTAAAAAGGAAAGCATTATTATTGAATTGAGTTTTAAAGATTGTGACGAAAAGAGAATTTGATTAACATTTTCTTCATTTATCACAATGTTTACAAAAGTCGCCAGCTGTAGATGTTTCAAAATATTTTGCTGGTCCTTATCGACGTCGCCCAAAACATAAACCGGCTCTTTTTTTTAATATTATAAATGAGCCGCCTCTAGCGCCCTGATGTCTAAAGGCATCGGCATACAGTGTACAGTCTCACGAGAGTCTCCACTGACTATCTACATTTCCTTTGTCAAAATACAAAATACTAGACGTGTAGCCCCACTAGGTTTACGCAAGTTTAAATGATCAATAAGACCACCGAATCGCCAGGCGCGCTTCAACCTCATATACAATAATCGTGCAACAGTTTTTCTGAAACAGTCACATTTTGCAGCTCACGATTTTACTAGTTCTAACACCTATATATATACTAATTGTAAGCCAGTTTCTCATGTATTCCCGCAATCCGTGTACGTTTTCAGTTATATCACGACGCTTCCCGGGCATGTGTCCATTTATCCTGACACCAGCCAGTCAGTCGTAATGCTAACCCCACAACACCGATCGCAAAGCATGACAGTCCTTACTTTTTTTTTTAAAGTATTTGGTATGAACCCCCCCATGACTTCTAGCACTACAACATCGAGGCGGTAGCACATTGAGGATAGACTTTGGATACATGGTATACCGACCTAACACAACTAGTTACGGCAACCATCAAGACAATAACGATATACGTGTTGTATGCTACACATGTTAATCCATAGGTCATCCCAAAAAATAATAACATTTAGGATAGTCTAGAACAGATTGATCACATTCCGCAAATTGATCGAATTAAGTTCGGGAACGAAAATCTTTGAATAATCAAGTTCGAAAGATTAAGTCGGAAATACAAAGGCATTGAAACCCAAAACAATAACAGAAACAAACCAGGCATAGACTCTCGTGCTCAAATCGACATATGCGCATTAATATCGCTGATGCAACCCCATTAACATGTTAAGAACGTATGTCGGTGAAAACAGAAAAACACAAAAGTCAGATACAGAAAGCAAATCGAACAAAATAACCTATTCTTTCTTACATCATCCTCTTCAAACATCTATGTTCGAAAATAGATTTCATAGGTCTAAGGTGTATGTGTTCTTAAGTCATCTCTATAATCAAACATTCATGTTCGATTGTAGATTTTTAAATGGAAAAACGTTTGTGCAGCATTGAAGCGAGACAGCCATGAACACGCTAGGTCAATTAACTTGATGCCTAGATCGGTATTTATACATGCCAGGAATTAGGGTAAGCATTTTTTGTCGGAGAAATATCGATGGTGGGTTTTCTTTAATCATAAGAGTACATATCAATATCCAAATAAAACCCAAAACAGGCTTCGTTTCATTAACGTGACGCTAATTGCCGAGAGATTTCAATCAGTAGCACCATACTGATTCCTTTCTAATTTCGTTCCAGCAAATGAACTATTACAGTCTTTCTTACATCCTCTCATGTGTAATATCCGATCTTGCCTCGTCTTTAGTATCTTATACGAGGATTTCTGAAGGATGTTCACGAGTGATCTAATATCCACCTGTGCGACAATGAAAGTAATTAAACGAGAAGTTATACATTGGAGTAAGAATAAAGCTTTGACCCGCGGCATGTCAAAGGTCAGGTGTTCTTTTAAGTTGGCAAAACAAAATGCTTAAATGACCACAAAATGACCAACAGCGTTGTGCAAATATTGTCACAGGTGATCTGAACCTTAGATAAGATGTGTATTTCACATCCACAAATCCTTACATGACCTTCAAACCCTATGTTGTGGGTACTCAAAATAATTGTCTCATTGAGACGATTCTTTTGAGTACCCACGGCATAGAGTTTAAATGAGTAAAACGAGAGATATTGTTGGGAAAAGATCAGTTTACTCCTCCTTATCTAGTCCTCTGGGTGATGAAACCTGGGTAAACTATTATGAACAAATTATGATCCGCCAAACAAGGCAAAAGGCAAATAATTTCATAAAATTATATTAGTGCAAACACATTTTTATATGGCGTGTCCGTTTCTGCCGAGGGCATAGCAGTACAGATACGTGTTAAAATGGCCGACGTATGGCTGGTATGAACAACCGTGATATCATATCGAAACATAATTAAAGTACTACGAGAAACATCGCCCAGTCACAGGTTTTAAACGTGTTCGAGTTTTTCATGACAAAACTCCCAGCGCACATTTGTTCGAAGTCGGAAACTGTAATTGGGCTACCGCATCCATTTAATTCCCCAAACACTGTACCATACGACTCCTAGAATGGAAAAACTTCCCTTCTGGTACCAGATGTCGACCCCGACAAGCCTGCGGTTATTCTGCTCACCGGTGGTTCTGTAGTATACCAAAGTCAGCCTATCAAGACGCTTTCTGGATATGGAACCACAGACTGAAATTATGCATGTTTAACCAAGGAGAGTAATTTGGAGAATGCAATGAAAAACTGCAAATGAACATTCCTTGTGTGGATTCAATTACTGCAACTATGCATATTTAACAATTGGGAGGAATTTAGAGAATGCAATAAAAAAAATCGCAAAGGAACATTCCTTGTATGTGATGTAGTTAAAGTGTTTAAATAGGAGACGTTCGGGAATGTTCACATGGCACAGCAAATTTAAGAAGGTACTGGGGTTCCAATTTCAGGCCTGAAGCGTTCCTTAAAAGTTTCCCCCATTTTGAACATCAAGCTCTTTCTTAGAAGATACATAACCCTAGAGTACCATGATGGACAGTTTGTTTGAGTAATATTTGTTTATTCGCTGACCAAGACTTTGACAAACAGACCCAACTTTCGCTCTTTAACATTAGATATAAACGGGATATATTTCTTGGTCATTGATATATTGTTCATTCATATCACGGTGGCAAGTTCACCTAGCCATGTGGTTCTTGGCATTCTAGCACCAGTACTAAACACATTCATCCAAGCAACTGGCTGCTTTATCAATATAAATTGTGAGCCTATTGGTGGAAGACAAATGACGCTTGATGCATTTACTTTTTTCATACTTGGGAAATAGTGTTTGCCGAGCTTGGGTTCGAACTAACAAGCCTTTTCTTTATCATAACTTATATACAAAGTAATATTTATCTGCATTATATATGAACAGTTGATTGTTTGGTCATGGGCTTTGGGACCGGCGTTTCAGAGTCGATACCTGACAGGGGGCAATCGAATTGGAGTGCCATTTGACAATGCAAATTTCCTATACAAGAACATGTGTACTGGTGCTGTGATATAAATGAAATCGCATATGTGTTGTATGTGCGATAGGGTTAAATATGCCAATTTATAACAGAAAACAGAAAACTTTCAAGAATCAGGTTGCGAATATAGTAAACTTCAATTGGATTTTATTTATTATGAACAAAACTTGTTCTATACTTGTTACGAAGAAGGCTAAAATAAACGCTATTTTTGTGATAGACATGGGTCGAATTGTCACTTAAGTACCATCTATATAAGGGTCTGTTTCAACGTGGCACAATTGATAATTGAGCCATCATGCGTGAAAACCAACATTGTGGACTGCGTAAAGTATCGACCCGGATCAGCCTAAGCATGCCGCGCAGGCTGACCAGGAGACCAGGAGAGACACTTTTTGCCGCCTGTGGACTTTCTTTTTCAGGAATCATTACTCTATACCTCTATCCCCATGAGACGGAATGTGTCGGCCCGGATTTGCCTGTGCTGACTGCGCAGGCTGATCCGGATCGATACATTACGCAGAGGCCATAATGTTTGTTTTCTCGTACAACGGCTTATATGTATGTCTCTACAACATGTACAGTTGAATAACAGCCAATTGTACAAATCATGTACAGTTGAATAACAGCCAATTGTACAAAACATGTACAGTTGTATAACAGCCAATTGTACAAAACATGTACAGTTGAATAACAGCCAATTGTACAAAACATGTACAGTTGAATAACAGCCAATTGTACAAAACATGTACAGTTGAATAACAGCCAATTGTACAAAACATGTACAGTTGAATAACAGCCAATTGTACAAAACATGTACAGTTGAATAACAGCCAATTGTACAAAACATGTACAGTTGAATAACAGCCAATTGTACAAAACATGTACAGTTGAATAACAGCCAATTGTACAAAACATGTACAGTTGAATAACAGCCAATTGTACAAAACATGTACAGTTGAATAACAGCCAATTGTACAAAACATGTACAGTTGAATAACAGCCAATTGTACAAATCATATTTTGAGGCATTTTGTCAAAACTCTTCAATATCTTTTGTTTGATGACAAAAAGCAACAAATTCTTTTTTTAGAGTTGACATTAAATCCGATAGTCGAGCCCCGATAGCTCAGTCGGTAGTGAGCGGGCTGTCAATCCAGGGGTTGTGAGTTCGAACCCCAGCTAGGCCAACATTCTTTCCAACGTTTGACAATAGTCATTGTGACAATAGTCATTGTGACAATAGTCATTGTGACAATAGTCATTGTGACAATAGTCATTGTGACAATAGTCATTGTGTTAAGCGTCATTATTCTTCCTCCAATGGGCTAAAAGTCTTTGTGGAAAAGCAGCCAGTTGCTTGGAAAGAATGTTGTATGAAGTACTGGTGTGAGAAAGCCGAGAAACTTATGCGTAAGTGAACCAGCCGCCGTGATATGATATGAAAAATTGTTGAAAATGGCGTTAAACCCCAATCAATCAATCAATCAATCAATCAATTAAATTCGATACATTTTGACGCATCAACAACAAAAGCAAAAAAAGTTAAATTTACTTTGAGTAGATAAAAATCATCTCCATTAGTAACCAGTATTGTATGAGATTTTAAAGAGCTACTGTAACCCCATTGTAATAGGCCAGAGTGAAACAAGGACATTAACACATCGACGTCTTCTTTATTCTTGATAAAATAATTTGAAATTAAAAACAATGTAAAATAAATTATAATTATTTGAAGGGAAAATATAAAAAGAAATATATCAAATGGAAATTTGTCTAGCAGTCCGTAAACAAGAATGTAAATCCAAGAGACTGAACACACATTATCTAACCTTTAGAATAACACGCCGATAATATATATACTCGCTGGGAATTATTCCTATTGATCGGTTTTATTGTTGAGATACAACTTGTAACATAAAGGATACAATAAGGACTGGCTTAGGATGGTTATTTGTTGTGTGTATGGTATTATATACGCCGCTTTCAACAATTGTCCAGTTATATCACGGCGTTTTCTGGGTAAGTTAGCAGTAATACTGCTCTATTTATCCTGATACCAGCGAGTCAGTCGTAATGCTATACCCACAATTCCGAGGACCAATTAGGGACCCCCCCTACTTCGATAATTAAAGTGCGTCACTGTCAATATACAAGACAAACGATAATAGGTTTAACATTTTGATAAGTAGCTAAAGGTGAATCAATAGTTATATAATGTTTATTAGCGTCTGTGATGACGAATTTAAACCCTTTCCTACATACAACAAATATGCAGTAGAAAATTTTGAAAACTTGTATTCTAAAATACGGAACATCTCTATAATTGATAGAAGAAAGTTGAAACATTGCCTTGTATGAGCAATATCTCTTTATGTCACAATGTTTTCAAAATTGTGTCAGCTACAGAGTTGTCTTTAACTCGTTTAATTGTGGGAAATGGTTAAGGGTATTGTACTAGTAAAGCAACATTTCGTGTGTGACGGTCAGATGAAAAATGGCATTCATTGCTGTGATAGGCATTTAAGGTATCACGGTATAGTCCAGTCGTTCATTTCGGTCTTTTAACTAAACAATTGGAAGGGTAACATAGTTCCAAAGCATCATTCGTCTCCCACCAATAGACCACCAGTTGCATGGAGTGCAGGTGTGAGAGGGCCAGGAAACACATGAACAGGTGAACCAGCCGCCGTGATATAAATGAAAACGGCGTTGACCCGAATCGATCAATCATTGTAAGGGGAATACACTGTGTTTGGTAAATCTGAATAATGTCTTTATTGCTCGGGTGCCTCAACACCAGTGCATATATTGGTTGTGAAAAGACTGTCAATGGTGCAATGGGGTTGCGCATGCGCCGTCTTAATCGTCTTGATCGTGCATGCGCCGTATTTTACCGTAAGCTTTCGGATATTTCCGTAGCAGTTCGTCACTAGACTGGTTCTTGTTCGAGTTTGTATGCGAGTAGTTTTTTATAATTAAAATGTAAATTAAAACCATAGTTCAACGTGTACCGGCGTTAAGCCATCGCGGGTCACCAATCCAGGCATAGACCGCGGGTCACCCATCCAGGCACTGACCGCGATGAACGTTGCTTAACTTTACGAAAAGGTCAACCACTCTACCAACGTCGCTATAAAATCCGTCACTCAACTGAACACAAGCAGTATACCAGAGCGGAGTCTATGTAACATCACTGGGAACCACCGGGGTTTTAATGGGAATATTTTCATAAATGCGAAGTTATTGTGCTAAATTTTGCGATTTTAAAGAATATATTAAGGAGAAAAGACGACGCGCATGCGCAGACAAATGTTTACAATAATTTTAGGAGATCGAGGTCAACATGTTGGGAAAAGGTATTTTTGTTTTCGTTTTTTCGTATTTAACTAAAAAACTATTATCATATATTTATATCATATATTTAAAAGCGGGTTTCATGTTTTTCGAATCGAACAGTATTTCTTTAGCCATAACATGCTGATTCCCGCGCTAACATCGAACTGCTGCATCTTGCAGCAACTCTTGTTTGATTTGTATTTCGTTTCAAACTAAGATCTATATCAAACTTTGCCATTACAACTTCTAAGACAAATTACGCTAAATATGCTTCTTATGTTTTAGCTAATATCGTGAGTGCAACAAGTCTGTAAACGCAACGATTTTGATATTATACCTTTTAAACGGTTTTGTTTGGATCGTGTCTTACACTCCTTTCAAGAGTATTTCAGTCATATCACGGTATTTCCTGGTTAAAATACCGGTACTGCTGATAAGCTGGTAAGTTCATCATGGTGCCAACGCTCCAGGCGTAATGCAAACCCATCAACCCTTGGTGCCAAGGAGTCTTTAGTATGACCGGATGGGTATCGAACCCTTGTCTCCCGCTAACGAGGCGGACGCTCTGACGACTACACCACCAATATATTCAAGTAGTAATGATTATCTGGAAAGTATAATTATTACTAATGGATTGAGAAAGTGTATGAGGTGATTAAACCCTCTTTACCACAAATAACGCATTTTCAGCAGATGACTTTATAAACATCTGGGTAAAACTATGTACAAGACGAATTTTGATGCAGAGCATCAAAGGACGCCGCGCATGATTTTGAAGCATGACTTAAAGGAAGCAGATGTAGTTCAGTACATTTAAATAACGTGTGAAAACAGACAGGATGTAAATATTTCGAACAAGAAGGCCAAATGTCCCTTTATCATAACCAAAAAGGCCAAGATGTGCCTATATTGCTCACCTGGCTACCATAGCCTATAATAAAAGGTTACCATACAACATGAAGTTTCTTAATTTTTTACCAATACACGGTTTCAAATCGATATCTCGAAATGTTCGAGAAAAAAAAAAAAAAAAAAAAAAAAAAAAAAAAATCAAGATATCGCAAATTTCTGAGATAACGAGAAAAAAAATATATAAAAAAAAATAATCGAGAAATCGAAATGTTCGAACATATTGATATCTTTTTTTTTTTCCCGATATCTCGAACTTTTCGAAAAAGAAAATTATATTTTTTTTCGATATCTCGAAGTTTCCGATATCTCGAACTTACCAATTTGTTTTCATATTTTTTTTCGATATCTCGAACTTTCCGATATCTCGAAATTTTCGGTATCTCGAACTTGTCGATATCTCGTACTTGTCGATATCTCGAACTTTCCGATAAAGTTCGAGATATCGAGATTTTTTTTTTTAAAGATATCGAAAAGTTATTGGAAAGTTCGAGATATCGAGAAGAAAAAATAAATAAAAAATAAAATATAAAAACGAGATATCGGAAAGTTCGAGATATCGAAAGTTCGAGATATTGGAAAGTTCGAGATATCGAAAGTTTCGAGATATCGATATGTTCGATTTGTCAATAAATGTTCAAGTTAAAAACATTCGTTTTATTAATGTATTCGAGATATCGATGTGTTCGAGTCATCGGTATGTTCGAGATATCGATATGTTCGAGTTATCAATATGTTCAAGTTATTTGACCAATAAGACATTCGTTTTTTGCGTGTACAATGACCTCAGACAAATTTCGTACCTAAACCTCTTAATTTGCGAATGTCTAATCGAATGTCTAATGTCTAACTGATCAATTAGACATTCGTTTTTTTAATGTACATTGATCTCTGATGAATTTGGTACATAAATCTCTTAATTTGCGAATGTCTAATCGAATGTCTAATGTCTAATTGACCAATTAGACATTCGTTTTTTTAATGTACATTGATCTCTGATTAATTTGGTACCTAAATCTCTTAATTTGCGAATGTCTAATCGAATGTCTAATGTCTAACTGATCAATTAGACATTCGTTTTTTGCATGTATAATGACCTCCGACGAATTTGGTACCTAAATCCCTTAATTTGCGAATGTCTAATCGAATGTCTAATGTCTAACTGACCAATTAGACATTCGGTTTTTTAATGTGCAATGACCTCCGACGAATTTGGGTTATATATCTTGTAATTTGCGAATGTCTAATCGAATGTCTAATGTCTAACTGACCAATTAGACATTCGTTTTTTTAATGTACATTGATCTCTGACAAATTTGGTACCTAAATCTCTTAATTTGCGAATGTCTAATCGAATGTCTAATGTCTAACTGACCAATTAGACATTCGTTTTTTGCATGTATAATGACCTCCGACGAATTTGGTACCTAAATCCTTTACTTTGCTAATGTCTAATCGAATGTCTAATGTCTAACTGACCAATTAGACATTCGTTTTTTGATAGTACGTTGACCTACGACGAATTTGGAACCTAAATATCGTAATTCGCGAATGTCTAATCGAATGTCTAATATCTAACTGACCAATTAGACATTCGTTTTTTGCATGTACAATGACCTCCGACGAATTTGGTACCTAAATCCCTTAATTTGCGAATGTCTAATCGAATGTCTAATGTCTAACTGACCAATTAGACATTCGTTTTTTGAATGTACAATGACCTCCGACGAAATTGGGTTATAGATCTTGTAATTTGCGAATGTCTGATTGAATGTCTAATGTCGAATTAGACATTCGATATTTAACATTTGCGATTTTTCTGAATGTCTAATTGAATGTCTAATGTATAATTAGACATTCGATAATCAAAATTAGCGAATGTCTAATTGAATGTCTAACGTCTAATTAGACATTCGAATATTTTTTTTGAATGTCTAATGTCTAACGTCTAATGCTCTGCCAACTTCACACACTTTTATAAATAGGCAAAAACATCCGGCGAATTTTGGGCCCGTAAACTAAACAATTAAAAACGCGTAGCCTAGAAAGTTTGGGAAAAGTGAACTTTTTCTCTGAGCTTTGATGAATTGGGTCAGGGCCGTAAACCAAACAATCAAAAACAGCGTAGCCTAGACAGTTGGGGAAAAGTTATTAAATACAAATTAAATGTGTATAAAGTTTTGTAATAACGGTAGAAGACAAACGTATTTTGTATCTTGTTGTTTCTTAAATCAGTTAATACAATTTATTGATTCATAAAGGTTTTTTTTTTCAATCAAACAACAGAGGTTTTTTTAACAATAATAACATTGGTTTCTCCCTTTTCGATTACGTCACCCCATGGTACAAAATTAAAACCTATCCCATACTGACGCCGCGCTCCCACGCGGCGTCAATAATCTACGGCAGCTCTAAAGGGACACCCACGATCTTTATGATCTCGTGCGCATGAGATACTAAGTCGTGCGTACGAGATAAAAAAAAAAATCGTATTTAATTTATAGAAATGTGTGTGTCCCTTTAGTACTGCCGTAATAATCTCTATTAACGCAAGTACTTTAATTGAATTTAGTTGACCATATTGAGGGGGAAGAAAGAGATATTGCCCAATATTAGCTATTTCTCATTTAGCTGCAATGTTAACAAAAGCCGTCTGCTGCAGATGCGTAAATATGTGTTTGCTGTGGGAAATAGTTAATATGAGCCGCTCCGCGAGAAAACCAACAGTGTGGACTCTGCGTAAAGTATCGACCCGGATCAGGCTAAGCATGCCGCGCAGGCTTACCCGGATAGACACATTTCGCCTCCTGTGGATTTTCTGTTTCAGGAATCACTACTCTATCTACCCCCCTTAGACGGAATGTATCGGCCGGATCAGTCTGCGCGGACAGCGCAGGCTGATCTGGTCGATACATTACGCAGATATATTGATATGAGCCGCTCCGCGAGAAAACCAACAGTGTGGAATCTGCGTAAAGTATCGACCCGGATCAGGCTTATCATGCCACTCAGGATCATCCGGGTAGACACTTTTCGCCTCATGTGGATTTTCTCATTCAGGAATCATTACTCTATACCTCTATCCGAATGAGACGGAATGTTTCGGTCCGGATTAGCCTGCGCTGATTGCGCAGGCTGATCAGTGTCTATACATTTCGCAGAATCCATAATGTTGGTTTTCTCGTGGGACGGCTCATAAATGAACTCTCAATGGTTATATTCCTCTATGAGGTTAATTTCGCAAATTCACGTT
Organism: Serripes groenlandicus; assembly: GCA_031761405.1. Lineage (NCBI taxonomy): Eukaryota > Metazoa > Mollusca > Bivalvia > Cardiida > Cardiidae > Serripes > Serripes groenlandicus. The sequence goes on from JASEVX010000012.1 coordinate 45,851,991, forward strand.
CGTATCATGTGAAGTGGAATGAACTTTTAGTTCTACCATAAATCAGATAATACACTTTGTCGTTTCATTTGTTATTTTTCCCATAGTAATTCAGCTGTAACACGGGTTTTCCTCGGTGAATTATGATCACCAATATGTTTATCCGAACAATAATCATTTAATCAATGGAAATGTGGTTCATGCAATCCTTTGCGCCAGTGAGGGTTGAAATCGGCCCATTGACCTCAACAGGTTGTTTTTGTTTGTTGGCGTTGTTTTAACTTCACACTCGGAAATATTACCATTTGGCGAGCAAAACCTGATCAGGTATCAAACCATAGTCTTATATGCCTTTCGAGAAAATCGTTCTCGCCTTTACGTGTACAATGGTCTCTGGTTCCAAAGGTTCCGGATTCGAATGTCGTTAACCCTTTCCCTCATACGACAATTCTGCAGCAGACGACTTTGAATGTATTTTGTCAAAACATAGAAAATCTCCATAATTGAATGGATAACCTAAACCTATGACAAAAAGTGGAAAACATTGTTGCAAAAGGAGAAATTGCACGTTTTGTGCAATTTCTTCTTTTGTCACTATGTTTTCAAAAAGCCGTCTGCTGCAGAGGCGTCAGAAAGCGTCTATATGAGGGAAAGGGTTAAGAAAATGTTCTGCCTTTGGGATTTGTCAACAATAAATGGCTTAACTTGCGTCTCCAGCGGATGAAATACAGGCATATATCGTGTTTATAACTTAACTAATACAAGCATATATCGTGTTTATAACTTAACTAATACAAGGGAAGTACAAGTTTTAGTAGTCTCCAGCGACCCCAGTAACTCGAATATTCTATGTGCAAATATTCAATGAATGTTTCACACGAAAAGAGAACAATATTGCCTCATTCAAACCCATTCTCGTTCATATCTGTTTAGCAATATTTGACGTTTACAATGTTCTAATTTGTAGGTTTTTCAATCAATTTCATAGAAATTTCTTACTACATGCGACTTTAAACAACAGTTGATTTTCAATCCGCACACAACTTTAAACACGACTTGTTAACAATTTAGACCCAACTCATTTTGCACATCCTTGCTTGCAGTCTTATCTTGGTCCACGATGTTCGCTAACCATCAAATAATTTATTAATCTAACCGTACAACTATAAACCCTCTGTTCAGCCTACAATTGCTATCTGCTACTGCCGGTCTTCATTTTAGGTTGAGTTTATTTGTGTTTCAACTGTAGGGCGAATACACGAAATTCACGTTGTCATTTATTATTAATAACGTAGCAATTTGAAATTTACCAAAATAGTGACTAGAAATATAGGTTAAGAATCATAATTAGCCCATGTAAAGATGTGCTAACACACAGGCGGGTTACATACTTTTTAAGGTATCTCAATATATAAGAATAAATGAAGTGATCACAAATAAAAGCTGACGACATTAGTTTAACGAATGCAGTAGGATAAGGTTTACTGATTTCTGGAATAAGGCGCTGCGGGTATTGGGGGATAGTGCAAATGTTGTTAAAATGACAAATGAACTGCGTTACAAAAGAATCAACCGTTGGTGGTTATGATATTAATTGCAATTTGCCGGGAAAAAATGTTATACTTGAAACGTGTTCATATTCCAGATGTTTCCACGTTGTTTTTATGGCTACATGCTTAAACATTTCTAGATCACACTGCTTGCAAGCTCCAAAATGCCGAGTTTCGGGCGACAAGGCATATCTTGCTATTTCATATATCGCATGATATTACTTTTGTATATATGACCATAATGATAAATCATAATTGAAAACTCGCGTTCGAGTGATGATAATATACAGGGGCGCATACACTAATGATTGAAAACTCGCGTTCGAGTGATGATACTATGCAGGGGCGCATACACTTATGATTGAAAACTCGCGTTCGAGTGATGATAATATGCAGGGTCGCATACACTAATGATTGAAAACTCGCGTTCGAGTGATGATAATATACAGGGGCGCATACACTAATGATTGAAAACTCGCGTTCGAGTGATGATAATATACAGGGGCGCATACACTTATGATTGAGTGATGATAATATACAAGGGTGCATACACTAATGATTGAAAACTCGCGTTCGAGTGATGATAATATACAGGGGTGCATACACTAATGATTGAAAACTCGTGTTCGAGTGATGATAATATACAGGGGCGCATACACTTATGATTGAAAACTCGCGTTCGAGTGATGATAATATACAGGGGCGCATACACTAATGATCGAGTGATGATAATATACAGGGGCGCATACACTAATGATCGAGTGATGATAATATACAGGGGCGCATACACTAATGATTGAAAACTCGCGTTCGAGTGATGATAATATACAGGGGCGCATACACTAATGATTGAAAACTCGCGTTCGAGTGATGATAATATACATGGGCGCATACACTAATGATTGAAAACTCGTGTTCGAGTGATGATAATATACAGGGGCGCATACACTAATGATTGAAAACTCGCGTTCGAGTGATGATAATATACAGGGGTGCATACACTTATGATTGAAAACTCGCGTTCGAGTGATGATAATATACAGGGGCGCATACACTAATGATTGAAAACTCGCGTTCGAGTGATGATAATATACAGGGGCGTATACACTAATGATTGAAAACTCGCGTTCGAGTGATGATAATATACAGGGGCGCATACACTAATGATTGAAAACTCGCGTTCGAGTGATGATAATATACAGGGGCGCATACACTAATGATTGAAAACTCGCGTTCGAGTGATGATAATATACAAGGGCGCATACACTAATGATTAAAAACTCGCGTTCGAGTGATGATAATATACAGGGGCGCATACACTAATGATTAAAAACTCGCGTTCGAGTGATGATAATATACAGGGGCGCATACACTAATGATTAAAAACTCGCGTTCGAGTGATGATAATATACAAGGGCGCATACAATAATGATTGAAAACTCGTGTTCGAGTGATGATAATATACAGGGGCGCATACACTAATGATTGAAAACTCGCGTTCGAGTGATGATAATATACAGGGGCGCATACACTAATGATTGAAAACTCGCGTTCGAGTGAAGATAATATACAAGGGCGCATACACTAATGATCGAGTGATGATAATATACAAGGGTGCATACACTAATGATTGAAAACTCGTGTTCGAGTGATGATAATATACAGGGGCGCATACACAAATGATTGATTTAACGGCGTTTTCTATACACTTTCAATCATATCACGGCGCCCAGTTCACCTGTGTTCCCAGGCTTTCTCCCACCAGTACTCCACACAACATACTTTCCAAGCAACTGGTTGCTTTTCAAATAAGACTGTTAGCACCTTAGTGGAAGACTACTGACGCAGATCACAGTGACTTTTGTCAAACGTCAGAAAGAATGTGGGCCGAGTTGGGGTTCGAACTCACAACCCCTGTATTGACAGCCCGCTCGCTACAGACTGAGCGAACAAGGCTCGGTACTAACACTAAGAAAGCATTCAAATATAACGTCTTCACTACATGTTTCATGACAAATTTAACCTAGAAACAATGTACTTCTATAAATTGTCATCGTGTTTATTTCAATAGTTTCAATATACTGTTTCATGATATTACATGTTCAACCAGAAGACATTCAATATATTTGAGCCGTTCCACGAGAAAACCAACATCATGGACTCTGCGTAATGTATCATTCCGCGCAGACTGATCCGGACCGGCACGTTCCGTCTCAGGAGGATAGAGGTATAGAGTAATGATTCCTGAAATACAAAATCCTCAGGAGGCGAAACGTGTCTATCCGGGTAAGCCTGCGCGGCATGATTAGGCTGATCCGGTTCGATACTTTACGCAGGGTTCACAATGTTGCTTTTCTCGAGTAACGGCTCATTTATATATATTCAAGTCTCGTCAATCGCAATGTGTACTTTAGACGATCATAAAAGAATACCATCTTGGTGATGATAAAGGATTCGATAATATGCATGGGTACATAAACTAAGGCAACACTCAATTAAAACGCCTTCACAATCTTTTCTTCTATATAAAAAAACATAAGTTACTCCTACACAATGTCATCGTGTTTTTTCTTATCTCAATAGTTTTAACATATTGTTCCCTGATGGCAAATGTCTAAACAGAAGCCATACGAGTTATATAATACATGTATATATTTGAGTCGTGTTAATAGTAATGAGGTCTTTTTAAACAATCAGAAATAAATCCAATTTGGGTGATGATACAGGATTCGATAATTAGCCGGGGAGCATACACTAAGAAAGCACTAACATATTTATAACGCCTTCACTATATTTTTATTACAAAATAAACATTAAAACAATGTACATTTTTCATTAAGTTTTGATGGCAAATTTCAAAACAAACACGGATCAGCCTAAGCATGTCGCGCAGGCTTACCCAGATAGATACTTCTCGCCTCATGTGCATTTTCTGTTTCAGGAATCATTACTCTGTAGCTCTATAACCCTGAGACGGAAAGTGTATATCCGGGTAAGCCTGTGCTGCATGCTTAGGCTGATCCGGGTCGATACTTTACGCAGAGTCCATAATGTTGTTTTTTTCGTGGAAAGGCTCATATATATTTGATTCGCGTCAATCATAATGCGGTCTTTTTAGACGATCGTAAATAAATCCCATCTGATGAGGATAAAGGATTCGATCAAATGCTGGGGCGCAATCATTAAGAAAGCTCTCGTATATACCGCCTTCACGATGTTTTTTTTGTTATTACATCTTAAACATAAAAACATCAATTATTTTTTTATTATAATGTTCTCTGATGGGGGAGACATACATTTGAATCGTGGACACATATTGCATCTCAGTTACGAACATATGTGATGCAATACAATACAATAACATATACTTTGTGTGTACATGAAGGTCCCCGACCAATCATAACATATATACATATATGCTTCGATATTTATATAGATTTGGCATATGCAACTCAGTTGTAGAAATATATCAAATATTAAATAATAAACATCTTAATCAAATATAAGTAATACGTCCTGATAATATATTTCTGTGTGCAAGGTCGGGACCAGGTCAGTGTTGTTGGGTAATACCACCGATCAATGTCGGGCAAATAGTTAATTCTGAACGGCGAGGGTAAAAAATAACAAAGAATAAATAAATTTAGGTTCATATTGACTTTCCGTTACTGGAGCGTAAAACAAATGGGGTTAGACTTCTTGTATTGTGTGAATAGATACACCAGGAAGTAAATGATACATTTGCATACAGTGTTGAGAATTCTCTGTTGAGAATGTACGGAAGGGACATGCTCACCTGGGAATTCACTGTACGCAGAGTCATTACGCTAGGCGTTGCTCATATGAGCCGTCCAGCAAGAAAAACCAACATTGTGGACTCTGCGTAAAGAATCGACCCTGATCAACCTAAGCATGAAGCACAGACTTACCCGGATAGACACTTTTCGCCTCCTGTGAATTTTCTGTTTCAGGAATAATTATTCTATTCCTCTATCACCCTGATACGGAATGTGTCTATACGGATCAGTCTGCGCGGACTGCGCAGGCTGATCTGGGTCGATACATTACGCAGTGAACATAATGTTGGTTTTCTCGAGGGACGGCTCATATATATTATACAGTGAAATGGTAAAGAAATACAGGGTAACAATGAATGCATATTTTGGTTAATTGCTTGGCCTAAAATTATGAAAACCGGTTAGACGACTATCTTGGTCATTTCTCACTCAAACGACAAACCGGTGCCTCAAGTTACTCCTTGTGCAGAATAGTGGTGACAAGTTCGTCAAAACAATTTGCCATACCACTTGATAATCGTGAAGTAAACACATCGCTTTCCGCTATTTACATTCAATTTGAAGCTCTTACAATTATGGTACGGCTGACGGAAGTTCAGAAGGGTCAGACTGTTGCATTGCTCATGCATGGTCAAAGACAACATCAGGTTAATTTGCAGTTCGTTGTGATTGTTACCGCCATAGAACGTTTTGTCCGTCGTCTGAGAGAAATCGGAAGGATATCAGACCGAGTAATGTCGCGACGCCAAGACAGGCTATTCATTTTGTTTCACCAGCGTTACTGACACTGAAACTGCTATTACATCGGTAGGCAATTATAATCCCCAATTTCACCCCCAACATATAAGGAATCGTCTGTGCGAAGTTGATCTGCGAGCATGTCGTCCTAACGTTGGTATGCCTTTCATTCGTGCACGTCCAGCGCGTCGTCTGACTTGGATGGCGTCACATGCTTCCAGACGATTTCCAATGAGGCATTTGAGACGGGTTTTCGTCAGTACGGTCGTCGTCATATATACCGACGTCGTGAGGACCCCTTCACCCACGCGTGCGTTCTTGAAACGGATATATTTGGGTTGGCTCGGTTATGGTCTGGGGCGGGATTTGTCATGGGGTAAAGTCACCGTTGATTGTGGTAGCCGGGAATTAAACGTCGTAAGATACAGGGTTGTAGCTCCATATGGGCAACAATGTCATCAAAACTTCCAGCATGATAATGCCCACCTCAAGTAGCCAGAGATTGTCTTGCAAACCATAACAATAACCCACTCGGCTGACCGCAGTACAGTCAAGATTTGTATCCGATCTAACATATGTGGGACGAACTTGTCAGGAGGGTAAGGGGGCGTTTCCTTTAGCTCGGCAAACTAGGGGGGGGGGGGGGGGGGGCATACGAGATACTGAAGAGTAAGTCGAGTTCACTTTGCGATAATGGGGGTACCGTCAAATGTGCTTCAATAGCTAATAAACTATCGGTCAAGATCTAATGAAATGTTGGTGATTTGTTGATTGGATATATATGTTTTATACTCGTGTATTGTAACCGCACGGGTTACCTTGGCGAATTCAACACTATAGGTTTATATTTTCAGGCCCTACAGTGTGTTACAACAACAATACAAGAGTAGAAAACAACACACGACTGCTGCTTTATTTTATATGTCCCATGTCCGATCAGAGAGATGGACTGGTCTATTGTTGCGGAGAAGAGGACAAACAACATACTTGCTGTACGAAGCAAGATTATGACAAGGAAGTGAAACTGTTGAAAGAAAAGGAGAAAGCAAAACAGGACCAGGATATAGATTTAATGTAAGTCGTCTGTGGGTGGGGAAATGCGGCCATATACTCTATTTACCATTCGCCTCGGTGGTGTTGTGGCAGAGGGTCCGCCTCGGTGGTGTTATGATAGAGGGTCCGCCTCGGTGGTGTTATGATAGAGGGTCCGCCTCGGTGGTGTTATGATAGAGGGTCCGCCTCGGTGGTGTTGTGGCAGAGGGTCCGCCTCGGTGGTGTTGTGGCAGAGGGTCCGCCTCGGTGGTGTTGTGGCAGAGGGTCCGCCTCGGTGGTGTTGTGGCAGAGGGTCCGTCTCGGTGGTGTTGTGGCAGAGGGTCCGCCTCGGTGGTGTTGTGGCAGAGGGTCCGCCTCGGTGGTGTTGTGGCAGAGGGTCCGCCTCGGTGGTGTTGTGGCAGAGGGTCCGCCTCGGTGGTGTTGTGGCAGAGGGTCCGCCTCGGTGGTGTTGTGGCAGAGGGTCCGCCTCGGTGGTGTTGTGGCAGAGGGTCCGCCTCGGTGGTGTTATGATAGAGGGTCCGCCTCGGTGGTGTTATGATAGAGGGTCCGCCTCGGTGGTGTTGTGGTAGAGGGTCCGCCTCGGTGGTGTTGTGGTACAGGGTCCGCCTCGGTGGTGTTGTGGTAGAGGGTCCGCTTCGGTGGTGTTGTGGTAGAGGGTCCGCCTCGGTAGTGTTGTGGTAGAGGGTACGCCTCGGTGGTGTTGTGGTAGAGGGTCCGCCTTGGTGGTGTTGTGGTAGAGGGTACGCCTCGGTGGTGTTGTGGTAGAGGGTCCGCCTCGGTGGTGTTGTGGTAGAGGGTACGCCTCGGTGGTGTTGTGGTAGAGGGTACGCCTCGGTGGTGTTGTGGTAGAGGGTACGCCTCGGTGGTGTTGTGGTAGAGGGTCCGCCTCGAAACGGGAGTTACGGCCGGGTCATACACACGACTTTTAAAATTGGTATTACTGGCTGACCTCCTTGGCACGACTGGCAGGCTGGTGTCAGGATAAATGGACCAGTAGTACTCGTAACTTACCAAGGAAACGCCGTGCTATAAACAAAACATTTTTGAAAACGGCGTAAAACATCAATCAACCAAGCTGTTTACGAAACATATTTCACGAACTGAGTTAGCCTCAATTTCAATGATACATGAATATTCGTAAATATATTATTAAGAATGAAATTAAAATTCGCGCATTTGCGCAATAATACAGAATAACATTTGGAACGAGGCTACGCTTCTCATTAGGACTCATGTATTATGTATTTAATGTTGTTTGGTGATTAACTTGGCTAAGTTACCAGTAGTACTGGTTCATTTATCCTGACACCAGCTAGTCAGTCGTAATGCTAACTCCGCAACCCTGAGTTCCCGGGAGGCAAAGCAATTACTTCCATTTGTTTTAAAGTCTTTGGTATGACCTGGCCGGGGATGGAACCCGCGACATCCCGCACTCGAGGCGGACGCTCTACTGTGACCACTCTACCACTGATGCGCTTTATTTAATATATGTTTACTGAGACAAAATACAAATGTTAATACTATACAGTGCTCTTGTGGTAACTGGAAGTCGAAGGCGATCTAGAAATTACATTGAATTAATGAATAGAAAGCTTCCAGTGATCGCTAAATTTTCTAGTATACTTAATTCAGGGGCGTAGCTTCCTTTAGGCACTGATGGCACGTGCCTACACATTTTTTCTAAAAATGCCCCAAAATGCAGCTGCGGCGATACACATCTGCGTAATGTATCGACCAGATCAGCCTGCGCTGGGGGGGGGGGGGGGGGGATAGATAGAGTGGCGATTCATGAAACAGAAAATCCACAGGTGGCGAAAAGTGTCTATCCGGGTACGCCTGTGTGGCATGCTTAGGCTGATCCGGGTCGATACTTTACGCAGAGTCCACAATGTTGATTTTCTCACGAGACGGCCTACACATTGATTATTGCAAAGCTACGCCCCTGTAATTCATTGATGGATTCTCAGCTGCGTAAATCGTTGATACTTGATTGCTTCTTATCAAAATCGAGCCGGTAATTAAATCATATCAAGTAAACACCACTGCAGCAGTTATTAATGCTTGTATCTGTTCATTGATACTGAATCCATTTTCTCATAGAAGATTATTGAAGAATTGAAATTGGAAATTTGTTAAGAAATAAGGTGAGAAATGCGTTACTTTATAACTTAATTACATCCAGATTTAACTAGTGTCTTTTGTCTTAAAAGTGCCTAATTATACACCAAGGAGATTATGTTATTTTATGACGCAATAGAAAAGGTCCAATTATCACAGGCTTTAGCATGTCGAGGGCTTGGCGTGAAACGGTTGTATCTAAAATTGGTATTTCTTTACCATGGTTAATCACCTCGCCATAAAGTCTTTATAAGCGTTAAATCATGTTTCTTGGTAAACAATGGAAATTTAGGTGCCATGGCTCGTTCTGAGCAATGACATCTAAATTTGCATTGTTTACAAAGGGGTCAAAATTGCCCCTAATCCAGGATTTTCAAAATAGGTTTTGAGTTACAACCGTCTCACGCCAAGCCCTCGATTTCTATTACTCACGTTGAGCTATTTGTCAGTGTTTGTAAGCAAAAACAAAAAAACACTCGGTGTGTCGAAACAGTTGTTAATTTGCATCTATGGCATTTGTTAACTAGACGGAAACTGTTGACAATATCAAATGAGCCATTACATGGGAACAGGTGTAACTTGGCTTCTTTTTAATAGTGTGTATCCAGATCGTATCCTTCGCATCCGCAGTCTGAACAAGATCTACACTGTTTACACATTACACACACTTGCTTGTCAGGAGATTATGTCAACGTGTCTATATTCTGATAAGACTGAGCAGGTGGATGAGATGATCTGAATGTACACTGTTCAATAATGCGAAAATTGTACATTTTCGCATTTACCGACTCAATTGTACTCTCCTAGAGACGTTATCTTGAGACTACGCTGTGCATTTACCATGCCATATTGTAATTTATTATGGCCACGCAAACAAAGTTTGCCAGGTCGATTGGTCTCTTAGCAATTCATCATGGTATACAACATAAAGATGAAATGTATATGCGTAATACGTAGAGTTTCAACTTTTCTGTTTATATGAAAAATGATCCACCCATTTCCTTTCGACTTTTTAAATTACTGTCAATGTAGAACCCCGTTGAACCTTTATTGACAGATCGTGTTTGTGTTGTATATAACACAATTGCGCTAGCGACTAGTTTTATATTTAGAACCGAACTCTTCCTGTATTTTTTTCGATTATAACTACGATTTTGAGTAGAAATACTATATATATATTTTGGTAAGATATTATGTAAGTTAAATTAATAGAGAATACTTGTTTATTTCGTTGTTAGACCGAGCTTTAGTTTAACTCGGTGTTCAGGAATGGAAATAATTTTAGATCTTGTCTCTCATTGATAATTGTTCTGTTTAATTCATGATCTTGCCTCTCGTTGATAAGTGTTCTGTTTAATTCATGATGTTTGCTTCTCATTGATAATTGTTCTGTTTAATTCATGATCTTGCCTCTCATTGATAAGTGTTCTGTTAAATTATGTTCTTACTTAATGATAGCATGTAAATGTAGCTATTACTTCAACACTGAGTAAACAGGTAACTGTATCCCTTTGAAATAATGAGTTTATCAGTATTTTACCTTCTCGGTGGTGTAGTGGTGGAGCGTCCGCCTCGAGTGCTGGAGGTCGTGGATTCGATCCCCGGCCAGGTCATACCAAACAAAGCCTGTAAAGATGGTAGTACTGGCTTCCCTGATTGGCGCTCAGGGTTGCGAGGTTAGCATTACGACTTACTGGCTGGTGTCAGGATTAATGGACCAGTAGTATCGGTAACTTACCAAGGACACGCCGTGATAAAATTGAAACATTGTTGAAGGCGGCTTAAAACACCAAACAATCATTTCATCAATTATCCATAGGAAAGCATGTAATAAGAATATTTTTCTTTCTTTCTGAAATATTAGACTAGTTAAATATCTAGATACCTTTTCGTTGGATATTATGCTAGCTGAAATGGAATCATTAACATACATACTAGTATGATAGTTTGTTACTAAACTGTAGTATTATTAACTTGTCATTTGATAAATTATCCCAAAATGTTAATAAAACTGACAAAGTATGGCATCATTAACACGTTTTCTTTCGTTTCCATCAGAACTGGTTTAAGCATTGCCGCAGCGATGGCGGGCTGTATTACAATATGTATGTTGCTATACTGTTGCTGCTGTCAGCGAAGACCGGAAATACACGATGGTATCAAGCTCATGTGGGTTAGACGGTCGTTCGGGAAAGAGCGTAAGTAACTGACATATTTGTTCATCTCTGTGAGTAGTTAGTTTTAACATTATTTATTTTACATATATTTCAGCTTATATTAATCACGTACGATATCTGCTACCTGGAGACTTAATCAGTACTCGTGCCGTTTGTGTAAACAAATCCCAGTTGTGATCTTGGCTTTGACACACACCCGTCTAGCACATACTCGTTTGTGATCTTGGCTTTGACACACACCTGTCTAGCATATACTCGTTTGTGATCTTGGCTTTGACACACACCCGTCTAGCATATACTCGTTTGTGATATTGGCTTTGACACACACCTGTCTAGCATATACTCGTTTGTGATATTGGCTTTGACACACACCCGTCTAGCATATACTCGTTTGTGATATTGGCTTTGACACACACCCGTCTAGCATATACTCGTTTGTGATCTTGGCTTTGACACACACCTGTCTAGCATATACTCGTTTGTGATCTTGGCTTTGACATACACCTGTCTAGCATATACTCGTTTGTGATATTGGCTTTGACACACACCCGTCTAGCATATACTCGTTTGTGATATTGGCTTTGACACACACCTGTCTAGCATATACTCGTTTGTGATATTGGCTTTGACACACACCTGTCTAGCATATACTCGTTTGTGATCTTGGCTTTGACATACACCCGTCTAGCATATACTCGTTTGTGATCTTGGCTTTGACACACACCTGTCTAGCATATACTCGTTTGTGATCTTGGCTTTGACACACACCTGTCTAGCATATACTCGTTTGTGATCTTGGCTTTGACACACACCTGCCTAGCATATACTCGTTTGTGATCTTGGCTTTGACACACACCTGTCTAGCATATACTCGTTTGTGATCTTGGCTTTGACACACACCTGTCTAGCATATACTCGTTTGTGATATTGGCTTTGACACACACCTGTCTAGCATATACTCGTTTGTGATCTTGGCTTTGACACACACCTGTCTAGCATATACTCGTTTGTGATCTTGACTTTGACACACACCTGTCTAGCATATACTCATTCGTGATCTTGGCTTTGACACACACCTGTCTAGCATATACTCGTTTGTGATCTTGGCTTTGACACACACCTGTCTAGCATACACTCGTTTGTGTTCTTGGCTTTGACACACACCTGTCTAGCATATACTCGTTTGTGATCTTGGCTTTGACACACACCTGTCTAGCATATACTCGTGTGTGATCTTGGCTTTGACACACACCTGTCTAGCATATACTCGTTTGTGATCTTGGCTTTAACACACACCTGTCTAGCATATACTCGTTTGTGATCTTGGCTTTGCCACATACCTGTCTAGCATATACTCGTTTGTGATAAAGGGTTCATGACATGTAAATTTCGCACGAACTTTGACATTATGTCTGCTATTAATAATGAAATCTCTACCACATAAAACGAATCTACAGCAGACGAGTTTGAACATATCTGGCGGAAAAAAAGTTACTGTTTTAGAATAGAGTAGAAAACATTTTTGAAAACAACAAGTTGCTTGTCATGTTGTTTTTCAAAAGTAGCCTGCAACAGATGCGTCTATAATGGGGTAAAGGATTGAAGGTCATATTGAAGGTCATATTGAGATAATCATTAGTAACATATAATGTGATAACATGTCAGAACGACTCTCGGGAAATGATAATTTAATCTCCATTATGTTTAATTAAATGTTTCCCCGATACATATGCCTACAGACATCACTTCACAAGTCGACTTATGAAAAACCCAATGGATGAGGTATAAATGTCTAAAAATGAGGCCATTTCACGTTATCCGCTCAATTTTCAATGTTGAGTCTGCCATGACTGATTGACGAACAGTCAAGACTCTGATCAGACTGCACGGAGACTTTTCTTAGTCCTCGTTGATCGTAAACATGGCGACGGTCGTTTTTGCATGACCCGGTTTACATAATAGTTCTGTAAATGTCAAATAGGAAAGGATGGGAGGAATTAAAGTAAAACTATTTCCATTTATTTTTACGAGATCTCAAGTTTAACTGATCCGATTAATATTAATTGAATTGAAAACATTGTGGTAAGTAGAGAAATTACTCTTTTTCTATTTATAGTATTTTCTTTATTGCCACAATGTTAACACAATCTGTCTGCTAAAGAAGCGTTAGAAAGCGTCTGTATGAGGAATATGTTTAAAGAAAAGAAAATAAACTGTTTCACGAAGACCTAAATGTCAAAGTGGAAACGTTATAAAAACACTGTTTATTGACTGAAATAATATTTCTATAAATATATGATATATATGAGGGAAATATCGTCAAGTTATATACCTTTATTGTCATGTATTTTTCTTCTTTGGTTTAACCCCGTTTTCACTACCCACTGAGCTACCGGGGCTCGGCTCTTGTCATGTAATACACGCCGTAGGGAGGGCTTGCCTCTGGGAGAATACGAAATGAGTATCGATACGCGATAACCGACGTTCTGAGGTATTAAACTAAATGGTTATATGCGATTAAATTTCCCACTTAGTAAAGTCGGTTTATGGTCATTCTATCCATCCGGTGATTAGATTGCACGAGATAAATGGTCGCAAGTTCCCTAAGGGAACGTGGACGTCGTATGACATGTTACAGTGTTGGGACAAATGGTTTAAGCTTTCACCACATTCAACAAATCTGGAGAAGACGACTTTGAATACTTATTTAAATGAAAATAGAATTGTAAATAGAGTTGAACACTTTGTGGCAAAAGGAGAAAATTGCTCATTGTTAGCATTTTTTCTTATGCCATAATATTTTCAAAAACAGTAACTTAAACTGGTAATATGAATTTACTATTTAAAAAAACACTTACCGCGCCGTAATGTAAAAGCATTGACTCTTGTCCTACAAACATGCGCTTTCTGACAGCTCTGCAGCAGACGAGTTTTGAAAACATTGTGGCAAAAGAAAATATTGCTCATAATGATAAATTTCTCCTTTTGCCTCAATGTTTTCAACTTTATGAACTATTTATATATATGCTCTTCTAAAGATTGTCCGTATTTTTGTCTACATCTTTTCAACGTCGTCCTCTGCAGATGTGTTATATTTTGGGAAAAAGGTTCTACTACGAGATAGCTAGCTACTCATTCATCAAAAGGTAGCAGAGACTTCCCCAGCGTCCGCCTCGAGAGCGGGAGGTCGCGTATTCGATCCCCGGTCAGGTCATACCAAACGTTCTAAAAACGGTAGAAGTGGCCGCCCTCATAGTCGCTCAGGGTTGCTGGGTTAGCATCACGACTGACTGACTGGCTGGTGTCAGGATAGATTGTGACTAGTACTACTGGTAACTTACCCAGGAAACGCCGTGATATAATGGAAACATGTTGAACGTTGCGTTAAACACTACACAACCAACCAACTTCAAATTCCACGATGGTGAGTTTTCGTCGTCTCGCAAAAATACAATTTCCAGTTTCATCAGCTGAGTGATTGGTCTGATATATTTTTTATACAAGAAGGCCATAATGGCCCTGGATAGCTCACCTGAGGTTTGCAATGACCTTATAACTCATTTTATTTTTCGACCAATCAACAGGGCTTTAGGAAATCTCGTACAGGATCACCAAAGAAACATTTCGCCAACAATGGCCCTGGATAGTTTTGCAATGACCTTTTTTCATGCCAACCACATAACTCATTTTATTTTTCGACTAACCAACATGACTTTAGGAAATCCCGAACAGGATCACCCAAGAAACATTTCTTCAAAATTGTTTGCAAATCGGCAACATACTATCGAAGTGGAATTATAATTAAATTATAATGTTTTCACCTTAACGATACAATTGCAACCCATCGAAAAACATGGCTTTGAAGGAATCTGATAAAGGGTCACCCAAGGTTTATTGATTCAAAATTATTTGAAAATTGGCCAACCTGTTTGGGAGGACACCATTTGTGAAGTTCATTTTCTTTCGGTTGCCATGTAAACAAGAATTCTGCTTGTATCCAAAATATTTGAAGGAATTTTGGTGAGGATATTGAGAGGATGCTTGCCCCTTTGAACCACTAGCACGGATGAGAAAATACTAACGCACTGCCGACTTACGACGAACGCGGGACAAATTGCGATCACATTAACTCACCTTGACCACTTCGTGCTCAGGTGAACAAAAATGTACTCAGGTCTAAAAATAGCACATTTTGTTGTTTATTTGAATAAATGCATATTTACATAAAGGACAGCGAGGTCGACTGCTTTATTCCTACAACAGTACACTGTGCTATCTTTAGCAAGGTATTTTCCGAAAATGAAAGTTCATGCTGTTGTTTGAAAAGGGTTAGGTGCTTTTCTGTATGATATTTCTGAAATATATACAATTAGTAAAGGCTATTATAACGTCCACCGGAGAGGTTAACGGAAAGGCACAATTCGTAGCCTCTCCCAAATATAGACCGTTTTCGTCGGTGTGAATGGCTTTGTAACTCGGGGACACTCAGTTAGTATTGCACTCACAGTTAGATCCTGCTAAATGGGTCTGAACTGTAGGAGTCGATGCATTTCTTGAACTCAAGCAGATGCGCTGATTGTGGTTCCTTATCCAGGGGCGTAGCTCCCTTTACGCACTGTAGGCACGTGCCTACACATCTTTTCTCAAAATGCCCCAAAATGCAGCTGCAGCGATAGCCATCTGCGTAATGTATCGACCAGATCAGCCTGCGCTGTCCGCGCAGACTGATCCGGCCGACACATTCCGTCTTAGGGGGATAGAGGTATAGAGAGTAGTTATTCCTGAAACAGAAAATCCACAGGAGGCGAAAAGTGTCTATCCGGGTAGGCCTGTGTGACATGCTTATGCTGATCCGGGTCGATACTTTACGCAGAGTCCACACTGATGATTTTCTCACGAAACGGCCTACACATTGATTATTGGAAAGCTACGCCCCTGTTATCTTATACATTTTAATCTTGATTTTAATGTAATATGTTGGATCACTATCATTTTTTCTGTCTGCCGAGATTTGACCTTAGCTGTTGAAAGAAGCTATAAACCAAAACCAAACATCGGGGTTAACCTATCGTCATTACCCATATAAACCAAACCTGACCTGTGAGCCATGATGTTTTCACACAACTCTATAGAAATGTAACAAAGTGGTGATTTAACATAACGTCTAGTGTATTGCTTTCACAGCGTGACCAATTTAACTGTCACTATAAAGATAGTTTATGTGAAAACTGTATTCTTGTTCTGAAAACTCATGTCTCCCGGGACCATATTGTACATATAAAGAAGTCGTCTGGCGTTCTTGTTTTTCTGTCGATAAACATATATCTACACGAAAAAGAAAATAATATACATGAATTATGAATAACTTCTATTGATTGATGGTTTTAAACTTTTCAACAATGTTTCAGTTATACCACAGTGTTTCCAGGGTAAGTTACCAGTACTACTGGTCCATTTATCCTGACACCAGTCAGTAAGTCGTAATACTAAGCCCGCCACCCTGAGCGCCAGGGAGGGCAGCCATTTCTACCATTTGTTAAGTATTTGATATGGCCCTGTTGGGGATCGAACTGCTGGGGACCGGTTGGGGACCTCCCGCACCCGAGGCGGACGCTCTACCACTACACCACCGAGGCGGTTAAAGGGTAAACGTAGGACATCAAAGAAGTCAAAATATTACCAAATGTGCATGCATAAACTTTTTCCTACCTGTAGACGAATCTTCAGCAGCTGATATTTGATAACAAAGTGACAAAATGGAGAAGTAGTTCATAATAGCTAAATCGCCGTCGTAGGTTACACTCTGTCATTATATTGGCGGATTCGGCTTACGACCTTTTTCTATTATGCGAATGTGAATGCACACATGATTTGCTTTCGGGTGTCAGCGTCGTTTGACCCTTCATTGAACTAAGTCGCGGTCATTGTCGAGTCCAAGTGTCGACTGTCTGATTGCAGGCTTGATTAAAAACCAGGCTGATCTACATAATTGATGAATTTCTGTCGAGCAAAAATCCATCATAATTCGAAGACAATATACATGTATATATGAGCCGTTCCACGAAAAACAACATTATGGACTCTGCGTAAAGTATCAGCCCTGATCAGACAAAGCATGCTGCGCAGGCTAATTGGGGCAAACAGTTTTCGCCTACTCTAAAGCTCTAGAACTCCATCACCCTGAGACGGAATGTGTCGGCCCGGATTACTGTTGGTTTTCTCGTGCAATGGCTCATATATATATATATATATATATATATATATATATATATATATATATATATATATATATGGGATTTAGTATTATGGTATTATAAGTTCTTCTTCACACCATCAAGCTCATTAAAATCAGACCAATATATTTACCTATACGATTATTGGATCTAACGACGACACCTCATAAAAGGTCGTCTCGAATTGACACTATACACTTAAATATAGTTCATGAGCACGTGCTCGTTATTTTTTGATTAATGAATTCTCACGACATTACCAAACACTCTGTTATATATAATCTAAACGCTCGTCAGTCACTGCTTCTGTATCTATTTTTGTATATGGGTTAGCTGACCTGTGTTACATGCAAGGTCAATCTGAACCCTGTATTAAGCAATCATCAGCTATATATACGAGCGAGCAAAATTTATGTCTAGTTTTAATGAGAATGCCAAACCGTGTGTGTGTGTTATTCTTAGTAGATTGAATGAGAATCATGCGCGTATCTTAAATTGTTTGAGTTCCATTTGTTATTATATTTTGACCGTGTAGATGCACTTTCAGACTGAAATAAAGCAATAAATCACCAGTGAAATCGATTTCACACGAAATAAGATAAAAGATTGGTTTATATCAGAAAATAAAGCGTGCACTGTGTCGTATCACGTACCACCACGAATTGCCTTGATTTGATGTATGTTCTTGACCAAAATAACGAAATTCCTGGTTTTCCCGTGGCGTGTCCATATAGACAACCAACTATGGCCTTCACACAACGACTATACTTGTTATCAGAATCAAGTGTTAATCATTTCATTATTCATTCATTAGAAAGGGATTCCCATTCAACATTAGACACTAGGCTACCAAAACAATGTCGAAACCTTTAAAGAAAAACTCAAAATAAAAAAACAGTTGATTAGTGTGTTCAGAACAGGAGCCAAATTCAATGATGAAAAAAAAATCGGCATTAAACGCAAAACCTTGCTTCGTATCCGAGTCGAAAACCCCAATTCGGTTCGACTTTCTTTAGAATCGATATCCTACGAGACAACAATATACAATGTTAAAAAGCAACAAGAACCAATATTCCCACATGGCTCAGTATGTGAAATAATGTGTTCAGCATCCGACAGGTCCTAAAGTGTGTCAACATTGTAACAGAACAAATAAATACCCCCACACCCTGGGGAGATATGGCTGACAGGATCTCACCAGAAACAAGTGAGAGAGAGAGAGAGGCAATGTCAAGACATTTCTTTTGTAAATTTATACCTTGTGAGCAGTGTTCTTGGGAAGTTGATTGATTGATTGATTAGTATTTAACGTCGGTTTCAATAGTTTCTCAATCATGTCACGGCAGCCAGTGCATATAATCATGTGTTTACTGGCTTTCTCAAACCAGTACTCGACATGGGAGTCTTTCCATGCAACTGGCTGATTTTTCAATTAAACTGTTTGTTTGCCCATTGATTGCAAACGAACGTGGCCTGTCGCACTGCCTTTTGTCGAAGGTCGGGAAAAGAGTTGGTCGAGCTTGGGTTCGAACTCACAATCCAGGCAATGACAGCCCTCGTTGCTACCGGGTCTCGGTTTCTCGTTAAAATTAGGTGCACAAAAGGTTTGTGTCGTCTCCTGTATTGTTTCCAATATTTGTTTGCGAATCCCTGTGATGTGTTGCTACATGTATCCTCCGTGTTAATTCAACTGTCGCAAGATGAATACAGAAGAACTTTGTAGCAATCTGACCTCGCTGTATATTCACCATGCGTCATTAGAATTGTCACGGCCAATACTATTGCAATTCGAATTATAGTGTTCATTAATGACAGAAATAGTTCGACGTACACAGGTTGGAGGAATAAAGAATTAAAACGAAATCAGTTTTCTACGGAATCCATTTAGGGCCATCGTGGTTTCACGCTGTCGCCCTTAGGGCGAAATCGCGAAAACACGATACATTGACGCGAATACACGATAAACTAGGCCGCGATAGAGCGAAAACACGATAAGAGATCGCGAAAACACGATGCGAAAAAAATCGCGTTATCGCACCATTAATTTCGTGTATTCGCCCTCGTTCTACCATCGTGTTTTCGCCTTCGCGGTTTACAGCGAAAACGAGAAAACACGATATTAATAGCGCGAAAACGCGAAAAGTCGATGTTTTAATATCGCACTTTCGTCTTCCGGTTGGATATGCATAAACAACAACAACAAATTATGGAGTTATATCTGCTGGGACCCGGTCGGATAACCCGGGACCGATTTTGAACACTTTGCACCAAGTCAAACATAACCCAAACCATAATGATATTTTGTTTAACCTTTAGTAAGTTCAGCGTTTCAGTTAATTAAACAAGAGGCCCATGAGGGCCTATGCTCTACTAGTATGGTTCTTTGGTAATTTTCAATCCAGAGCATGTATGTTTGGTGTAGATCGGATAGTAAATGGAGGCTCTTTTGTGTTCACAAGCTGTATTATAGCAATTTTGATAATTTCAAGGGCCATAATCCAGCCATGCAAGGGAACGCCGGGCTGGTTTGCGAAAGGAACCGAGCTCCCATCAATATTAAACTACTATCTGAGTTTGGTGAAGATTAGTTAGTAAATGGAGCCTCTATTGTGTTCACAAGCTCAATTATAGCAATTTTGGCAATTTCAAGAACCATAATCCAGATTTGCATGGCTGGTTTGCGAAAGGAACCGAGCTCTCATGGATATCTAACTACTGTATAAGTTTAATTGAGATACAATCAAAACTGAAGACTTGATCGCGTTCACAAGCTCTATTATAGCAATTCTGACAATTTCAAGGGCCATAATCCAGTCTTGCATGGCCGGATCTGGCTGCTTTGCAAAAAGAACC
This sequence comes from Serripes groenlandicus, assembly GCA_031761405.1. NCBI lineage: Eukaryota > Metazoa > Mollusca > Bivalvia > Cardiida > Cardiidae > Serripes > Serripes groenlandicus. The sequence goes on from JASEVX010000012.1 coordinate 45,872,489, forward strand.
AAGCTCTCATGGATACCTAACTACTGTGTAAGTTTGGTGAAGATCAGATAGTAAATGGGGCCTCTATTGTGTTCACAAGCTGTTTTATAGCAATTTTGACAATTCCAAGGGCCATAATCCAGTCTTACATGGGCGGATATGGCTGGTTTGCAAAAGGAACCGAGCTTTCATAGATATCTAACTACTGTATAAGTTTGATTGAGATACAATCAAAACTGAAGACTGTATCGCGTTCACAAGCAATTGTTTACGGACGCACGGACGACGGACACCACACCACGGCATAAGCTCTTCTGGCCTTTGGCATGCCGATCAAGGGACAGGGTTTGGTAGAAATTCTGTTACGGCAACATTTACTAGTGATTTAGGTAGCAGAAAGCATATACTCCCTATTGTACCTGTAAGGGTGAAACACAAGAGTAGTCATAAGTATGTAGATACATATGCTTTTCTGGATTCGGGAAGTACAGCTACATTTTGTACGGAGTCTTTGATGCGTAGATTAGGTATCGAAGGTCAGAGGATATCGGTCACATTGCACACTATGGGTAAGGATCAAACTGACAAACGTTTGTCAGTATTACCAACATTACTCAGCTCCTTACCAAATATTGGGTCATTGGCCTTCTTAGCCTCGCGACGGACAAAATCAACTAATTGAGAGAATTTTACTACATAGTATAGTGGTAAGTATCCCCGCCTGTCACGCGGGAGACCGGGGTTCAATTCCCCGTCTGGAAGCCAGATATGCTGTCTAATACGCCGCGTCGAAATGCGTCCCCCCAGAGATTAACAACAACAACAATGTCTTCTGCTTGTAGTGTATTTGGGACGATTTACTGTAAATATATAATACATAAATCCTACTAACTCTGTAACAAGCATTGAAATATGCCATTTAACAAAGACAATTGCAATCAAACAATAAAATTAACAAAGTCATGGCGTTATTAAGAAATACTGGAAAACATTGTGAGAAATACAGGAATTATATTAAGACACAAGAAAACATAGCCCTAGCAAGAATAAAGTGGATAAATAAAGTGGGAAAAGAAGCCAAGCCTATATAGCGTAAAGTATTTGGTGTAAAGTTAAATTCTCCAGAAAACATTGTGACAAAAGGATAAATTCTAAAAGGCAATACAATAATTCAGTGTAATTAACTTAACAATAATGTAATAGACAAAGAAAAACTGTTATTTAACATACCAACTGTGTGGCTCAATCTCAGCATAGTTTCAACATTGTGTCCACGTCTTACTCCAACGGAGTCCAGAGAGAAAGTAACCGGTTTTAGAAGACTAATAATAGAAAGACTAGTTAAAACAACTAAAGCCTGAGGTAACCCACAGGGCAATAGCAATTTTACCTAGCCAACTGTACATATACTACGTACATGTTTACCCTTTACATGTTTTACATGAATTTGGCTACAACATCCTCCCCCCTAATTGCGGCCTTACGCAATTACATTTAAAAAATACAAAAAAAATATCCCAAACATATTATACATATCAAACAACATAGAAAATAGACACATATAATGGATTTCCAGATTATTGCTCATGACAAACTGATCGACAGGTTTTGTTAAATTGTTGGCAACTACTTAGATTACTCAACAATTAAACACAACTTATGTATAGGTCTTTCTAGAACATTTGTTTGCGTTTTTACAAGTACTCTACGTACTTTACCTAACCTATCTGACATGACTTTCACGATACGTCCTAGTGGCCACGAACCCCTAGGTGCGCGTTCATCGACGATGAGAACTATATCACCAACATTGAAATTTCTCTGCGGCCGAAACCATTTCTGTCTTTCTTGCAAAAGAGGAAGATATTCGCGAATCCATCTTTTCCAAAACAAATTTGCCATGTACTGCACTTGCCGCCAACGACGCGAACAATATTGATCTTCCTTATTAAAGCAACCAGGAGGTAAAGCTGGCGTACGCTTTAGCAAAAGTAAATGGTTAGGTGTAAGAGCTTCCAAATCACCATAGCTATCTGACAGCTGGGTTATTGGTCTATCATTAACAATAGCTTCCACCTCACATAGAACCGTGTGCAACATTTCATCATTCAGTACCTGTTCCTTCAAAACAGCATGAAGTACTTGGCGAATTGTCCTAATCATTCGCTCCCACACGCCACCGAAATGGGATGCAGAAGGCGGGTTAAAACGCCAGTCAATGTTTTTCCGCAAGAGATGGTTGTGAATTTGACCTTTGTTCAATTCCCTAACTGATTTTAAAAGCTCACGGCGAGCTCCAACTAAATTAGAACCATTGTCTGACAGAATGTTCTTACACTGCCCCCGACGCGCAGCGAATCTTCGGATAGCATTAATGCAAGAACTAGTATCCAAAGTATCTGCAACCTCGATATGTATAGCTCGCGTACTAAAGCAAGTGAATACCACACCGTACCGCTTCACTAATGAACGCCTAACCTTTACTTGAATTGGACCGAAATAATCCATACCTACACTTGTAAATGGGGGTTCATCAGGGACAAGTCTTTCAACAGGTAAGTCAGCCATTTGTTGAAAACCAGGTTTAGCCTTTATCTTACGACAGATGACACATTTTGAAAGAACCTTTCTTACAGCAGTTGGTGCATTAATCACCCAACACTTCTCACGCAGCCGAGCCATAACAGAGTTCCTACCCAAATGACCTACATTCCTATGTATCTCTTCAATTATGAGCTCTGAAACACAGCAACATTTTGGCAAGATAGGTGGATGTTTGGAATGCTCCGGCATACAAGCCCTAGAAATACGACCACCAACCTTTATCAACCCGTCATCAAAGTAAGGATTTAAACTTTGAACCCTACTACCCACTTTTACAGGACTACCAGCCTTCAACAAACCAACCTCTTCAGAAAACTCTTGTGACTGACAATTCTGAATAATGACATTTTCTGCCGTAACTATATCCTTAGGGGAAAGCATATTACTAGAAACACTCAATGAAGGCTTTGACGCACCATCTTCCAGACGAACCCTGTTTTGTAAAATCTTCCTGAACATCAAAAGACCCGCTACTGCCCTTACCAAAGAAGTCCAATTTGAATAGTAATTTGTCAGCTTAGTAACTGGGTTTTCAAAACCAGTATCGTACTGAACACTACTTACACTAGCATTAACAAAATGCAGACGACAACTTTCCCTTTTCACTTCAATATCACCTTCCCGAACATCAAGAGAAGATGGCTGACTGGGCCAATACTCTAATCCTTTCCACAAAAAGTTTGGACCAGTATTCCACTCCCTATTGCATAGAAATTGATTTACAGAGCAACCCCTAGAAGTCAGATCAGCAGGATTCAACTTTGAGGGTATATACATCCACTGATTTGGATCAGAACCCTCACGAACAATTGTTAACCGATTAGCTACGAACGTCTGGAACCTTGCAGTATCATTCCGAATATAGTACAAAACTGCCATACTATCAGTCCAGAAATAGGATTTAGCAATTGGAAGATCTAGCTCGCGTTTTAACATATTGTCAACCTTTACAGCAATGGTAGCCGCAGTTAATTCTAAGCGGGGAACCGTGATTTGCTTAAGCGGAGCTACACGAGACTTTGCAGTTACCAGTGTAACATGAACCCTACCGTGGGAATTGACCAAGTACAAATATGTCACCGTCCCGTAACCGGACTCACTGGCATCTGAAAAGTGATGCAAAACTGCTTTTGACACATCACCAAATTTCTGGGGCCGTAAACACCGATTCACTTTGAAGTCCTTTAGACACTCAATTTCATGCAACCAATTCTCCCAAGACCTACGCAAATTGTCTGGCAATATATCATCCCACTCAAGCCGAAGCCTACAAGATTCCTGGAGTAAGCACTTAGCAGGTAATACAACGGGAGATAACAAACCCAAAGGGTCGTAAACCGAGCTGACAAGAGAAAGAATACCTCTTCGTGTTGATGGCTTTTCTTTTAAATCTAGTTTGAATCCGAACGTATCAGTTTCAGCGTTCCAATTAACACCCAGTGCTCGCTCGATTGAAAGACTATCCTGTTCCAGATCTAAATCCTTGACCTCTGGAGCCCAATCACTCTTTGGAATTGACACCATGACTTCCTTACTATTACTAACCCATTTTGTAATATTAAAGCCACCAGAACCTAAAATGAACTTAAGGTCATTTATCATAGATTTTGCTTTAGCAACAGACTCGACGGACTTCAAACAATCATCAACATAGAAGTTCTTGAGAACTGTGTTCACCACATCCTCATCAAATTGACCATTTGCACTTAAAGCTGTTTTCCTAAGAGCGAAATTGCAAACACTCGGCGAGGAATTTGCCCCAAACAAATGCACCACCATTTGATACTGTAACACCGGTTTATCAACATCACCTTCCTGCCACCATAGAAACCTGAGAAAACTCGCATGTGACATTGGGACATGCACTTGATAAAACATGCTTTCTATGTCGCCCATGAAAGCAACATTCCCATCTCTGAACCTAAGTAAGGTGCCAATTAAAGTGTTTGTAAGGTATGGTCCTTGCAAGAGCTTGTCATTTAACGACGTGCCTTGATAGCGTGCTGCGCAATCAAACACAACCCTTAACTTCCGTTTCTGAGGGTGGTACACCCCGTGATGAGGCAGAAACCACACTTTTCCATCATCCTGATCTAAACAATCGAGTGGGACCTGTTTAGCATACCCTTTGTCAATGATCTTGTGCATGAATTCTTTATACTCAGAATAGAATTGATCATCTCGTTTCAAGCGTTTCCTCAATAACCATAACCTATGTTCAGCTTGACGTTTGTTATTAGGCATTGAAACATTTTGGTCACGAAAGGGTAAGTCTACAACATAATGACCATCCTTGAACGTTGCAGACTTTTCAACTAGGTCTAGAAAGAGTCTCTCTTCCTTGGACGGCTCAGACACATCATCAACTGACCTCTCGCAAAAGTCATGATTGAAATGATTATTAAGCTGTTCATCTAGTGTAGGGGGTGCCGTTACCTGTATGCAATTGGTAGAAACATGCACTGAAACATCTTCACTACAATTGTCGCATGCTTCAATAGGACCATTTATGACCCACCCAAAGACCGTTCTGACTGCAAAGGGACCATTATTCTGACTGAGGATCACCTCCCAAGGTTCCATAGCTTTTGGTACATTAACTCCTACCAACAAATCAACATCACTATTTAACCTTAGCAAAGGGACATTTTTCAAATAGGGCCAATTCTTCAAATCTGACGTATTCACTACATCAAAACTAGAAACAGGTAACCTTTTCTGACTAAGCACGGACGGCAGATTAACAACATTGGAATCTCCTAGACTACATAATTCCAGCCCTGTTAACAAAAAACGTTTGTCAGTTTGATCCTTACCCATAGTGTGCAATGTGACCGATATCCTCTGACCTTCGATACCTAATCTACGCATCAAAGACTCCGTACAAAATGTAGCTGTACTTCCCGAATCCAGAAAAGCATATGTATCTACATACTTATGACTACTCTTGTGTTTCACCCTTACAGGTACAATAGGGAGTATATGCTTTCTGCTACCTAAATCACTAGTAAATGTTGCCGTAACAGAATTTCTACCAAACCCTGTCCCTTGATCGGCATGCAAAATTGATGGGTGCGACCTATTACAAATAGTACATACCAGCCTCTTTTGACATGAACCTTTGAAATGACCAGACCTCAAACAACCAAAACACAGACCTTTCGACTTCAGAAATTCATACCGCTCCTTCAGCAAACTGTCTCTAATCACAGAACACTGGTCAAGAGAATGAGAATCATTACTGCAAAATAAACATGGATGGATGAACGCTAAACCCTTCTTCAATGTATTTGATTCGTCAGTTTTGTTTTCAAAGGTTCCTCTAAGCTTAGACTTGTCATCCCCTGAGACATGAGTAATCAGCGACTTTGAATGGCTCAAGCTTTTGCCGACGTATTTATATGACGCTTGTTTGTCAGTATTACCAACATTACTCAGCTCCTTACCAAATATTGGGTCATTGGCCTTCTTAGCCTCGCGACGGACAAAATCAACTAATTGAGAGAATTTTACTACATAGCCCTTTCCTTTTGTTTCAAATGCTATATTTCTCCATTTATCGTGCAAATAGAAAGGCAACTTTTTCACTAAAAGCTTAAGATTGTCTGAATACTCAAGAACGCGGACGGCTTCAATATTTTCGACCGCGTATTGGCATTCCCTTAAAAAGATACCAAATTCATCCAAACCTTTATAGTTATCTCCCTTTAGCAGTGGCCAGTCTAAGGCTCGTTTTACATAAGCATGAGCAATAACCTCTGGATCACCATATCGTTCCTGAAATTCAGCTAAAGCAGCATTAAAACCTAGTTGAGCATTAAGGTAAGAGTAGCCTAATACAATCTTGTTAGCTTCGCCAGTAGTAAATTGCAGCAAGTAATTTAACCTTTCGTCAAAGGAACTAGTTGTTGCATTAACTCTCGCATTAAATTGTCTCATAAAAGATATGTATTCAATGACATTTCCGCTAAAGGGCTTAATCTCAGGAATAGGTTTACGCAATTCATGACTAAGAGCTAAAATGCCGGAATTGGTATTAGTAGCGCTTGCTTCAGAGGCAATATACTTTGGAGGAATAGATTGATGCACTACATTTTTAGCAATGCTTAAGCCCGCAAGTGCACTAACTTTGGGTTTCCAAGCAGGCACCTCTGGGTCTAAGCTGCTAAATGGATGAGGCTTATGAGTACCCTTCATTGATAGTTCAAGAATAGACTTGGACAGTACCGATGCACTAGGCTTGCGTTCCTTTCTAGCAATGTCTGATTTTGACAATTCAAACTCTTCCATAGCTTTACCTTGAGCATTAATAATATCAATTTCTGTTTTAATTTTTAACTCATCTCTTTTTAGTTTCATATCACCAATAGCCTTTTCAAGATTCAGGTTTTCTTCCTGAAGTGCACGTTGCTTTTCGATGGCTTTTACTCTAACTTCAAGTTCTGCTTTGCGTCTCATATCCTGAGCTTTAACGGACGAGGTATAAGACGCAGAAGACCTTGAACGAGCAGCCGACGCTACTTGCGAGACACTGTCACTTGGATTTAGACAGGCTGAATCATGCTTTTTACCATGCTTTTGTTCTTTGTGGTCATGCTTTTGTTCATGCTTTTGTTCTGACTGTTTACTGGCCCAATGTTCAGCACTAAGTTTAAAGTCAAGAAATAAAGAGTTAATTTCTCTAAAACTTTGATGCTCGTCATCACTTTTCTGATTGTCAAATAAAAGTTCTTGACATATGCTATGTTGGTTCAGAAATTCTTCGTATATACTTAGAATGTTTGAATATTGCATCCGAAATTCCTCTATGTTGACATGGGAGCTGTCGCCCTCGATGACCACGCCCAACTCGTTGACTTTCGCCATCATTCTCTTACCGCATTGTTTCCTGTTCCGCCGGCTTCTCTCCAACAAGTGGGCGGCGCCCTTCTCGGAGTATGTCTTCTCTCGAGTGCTGCGCCGTGGAATGACTAGGCCTGTATCGGAGTGCGACATCGTTGTAACGGTCAGCCAGTTGTAAATGATATGCTGTCTAATACGCCGCGTCGAAATGCGTCCCCCCAGAGATTAACAACAACTACAAGCAGAAGACATTGTTGTTGTTGTTAATCTCTGGGGGGACGCATTTCGACGCGGCGTATTAGACAGCATATCAAGCTTGAGGTAACCCACAGAGCTAAAAAACTGGCTGAAGAGTACTCCCTGATACGCGAGTCTAATTCGTCTTCCATGTTTACGCATGTCCAACCGGAAGGCGATAGTGCAATATTAAAAAAAAGCGTTTTCGCACTATTAATATCGTGTTTTCGTGTTCGCGAAAAACACGATAAGAGAGCGCGAAAACACGATGCGAAAAATTTCGCGTTTTCGTGCTATTAATATCGTGTTTCCGCGTTTTCGCCTTCGCGGACAGTAGGGCGAAAACACGAAAACACGATTTTAATAGCGCGAAAACGCGATATTTTTCGCATCGTGTTTTCGCTCTCTCTTATCGTGTTTTCGCGTCAATGTATCGTGTTTTCGCGCTTTCGACCTTAGTGCGACAGCCCGAAACCACGATGGCCCGAACTGGATTCCGTAGTATTATTTAGTAGAATTTAATATTTTAGCTATGACAATAAAACTCCCACATGCAGCAGACGATTATCAAACTTGTAAGAGATTCCTCATTATCAAGATATTTCCTTTTGCCATAATGTTTAAATTCTATTTAAAATATTTATTTTCATTCATATATTTTCCACCTTTATATGCACATGTTTTCAAAGTCGTTTCTTCCAGGTTTACTGTAGGAGCGATAGGGTTAAATTTAATTTGGAACAACTTGAGAGCAGTTAAAAAACCATTGATTCATGGGGGTCTATTTTGTGTCGCTTGCATTGAAAGCCAGACACATGAGAGGACATGCTTCGACCTATTGGAAGGCAACACATGTCGAGGGCTTGGCGTGAAACGGTTGTAACTAAAATTGGTATTTCTTTACCAAGGTTATTTACCTCGCCATTAAGTCTTTATAAGCGTTAAATCATTTTTCTTGGTAAACAATGGAGCAATTCTGAGCAATGGCACCTAAATTTGCATTGTTTACAAACAGGTAAAAATTACCCCTAAACCATGGTTTTCAAAATAGGTTTTGAGTTACAACCGTTTCACGCCAAGCCCTCGATGTGTTCCCTCGTTTGTTTTTATACCATTCGTTCCCCATGCTCTTGTGTACATACTTACAGGTAATTTCTCATTTTAACACAATGTTTTTAATAGTCGTCAGCGGTACATGCTTTACACTCGCATTTTTTGGGGGAAAGGATTAAAATAAAAAACTCGAGTCAACTGTTTCTTTTAATTTTATTTTAAAGGTCGAATCTGGACGTTTTGTCATAAAAAAAGCTAATTAAGATTTTTATTAACGTTTATAACTTGGTCCATTCATCCTGATACCAGTCTTATGGCATGAATAATCGTGTTGGTTCAACTCATAAACGTATGACATTTAAAAATGGCAAAAAAAACATTCAATATTCTGAAAGAGGTTAAATATCTAGTTAAAGCCAGAGCCCACCTTCATGAACATATTCAAACCACGAAGACATTGACTACTCAAAGCAATAAATCGTCATAGGGGAGAACATTCAGTGTTCTTTTCTTAATTAATCTTTAGCTCTATGATGAAAACCTCACAAATTAATAACAAGACGAATTTTGATGCAAAGCATCAAAGACAACGCGCATGATTTTGAAACATGATTTAAAGGAAGCAGTTGCAGTTCAGAACATGTAAATAACGTGTAAATAGACAAGATGTAAATATTTCGAAAAAAAGGCCAAATGTTTTTATTTTAAACAAGAAGACCAAGATGTGCCTACAATGCTCACCTGGCTACCATAGCCTTTGATAGAAGGTTACCAAGAGCAGAAAGGGTCAGTTTTGACGTAGGGATAGACGTTGTATATGCTGCGATCTATGTGATATTCAGCATTAGGCGTAAAATGTCAAGTTTAGTCCTAAAACCATATTGTTTACAGTTTGCTTAACATTGACTGCAACTATAATGTGTCAAAGAAGCTGAAGTTTCTTAATATATTACCAATACTCGGTTTAAAATCTGCTCTATCTAGATCAATTAGATAAAAAAAACAAAAAAAAAAAACAAAACAAAAAACACATAGGTGCTTAAATATTAACATATATTAAGTGTTAATACCTATGGTTATAAGTTAAGTATGACACAAGCTTTGGAAGGAGAGCGGAAAGTCTATTCTTCTATTCTCCTTCCAGTTTAGCAGAAGTATGATAACATGGACGGGAGTATATTAACAAAAAATACGAAGTTATTTTAAAAAGTTTAAATGTTATTTTATATTCATGCATTAAAATGTTTTATGTGAGCTTTTAAGATTAAGCAGATGTAGCGAATTATTAGAGTTCCTTGTTCGAATATGCCAATGGGATTAACTACTCGAGTCTAACGGTCGAAATGTCCTATATCCTTTGTACTCGAGAGTATCAAAATTGAGCATTTATGACATTAAAGGAAAAGGTTCACATGTATATTCAACATATAGCAAGAATACAATGGACAGAATGAACAAACTGTATGGGGAGGAACGTTTTAAGTTTAGAACTTCAACATATTTTTATAAATAGGCAGATTTAAACCAAACAATTGAAAAAGCCTAGCCTAGGAGCTCGTAAGGGTCGTAAATCAAACTATTAAGAAAAGCGTAGCCTTTGAAGTTAGGGAAAAGTTATTAAATACAAATTAAATGTGTCTAAAGATTTGAAATAACGGTAGAAGACATACATATTTTGCATCTTTTTCTTTCTTAAATCAGTCAATACAATTTATTGATTCATATAGGTTACTTTTTTCAAACATATAATAGAGTTTTTCTTAACAATAATAATGTTGGTTGCTCCCTTTTCGATTACGTCACCCCATGGTACAAAGTTAAAACCTATCCCATACAGTAAGAAGGTCAGACACTATGGTTAAATTTGGGGTTTCTGCTTCAGACACACACTTTCTGTTGAATTTGTTAAAAGTGTGTTATGATGCATGCATTCATTTGAATAATTAAGTGACTGGTAAATAGCCTTTAAGTTTCCTTAGCTCAATGATGAAAACCACACACATTAATAATTAAGTGATTGGTAAATACCCTCTAAGTTTAAATAAATATAATTAAAACTTTCCGCTTCATCATCAGCGTAAGCAGGTCACACACTATGGTTAAATTTGGAGTTTCCGCTTCATCCGCCGCACACTTTCTGTTGAAAATGTTAAATGTGTTATGATACATTCATTCATTTGAATAATTAAGTGACTGATAGATGGTCTCTTAGTTTATATAAATACAATTACAACTTTCCGCTCCGTCATCACCGTTAGCAGGTCACAAACTATGGTTAAATTTGTGGTTTTCGCTTCAGACACACACTTTCTGTTGAATTTGTTAAAAGTGTGTTATGATGCATTCATTCATTTGAATAATTAAGTGACTGGTTTAAATAGCCTCTAAATTTATATAAATACAAATGTAACATTCCGCTTCATCATCACCGTAAGCAAGACACACGATATGGTTAAATTGGAAGGTTTCCTCTTCATCCGCCGCCCACTTTCTGTAGAATTTGTTAAAAGTGTGGTTTGATACATTCATTCATGTGAATAATTAATTAAGTGATTGGAAAATAGCCTCTCAGTTTTTTTAAATTGAAATTAAATTTTCACTTCATCATCACCGTAAGAAAGTCACACAATATGGTTACATTTGGGGTTTTCCGATTCAGATCACTCTTTTTGTTGAATTTGTTAAAAGTGTGCTAAAATGCATTCATTCATTTGAAACTTTAAGTGATTGGTAAATAGTCTCTAAGTTTATATAACTATAAATACCACAGGTCAATAGCCTCTAAGATTGAATAAATACAAATACAACATTACGCTACATCATCACCGTAAGAAGGCACACAATGGTTAAATTTGGAGTTTCCGTTTCGGACGCACACTTTCTGTTGAATTTGTTAAAGCGATAATTGCTCTCTGTAGGAAAGAAATATTCATATGTACTTTTCAAACTCGCATATAGTATATTTCGTTATAAACCTTCGTTTTTGTGTGACTAATATCGAGTAGAAGCATAAACAAGATGTAAAAAAAGAAAAGAAAAAAATGACTTAGTACCGGTTTGTAAAAGTTAATTGTTTACCATTTCAATTCATGGCGAGGTCAAGCTAATTTGAATAAATTGTGCACTCACACCAATGACGTAACACCTTTTGCGGTAAACAAATCGAGTGGAAAAGTATCAACAATCAACTGGTATATGTCATCAAAAGAACTTTTTCAAAGAGAATAATCTATCTCAGTCATTCTCTTGGTATAAGCAACACGACGGCGTTACCGTTCGGAGTCGCTTAATAAGGATCTCCGTTTTCGAGTTCTGACTTTATGAGTTTTTGTTTACTTTGGTCCGTTTAGTTTAACCTACTTTGAGCGTTTTGAAAAGTGTATGCGTATCACGTGACCTCCAGGAATGAATTGTGGGAAGCGTCGGATGCCGAGTGTATCTGTCGTTTGTAAACACCTATTAACAGCGATCTTCCAGAACGATAAAAAACCAATACGAACAGTACCCGCTACATACTAACCAGGGGCTGTATGGCCGAAGAGCACTTGTTTTTGACGATATGTTAGGCCATTCTTTACGTCTCCATACTTAAATTGTCGAAGTTTTCTTGTGTTTAGACGTTTTTTTTAAGAGGTAATATCGCTTTAAAAGTGTGTTTTGATGCATTCATTCATTTGAATAATTAAGTGACTGGTAAATAAAGTTTTTATAAATTGAAATAAAACATTTCACTTTATCATCACCGTACAACGGTCACACACTATGGTTACATTTGGGGTTTTCCGCTTCCTGTGATGCTTTCTGTGGAATTCTCCAGTCGTGTATTATAATGCGTTCTTCAAAATGAGCGGCTGCTGTGTGTTCTCTGAAACAAAAAGTGTTAAATGTTGATGACGTTTTAATGATTTAGTAATACATATTGACAATTAAGCAAGTACCTAAATGACATTTCTCATTAGTGATGTTCATATCTAGACAAGATGCATTGAGCTGATTGGATTTTTTCATCATTAACTGATTAATTAGAGTTTAACGCCGTTTTCAACAAGTTGTCAGTCATATAACGGCGGCCAGTTCACCTACTCATGTGTGTTCAGTCTTTCTCACACCAGTACTCCACACAACATACTTTCCAAGCAACTGGCTGATTTTCCACATAGACTGTTAGCCCATTTGTGGAAGACGAATGACGCTGGTCACAGTGACTCTTGTCAAACGTCGGAAAGAATGTTGGCCGAGCTCGGGTTCGAACTCACAACCACTGGATTAACACCCAGCGTCGCTACCGACTGAAAACGTGACTTATATTACACAAATAAAAGTGCAGTCTGTCTGGATAACACAGAGACAGAATTATTTTAAGGCTTTAGTCATATTTCACGGTAAATTGCATTAACTAATTAACACGTCGAAAGAATTGAAACTAATTGGAAGTTGGTTTTAATACATTTATATGGATGACAAAAATGTAATTATCTTGTTCGGTAATTCAATGTATCTTCAGAACCGTTGAACATACCGTCAACATCGAAAACATTTGAAAATGTATAGGATGAAGAAATTATCTGACAAGAAACCCTGCTGCATATGTTTGACATACATGGCTATTTGTTATTGAGATCCAATAGACTATATATATATATATATACTTTACTTAGATCTATGTATTTAGACATTATCTGTCCCTGGCATAAAATAAATGTAATGTGTGTCTGTGAGCAGCGTCTAGGCCTAGTTTTATTCTGTTCTAAAACGTAATTTTTAAATCAAGTTTTCATTAAAAACAAATAACAAAACTATTACTAACACAAATAATTGCAAGGTTGAAGGGGTGATGGCGACGATCTCATTTCAACCTAGGTACGTGGCTAATAAACATATACACACAAACAACACATCTAGATAAACATAGCTCTGCTCATAATCAAAATAAGCACCTTCCAAAGAAATTATGGAAGAATTGAAAGATCTTTCAGGTAAAACAAAGACGTGCAACGACTCATGTGGAAGACTTGGATTACCCAACTATGTTGCCTCTTAAATAAAGTCTTTATTATTATTACTATTATTATTATTATTATACATAATTATATATTTCAGTAAGCCGGTTAGAACAGCCTACGTACCCAAACCATCTTGCTATTGTAAGTAGCCGAGCTGCTAGCCGAGCAGGAAGTCGATCCCACAGCCGGCAAGGTAGCCGTCAGGGAAGCAGAAACCCGAGCCGTGGTCCTAGTCCGTCGGTCAGCAGACGAGCGTCCTATGAACGCTCTCCTTCTAGAAAATACAAAGGTGACCAGTTGATGAACACGGAATATTACGTTGCGGTAGCAATAAAAGGGTTCGTATTGCACTACAAGTAGCGTGGAAAAAACGATATCTTACGAGTAACGTCGAGTAAGATATGGATTTTCCCATGCTACGAGTCGTGCAATACGATCATATTTATCGCTCCTGCTACGTAATATTTCTTTTTATTATATACCTACGATCTATGAAAAGCGAAAAAACTAACGAATATACAGATTCAGTATATTTATTAATGGGGATACAATTTTGTAATCTTAAAATGAAAATTTGAATGGCAGATGAATATTTACTACAATACTTAGGCCATGCCCCTATAAAGTATGCTAATACGTAGGTACCGCCCAATAACATTATCACATTTTGTTTCCATTGTTTTGGGGGAGAAAATAACAACATAATCTTTATTTGCGGGTTTTATTAAATTTGACGCTAGGTTTTCGATACATATAAAAGAAACAATTTCCTAAATAGTACTGGTTGTCTGCATATTTTACTACGTGGCGCAGTTTCAAAACGGGAACCTCGCTGAAAATAGTCCGCGCACTGTCTGACGTCACAATCTTGTATTTTCACCAGGTGGGATACGGAATTTTAATCCGTCGTGTCTAAACTGCGCATGTCAATCTGCATGTATGTACAGGCATATATTAAATACACTTGCCCAGAGGAGTAGATAAGGAGGAGTAAATAGTTCTTTCTTATATGATATCTCTCTTCGCACTCATTCAAACCTATGCTGTTGATACTCAAAATAATTGTCTGACTGAGACGATTCTGTTGAGTACCCACAACATAGGTTTTGGAGGTCTAATAAGAATTTTAGAGCATGAAAACCGCTCCTTATCTAGTGCTCTGCTTGCCTTTAGCAGCCACCCAGGGGAGAGTCAAAATTTGGCTGCTTAGCACAAGTGGCGCGATAATACAAGTCAAATTAAGAAGAAAGTGTTATTTTTGTTATGTTCATGTCTCTTTGTGAGAATCTAAACCTCGGTTTAGATTCGACACGAATAAATACAAATAGTTTAAAAGAATGCAGGGTGGAGTTGCGATAACTGATCAGTATACTACCAGGAAGGACGAACTGTCATTCAACCCTTTCCCACATACAGACGTTTTCTTACGCATTTGCAGACTTTTGAAAACATTGTGGCAAAAGGAGAAATTGCTCAAAATGAGCAATTTCTCCTTTTGCCACTACGTTTTCAACCTTATCAATTAAGTGTTCTTTCATTTTTAAAAGCGTTTACATATTTTGGACTAGATATCTTCATTGTCGTCTGCTTCAGATTTGTTGTATTTGGGAAAGGAGTAACTTAACCCTTTCCCACATACAATAAATCTGCGGCAGACGACTTTGAAATGATCAAGTCCAAACTTCTTTTTTTTTTTATATATAAATGATTGTACGATTATTGAATAGAGTGGATGATCATTGTGACAAATGGAGAAATTTCTCATTATGAGCAATTTCTCCATTTGCTACTATGATTTCAAAAGCCGTCTTTTCAGAGGCGTCAGAAAGCGTCTATACGAGGGAAAATGTTAACGACAAGAAACTCACTGGTATGAATTGTATACAATTTCCTTGAAATGTTTTCAATTTTGAAGAAAAGTAACACAATCATTTTAAAAGAAGCCCTTTATTACGGTATTCCATTAGGGCCATCGTTGTTTCGCGGTTTCGACCTAGGGTCGACAGTACGATAACGCGATGCGATAGTACGAAAACGCGATGCGATAATGCGATATTAATATGGCCTCTTTGTCGAAACCACGATGACACGATGCGAAATCGCGAAAGTGCGATGCGAAAGTACGATATTAATATCGCCTCCTAGGGCCATCGTTGTTTCGCGGTTTCGACCTAGGGTCGACAGTACGATAACGCGATGCGATAGTACGATAACGCGATGCGAAAGTACGAAAACGCGATGCGATAATTATAAATATCGTCCCTAGGTCGAAAGCACGATGCGAAATCGCGAAAGTGCGATGCGAAAGCACGATATTAATATCGCCTCCTCGCATCGCGTTTCCGCAGTTTCGCATCGCGTTTTCGTACTTTCGCATCGCCGCGTTATCGTACTGTCGACGCTAGGTCGAAACCGCGAAACAACGATGGCCCTAACGGAACTCCGTATTATATAGCAGTAGCTTGTGATTCGGGTGATTAAGAGATCGCTGGCAAAAACGTAACAGAGCGATGAACGACTAGAATGAAAACACAACGGGTTTTTTTCCTATTGATTTCTTAAAGTATAATTCCTTATAAAAGAGAAATTATTGTAGTCGTGTGTTTGTCTGGTTTGACACCGAAGATTCAATTTATTGCTGGAAATGAGATTTTGACTGTTTAAATAGAAGAAATTGTCTTCAACACTTGATTCAATTATCACGTTTGAGAGTCACGTGATCGCGATGTTGCAGGATTTGATTAATATTATCAATTTCGTATCGGTTTTCTGTATTTGTCTCTTACTCTTTATCCCATCATCTCTTTTTCACTCCCTATATCGCAGCATGTCTCTCTCTCCCCGCCCCTTTCTCTATCGAAAATAGACAACTATAGACGTAATATTATAACAGATCATTTAATCTGAAAACGCCGATGGAAAAGCAGATAAGGAACCCTTTCATTCTTTCGTTGTTCTCGGTTTCATTTCGTCCCTTCTCATTTGTATAATTATCTTTTTTTTGTCCTGAAAACAGTTTCAATTAAGGAGCACCAGATGGTAGCCATATCATCGTTAGCATTGCGGATCTCTTCACAGCATTCTTTTATTACAGCTGCTGCAAGTACCAGCGAAAAACAGAAGTTATCAGTGGATGTACCAAGTTCCGTTGTGATCACCGTAACAACGCCCTCTGACGAGCAGGGACCGACCAATCCACTGTTAAAATCGATGGAGTAAAAGTGACGTGGAGCACTATATATGTAAGTTTCTTTGCACGGTGTATTATACGCCGCGTTCAAATTATACCACGGAGTTTCCTGGTTGAGTTACTGGTAATACTGGTCGACTTATCCTGACACCAGCGAGTCAGTCGTAATGCGAACCTTCACACTCATGAGCTCCATGAAGGGAAATGCATTACTACAGGTTAAAAAGTCTTTGTTTTGACACGGCCGGGGATCGAATATCGATCTCCAGCCGTCGTGATGGACGCTCTACAACAACACCACCGATACGGTTAATGCTAATTTAAATACAATGCCTCTGAAATATATCTTTGTAAAACTTGAATGTCAGATGTTTTTACGTATATGACTTAGTTCGTATAAATAACTACTTTCCTGACTAAAAAAAATACTTGTTAAGAAATGAGATTTTTAGTCATTTTTATTAGGGAAGAAACATTGATGAAATATGATTTTAACCCTTTCCCTCAAACGACAATTCTGCAGCAGACGACTTTGAACATGTTTTTTCAAAACAATAGAAAAATCTCTTTAATTGAATGGATAACCTATGACTAAAGGTGGAAAACGTTGTTTCAAAAGGAGAAATTGCTCGTTTTGAGCAATTTCTTCTTTTGTCACTATGTTTTCAAAAAGCCGTCTGCTGCAGAGGCGTCAGAAAGCGTCAATATGAGGGAAAGGGTTAAGTATTTAAGTACAGCATGTACCTAGCGCTAAGTATGGTTGGTGGAATTAGACCCGGAGCATAATAGTGCGCATGCGATGCTCTTGTGCGATGCTGCTATGTAGCCGCAAACTTGTTTTAAAGGTGCTGAACTCCAGATTATAGATAGTATAGTCAACGTTTTAAAACTGTTTAAAAGTTGTCTTGAAATATTAGAATCATAATTCTGGGATAAAATTAGAGAAACAATTTCATTTTCCAGTACAATAAACATCTCAATATTGATCGTCTATGCTTCATTTTTACTGGGTAGACATACCTTGTATTCAAATTTGTGTACATTTTCATGACTTTCAATTGACTGTTTTTCAAACATTTACCGTCGAATTGGTTTTGAACTATTTATGTCTTATTTTTTTCACTATTAGCAATATTTGCTGAATATTTTAAAATGTTGATCTCCATCTGGAGTTCAGCATCTTTAATCATTGTCCACATGAGGACGTTTGTGCAGCATATGACTTTAGCAAACATTGTGACCATTGCTAATTTCGCTTAAATTTTTCAACTCTATCAAATTCATATTTGTTCATTTATAAAGACTGCAGACATTTAATTATGTATGATTTCATCTAAAGACAGTCATTTACTTTCTGTATGATTTCATCTAAAGGCAGTCATTTACTTTCTGTATGATTCCATCTAAAGACAGTCATTATTTTCTGTATGATTTCATCTAAGGACAGTCATTTACTTTCTGTATGATTTCATCTAAAGACAGTTATTTACTTTCTGTATGATTTCATCTAAAGACAGTCATTTACTTTCTGTATGATTTCATCTTAAGACAGTCATTTACTTTCTGTATGATTTCATTTAAAGACAGTCATTATTTTCTGTATGATTTCATTTAAAGACAGTCATTTACTTTCTGTATGATTTCATCTAAAGACAGTCATTTACTTTTTGTATGATTTCATCTAAAGACA
The DNA here is from genome assembly GCA_031761405.1 of Serripes groenlandicus. Classification (NCBI taxonomy): domain Eukaryota; kingdom Metazoa; phylum Mollusca; class Bivalvia; order Cardiida; family Cardiidae; genus Serripes; species Serripes groenlandicus. The sequence continues at coordinate 45,891,087 of JASEVX010000012.1, forward strand.
TTCATTTACTTTCTGTATGATTTCATCTAAAGACAGTCATTTACTTTCTGTATGATTTCATCTAAAGACAGTCATTATTTTCTGTATGATTTTATCTAAGGACAGTCATTATTTTCTGTATGATATCATTCAAAGACAGTCATTTACTTTCTGTATGATTTCATCTAAAGACAGTCATTATTTTCAGTATGATTTTATCTAAGGACAATCATTATTTTCTGTATGGTTTTATCTAAGGACAGCCATTATTTTCTCTATGATATCATTCAAAGCCAGTCATTTACTTTCTGTAGGATTTCATCTAAAGACAGTCATTATTTTCTGTATGATATCATTTAAAGACAGCCATTTACTTTCTTTAGGATTTCATTTAAAGACAGTCATTTACTTTCTGTATGATTTCATCTAAGGACAGTCATTTACTTTCTGTATGATTTCATCTTAAGACATTCATTTAATTTCGGTATGGTTTCAGATAAAGCTAGTCACTCAAGAAGGGATTATTTGAATTAAACACACGGCTAGAAGAATCACAGAACCAACCAAAAACCAAGAGAGATGTCTCAAATAACACAATGCCAGTTGATGATACAATAACGGAGTCAGTGTTGCAAAATATAATAGCGGTGTTTAGGAACATTCTCCCGGCTTCAGACTATGGTCGTATTTCATGTACTCATAATAAATCAGAGCTCTAGATAGGAGGCATTTTACATGTTCCTGTTTTTGACCCTCTAACCCTATGGTGTGGGTTCTCAAACGAATTGTGTCTGTGAGACGATTCTTTTGAGTACACACTACATAGGGTTTGCTTTAATAATAAGAGAGAAATTGAGGGAAAAAGAGCTGAATACCCCTCCTTATCTGGACCTTTGTTCATATCATTAACGGATTCCTATGAATACCCACAGTATAGTGTTGGAACAATAACAGGAGTGTTCGAGGAATGGTGAGAGTGTAGTTGAACCCTTTCCAACATACGACAAACCAGCAGCAGACGACCTTTTTATACGCCCGTTTTAAAAACGGGGCGTATTATAATTTTACCTGCGGCGTACGGGCGGGCGGGCGTGGGAGCGGGCGGGCATACGGGCGGGCGGCGGCCGGCGTCTAGTATGTTGTCCGCCCAATAACCTTAGAAGCCTTTGTCCGATCATCACTAAATTTGGTCAGAATGTGTATTGTCATAATATCTTGGACACGTTCAACTAGCAATATCGCATAAGTCACTCGGGAGTTATCGCCCTTTAATTATAGAAATTACCTAAAATTGGTCTTGTCTGCTCAATAACTTTAGAAGCCTTAGTCCAATCATCACAACATTTAGTCATATGTGTATAGGCTTAATATCTCGGACTAGTTTTCTAACCAGCCATATTGCTTGAGTCACTCTAGAGTTGTCGTCCTTTAATGACAGAAACTACCTAAAATCGGTCTTGTCCGCTCAATAAATTATGTCCCTCGAAATGGCCAAAACTGTATTAACAGTGTCCGCTCTCTAAATTTGCCCGACGTACAACCAATTATCACTATACTTGGTCTCAGAAAACAGGACGGGCGTATATTGTATCAGTTGGCGCTCTTGTTAAAAAATGTTATCACAAAACTTTGGAAACTCTCCTTAAATGAAAGTATAATTATTGAAAAGCTTTGACAATATTGTGGTAAATGGAGAAATTGCTCATTATGAGCAATGTTTTCATTTGTTCACAATGTTTTCAGTATTCGTTTGCTGCAGAAAGCGTCTGTATTTGGGAAACGGTTTAATGAACACTAATTCGAAGTGTTTGAATACAACTAATCAGTGGTTTAATCAAGTCTATGTGGCATTGTTATGCTTTGAACAAAAACAAATAGTGAACATGAGGACGACGTTATCTCCATGAATTATATTAGAAGATGTTTGAACAACAATCTAGAACGGGTGGTACGGACGTTCCATTGTAAAGGAGCACGTGGTGATCAAGCTGGCTTGTCATTGGTCAATAATTTGTGCAGTTGCTCATAATATAATTGTCTTTTTTACAAAAGCATATTTGACCTATAGCCTTATTTTACGAAAGTGTTGTACTTTTTACAGATCTTTAATGTTTTCTGATATGTTTGTGTATTTGTGATGTTTCACGTATGTATTTGAGCCGTTCCACGAGAAAACCAACATTATGGACTCTGCGTAATATATCGACCCAGATAAGCCTGCGCAGTCCGCGCTGGCTAATCCGGTCGACACATTCCGTCTCAGGGGGAAAGAAGTAAAGAGTAATTATTCCTAAAATAGAAAATCCACAGGAGACGAACAGTGTCTGCCCTGATAAACCTGCGCGGCATGATTAGGCTGATCCGCGTCGATACTTGACACAATGTTGGTTTTCTCGTAAATCAACGTATTTATCTTCCTCTCACGTATATATAGGCCGCGTCAAGCGACTTAGGCCCTTATTGCCTGTGTGACCAGAGAAGGTTCAAGGGATTTAGGGTCTTATTGTGTTCTATTTGGTGGCGAGAGGACAAGTCGTGATCAAGCTTCGTGGATGCGTATGATGATCTGGATAATCGATGTTACTACGTCCCGAAGGTTGGGTTTTGTGTTCCATGTCCCCAATATCATTGTGTACTGTTAAAAGTGCTGAACTCTAGATAATAGATATTAAAGTCAAAGTTTTAAAACTGTTTAAAAGCTGCCTTGAAATAGGAGAATCATAATTCTGGGGTTAAAATTAGGAGTAATAATTTCCCTTTCCAGTACCATAAACATCTAAACATAGTGATCGTTTATGCTCTATTTTTACTGGTTAGACATACTCAGTAAACCAAATTTTGTATTTTCATGCCTTTCAATTGACAGTTTTTTTCAAAATTTACTGCCAAAATAGTTTCGAACTACTTATTATTACTTACTTTGTTGATACAATTAGAAATATTTGCAGAACTTTCAACATTTAAATTGTTTGATCACCATCTGGATTTCAGCACCTTTAAATCAGTCATTGCTCATTATTAGGAAGGTTTATTTAGCGAGGTATATTTCGAGGGCTTGGCGTAAAACGGTTGTAACTAAAAACCTATTTTAAAAACCCTGGTTTAGGGGCAATTTTGACCCCTTTGTAAACAATGCAAATTTAGATGCCATTGCTCAGAACGAGCAATGGCACCTAAATTGTCATTGTTTACAAAGAAAAATGATTTAACCCTTCTAAAGACTTTATGGTGTGGTGATTAACCTTAGTCAAAATATACCAATATTAGTTACAACCGTTTCACGCCAAGCCCTTGATTTCTCGTCATATCTCTGACCTGTGATGATGTTACCGCTTTCACACATAGTGATTGACGCATTCTCATGTATGTTTGATAACATAGGCAAAAAGAGAAATTACTCATTATGAGCCTTGTCTACTTTTATCAACTGTTGTTAATTATGATAAATATTTATCCGTACATTTTCTATGTTTTTGCCGAGATAGTTTTATTATCAAAATGCTAACGAGTTGGTGTAAGTGCGATACATACAGGTCAAGGGGAAGTAATTCGCATAGGTTTGGCAGGTTTGGCAGGCGGACAATTTCAGATGAATATATAAAACTGAAGTTGTCTCCCATTGGACAATAATGGGTTTGTTGAAAGTTGTAAGTTGAATAACCTCTGACTGATTTATAAACAAAATATTGTTTGCATTTAGCTATATTGACACATTAGGATTTTCAGAACATCCTGTATTTTATGAAATTGAAAGTAAAATTTATTTCGGGATATCTGACCTCATAAAATGAAAAATAGACCGACATTATGTATGTTTTCTATACTGTTTTTGTAATTCTGATACTGAACGGTTTCTGCGTTGTTAGACTTGTTGGGAACGAATCACAACCCATAATGCTATAATGGTCTATGGAAAATGAATTACTTCCCTTTGACCTAAAGTATGCTATTCAGGGGGAGGGAGTACGTCATTATCGGCAAACTGAATTGAATTGGTTTATCTACATGTATGGACTCAATTGACTCTTTAAATTGCCCAACTGTAATCCTTATTATCAAAATGTACAGTTTACTTCGCACATTCACATTTTCATTATAAATTAAGTTAATCAATTTTTTAGAATTCCATCATGTATATTTTCCCGTTGTTTTGTAACCTTTATAAACGCACGTGCATGGTGTGATACGTATGTACACCCTCACATAGAATGAGCCGTCCCGCGCGAGAAAACCAACATTGTGGACTCTGCGTAAAGTATCGACCCGGATCAGTCTTAACATGCCGCGCAGGCTAACCAGGACAGACAATTTTCGCCTCCTGTGAATTTTCTGTTTCATTAATCATTTCTATATACCCCTGTCCCCCTTAAGGCTCTGTCACACACGGCCGATGTATCTCGCCGGGACGAAACCGGAGCGCGATTAACAACGGCGAGAAAATCGGCGTAGCTCCGTCGAGAAAGCACTTGAAATATCACAATTGGCCGTAGCAATACCGATGTAGTACCAGCGTTCCCGTTGTGGTACCGTTGCTCTACCGCTGTCCTACCGATGTAAGAGCCGATGTGCTACCGAATATCACTTTTCTGTCACCGTAGTGTTACGGAGGCGCCGACGTTGCTCTAACGATGTGCCAACGTTGACTGGAGCTATAGCGGAGTGATACCGAGCTGCTGTTGTTCTGCCGATGCACTACCGATGCCCGAGAATTGCCAAATTTGTGCTCCGGCGAGCCAAATCGGCTAGGTGTGACAGGCCCTTAAGGCGGAATGGGTCGGCCCGGATTAGCCTGCGATGACTGCGCAGACTGATCTGGGTCGATACATTACGCAGAGGCCATTGTGCTGGTTTTCTCGTAGAAAGGCTGAAATGGGGTATTACTTGTAACTAGGGATGGCAACGGTTACCGATATTACTAACCGGTTACTCGTTCAATTTTGTAACCGGTTACCCGGTTAACCGCATAGATTCATAGACAATAAATATCCACTGTTTTAGTCGAATATGGTTGCGCATGTTACTAGTCCAAGACAGTTTATTACCACTCAAACTGCTCTTGACTTTGTTATCATTAGCACAGCGTTTGAAATACTTCCAGACAAAGGATGTAGCGGGCGGCATTATGGCAATATATTCTGTAGATCTTTTTTAACGAAGTGACTGTTATACGATTTATAATATGTCGAATGAAAAAGGTACATAGCTGTATATCTTTAAATACCAACTCAGGGGGAAATGTGTTACAAACTTCAAATTACTCTTTAAATCTTCTTATCGTGTTGGTAAATAATAATTTACAAAAACAACAATTCAATTGTATCACACTAACTCCAATTAGATGTGTATTATCAAAACAAACGCCGAATATAATTAATAAGTCATTAACTTATAATTTCTGCCTTTATTAGACATCAGTTTTTTAAAAGAAACAAAGCGTCCTTTAATTGACAATTATTCGATTAACCACTACAGAAACAAACGATCATCAATAAAATCGAGTGCTGCTGTTATCGCAGTAATGTAAACATTGGCCGATCGAGGTGTGAATAATTAACCTCTCATGTCAGATACGTGTGACAAATTGAAAAGAACAAAAGGTGAAACACAACTGTGTATATATTTTATCTTTTCTTCCGAGTACTCGGTTACCGAAATTACTAACCGATTAATCGGGAAACGTACGGTTAACCGGGTAACCGATTAATCGTTGCCATCCCTACTTGTAACCATTGTATTCCATTATGTTATAATTGTACAGGCTTAACGTTTCGTAAAACATGTCAACGTTATTATGATATGTTGTGTCACTGGTTTTAATAGAAACTAATTGTGTGATACTTGGTTGTAATTTGCTCATGCAACGAGACATTTTCGAGTTGTGAGATCTATGTAGGCTATATATAGCGTATAAATACTATAATGCTCTGTACTTAAACTATAAGGGTCAAATGTCCCTAACCTTACTCAGCGCTAAGTAATACTAAATACTTAAACATTTGATAAACATTATTTCAGTAATGACCAAGTTGACATAAAACGTTTCTTTGTTTACCAACAAAACTATTTGGCTATCATAATAATGGGAACAAAAATGATGAAATGAGCCGTCCCGCGAGAAAACCAACATTATGGCCTCTGCGTAATTTTTCGAACCAGATCAGCCTGCGCAGTCCGCGCAGACTGATCCGGGCCGACACATTCCGTCTCAGGGGGATAGATGTATAAAGTAATGTTTCCTGAATTAGAAAATCCACAGGAGGTGAAAAGTGTTTATCCGGGTAAGCCTGCGCGGCATGCTTAGGCTGATCCGGGTCGATACTTTACGCAGAGACCATAATGTTGGTTTTCTCGCGGGACGGCTCATGTATGCTTTGAAGTATTTAAGTATTATTTAGCGGTAAGTAAATGTTGGTGGACTTAGACCCAGGACCCTATCAGTAAGAGAAATCTATGTGTCACCCACCGTGCTTTATGACGTCATTGTGAGGGTTGATGACGTCACTTAAATGTCGTATAACACCACTTATCTTCAAGACAGCCAACGCTTCATTTTTTTTATTTAGTGTACTTTTTTTTCTCCTCGTACAATATCATTGTTTTAGTTCATCGAAAATGAAATTACCATTTCAAGTTGATATCATATGAGTATTTTAGGTAGACAATTTATTTGACGGAAACTATTTTTCTGAGGATTTCGGCACATTTAGCATGTCCTGACGTTCACGTGACAGAGAATGGTACGAGCAGCATTTACGTAGGTTAGAAGTAACATAAAGTGTTCTCACATAGCAACATATGATATGACTTCTAACATGTACACGGATACGTAACAAAAAAGATTTGCTCATTTTGATTTCAAGAACTTCTGATGTAGACGTTCCGGTGTCATTTGTTTCCTTGGATACTGTTTTCCAAGTGTTTGTATAACTGAATAAGGTGTTCCTGTTCATTGTTTATATGAATTGTTTACCCATCCAGCTTACATCCCTGGCATATCGAAGGTCAAAGAGATATTGGCCCCTGCACATCAAATATAAAAGTCACTTTCAATAAAAGACTTATATCAGAGTACAGATGGGAGAGATTTAGTTAAGATTTAAAGAAAGTTGAAACAACTGAATGAACCATGTCTGGAGATTATGGGTCTTTCAGTGTCCCCGATATTGGCCTGCAACTAGAGAAGGGTACACTCTGGTGGGGTGGGACCGATTAAGCACCAATTATCCAGCGGCGGTTTATTTGTTTAAGTGTTACATAAACATATATGTCACCACGTAAATTAAATAGTCATATTATTTGATTATCACCTTGCTCAGATTTTAATGTTTAAGCTCAATGTAAAGTTTGCCTTTGGCATACAAGCACAAGTTACTTGTCCCCTATGCTTATTTGAGCTCAAGCCAATGTCGAAGGTCACAATTACGTCGTACACTTGGTATTAACAAATACAGATGTAGTATTTTATTTGAGTCTGTGAATTAACCTTTGACATTCCGTAAAGTCAACGTGACTTTAGCATGCAAAGCCTATATTTTATAGAGAACTGATGCTTTACTGATAACTTGTACATGTACATCGTATGTTTCTTTTCATTGTAAATTGCGTTACGTCAGATGTTGCAAATGCCATAATTAATTATGTGTAATTATTATGTTTTGTATTCTCATGTACACTTTTAAGTTTGAGATGATTCAACGTAGGCTTTGTTATGTAAGCTATACAAACAGGGGTGTATTCAGGTAGTCATAACACACCGATCGCTCGGAAAGTGAAAATTTGAAAAAACAGCTGAAATTTGATTGGTTGATTCGAGTAACGCATGCATGCTTGAGTGCGCTGCATGTTACGACGCTTGGTCACGACATTCGTAAGGACACTCACTATAAAACTGTGCCGTGCAATAAGTGTTCTTACGACAGTGATGACATGTTCGCTCCATTGCTTACCATCGTTCTAATAAGAGTGTTAATTATTTCCCACATGCATGCGAATCTGCAGCAGACGACCTTTGGCGTTCCTGGGGAAAAAAATAACAAAATCTTTATAAAAGAAAGAACATTTTTTAATTTATTTTATAAAAACACTGTGACAGAATAAAATGAGATATTGCTCATTTAGTAGTGTATCCGCTATCCAATTCGGTTTACTGCAGATGCAACAAAATGCGTATGAATATGTTAATAATAAACAGCCCGCTTACGTGAAGAAGTCAATTCTGAAAATATACATTGTGGGATTAATGTCACGTGATTTAGATCTTAATGGAACTGCGAACAGTGAAGACTCTGATGAGCTTGTGCTTTATGTAATTTAGCCCTAAATGCATCGTTAGACAACATTGTAGAATTGAAGCTCCGTTGGGTTTTACACCAATGTTCCTTTATTTTATGATCCCGGTACGCAGATTCAATAAGACCCACAGTCGTCAGTCCGTAGCTCATAATGAAAACCGAATTTACAAACATGTCACTATCAGGTCGATATTGTCAAGCTGTACATAGTTTTCTATAGTCATACTAAGAACGATAAGCAGGCAACGTTGTTACATTCTCACAATTATGTATTACGTGCCCTTTTGCTCAATAAGATGTTAACCCTTTCAGCGCCGAATTGTTAAAAGTAGACTCTTCCATGATCAAACTCGGACGAAACTATTTTCATGTTATAGGATGTTTGGAATAGCTTTATAACTTACAGCCAAACAATGCAGATTTCAGGTGAGACAGCTCGTTACGAGCTGCCTCACCTGAATATGTATTGTTTGCAAAAAGCTCAACATTGCCTTTGGCGCTGAAAGAGTTAACTAGAGATTGAATTAGATAACCATTGTTTACTTATTTCACTGAACATAATTTAAATCAGACCAAATTACTTCGCTGTACGTCGATACAAACGTTTTCTACTGCAGCGAAGTATGGTTTAATTAAGATTGCATTTCACTATTATCATAAACTGAACGTTTTATCTTAACCCTTTCCCACATATAGACGCTTTCTGACGCCTTTGCAGCAGACGACTTTTGAAAACACTGTGGCAAAAGGAGAAATTGCTCATAATCAGCAATTTCACCTTTTGCCACAATGTTTACAACTTTAGTCAATGATTATCCTTTCATGTATAGAGATTTTTCAATTTTTTGACAAAATGTGTTCAAAGTCGATAGAACATCGCGATCACGTGACTCTCAAACGACTTTTGAAAACACTGTAACAAACTGAGAAATGGCTCATGATGAGCCATATGTACTTTTGTCACAATGTTTTCAATCCCTTTTTTTAAACTGTACTTACATTTATCGAATGTTTCCATAGTTTTTGCTCACAGGTTTTCAAAGTCGTCTGTTTCAGATGTTATACATATGTGATGTATGTGGGGATAAGTGTCAACAATACTAGTAGTGACATGACCCTCTCCAGGAGGAAACGAGTTGTGTATAGAAACAGTGAACATTCAAGCGATCAAACATAGTCACCAGAGTGTTTCGTGTCCGCTAGTAAATAACGCAAATAACACGACCCTGTCTAGTAACTATGTTACTTTTAACAAAACAAACTATGAAGCCGAACCTGTGCCACGCCCTTTATCACAGTTATGTTGCTTTCAAAAAACAAAATATGTATATGAACCCATAATTTGAAGCTGACCTAGTTACACGTCAACTTGAGGTCAATTTGCGTGAAGGTTATCTCAACACGGAGATGACATAAGGTCTCTTTTGGCCTGACATTTCCCCGTTTCATCTATAGTTGACACCCATGTTTACTCCGATTGCGATTTCGGCTGTCATCTGAAAATATAACCAACGCGGGAGGTATCTAGATGTTTTGGGAATTACGATTAAAATGCCATTACTTGTATAATCGATTGATGGTGGCTTTGGGAATTACGATTAAAATGCCATTACTTGTATAATCGATTTATGGTGGCTTTGGGAATTACGATTAAAATGCCATTACTTGTATAATCGATTTATGGTGGCTATATACAAGTTTCAGAGATAGAGATAACGGACAGAAAGCATATTTGAGCCGTTCAACGAGAAAACAAACCTTATTGACTCTGCGTTATGTATCGACCCAGACCGCACAGGCTAACCCGGGCCGACATATTCCATCTCAGGGAGCTAGAGATATAGAGCAATGATTCCTGAAACAGAAAAATCCGCGAAAATTATCTGTCCGGGTTATCCTGCGAGGCATGCTTACGCTGATGCGGGTCGATACTCCTGTCTGTTTCGTGCCATCTTCTGTAGTTTTTATTGATGATCGTCATGTCCCCGGGTCAGGGTAAAGACTTTAAAACTGGTGGTAATGTCTTTCTCTCCTTGGCGCTAAGGGCTATGAGGTTAGCATTACGACTGACACGCCGGTGTTAGGATAAATGAACAAGTAAAACTGGTAACTAACCCAGAACACGCCATGATATACTGAAACCGTGTTGAAAGTGTCGTAAAACGCTATACAAACAAATAAAAACACATGTCCTCCATTACAGTTGGGACCAATTGTTGGTGTCTTTTCGTTTTACCTAATATGAACAGAAAACATTCTGATATGGATCTTCGTTGGGCGTAAGGCGTGGAAGTTCGGGTTTTCCATGACGCGTTTTCGTTCATGTTGATAGCTGTAATCAATTAAGTTGATTTTCGTCATCTCTTTACTTTCATATTATAGATACATGTTTATAGATTGCATATAAAATGAGGGATAGTTTACCAATATGTAAGAAGGGAAACATAATCCGACCTTTCTCCATATATTGATAGTTTAAAGGATAAAGTTAAGTAATGTTTAAATCGACCTGAATTAGATTCCTGTGGAGAGGGGGCCCTTGGTTGAACCCTTTTCCACCTGCAGACGCATTTTGACTCAATAGCATTAAATGAATTTTGAAAACATTGTGGCCAAAGGTGAAATTGCTCATGATGAGCAATTTCACCTTTGACCACAATGTTTTCAACTTTATTTAACAATAAAGCTATTTTTTATGGAGATTTGTGAAGGTTTTTATCACTATTTTTTCGAATTCGTCTGCTGCAGATTTGTTTTATGTGGGAAAGGGTTAATCACAAGTCGTGCCATGCTTAACACTTTCCCACATGCAATAAATCAGCAGAAGACTTTAGAAACACCTATATAAACATTGGGAAAATCTGTCTAAAGGAAAGTATAACTATTGAATAGTTTTGAAAACATTGTGGCAAATGGAGAAATTGCTTTTATTAAAAAGTAGTCTGATGCAGATGCGTCGACATACGTTTACAAGTGGGAAAGGGTTAAACGTTCCTATACATCTGCAGCACAGACGACTTTTGAAAACATTTTGTTTACCATTTCCCACATACAGCAAAGATGTAGCAGATGATTTTGAAATCTTCTCGGCAGAACTATTGCAAATATCTATAAGGGAAAGGTGAGTAACCGAAAAAAAGCATTATGGCAAAAGGAGAAATTGTAAAATTCGAGCAATATCTTATTTTGCCACAATGTTTTCAAAATTCCTCTGCTGCAGAGGCATCAAAAAACGCCTACATGTGTACACGGTTAAAGGGAGTGTTTTATCGGACAAACACTGGGTGTGAGTTATTAGATAAATGTGTCACGTGAACGTTTTTCCCTTGTTTTATATTTTATTTGACGTCTGCTGCAAAAAAAACACGTCTAAATATTATTATAACATCTAGAACATTTAAAAATTGATACAAAATTAAAAAAAACATAGTGAGGTAAATGAAGACCCTTCTTGTTTGGAGCAATTCCTCTATTCCCACAATGGTTTCAAAATTCGTCTGTAGCAAAGGTGACAACTGTTACCTGTAATAGGGGTAACATATGGGCCGTCCCGCGAGAAAACCAACATTGTGGACTCTGCGTAAAGTGTCGACCAGGATCAGCCTAAGCATGCCACGCAGGCTAACCCGGACAGACTCTTTTTGCCTCCTGTGGATTTTCTGTTTCAGGAATCATTACTCTATACCTCTATCCCCCTGAGACGGAATGTGTCGGCCCGGATCGTTCTGCGCGGACTTCGCAGGCTGATCTGGGTCGATACATTACGCAGATGCCATACTGTTGGTTTTACTCGCGGGACGGCGCATATTCTATTTTAGAATCTACGAATTGGATAATTTACACACAGCAATGATAACAGTTGGCAGTCAGATGCATGTATTGGATATAAACTAGAAACCAGTCAGAAAAGAAGATGATTTGCTCACAGGCGCATATAATTGTACGTTTCTGAAGTGTTTGTTTTAAATATTGTGGTCTGATTGTTTGTTCAAGTAGTCGTTTGTATTTGGTGAACAGACTTAGCGTTATCTATGGCGTCGAGTGTTCAGATAAAATACCCTGTTTGATGGAGAACCCCTATCCTCGATAAGCGAATATCAATCATGTATGCACATTATATTGTAGCTATCTAGACTCAAAGTATAACAGTTATGTAGTCATTGCCTTTTCTCAAATACAGATATACAACATGATACACCCTGGACACAGACAAATATTTAACTTAAAACAAAAAATGGAATAATAGTAGAAAATAACTTTAGACATTTTACCTTTTCCCTAGATATTTTAACACTGAAAGACAGCACTTCTAGATATGAGCCAGTGAGTACTAATTGTTCGCATTTATGGACAGTGTAGGTTCTGATCATGTTGACCACCTGCCGATTCTTATCAGACTCTTCACAAGTTTAAAGTATCTGGATCTATAATGGTAACAAACACCAACGTATACATTTTCTCATGCACTGGCTCATATGTCAATGTTCTTGGTGTTACAATTATTTCCTCAAATGTTTCCGAATCAGTCGACCCAGAAAAACATCCTTAGGGAAATCTTACGGAAATTATCGAGCATATTGGGGATGTTATACCGTAAAACGGGGGGCTACTATTTCTATCAATGCCTACTGAGAAATAGACGAGATATGTCTAGCCTAAAAGGGTCTAAGTCAGCAACAGACGTAATTTGAAAACATTGTTGCATTCAATAATTATGATGTTATTTATAGAGATTTACCAAGTCGTCAGCTGCAGATTTGTTGTATGTTGTAGGTGGGAAAGGGTGTAACGATACTCATGTCTAAATAATCACACACGAGGTACATGATATGAATAGAATAGAATATATTTTATTAACTTATAAAACATACATGATATATCTCGTCGGTCGTACAACACATATTTGTAAATGAATTAAAGAAGATCAATCATGGTTACATCAATACATAAATATTTAATAAGATTTTTCCTTTTATACCATATACTACATATAATTGAGCAGTCCCGCAAGAAAACTAATATTTTGGACTCTGCGTATTGTATCGACCCAAATCAGCTAGCGCAGTCCGCGTAGGTTTATCCGGGCTGAGACATTCCGTCTTAGGGGGAAAGATGATTAGAGTAATGATTCCTGAAACAGAAAATCTACAGTAGGCGAAAAGTGTCTGTCCGGGTAAGCCTGTGTGCCATGCGTAAGCTGATCCGGGTCGATACTTTACGCAGAGCCCACAAAGTGTTTTTTTCTCGCGGGACGGCTTATATTAAGGATGTACATGTATACTTACCTGTAGATATGAGTTATCATTTGTTTCCGTTTAACATCTTCCTTAAATTGAATTGTTTATTCAGTAATCAAAACCTTTCTATATTTTTATGACTGTCGCGTTTTTTATTCTACTTTCGTCAATAATAAGTTAACCCTTTCCCACATATAAAAAACCTGCAGCAGGCGACTTTGAAAACATCTAAGCAAACATATAGAAAATATCTTCTTATGAGAGTCTAATTATTGAATAGAGATGATAACGTTATTGCAAAAGGATAAATTGCTAATTATGAGAAATTTCTTCTTTTGCCACGATGTTTTCAAAAGTCTTCTGCTACAGATGCGCCAGAATGCGTCTACGGAAGGGAAATGGTTAAATTAAATTAAACTGAAATGTTTCAATAAATCTGGTGAAAGGTTTAACAAAAAAAAAACCGAAAAAATATTTCCATTAATCATCATCCTTGGTCTTTCTTGGTCATCTTTCACAAACTATCAAAATGATTCACCTGTCATTATAATGTATTGATGGAATATGTAAATAACTGTTTTATTTCTTTTTTGATAATCGTTTAATTATTTCTTCAATATACAACAACTACTATAACGATTTATAAATAAATGTACTGTGCATGTTAAGGTATTTTGTGCAATATAAAACACATATTATTAATGTTGCTAAATTTGTTTGTTTTGGTGGCGTGTAAGATTAGTTGTGATTATGATTATGTCTCAGCAAAAGAGGGATCTTTTTATCACATGGTATTAATCATCTATACTGGGAATTAAACGCTTAGACGCGTGTCTGGTGATTTGAGGTTTTGTTGGATTAGCGAGCAGTGTAGTACCAAGTGAACCTGTTTTCCCATATATCCGTCAATGTCCACTTTGTTAAACCCATTCTGCCTTACAGACGCTTTCGGACACCTCTGTAGCAGACGGAGTTTGAAAACAATTTCCATATACCACATTATTTTCTACTCTATTTAATATAGTTATTTTTTTCATTTAAAGAGAGTTTCCACATTTTTGCTGGTATGTGTATCCAAAGTCGCCTGCCGCACAATTTGTATATGTGCGAAAGGATGAAAGCAAAGAGAGTTCTTTAGTTCTTGTATTTAGGTCAAAGGGTAATTGTACAATATAAATCTACAATGAGGTATACCAATTGAAGATGAATGGATGACTAAAAACTGGAATTGTAGCTCCAATGATTTCTCTGTAGTAGTTCTTTATGTTACGAAATTACGGAGATAAAACTAGGCTCTTTGCCGGTCACGACTAATTTATAAAGCAAAGGTATGCCACAAGGCTGAACTCAACGAAATTAACTGTTATGGTGTAAATGTAACACTATATACTTACATACTTACTGCCCACCGTTCACCCTCAAGACCATGGAAGGAACATGTATAAAGATAAATGTCATACCCTGGAATGTCAAGGTCAAATATTTTTAATCTTTGATAAGCTCCTTGTGCAAAATGTTTATTTGTTTCACAATAGAATGTAATCTTGAGAGGCGAAAATAACTTTGTGGCGCATGCGTATTGTGAAGGCTCCGGTGAACCTTTTCACGCGCACAGTTTCTTCAGTCTTTGTCCTCCGCCTGCATGTATAACGGAGCTATACTACAAGAAAAGCCAAGACCAATGTTATTATTGCATGTCTGTAAACACACCTGTCTGTATATCCATACTAAGGATCAAAGGAAGACAGTACTACATAGATAGAGCGTCAACCTCTTGTTTCAAAGGTCCCGGGTTCGAATCCCGTGATGAGCGGGTTCTGCCTTTGGGATTTTTCCACACAAACGGCGCGAGTACTGGTTAAGTATCCAGGAAGCAGACATCGAGCGTGATTTATATAAGCTTAAAGCTTGTTTTGCAATATATGTAAAATAAATAAGTTTAAACTAAGGATCCATATTGAAACTGCTTTATAATTGTTTTGTGGCACATTCATTGACTTATTGACGAACATTGTAGAGCTGAATAAGACTACGTGGAAGCGCTGGTTGTTTTGGATCTACACTCGTCAAAACTGCTTTACGGTTAGTTTTTGCAAAGCACCGCTTAATTATCCTAGATGAAATCTCGTTGGTTCCGGGCCAATGCAATGTCGGCGGCCGACACGGGGATACATTAAGATCATTTTGCCAAACGCGTCTCCATTCATTTATCGTTTTAAGAAGATAGGAAGTACATTACCCACAAACCCTTCATTTATGGACATATATCACATTTTTACATCATTGTTTTTTTCTATATGACAGTCATAAACGAAGTATTTTGTCTGTATATTACTATTTTTTCTCTTATTGACTTATTGTGCACTTACCAATTGCATTGTCTTTTCACTTTTATGCAATTTCTTAATTAAAATATTCAATGTATAATGATTTAGTGTTTTGTTTTATTACTATCAAATGATTGAGTTAGCGCGAGTTTGTTATTTGCAGGTATCGCACTAAATATAACGACGCGGTTTTCGTCTTCTCCTGATACAGACATGCAGTCATTCCTCTCTAGAGTGTGACATAAAAGGATACCGCATCGTATATCAATCAGTTCTTCGCGTTGTGTTTTTTCTACATTTTTAATTACTAAATACACCAACAACCATGTCTAAGTCTACACCAGATTCTTCGACGAGTCTAGCCCCTCCAGGACCTATGAATGCTCATAAAAATCCCTGCCCCACTCAACTCTCGAAATAATATCTGCTATACATGTACTACAACTCGCTTCCTTCAGCAACCCGTCCAGCAGACACAGGCCGCTCGAAAACAAGTCTACCCCAAATCTCTTCACTCGCTCTAGCTCTTTAACTCGTATACAGACATGGTCATCTTGGTAACATTGCGACGTATTTTCAATATAAACATTTATAGTTATTAGCTTAAACATTATTTGATGCAAGACTTTACCTTTGGACAGTTTGTTTCTATGAGTATACAATTGTTCCATGTGCAAACCATCTCCCTCTCCTGTAGCGTGATCAATCAAGATTTTCTAGTTCTAGTTACCTGTCCAAGTTGTTAGAAGTAACGCCCATATTTCGTACATTGTACTATTCTTTAGTATACTGTCACTACAATGAGTAAACATGTTGGTAAAGTGGTAATGTTATGTTTTGTGTAAATAAAGGATAATTATGCATATCGGAACAACTAACACAATGAATCGTGTTTCGTTAAGTAGTCTCTTCCATGTCCAAAATCGGGCGACTCCATTTTTCATGTAATAAGACTAATGGAATATTGTGAAAACTAAAACACAAACAATGCTGATTTCAGGTGAGACAGTTCGTTACGAGCGGACTCGCCTGAATTTGATGTTTTTGCAAAATTCTCAGTGTTGCCATTGCCGCTGCAAGATAATAAATATATAATCGAAAAGAAACACGAAAAAGGGCGTAGACGTGCGGCTATATTTTATCTATAATAACCATTTGTTATTCACCTAACACAACGTCCATTTACAAATAATCTTACCTGTTCAGGAGATTTACGTATGTCATAAAAAGCAAAATTATGAAGTCCTTCAAAACGTAAAATATTTTGAGGAATTTAATTAAACTTCTGCATAGTTGAAAGTATTTGGTATTTCATGGTAAGGTGATGAATCGTTCTTGATAAGCAAGTCCTACTCATCTCGGAATGTTTTAGAACGTTTGTTACACAGGCGATACATGTCGTGTGTATAAGGGTCATATTTTGAAAATCAGTTATCAGTGTGCAGCTTGTTAGATAAAATATTGTTCCCCTACCTTAAGATAACGATACAAATCACCTCCTTTACACAAAATAGCCATTACAAGCGACCACTTCTAACAAGTGTGTATGCATGATAAATGCCTCTACAGGAATACATATGTTTAAAAAAATGCCATACGTATGCCATTGGACATCATAAGAGACGTTACTGCAGGCGGTATTTACTAATTTGTTTATAAATATTAATATTCTGTCCGTTAGATATACTTATTTCTTCTATGTTTCTCTGCATGACTTCAGTTGAACCAGGTCAGCGCGGAATTGTTAAAAAAAGACTCTTCCATGTTCGAAATCGGGCGTCTCAATTTTCCATTTAATAAGAGTTATGGAAGATGTTGATAACTAAACTGCAAACAATGCTGATTTCAGGTGAGACAGCTCGTTACGAGCTGACTCACCTGAATCTGTATTGTTTCCAAAAATTTCAATATTGCCATTGGTGCTGAAAGAGTTAATATGTACTCTACATGTTATCTTGTACTAATCTATTGTTCTATCATCATTATAATGAGGGAAAACGGTACAATCAAAATTCAATTCAACTTATCAAAGGAAAACAGAGCACATTCAGT
>JASEVX010000012.1:45911472-46177550 GCA_031761405.1 Serripes groenlandicus
GGAATCAGGTGTTTAGAATGGAGTTTCATCAGCATTTTGTTATGTTTATTTTCTTACTAAGCTTATGTAGCGATTGTGTAAGTGGGGCCACAGTATCACCTGGTTTCAGTTCAGAAACAACGAATGAAGGCACTACAAATTCGGACTATTTGACAACAACAACAACAACAACAACAACAACAACAACAACAACACCAACAACATCAACAACAACAACGGTATCACCTAGTTTCAGTTCAGAAACATCGAATGAAGGCACTACATATTTCGGATATACGACACCACCACCACCAACAACAACAGTATCACGTGGTTTCAGTTCAGAAACAACGAATGAAGGCACTACAAATTCGGACTATTTGACAACAACAACAGTATCATCTAGTTTCAGTTCAGAAACATCGAATGAAGGCACTACATATTTCGGATATACGACACCACCACCACCACCAACAACAGTATCACCTGGTTTCAGTTCAGAAACAACGAATGAAGGCACTACAAATTCGGACTATTTGACAACAACAACAGTATCATCTAGTTTCAGTTCAGAAACATCGAATGAAGGCACTACATATTTCGGATATACGACACCACCACCACCAACAACAACAGTATCACCTGGTTTTAGTTCAGAAACAAAGAATGAAGGCACTACAAATTCGGACTATTTGACAACAACAACAGTATCATCTAGTTTCAGTTCAGAAACATCGAATGAAGGCACTACATATTTCGGATATACGACACCACCACCACCAACAACAACAGTATCACCTGGTTTTAGTTCAGAAACAAAGAATGAAGGCACTACAAATTCGGACTATTTGACAACAACAACAGTATCATCTAGTTTCAGTTCAGAAACATCGAATGAAGGCACTACATATTTCGGATATACGACACCACCTCTACCACCACCAACAACAACAGTATCACCTGGTTTTAGTTCAGAAACAACGAATGAAGGCACTACAAATTCGGACTATTTGACAACAACAACAGTATCATCTAGTTTCAGTTCAGAAACATCGAATGAAGGCACTACATATTTCGGATATACGACACCACCACCACCACCAACAACAGTATCACCTGGTTTCAGTTCAGAAACAACGAATGAAGGCACTACAAATTCGGACTATTTGACAACAACAACAGTATCATCTAGTTTCAGTTCAGAAACATCGAATGAAGGCACTACATATTCTGGATATACGACACCACCTCTACCACCACCAACAACAACAGTATCACCTGGTTTCAGTTCAGACACAACGAATGAAGGCACTACAAATTCGGATTATTTGACAACAACAACAGTATCATCTAGTTGCAGTTCAGAAACATCGAATGAAGGCACTACGTATTTCGGATATACGACACCACCTCTACCACCACCAACAACAACAGTATCAACTGGTGTCAGTTCAGAATCAACGAAGGTAGGCACTTCAAATTCGGGTTATTTGACAACAACAGAATCACCTAATGTCAGTTCAGAAACAACGAATGATGGCACTACCAATTCAGGTTATTTGACAACAGCAACAACAGTATCACCTAGTGTCAGTTCAAAAACAACGCATGCAGGCACTACAAATTCGGGTTATTTGACAACAACAGCAACAATAGTATTACCTAGTGTCAGTTCAGAAACAACGAATGATGGCACTACAAATTCGGGTTATTTGACAACAATACAATCACCTAGTGTCAGTTCAGATAAAACGCATGAAGGCACAACAAATTCGGTTTATTTGACAACAACAAAAACAGTATCACCAATAAAAAGTTCAGATACAACGCATGCAGGCACTACAGATTCGGTTTATTTGACAACAACAAGAACAGTATCACCTATTGACAGTTCAGATACAACGCATGCAGGCACTACAGATTCGGTTTATTTGACAACAACAAAAACAGTATCACCTATTGACAGTTCAGATACAACGCATGCCGGCAAAACAAATTCGGTTTATTTGACAACAACAAGAACAGTATCACTTATTGCCAGTTCAGATACAACGCATGCCGTCACAACAAATTCGGGTTATTTGGCAACAACAGCAACAACCGTATCACCTAGTGTCAGTTCAGATACAACGCATGCAGGCACAACAAATTCGGTTTATTTGACAACAACAACAACAACAACAGTATCACCTACTGTCAGTTCAGAAACAACGAATGAAGGCACTACAAATTCGGGTTATTTTACAACAGCAACAACAGTATCACCTAGTGTCAGTTCAGAAATAACGAATGAAGGCACTACAAATTCGGATAATTCGACAAAAGCAACAGTAGTATATGGTGTCACTTCCGCTAAAACCAGTAAAGGTGCACTAACAACAACGACGTCTCCGGACACATATGCAGTGGCACCAGGTAAATTAGTATTTAAAATACAAAATCTCAAACATTGTAATTAATATATGTTTACTAAATAAAGAAAACATTAACATACCTCTGATGTTTAAGTTATCAGTGTGTAGCATCTAGTTGCTTTTGTGCATTCAGTCACTAGAAATACCACTGGAAGAAGCAAAACAAACCGTGTCATGAGTTTAAACGGCGACAATCGATCCTCCTTTCAACGACTTTTCTCAAACACACTCTAACACAATTAGATTGATTTCGAACGCACGAACATCAGTGATATGCTTTTATCTCACAAAGACCGATTATAGGCAGATTAAAGCACAACATACATTACCCAACATTGAAAACGGCGTATACTCCAGATTAATCCAAAACATTTTATGTTTGTGAATACGTAGAAGCAGCGCATGCCCGTAATCGATAATAAAGGGAAATACTCGTTCATTTGACTGTAATATACAATATTCAATACATGTTATTACATAGAGGCAAAAGTTCCTACATGTATACATGTATACATAAATATATATATAGTAAATAACAAACAATTATGTACAAATAACAAAACGTATTCATTTTACGAGAAGTAAAATAAAATAAAATATGAATATTAACTGAGATATTTACTGCGTACTGTTTAACTTATACTGTTCTCAAACTGTTAACCTTGTTTCAAAGCAAGACTTCAACAGTTCTAGAAAATTGAGATCACAAAAACCCGTTTAACATAGTTCTAGTACATATTGGATGCATTTACATCCTCAAATAATAGTCAATTGTTGTGCGCATAGTGTATCATGGAACAAGAATAATTTGAACTGTTTTATTGACTCGTTAGAAGTTCCTGCTCGCGAATGAAATTAGAGCATTCCTGTATCGCCGAGAATCATTAACTTAAGACTTAAACAATCCGTGTTTAAACTGTATTTAAGAACTGTGGACAATTTAAGAACTAGTTAGACTAGATCGCTTATTGAAAATGTCTCTTCGTGCATTCAGTCTGTAGTTGGTATACACTCGAGGTCAAGTTAGCATATGAAGCATTTAGCCTTTGACAGGTTGGTATTTTTGCGATTGATAATTATCAGAAATATGTTTCATATAGAATAAAGAACTCATTTGCATTATCTATAGATTAATTAAGTTAAAATGGGTCTATTGTGTAACCTAATTCTATCTGACTATTAATCTCTTACGACTGTATATTTACAAATAAGCATATTACGAAATTATTATACAGTAAATGGTTTGAAGCGAGACAAAATACCAACATGTGAAACTAAATAACAACTTACATCAATCAGCCCAAATCGAAAATTGGAAATAAGAAGAGTCCCAGTCATTTCATATAGAAGCACATTAAACACACATACGCGTATACTTATCACCCTTATTAGATGACTGACTGCACTGATACAGGTTTAATGCATGTTGCGTTGAAGTAGGAAGAGAATAACACGAAGTTGGTTTCGCACTCAGCTAATATAATGCCCTTATGACATGATTTGCCGTGTCCGAAGTCAGTTTCGTGTTATACTCTTTCATATGTCTGCCTGTATTGTCATTGTACTTTATTTACTACAGTTTATTGATTAATATACTAGGACCAAAAGTGATGTAAGCTTATATATATACTGAACCCTAAAAAACCACTTTGTAAAGTTGACTTACAAACTTATAATTTCAAAATGGATTATTAAATATATATGAACCTGCACATGCAATAGTTTGTAATGACCTTGAACGTTGCATACTCGGTCAAATAATAACCTGATATAATGCAAGGTCAGCTCATTAGACCAGAAAATGCAATTCCACGTGCAAGCCAAAGGTGGGCATACACGGCCCACGTGTAGGAAATAGTTCACTTCAATGAATTGCATTAGACCAATTTATCAAAAAATAATCAAAAACCTTCCAAAAGAAGGTTAAACTACAGAATTCCAAAGAACTCAAAAAAAATTTTTGGAAAGAGCAATCGGTGTGGTGTTTGCAGGCTTTCCTTGTGAACATATTTGGATTATCTGTGCAGGCAACTTTGCGTCTCAGACGGCAATTCGTGCCGACTGAAAGTACCGAAAACTTTACACATATTTTATAATTATGCCAAATCAAGAACGCTTTATCGCGAAATTTCATCTTCGAAATCTCTTTCGTCTGCCGGGTACTCTTAAACTCGAATATCCTCAAAAACCGTACGTACTCGTTTGGTGGAAAGCGGTTTTACGGTTTTAACATTTCATCAAGACACCGATTGAACGTCGGTCGTGATAACATTCGTTTTTACAAAATAGTAACATCGAATATAGCATCGGACCCCCCCCCCCCCCCCCCCCCCCACACCAACAAAAAAAGTCCCGGATTTAAATCCGATAGAACATCTTTGAGGTTATCTTGATAGCTATCTACGTCCACATGCAAATCGGTCAGACAGCGTCAATGATTATTAATTATTTGGTCTGTTACTGACCCACTTCGGAAAAAAAGGGGGTCTGTGCAATGTATAGGGGGCGAGGCGTAAGCCGAGTCCCCCTATACATTCAACAGACCCCCTATTTTTCCGTAGTGGGTCAGTAACAGACCAAATAACTGATTTATTTCATCGACCACCTTTCATGAGCAAAAAAAAAAAAATGATACTCTTTCATTTATAATTACATTTACAATATGTCTAGATGAAATTTACGGGTTTTGGCGCCAAATTACTAGCGTTATGACGTCAAACCGATGACGTGACGTCATTTTCCTAGTATTTGGTCCCAGTATTTTTAAAATTCCTAGTACTAAACCCACTTTAATAAGGAAATGAAACAATATCAATTTGTTTTGTTCATGAAAGGTGGTTGATGAAATAAATATATGGTCTGTTACTGACCCACTACGGAAAAAAAACCCACAAAAAACCAAGCGTTTCATAAACACAATTTACAGTTGTAATATTGTTAGTGATTTCCGTGATTTTGGGATAGAAAAAGGTGATTTAAAAGGAAGAATCGATGAATGGCGGCCATTTTGTCGACTACTGACCCACTATAGAATTTTACTGACCCACTATAGAAATTTAGGGGGTCACCACGTGACTGCTCTTGTCCAATGAAATCGCTAGTTTCTAGTGGGAGGTGAAATAAATATAAAGTGGGTTTAATACTAGGAATTTTAAAAATATTCTTCCTTTTAAATCACCTTTTTCTATCCCAAAATCACGGAAATCACTAACAATATTACAACTGTAAATTGTGTTTATGAAAATGAACACAATATAACTGATTTATTTCATCAACCACCTTTCATGACCAAGTTTCATTTCATTATTAAAGTGGGTTTAATACTAGGAATTTTAAAAATATTAGGACCGAATACTAGGCAAATGACGTCACGTCAGCGGTTTTTGACGTCATAACGCTAGTCATTTGGCGCCAAAACCCGTAAATTTCATCTAGACATATTGTAAACGTTAATGTAAATGAAACAATATCAATTTTCTTTGCTCATGAAAGGTGGTCGATGAAATAAATCAATTATTGGGTTTGTTACTGACCCACTACGGAAATATAGGGGGTCTGTAGGATTAATAGGGGGACTCGGCTATCGCCTCGCCCCCTATTAATCCTACAGACCCCCTATATTTCCGTAGTGGGTCAGTAACAAACCCAATAACTAATAATATATAAAAAAATGTGACTCAATGTGACGTCGCTGCCAATCGGTCATGAATTCACGCCAATATCATGAAGTTACCGTTGTCAGAATTTTAAATTAGACCCCTACCGTGGTGGAATTCAAACAGAACAATGAACTTAGTTTTTGTTTACCGGCTTTAATGTTTTTTTAATGGATTGATAATATATTATTTCACAATTACCAACAGATTTAAAAGCGGTCGCTCTAACAAGTAACGAAGTATTCACATTCAAGTTTAGCGAAATTTCATTTTTGGTTCAGTATATGTTTTACCTTTGCTTACGACTATAGGCAAATTTGCATTGAAGTAATAACATGCTTTGTATTGTATTGTTTATGAGTTATGCGTTACACCGAAATAGAAATAACTTTGTAGACCAAGCTGTCGATTATCAGCAATCAAATGTTATTATGATGTTTAATATTGGGCAATAACCCCTCTCGATTGAGATGCTAATGATTACACAATTATTTCAGATAAACACATCACCATTCCAATGGAACTGTCTGTAAAAGCAACTTTTACAGATGATTTAAATGACCATGAAAATGATAAATATAAAGATTACGCGAAGAATTTCACTGGATATGTAAGTATGTTATTAACACGGAAAACTACGGTGGCACCGAGGTGACATCCGCAACACTTTATTTATATTGTGGCCACAACTTAGTTTAGCCAATCAAAACAGCCGTTTCATCTTTGCTGTTTTATGGTAATAAACTGATGTAAGTCTATGTGCATATGTACAAATATACTAACTAGTTTGTGTACGAGTATAACAACTGGTAAATGTATATGTACGAGTATACTAAATGGTGTGTGTACCTATACGAGTATACTAACTGGTATGTACGAGTATACTAACTGGTATGTCTAACTCTAAAAGTATACTAACTGGTGTAAGTGTGTGTAAACTTCGTACATATACACATACCAGTAAGTATACTCGTACCTATACACATACCAGTTATGTACGAGTATTCTTACTGGTATGTGTATATGTACGAGTATACTAACTGGTGGAAGTGAGTGTGAGTGTGTATCTGTATGAATGTACATGTACTTACTGTTGTGTATATATGTACGAGTATACTAACTGGTGTAGTGTGTGGTTACCTGCACGAGTATATTCTTACGGGTGTGTATATATTTACGAGTAAACAAACTTGTGTGTGTATATGTACTAGTATATTAACTGGTGTGTGTATCTGTACGAGTATACTTACTGGTATGTGTATCTGTACGAGTATGCCAACTTGTATATGTATATGTACGAATATACTAACTGTTGTGCGCATATGTACGAATATACTAACTGTTGTGCGTATATGTACGAGTATACTAACTGATGTAAGTCTATGTGTATATGTACAAGTATACTAACTGGTGTGTGTGTATGTACGAGTATACTAACTGGTGTGTATATATTTATAACATACAGATACCAGTTAGTATACTCGTACAGGTACACAAACCAGTTAGTATACTTGAACATATACACATAGACTTACATCAGTTTATTACCATAAAGCAGCAAAAATGAAACGGCTGTTTTGATTGGCTAAACTAAGTTGTGGCCACAATTTAGTAAATTGTGGCCACAACTTAATAAATTGTGGCCACAACTTAATAAATTGTGGCTACAACTGTTTATCTTCTGGCCACAAGTTACTAAGTTGTGGCCACAATATAATTAAAGTGTTGCGGGTGTCACCTCAGTGCCACCGTAGACAACGTATAGGGAAAATCGCTTTAATTTTATTGAAATGTTCATTGCGTTCAAACATTATTTTTGAAAATATGCGAAATATTAATTGGGTTTAACATTAAACGTACTAATGCGATATGAATTTTAAAAAGATTATCCATGGGAATATCTTATTATAATATTTATTTTGTATTCTAGCAATTTATAATTCGAGACGCGACATCGCGGTTGGTAGCTTCTATGGGCTTAATTGTTTATCTAGGAAGGTAACCAGATAGCATGAGAAGAAAGTTGTGTAATTTACAGTTTCGATTAAACCAGGAATCACATGTTTATACCTCTCACCATGCTAACTACTCCTCTGGTTATACGATATGATCTGACCGACGTCATATAACTGAAATACAGTTGAAAATCACGTTAAACTCCAATCAATAAATCAATTTCTAATTCGCCACAAATTTCACAATTTGTCTTTATATTGACATCATAATTTAAGAATAGAAACTGGTAAGTTCATCCTGTGCCGCAGGAAATGGCGAAATGCCATACCCGCAACCAACCCCGTGTGGTACCATGAAGAGAAGCCGTTTTTGCCACTTTTATAAACTATGTTGTATGGCCTGATTTTGGATAAAACCCGTTTTACCTGAACATGAGGTGGAGGCTCTTAGTAATACGACTGTTTCTCTTTTTCATGATATAAAAGTAATTAATGACAGCAGTATATAGTTTTCTACCAGTTCATATAGATAAGACCCTGATAAACCCACCTTAATTAGGGTATAGGTTGTTTGAATGTCGAACTAGTTTCTTAATCCTAAGTTTACCCCCACGGATGATTTTTGTATAACTTCGCGGCGTGAAGAGAAAATGAAATTGTTGAATCCAACATTTCTGCCTCACAAACAGGGATGTCAACTGAAATTAAATCGGGCCCTGAAACTATAAAACTCTGAAATCATTCTCTGTACTCGGTAATGAACTCCATGCTCTAAATAAGACGTCTGATTTGTCAATTTCGAGAATGAAATTGCTTGTGACACGTGAGCACAACGTCTGAACATGGAGCATAGTAATAATGTTTTAAAGCCAGGCTATAGAAACTATAGAAGTATACTCTGTGCTCAGATTGTGTTGTTAAGTGTCTGATTAGGAAATAACAAATTCATTGTCGAAATTAACCAATCAGACGTCGTGTTATTTGGGGCATGGAGTTCCTTGCCGAATTCTTTCTTGGAGCCTGGTGTACATTGTTGAGTGCAGAGAACGTTTTCAAAAAATTATGATTTCGAGGACTTCACTTCTAGTTCTTGCTTTTTCTCCATGCCGGCAAACTTTCATGGCTGTAGTGAGGTATACTCATATTCGCACGAGTCCTCAATATTTGAGGATATATCAAGGTCCCCTTTCGTCTAATAGTTTATACTTTATATATTACAGCTTCAAGAGTTGTATAAAAGCTTAGCGGGGTTTAACAACGTCACAGTCACAGGATTCAGGTAGGTGAAAGAATAACCTACGCTCGAGATGAAAAAAGCATTAAACATTTGTAACGAGTGTGGATACATATTAGCCTACACATCTCCGCAGTTACATCTAAATGGGACTTATCGCCAAATATATCACATACTTTTTGAAACAACTTGAAACTCATAGTATATTTAGAAAAGAAAACATAGATGATAGACATATCTTTATGTTCGCATGCAAATCTAGTGTTAGCGTTCGCGGAGCACGGCTTATTTGTAGGTATATATTCTATATATATGAGCTGTTCCAGGAGAAAACCAACATAGTGCGTAAAGTATCGACCCGGATCTGCCTAAGCATGTCGCGCAGGCTAACCCGGGAAGAAACTGTTCGCCTCCTGTGGATTTTCTGTTTCAGTAATCAGTTCTCTATACCACAATCCCTCTGAGACGGAATGTGTCGGCCCGTATGAGCTTGCGCGGATTGCGCAGGCTGATCTGTCTCGACATATTACGCAGAGTCCATAATGTTGGTTTTCTCGTGGAACGGCTCATATATATATTTGCAACTATACTCTCGTACATGTACA
Organism: Serripes groenlandicus; assembly: GCA_031761405.1. Classification (NCBI taxonomy): domain Eukaryota; kingdom Metazoa; phylum Mollusca; class Bivalvia; order Cardiida; family Cardiidae; genus Serripes; species Serripes groenlandicus. Next base: position 45,921,316 of record JASEVX010000012.1, read on the forward strand.
TTCCTTTGTATTGAGAAACATAACAACGAAATCACAACGCTTTGTATTTAAAATAACTTTTCCGCATTTTGTTGTTTTTAAAAAGAATTAACAAAATCAATACATCTCGCAATTTCATAGGTAGGTACATGCAAAAGCTCATTCTTATAATAACGTTTTATTATTAACGTACTGAAATTAAATTTATTAATGTTGTTTCATTACGATTACAGAAATGGAAGTGTAGTCGCAATATATGAATTATCAATAACCAATGTATCAAGCATTAGTATAACACTTCAAGAGGTCAACAAGACTGTTCATGATGGGATTAACAACACGACTTTGTCAAACACATATAACCTGGGCGTAGAACCAGGGAAAACGTTACAATTGTTGGCCAAAAACATAGAAGGTAAGAACAAATTGGAATGAACACGATTTGAGACACAGTAAAAGTACTTACTTAAGATCTACTACAACGAAACTGTTCTGAATATTAGATTACTACGCAAAATTAATTAATAGTCTTTTACAAACAACACACATTATTTTTACTGATACATTCACAATAAAATATGTACATAACGACCCACTCCGAAAAATACAAAAACAACAGTTCATATATCTTTGAGAAAAAGCACCAACCATCCAAACACTTTTTCTTCCCTTAAAATGTGTACTTAAAGGTAATACTAGTACATTTACAAAGCAAATATTCGATTTTTGTGTGGCTTTGTCATATACCCGGCCAGTTTCCGGCGAAAAAACATGCAGATTGTCACACGCAAATACATCACTACATATTAAAATTCTGTTTTTGACTACAACATATGATTATGGTACGTCACTAAAGTATGATGTGAGGTCGTTGAAGTTTGACTTCACGTCTTTAAACATGCTGTAGATGGACGGAATGTTTTAGGTGTGTAAACTATTATACTGCTTTTATGTTTGTGTCTTTTAAAGTTATACTAGGTATATAATAAAACAAACATTATGTTGCTGAAGCGATACCTGGTTTTGTATTGTTTACTTGGAGCGCGGGAAACACAACATCATTTTCCCCATGCGGTTTGTAGTACAATACCAAGCAAGGTATAGCTACTACAATTTTTATATTTCCTATTTATTATCACCGATACAGGAAACACGTTCTCATGTAAGTATGAACTGTAACATAGTTCGTTGATGATATTTATTTAGAAATTATTATATTTGTTATTTGGAAATGTGCATTTTGGCGATTATGATCAAAATGCCATTCACTCAACCTAGTATTGTGGTTTTCATTGATGTAATACTAGTTCAACCGCTGCTTGGTTCTGCGTCGTCTGTTTTGGTAGCAAGGCTCAAAAATAAAACATATTTTGAATAAAGAATTGAATATATAGAATATGTTATTGCATCAATATGGAAAAAAATATTGTGTTGGACGAATTCCTTCGGCTGAGTTGCTCGAGCTTTCGAGGGCAGAACTCAACTGAAGGAACGAGTCCCAACACAATAGTTTACTTAATCATGAAAAAACCTTTTTATTCTATACTTTTGATATTTGTTATTAAAATGTTGTCGGTTTGTGTGTTTCAAATACTTCTAGATTTAGAAAATAAACAACTGTTTTGAATTGCTTTCATAAATTAACAGTTAACATTAGTAATCCCCATTTGGTTTCGACTCGAAATTGAATCGTCTAACAATGTATTTCATAAGGAACTCTGAATTACCTTATTCTGATATTAACGCCTGGAAAGTTGTGTTCTTTATTACGATTTGGCTGCCCCTTTTGACCTCACATTATGTTCAGTAAGGCGTTGGAAAATTTCACATCGGAGAATGACAAACATACTAAGAAGACCTACCTTTATAACAATCATTTGCATATTAATTATAGCATTTTATAATTGGAATAAGACATTTCATTAAATGTACTGCTAAAATATATTGATCGCGGACATGTGTCAACGCTACTCGGAAATAGGTAGAAAATGAACTTTCTTGAATGTCTAAGGGTTGGTGCAAATAGCGAGACTTGTTATACGAGTAGAAGACAGTGGTACATAGGTAGAGCGTCGGCCTCTTGTACCAACGGTCCCGGATTCGAATCCCGTGATGAGCGAGTTTGGGATTCTTCCACACAAACGGCGCGAGTACTGGTTAAGTATCAAGAAGCAGACATCGAGCGAGATTAATGTAAGCTTAATGCTGGTTTCGCAATCGATGTAAAATAAATAAGTTTAAACTAACCATTCATCAATGTACCGGTTGTACCTTTTTTTTCGAGTGCATTAGAACGAAACATGGTCAAGTTTAATTAATATTCACTAAAGCTCGCTATATTTATCAAGTGCCTAAATACAATCTAATTTAATTTCCTCCTACTATCAATCATAATGTGACATAACTGTCCAAATGCGTGTCTTACATATATACCTATATTACGTAGATTTTAATTAAATAACATTTCTATACTTTTTTTGTTTCTGTTACAGATGCTAATAAAGATATTTGTACCCTATATAAGAGTCCATGCAAACTAGGCGATAATTGTACTTCTAACTCGACTACTACAATTACATGCACAAGTAAATGTTCAAAAGATAGGCAACCATGCGGATCCAACGGTGAATGTTTTATCAACCGCCAGGACGGGGAAGCTAAATGCAGGTATGCCCACACAGAAGTAAAACATGTTTGGTTGTAAGAATCCTTCAGATACGATTCATTTAAGTTTTAGGGTAAATTTTCCTACTGTAGCCTTTCAAGGTAAAATTTCCTACGGTAAACTTTTAAGGTTAAATTTCCTACTGTAGCCTTTAAAGGTAAAATTCCCTCCTGTAGGCACTCAATGTAAAATTTAAAACTCAAGACTTTCAAGGTAAAATTTCCTACTGTAGACTCCTCCATGAGCAAATTCGGGTTACTCCAAATTTGTTTTATATACAATTTGATATTTGGAATATTACGACAACTAAAAGGCAAACAGAGCTGATGTTGAGGTGTGACACCTCGTTACGAGCAGACTCTCCTAAATCTGAATCTGTATTGTTTGTAAAAATCCTTAATATTGCCATTGGCGTTAAGAGATAATGACAATGTTGCACTACTATAGGTGGTACTTCATTCCGTTTAGTTCATGAAGGCTGATTGATCGTAAAACATTGCTGCTTTCAACATTATTTCAGTTGACCCTTTGAAAGTTTCCAACATATAACAAATCTATAGCAAACGATCTTTAAATCAGCAATATCAACATATGGAATATCTGTATAAATGCAAGTATAACAAAGAACATGATGTTACTCATCATGAGCAACTTCTCCTTTTGCCACTGTGTTTAGTTGTCTGCTGCAGAGGCGTCAGAGAGCGTCTATATGTGGGAAAGGGTTAAATCATGGAAACCAGTTTACCAGACTATCATGAACCCGGATGCTCCGTATATTATTCTTCGCAGATAATTGGCTACCCCTTCAAACAGATAATGTATCCCATTGGTTGGAGACGATTGAAGCTATATAGTCACAGTGAATTGTGTTAATCATTGGAAATAATGAATGGCCAAAGCCGTGATTCGAACCCACGTTTCCTGGATCGACATTCCCTGTCGTAACCGTCAGTGTTATCGTGAATTAGCCGTGCAATAGGAATATTTAGAACGTTAGAGTGACAAGGATGAATGTCTTAATTACAAGGCCCCTATGGCTGGGGGACACTCAATAATAATGACAGCCACTGTTTGATCCTTGCTTGAACCGTAAGAGCCGGCTAAATGTGTCTGAACAATACAACACTTGATCTCCAGTAGTTTAGTTGGTATTGATTACATACCTTGTATATTTTTTATCTCGATTTAAATATCAGATTTGGGACCTATACCATATTTCCTATGTGCATCGATATGACACTAGCTGTTAAAAGCGGCGTTAACCCCCAACAAACAAACTGTCAAGCTTCATCTCATCCCGAGTTCGCTAGAAAAATTGAAAGGCGACGAAGAGCTAACAAATATGTAGTAGTTTACATATTTCACAATTTATTTTCTTCTTTTGATTTTTTTACTCTACTTTCAGGGATGCTTTCAATCGAAATACAATTTTATTGATAGACATGTATACACATTTCGCCTCAATAAAACAATGTTTCACGGAAAAAGTACTGGGTCTTCACGAAACCTGGTTCTGTTTCAATCTTTATTGCAAACAGGACAGATCTCCTTTCTTTTCTTCAGATGTTTCAATCTCGAAAGAGCATGAAACAGCGAATATATGATTAAATATATATTTGTCACTATTTCTGTGTATTACAGATGCAAAGAAGACGAAACATATGTGTATTCAGGACAATTTTGTGAGGTCACTTCAGAAAAACTGAAATTAAAGTCCATGTACATCATCATCATCTGTGTGTGTAGTGGTGCGGTGTTTCTCCTGGCGATCGTCGTGTTGTCCGTCTGCTTGATCCGAGTCAGATCAAAGAACAAACTTAAAGGGTAAGTCATTACCTGAAACAGTAAGTTTGTCGGGTCATATACCAATGTTATTCCTCAATAACACAAATAAAACTATTACGTATGAATTAAATCTTCGATTTCAGCATTATAGAAACTTAGATCGGATGTGCAACTTTAGCCAATATCCGTTTAAAAAAGAGACGAGGAGCAATTTTCTTACAAAAAGAAAATGAACAAATGCTCATGAGTATCAATGTCTTCCTTTGCTACACTGTTTTATATTCAATTTAATTAGTATTATGCTGTCATTTAAAGAGATTTGTCATATGTTTGCATCGTCGTTTTTGGCCTTGGGCTTTAGCCCCTGGTCATAGGCTTTAGCCCCTGGTCTTAGTAGTAATACCATTTTTTTCGGAGTTGGCAGCCTGCCAATTGCTGTTAGCGCCAAACAACGCACTGAGAACTGCGTGAGAAAAATAGTTCATCATGGATTCAACAAAACTGCATTTAAAAGGTTAGGATCTCCCCCATAAATATCATTTTAATGTTGGTGGAACATCAGTAAAAAACTTAAGGCGTGAGTACTCTAATATAAGTTTAAGAAATGCTTTAGAAATAACTGCGCCGACAGGTCAAATATTGACGCTTGTTAACATTATTAACATTCGCGATGAGGAACAGAAACAAAGAAAGAAGTCGCGTGCAATATACAGTGGCGGATTAACCGGGGGGCCGTAGGGCCCGTGCGTCGAAAAAGTAATGGTAAACGAAGAAAAAGCGTGGCAAATGTAATGGCGGATTTATCGGGGGCCCAAAGGGCCCATGCCCGACTCCCCCACCCCACGAAAGAAGTCACGTGAAATATACAGTGGCGGATTCAGCGGGGGCCGTAGGACCCGTGCGTCGAAAAATTAATGGTAAGCAAAGAAAAAGCGTGGCAAATATAGTGGCGGATTTAGCGGGGGCCCATAGGACCCGTGCCCGACTCCCCCCACCCCACGACACCCCGACCCGGTCGGGCATCATACATATTGAATGTTTATCTTAATGATATCTAGTCCATGTTCGAATAAGGGTCATATCGGATAAACAAAAATAGGTCACTAGGCCAAATGAAGGAAAATCTTGATAACACACTGGATGTTGCATTTTGAATCTTTGTCAGAATAATTGTCTTGATGAGTTTTGCATATTTCAAACACATTCTCCTACTCCAGTACATGATTTAGAGAACTATTTCAAGTTGATGGAATGTGATTTAACATTGACATATTTCTTAATATAAAAATGCAGAAACTTCAAAATATTCTGCCTAAACCTGCTGTCAAATTTCCCTTTGATTCGTCATGTCTTAAATGTGTATACTTTTGAGCTCTTGCACTCATGTGAGCGATATAGTGCCAACAATGTCCTTCTGTTTTTAAATTGGCAGTTAAATAAAATTTACTATTGTTGACATGCTCTTTCAACTTCTTGACAATAAAAACATAAACATAAGCTGCAATTGTAATTTCCTTTCACATTTCCCCTACTTCTCCAACCTTCCAGCAGCCCCCAGGCCGTCAGCACTGCAGTGCTTTGATTAAAGTCGTCTGCAGCAGATGTGTTGTATGCTTGAACGGATTAATAATGGCTGTTAATCCACTGCTCAAACGCCATGTCGAAAAACAAAATACGACTGTTTGTATTCAAATATAAAACAAATAGAATTGTATTGTATTTACCCTTTCCCACATACAGAAAAATCAGCAGCAGACGACATTAGAAATTTCTACTAACAAATATGGAATATCTCTATGATTAGAGATCACGCTTGACGATATTACCCCATGTTTGCTGCTTTTCGCTGAAGATATGGTTCTATTAAGTTATAACCAAATGATCTTCAACATTCTTTGGACTGTCTTAAAATATATTGCCAAACGTGGAGCCTATCGGTTAATACAGACAAAACTAAAGTAATTGTCTTTCGAAAACGAGTCAAAACTCCGATAACTTACAGTTGGTACTATAACGGCGAAATATAAGATATGGTCAATGATTTCAATTACTGAGGGCGTTGTATTTAATTATAACGTTTTTTTATTATTTTAAACCAACAGTATATTTCTGGCAAAGCTCTTAAAGCCATGAACGTTCTTAATATCCATCTTCGGAAATTCGAGTTAACTCCAAAGGAGGCACTGCAACTCTTCGATACATTTATTGTTTCAATATTGAACTACGGATGTCAGATTTGGGGTGTTACAAAAATCAAAATCCCTCGAAAGAATCCATTTAAAATTCCTATTTTTTTTGTCGGGGTCAAATTGTCATCAAGAAGTTACGCTGGTGTTATGGCGAGCTATGTTATCATTAGATATTTTGCTATCACTAAATATTGGTTTAAACTACTGGCGAGTGATAATATCATATTAAGAAATGTGTACAATAACTTATTAGAAGATTGCAGTAGTGAGTGTAATAATTGGCTTTCCGATGTCAAAACCATTTTATGTAATACTGTATTCTTATATGTGTAGGAAAATCAATGGAGTGTTGACCACGAACAATTTCGAAAAGTATTCAAACAGCGATTGACTGATAACTACATACACACTTGGTCGTCAGACATAGAACCAAATAGAATACTGACCCTTTATAAAGCTGTTAAAACAGACTTTAATTATGAACAATATCTAGACTATAAATGAAATAAAAAACTTAGGGCATACATGTCAACAATGCGTTAATCGTCACACACTTTAAGAATTGAAAATAACAGATATGGTCAAAATCGCATCGATAGACACCTAAGCAATTGTAAGGTATGTAACACTGAAGAGTTAAAAGACGAATATCATTTCATTCTAGTTTGCAAACAATACTCAGTCATTAGAATTTAATAAATTAAAACATACGATTACAATAATCCAAGTATGTTTAAATTATCTAAATTACTCGATTAAAAAAATAAAACTTTAAATATTAAACTTATGCTTTTATATGAAAGAAGCCTTCTCACAGAGAAAGTTATTCTTTAATACTATAGAAAATGAAAATGTTTAACGATTATAGAAAAATCCCTGATGCCTGGAGCATAAATACAGGTCACATGTTTTGTATAATACATGTATATATTAGAATATGTAAAACGCTATGTTAATTTGTGTGTAAAGTTCATATAAAACATCATCCGTATATCAAGGTTTCAATATGTGATACATTTGGGTGAATATATGTACTCCAAGTATTGTGCCAATTATGACATTAAGTACAAATATACAATCCAACCACTGATGAGATTACACTTTATTAAAATGACATTATTTAAAATACAACTAATTTTTATATATTAGGGTATCTTGGAACATTGAATGTCTACCTCTTGTTATCCGCTATATACACCAAAAGTCGTCTGTAAAACATAGTCGCTCCTTTCAATGAAAGGCCAAAAATCTACTACCATTCAATTATATACAAAAGACATTTCAGTTAGTGCTTGTGAGTGCATGGCGACCATTACATATTTTATAATGGTAACAACTTACACATACAAGCGCGTGCTTATGTTAACAAACCAGTTTATTTAGATAAACAAAGAAATATTGATATTTGGTTGCTATCCTCTATTATCATTTTAATATTTATATAACTCGAGTAATCATGTTTATATGTGAGTGTGTGTGTGCGAGCAAGCGAGTTCGCGAATGTGTGAATGTGTCATGTGTATGCAATTTATTTATTGATACTTATTTTGTATGATGAAAGACTATGTATAGTTTAATTCAATAAAATGTATCTATCCATCTATCTATTTATAATTACTGAAAAAAGTTGAAAACATTGTGGCAAAAAGAGAAACTGCTCGTATTGAGCAATTTCTCCTTTTGTCACGATTTTTTCACAAGTCGTCTGCTGCAGACGCGTCAAACTGCGTCTATAGGTTGGAAAGGGTTAACACAAGTAATCTGCAACTCACATACATCGATTGTTTTTTATATTAACAGGGGGAGTAAAGAAAATGAGCACAACAAGTCCCTAAGTATGATCGATATACAGTCGTTTGGTTCTTACAATGGGCTCCGCTCAAGAGCACAAACGACAGAGAACCAATACGAAAGTGGGTTACCGGGAACCAAATTTGTCAATGGCAGAGAACATAGACTTATAAAAGAAGGCGATTCTGGCTCTGAGGTAGGGTTTTAACATGTTTTTATCACTTTTTTGTTATTGACATCTACTTTAGAACAGGACAGACTTAGTAACCATAGTACGGGTTTAACCATAGGGTCTGGCACGCTATGTCAAACAATGTATACTCTATTATATATAGACAATGGATGGTTGCCTTAAACACTGGTAGCAACGATGTTACCCACAAACGATCGATTGACGAACAACATACTTTAAATCATGACAATAACGGTAACATTTGACAGGTCAGACACAGGTCTGCAACCTTACTTCAAGCTCATCTTTACTTATAAACGGTTATAAACCTATGAAACAACTAGTTGCAGCATTTATATGAAACGTGTGAGTGATTTGACTCCATTAACGCATTTTGTCTATTCATGAACCCATAAAATGTGTGTACGTTGGAAAAAAAAAAAGAAAATCTGATATTCTTGTATATTTTGATCCTTATTGTAACAGGTTATTTCATTGGTCGCATAAACTGAAAGAGCCAATCACATATCCCCTTAAAATATTTGTAAACCTAAGGTCCGTCCTGTCAAATATTACTGTTATTGTCATGATTTAAAGTCTGTTATTCGTAAATCCATCGTTTGCGGATAAAATCCATGTGACCTGTGTTTAAGGAAGCCATTGAGCTACATGCTGACACAGTTATTGGATAGGCGTTTTAAATTTTATATCAAACCAAAATGCAAACATGGGTCAAATCTGGCTGATAAGGAATTTGGAGCGCTTGTCTATACATAAATCTTTTTTATTTATTTTTTTATTAAGTTTATGGATTTCACTTTGAACGACGTCTCACGTTAACCGTGAATATAGTATAGATTGTTGCACCAATCAGCTTTTCCTACTTACAAACGGCATCGACAGCAGACAACTTTTCAAAGCAGTGAGGCACATTAAGAAATGGCTCGCCCGGAGAAATTTCTCCTTCTGTCACAATGTTTTCTACACTTTTTTAGAATTATACTTTCATTCATATATATTTTCAAATTAATTTCCCCTCTGCTACAGATGTGTTGTCTGTTGGAAGGAGCTCAATTGATTGACTCCACCAGTTCCATGTTCGAAACGTGAATAATTGTCTGGATTGACAATGATTTAAATACCAATAACAGGACCCAATCAATGAATCGATTGACAACGCCGTCACTTTAAATCTGTTTTACTTGATTTAATGCTTGATATAATTAAATGTTAACGGATCATAATTTAAACTGATATAATGTATGAAATAAATAATAATAAAATACGGGATTTGTGTTCTTAACGAATCAATAACTCATCCAATGTATGTATTTGAAACGAATATCTATCACACTTAACATAATGCAGATTCTTGTCTATTTTTAATAAATCAGTAACTGAAATAAGGTACTTACTTGAAATAACACGGGATTGTCTTTGCTTTTTAATGAGTCAGTAACTGAAATAAGTTACGTACTTGAAATAATACGGGATTGGTTTTGCTTTACAATGAGTCGGTCACTAATTCCATCTATCTTACTTAACATAATGCGGGATTTGTGTTTATTTCTCAACGAATCAGTAACTGATCTAGGTAACTTGACACAATGCGGGATTTGTGTTTATTTCTCAACGAATCAGTAACTGATTTAGGTAACTTGGAATAATGGAGGATTTGTGTTTATTTCTCAACGAATCAGTAACTGATCTCGGTAACTTGACATAACGGGGGATTTGTGTTTATTTCTCAACGAATCAGTAACTGATCTAGGTAACTTGGAATAAGGCGGGATTTGTGTTTATTTCTCAGCGAATCAGTAACTGATCTAGGTAACTTGGAATAATGGGGGATTTGTGTTTATTTCTCAACGAATCAGTAACTGATCTAGGTAACTTGACATAATGGGGGATTTGTGTTCATTTTTCAACGAATCAGTAACTGATTTAGGTAACTTGGAATAAGGCGGGATTTGTGTTTATTTCTTAGCGAATCAGTAACGGATCTAGGTAACTTGACATAATGGGGGATTTGTGTTTATTTCTCCAGGAATCAGTAACGGATCTAGGTAACATGAAATAATGGGGGATTTGTGTTTCTTTCCCAACGAATCAGTAACTGATCTAGGTAACTTGACTTAATGAAGGATTTGTGTTTATTTCTCAACGAATCTGTAACTGATCTGGATAACTTGACACAATGCGGGATTTGTGTTTATTTCTCAACGAATCAGTAACTGATCTAGGTAACTTGACATAACGGGGGATTTGTCAGCGAATCAGTAACGGATCAAGGTAACTTGACATAATTAGGGATTTGTGTTTATTTCTCAACGAATCAGTAACTGAACTAGGTAACATGAAATAAGGCGGGATTTGTGTTTATTTCTCAACGAATCAGTAACTGATCTAGGTAACATGAAATAAGGCGGGATTTGTGTTCGATTTAGAGAGACAGTTGCTGATTCAATCATCTTTCTTACCTGACACGGTGCGATATTTATGTTAATTATTTGCAGACGTATATCTATTCACCGGCGTCGTTTGGTAAAGAGACAGAAGACTATGATACCAGTTATCATCGATCGAGTAGAATGAGTGACACGCGATCTACCAGATCGGGATCCATCTATGATACCATTGACACCGAGACTAAGGTATGAGTTCGGTCAGACGATATGAGCCCATTTCATTTGCGAAAAGTGAAGTCTCAGATGAGTATGTGAATATACACAGTTTCGCGAGAGACATCACTGTTCGCAGATATGGTTATAAATACCTATATACATTTTCTCACAAAATCACCCTGTTACTAGTCATTTGTCAAATGATGCATAACCAGAGATCCATAAATCGACAGATGCGGTGCGTTTAGTTTTACTGGACACAGAGACTAATGCATATTTGAGCGGAACGTCAACCATGTGTATTTGTAGAGCCTCCATCACTGGTGCGGCAGATCACGGCTTCGATCCCCTGTCGGGTTATACCGAAAACCTAAAAAAAATAGAAGAAACAGGTTTCCCTCCCATGAGCTAAGTATAAGGACTGTTTTGCTGGTGTCAGGAGAAATAAAACAGTAGTACGGGTAAATGACACAGGAAAACGCTATGATATAAATTACATTTTTGTAAAAGGGCTTAAAACGCCATGATATAACTGATTTTTTTAAATAGGGCTTAAAACGCCATTATATAAATGATTTGTTGTAAACGGGCTTAAAACGCCATGATGTAACTGATTTGTTGTAAAAGGTCTTAAAACGCCATAATATATATAACTGATATTTTGTAAAAGGGCTTAAAACGCCATGATATTACAGATTTTTTCTTGGCGCTCAGTGTTGCGCGGTTAATATAACGACTGACAGGCTGGTGACAGAATAAATTGAACAGAAGTACTGGTAGCTTACCAAGGAAACGCCGTGATATAAATGAAAATTGTTGAAGGGGCGTAAACTACAAAAACAATCAATCAATCAATTATTAAGTGCTGTCCATTTGAGTTATTCTCTACATAAGTTAACCTTTAGACTATCTACGACAAGTGTAACAGTGCAATCGATGTGCACAACCGTACTATGTGATCTTTATATCGAGGGCTTGGCGTGAAACGGCTGTAACTAAAGTTGGTATTTTTTTACCAAGGTTAATCACCTCGCCATTAAATCTTTATAAGTGTTAAATCATTATTCTTTGTAAACAATGGAAATCTAGGTGCCATTGCTCGTTCTGAGCAATGGCACCTAAATGTGCATTATTTACAAAGGGGTCAAAATTACCCCTAAACCAGGGATTTCAAAATAGGTTTTTAGTTACAATGGTTTCACGCCAAACCCTCGATATGTCATAGAGTGTTGGATATGTACCGACATTTGTTGAAAATGCAATATGGTTAACTATTTCCTGTAGCGTCGTTTACTTGGAAACGAGGGATAATATTTTGATAATTCATTTGAGGAATCCGCTGTGGTCGAGTGGTTAGCGTCGGGGATTTCGAAACCGGGTGTCCCGGGTTCGATCCTCAGTCGCGGCACTACGGTCATGGTGGAGTGCCCTTGGGCAAGGCATATTTTCTAGCTTAGTACTGGTTTGTTTACCCAGGGATCATGAATAAGTGAACTGTCGCCGTTATATAACTGAAATAATGTTGAAAGCGGCGTAAAACCCCAATAAATAAATAAATAAATAAATAAATAATTCATCTTAGTGCATTGTGAGATGTGGATCTGATCAATACGAAGATTACTTAGTCTCTGAATCTAAGCATTCATGTTCGGGGTTCTTGGTACGCGTGATAGGATGACTATGTGGCATATCTCCACAGCCTTCGTCGCAAGGACGATTGTAATATATATGATGAATCACTTAAATTGGAAATTAAAGGAAAGAGAAATATTATGATATTTATTCCTGTAAACTCGGAGCGTATCCCACTTACTTTAAAAATAAAATGTGAATATAGATAATATTATCTCATTTTCAATGTCAAGTAAGATAACTACTACATGTAGTAACTGTTAAGTAAACGCAAACATGCAGGTAGGCGATATTCAGCTTCAAACTAAATGATTCGGAAATATAAATGTTTATCTTGGTGTTTGTCAGTCGGAGAAAGTACCAATAAACTAAATATAATAATTATCTCATTTTCAATGTAAAGTAAGATAACTGCTAGTAAACGCAAATATGTAAACATGCAGGTTTACAAGCGGTATTCAGCTTCAAACTGAATGTTTCGAAAAATTCATATTTATCTTGGTGTTTAGCATTCGGAGTGAGTACCAATTAATTCTGATATACCATATCAATAGTAAATACAATTAGATAAAATAATTATCTCATTCTCAATGTCAAGAAAGATAACTACTATTAAACGCAAAAATGCAGGTAGTGTAATTCAGCTGCAAACTAAATGATTCGGACATTTGAATATTTTTCTTGGTGTTTATCATTCAGAGCCCGTACCAATTACCTTGTCAATATAACATTTTAATAGTAAATACAATTATATTGTGTTAAAACGCAAGCCAGATATCTGTTTATAAACGCAAACTTGCACGTAGCTGGTATTTATATAATAAACAATTTCAAATGAATGTGATCAAGTTTTAATTGGTATTTTTCAGTTTGAAATACGCAGACCAACAGTTAGTTTGAAGCAGACACCATTACACCGGATATAGAGGATGTGTACAGCAGTGTAACAGTGTTTCTGAATTCCCCACATACATACCGATTTTAGCCCATCTGTTTTTGAAAAAATTATGGCAAAAAGAGAAATTTCTCATATTGAGCAATTTCTCCTTTTGCCACTATGTTTTCACTTTTATCTAATAATATGATTTTCATAGAGAGTTTCGATTATATGATTTCAAAGTCTTCTACTACATATTTTGTGTTTGTGGGGAAGGGTTAAACAGAAACAGAGCTCCTGACAGAAGACCGCTTTTATGGTTTTGCATCTTTATTTTGTCGCTTAACCCGATGTTCTGTGTACTTAAAATATCATCCAGCCGAGGTTAAATCGTATACAAGGGGATATTGTGGACTGACCAGGTGAAAGGATATTGCGGGGAAAAAAAATCAGTTACTTATCATTATTCAGGCACATTAAGAAACGCGAGATTTTGTTTAGATTTTATAGTCGATATTACAACTAAGGTTGTTTCAAACGTTATCACGCTGGATTTCACAGTCAATTACATGTGCAGTATTATGAAAGTTTGATTTTTTTTAATTCAATTCAATTGGGCATAACCAATTGGAAACTATGAAAAGATTAGACGATGTGAAATCATAATTTAACTAAACAAACAATAATAAGCAAAATGAGGACCAACATGAAAAACATGACATGAAATTGAACATGCATACATCAGTGATTTCCTACTTGTGTATTCACCAATCACCTGCCATCGTTATAACATGATATATATAAATTAGTATCTTTGTAAATCAGTGTGTATTACTCGTGTATCAATATTTTGTAAAAGCTTAAAAGCTTATACATAAACACGTAAACGTTTATACATAAACACGTAAACGTTTATACATAAACACGTAAAAGCTTATCCATAAACATGTAAAAGCTTATACATAAACATGTAAAAGCTTATTCATAAACATGTAAAAGCTTATCCATAAACATGTAAAAGCTTATGTATAAACATGTAAAAGGTTAAACATAAACATGTAAAAGCTAGTCTATAAACATGTAAACGTGTAAAAGTGTATCAATAAACATGTACAATCTAGTCTATAAACACGTAGAGGCTTATCCATAAATATGTAAAAAGCTATATCATAAACATGTTAAACTAATCCATTAACATGTAAAAGCTAGTCCATAAACACGTAAAGGCTAATCCATAAATATGTAAACAGCTATTCCTTTAACATGTAAAAGCTAGTCCATAAACATGTGAAACATGTCAACAATCATTGTTGAAAATAAAGGTTGCATGAGTTTAGCTGGTTAAGAGTTAGCTATACTGAATTGCATTGTAAGGCATTATTTGGTTTTTCGAGATCATCGATTAAGTATCATTTCATGACATTAAGAATTATCCAAGGTTTAAATACAGAAGAAGATGCCGAAAAAGAAGAAGAAGAAGATTAAGAAGATTGAGAAAAAACCCAACATTATTGACTATGCGTAAAGTATCGACTCAGATCAGCCTAAGCATGCCGCGCAGGCTAATCAGGACAGACACTTTTAGCTCCCTGTGGATTTTCTGTTTCAGGAATCATTACTCTATACCTCTATCACCCTGAGACGGAATGTGTCGGCGCCGATTAGCACGCGCGAACTGCGCAGGCCCATATGGAACGATACTTTACGCAGAGTCCATAATGTTCTTTTTTTCGCGAGACGGCTCATTTCATGTTAATATTTAAAAAAACATAATAGTTCCTCTATTTTGTTTGAGGAGTGAAAGGCACCTGGCAAGATATAACTCCGCAAAACAGAATAATTATTCACATAATTCTTAAAATCACATGTGGCGTCCCTTTTTAAAATGAATGGCAGCCTCCTCCTCTTACACGTTGTTCATGTTCGACCCGAGTGTGAGGGTCATCATTCTTTGTGTTCCTTTGCATCCTCGAACACAAAGGGGAAGTCGCGAGTTTGGTATCTTGGAAACACAAGATTAATGACACAACATTATTTTCAGTAGATAAAAACAATATTGATATATGTTAGTTGTAATATGTGAAACGCAGGCGTTTAATTAGACACGTATGTACTAGTTTGTGTATTTATAATAAACAGAGTTCTATTAACTTATATCACTTGTATTAGTTTGTCCATTAAATAGAAACAAAAGAAGGTTTATAGATTCCTAAATATAATTTAAAGTTCTCTGCGTTACAGCAGTATAGCAGAGAACGTCTGTTGTAACATGTACAAATCACAAGCTGGTAGTTGTTGCACGTGTTAACCGTGCAGTGGTTGTATAAAAAGGATGTTTTTTTGCGGGCTCTGTCAAATATTTGAAACACAAGTATCGAAGTAAATTACAACTGCACATGACCGACATTGACAGTTTTTTGTATCATTGCCAGACCGATAATATTTATGATGACATGAAGCAAGATGAACACTTATTTGATTTTAAGATTATCCAAAAGATCATATCATGCAGAGTGATCACAATAAAAAAGCTCTTGGTAATATGAATATGAAATGAATGGGTTAGCAATATCCGATTGTGTAGATTTAAGGAGCAAGATGTGAGTATAAATGTAATCACCAAGAGAGTAAACGAGCTAAAGGCATTTCAAAAGTAACTGTGAAAATACATATATCTCCGAGTTGATCACTATAAAAAAAACTCTGATGGATAAAACAAAGCAGCTGTCATCAATGATTGCAATTAGAAGACTTGACCACCAAGTTTACTGTGGAAACAGTGTCAAGTTGGGGTTGCCCTGTTTTGAGGATAATCGCTTTCTGATCGATGCTGTGAACAGTTTTGCATATGGACATTACAAAACAGCTCGGGTTATGAATGACTCTCGAATACAGGTGATAGTGTAGTATTGAATTAGCTGATAGTATGTTAGTTGTTAAAGACAGGTTATTATAAACAATTATAAATTGATTGATTGATTGATTGGGGTTTAACGCCGTTTTTAACATTTTCTCAGTCATATTACGGCGGCCAGCTCACCTACTCATGTGTTTCCTGGTATTCACACACCAGTTCTCCACACATCAATCTTCCCAAGCAACTGGCTGCTTTCCGACATAGACTTAGCCCATTGGTGGAAGACGAATGACGCATGTCGCATTGACTTTTGTCAAACGTCGGAAAGAAAGTTTGCCGAGCCGGGATTCGAACTCACAACCCCTGGATTGAAAGAAACAATTATAACAAATGACAGAACCAGTGGATGTACAGTTAGAATAAAAGCTGTTTATATACACGTACATTAAATAGTCGTTTTCAACAAGGCTAACATTATTGAATAAGCCCATAGTTACTCCCTTCAACTTCTGTCGTAACTAAACAAACAATAAGTCCACACATAGAGCAGTATTTCCTCGGCATTTGAACGGTATTTAACTGTTTTACCACAGAATGCTCACGCATCCAAAGAGAAAAGAAGTTATTATAATGTTCAGGTGGATAACCATAGCTGTCGAAAAACTCTGCCTGATTTAGTCCTTTCAAATAAAATGCACACCAGTGTTGTCCTGCTTTAGATTGAATATCAGTATTGGCAATACAACCAACTTGATGATTTCCATGTGGAACAGATGGTAGTCGATCTGCCGCAAACACACCTAATACATACTGGCGTACAGTAGTGGATCAAATCAATGTAGCATTGAAACTGTGCCGTATTCATTATTCTGTAACAATATCTCGTGATGCGATTATTTAAAAATAGTAAACAACTCATCGTCTCTTCAAACGATAAGAGTACACTTGCTAAGTCATTTAAAAAATTACCAATCATAGACTTCAGTTATAGCATTAAATATATGTATTATATTCTAACCAGTGCACAAAACATTCTTTCAAACGATTTTCGCTTAAGCTGCCAATTAGAAATGTGTTAAAGAACACAGAAAAGCTAAATTACTAGACAATATATTGGCAAACTACACTTCTAAACGCACGTTCCATGACTTCACCAGAGATAAATACTCTCCATGCTGAGAAACATTGGGCTCTAGTTCAAAGGCAAGCAGCGTGTTCCCTAAGTACTGTTCACGAGAAACAAGTTGGTAAAAGCTTCAATAGCTGATACACCGTCGGTTGAAGAAAAGTTGAGTTTTAACGGCTTCCCTGCTGGTAAACCATCAACTTATAAACATATACTGCGAATGTTACAGTTTTCGAAACTGTATGGGTTTTTGGCCTGGGCCTTTAGCCCCTGGACATTGTAATAAAACTATTTGTTTCGGAGTTGGCAGCCTGCCAATTGCTGTTAACACCCAACAACGCATTTTAGAGTGAGACTGCGCGAGAAAAAGAGTTCAAAATGGATTCAACAAAACTGCATTTAAAAGGTTAAGATCTCCCCAAAAAAGATCACTATAATGTAGTTGGAACATCAGTGAACAAGTTAAGGCGTGAATAATCCAGTATAAGTTTAACAAATGTTTTAGAAATTAATGCGCCGAGAGGTCAAATATCGAAGCTTATTCGCGAAGTGGAACGGAAAAGTACAAAGAAGTCGCTTGAAAAATGCAATGGCGGATTTACCGGGGGCCCGTAGGGCCTGTGCGACGAAAAATAAATGGTAAACAAAGAAGTCGCGTGACAAATGCAGTGGCGGATTTACCGGGGGCCCGTAGGGCCTGTGCGACGAAAAATAAATGGTAAACAAAGAAGTCGCGTGACAAATGCAGTGGCGGATTTACTGGGGGCCCGTAGGGCCTGTGCGACGAAAAATAAATCGTAAACAAAGAAGTCGCGCGACAAATGCAGTGGCGGATTTACCGGGGCCCGTAGAGCCCGTTCCTACTCCCCTTGACGTTCCCAGCTTCACTATTCATTTATTTTGCTTTTTTATATTATCCACAGAAACCCATCCCGTGTCGATGCAATTTATTTATTTTATGTTACTGTTCCCGCCAGTTAATATAATCAACGTCGAGTCGGTAAACTTTATAAGGGAAGACCTGTCCTCGGACGATGCACTCCAGGTGTAAATTGAGTGCTGGAGGAAAAAAAGGGGTGGTGAATCACACTTATCTTACCAACCAGTCAAAGATTGACGACTTGATTAAGGAAGTCGAGCGATCCGAATGTCCACACAATTCGTTGGATAGCGATCACATTTGTGGTGACAAAATGCGAGTTCGAAGAAAGAATTTCAACTATTGGCCTCGTGAAGTTCGACTGAAGATCATCAATGGCGAAGAAAATGCTCACAGGAATGTGCTTTATGTGTGCACATAGAGAGATATGGATATCATCCATTATGTTTTCAAAAGTCTTATGCTGCATTTTTTTTTATTGTTATCAAAAGCATATTTATAAATTAAAAATGTAGTCTACCTAGTATCACCTTTTCCGTTATATGTACGTGCGTGAACCAGTAAGGATAATATATTTATCGTCCATTAAATACTTTTTCCGTTATATAAACGTGCGTGAATTAGTAAGGATAAGAGATTTATCGCCTTCCGGTGCAGACTATTTCCGTTATTTCAAAGTGCGTGAACAAGTAAGATTAAGACATTCTTCATACGAGGTAGCCAAGTTTAGGTCTGGTTTAAATAAAATCTAAATAAATCAAATTTGGGAGCTCTCCATACAAACGAAACGAGTACTTGTTAAATCTCAGAGAAGCATATATCGAAAGTGATTGACATAAAATGTAAGAACTCGCTTCACAATCAATGTGAACTAAGTTTAATAACCTAAATAATCAAATCGCAAAATTGATTTGGGCACACACAACTGACCAAACAGTTGCCTTTGGATAGATATACATGTATTACATGTGACTACCTACGCATTGTGTTGTGAAGGGTATTTGTATAAACATTACAAGTTCGGGTAAAAGAACAAATGACACAAGGGTAACAGTTAAAATTCAATGCCAATTTCAGTTTTGTATACAAATAAAACAATGAAACATACATGTGCGAATTATATGTAATTACCAATGTATTTTATGCAGCTGATAATTTTTTAAATAATTGTATTGCTCACAAAGAACAGAACATAGTTGTTTCCCGTTTTAATTAGTATGTGTTAGGAAGGAGATAGATGTCATTTTTCGTGATATTCGTTGAGGTGTTTTGTAATTAATCACTCGGAATGCGCCGTGGTCGAGTGGTTAGCGTCGGGGATTTGAAACCGAGTGTCGCGGTTCGATCCCCAGTCGTGGCACTACGGTCATGGTGGAGTGCCCTTGGGCAAGACACATTTTCCAGCGTAGTACTGGTTTGTTTACCCAGGGATCATGAGCTGTCGGCATGATATAACTGAAATATTGTTGAAAATGGCGAAAACCCCCAACAAAACAAAATCAATCACTCAGGCCCTACGGACACCTTAACTCCAAATCGTGATATAAGACCCGATATCGAGGGCTTGGCGTGAAACGGTTGTAACTTAAAACCTATTTTGAAAACCCTGGTTTAGGGGCAATTTTGACCCTTTTGTAAACAATGCAAAGTTAGGTGCCATTGCACAGAACGAGCAATGGCACATAAATTTACATTGTTTACCAAGAAAAGTGATTTAACGCTTATAAAGACTTTATGGCGAGGTGATTAACCTTGGTAAAAAAATATCAATTTTAGATACAACTGTTTCACGCCAAGCCCTCGATATATCGCACAAAATAAAATCTATTTCGTAAATAAATAAATATATATATATATATAATTCTTTGTTTAAGGCATCAGTTAGCTCGATTTGTATCTATAAAAGGGAAACGGATCAAAACGAGCAAAAACAGTGTTTTCAAAATGATCGTTTGGTCCAAGCGCGATTAAACGCGGCGAGGATGACAGAAAGGGTAATAAACCGGATCAAGACAATATATATATGAGAATAATTTTGGGTTAAATATGTACCGCCTCAGGAGGAAAGAGGTATAGAGTAATGATTTAGAAAATTCACAGAAGGCGAAATGTGTCTATTCAGGTAATCCTGCGCGGCATGCTTAGACTGATCCGGGTCGTACGTTACGCTGAGTCCACAGTGTTGGTTTTCTCGTGGAACGGCTCAAATCTAAGCGATATACATCTGCGTAATGTATCGACCAGATCAGCCTGCGCTGTCCGCGCAGACTGATCCGGCCGACACATTCCGTCTTAGGGGGGGGGGGGGGGGGGGGGGATAGATGTATAGAGTAGTTATTCTGGAACAGAAAATCCACAGGAGGAGAAAAGTGTATATCCGGGTAGGCCTGCGCGGCATGCTTAGGTTGATCCGGGTCGATACTTTACGCAGAGTCCACAATGTTGGTTTTCTCGCCTGACGGCTCAATTATGTACGGTCATACTTCAGGCAAATGCATTGTCTATGTTATAATTTTTGTTTGTATAAACTTGCTATAAAACTTGTAGTTTTATGCAATAAAATGCATTGTATTGTATTGTATTATAGAAACCATCACATATGCGTTCAATAAAGCGCACACATGCGATAATGTTCGGTTGAAACAAAGCATATTTAAAACAAACAAAGAATCAGGTAGTTGTCACCAGAACGTTCCGAGTAAGTTTGTCTTAATAAATACATCGATTAACCCATCCCTCAAGTAAACACATTCTGTCAAAATATGCAACAGACGACTTTTAAATCATTGTAACGGAATGTGAAATTGCTCATGGTGAACAAATTCTCCTTTTGTCACAATCATTTCAACTTTTATTTAATAATTCTATTTTTGTTTATGCACTCTTTCAAGGGTTTTCAAGAAGTAGAGTCTGATGTATATGTGGAAAGGGTTAACACTAGCCTGAAGACACATATGTTTTTATATGGGAAAGGGTTAACACTAGTCTGAAGACACATATGTTTTTATGTGTGAAAGAGTTAACACTAGCCGGAAGACACATATGTTTTTATGTGTGAAAGGGTTAACACACTAGCCTGAAGACACATATGTTTTTATGTGTGAAAGGGTTTAACACTAGCCAGAAGACACATATGTTTTTATATGGGAAAGGGTTAACACTAGTCTGAAGACATATATGTTTTTATGTGTGAAAGGGTTAACACTAGCCAGAAGACACATATGTTTTTATATGGGAAAGGGTTAACACTAGTCTGAAGACACATATGTTTTTGTGGGGAAACGGTTAACACTAGCCTGAAGAGATATATGTTTTTATGTCGGAAAGGGTTAACAATAGTCTGAAGACACATATGTTTTTTATGTGGGAAACGGTTAACACTAGTCTGAAGACACATATGTTTTTATGTCGGAAAGGGTTAACACTAGCCTGAAGACACATATGTTTTTATGTGTGAAAGGGTTAACACTAGCCTGAAGACACATATGTTTTTATGTGGGAAAGGATTAACACTAGCCTGAAGACACATATGTTTTTATGTGGGAAAGGATTAACACTAGCCTAAAGACATATTTGTTTTTATGTGTGAAAGGGTTAACACTAGCCTGAAGACACATATGTTTTTATATGGGAAAGGGTTAACACTAGCCTGAAGAAATATATCGTTTTATGTGGGAAAGGGTTAACACTAGCCTGAAGACATATATGTTTAATGTGGGAAAGGGTTAACACTAGCCTGAAGACACACATGTTTTTATGTGGGAAAGGATTAACAGTAGTCTGAAGACATATATGTTTTTATGTGGGAAAGGATTAACAATAGTCTGAAGACACAAATGTTTTTATGTGTGAAAGTGTTAAAACTAGTCTGAAGACACATATGTTTTTATGTGTGAAAGGGTTAACACTAGCCTCATGACACATATGTTTTTATGTGTGAAAGGGCTAACACTAGCCTGAAGACACATATGTTTTTATGTGTGAAAGGTGAACAATAGCCTGAAGACTCATGTTTTTATGTGTGAAAGGGTTAACACTAGCCTGAAGACAAACATGTTTTGATGTGGGAAAGACACATATGTTTTTTATGTGTTAAAAGATTAACACTGGGCTGAAGACACATATGTTTGTATGTGTGAAAGGGTTAACACTAGCCAGAAGACAAATATGTTTTTACGTGGGAAAGGGTTAACACTAGCCTGAAGACACATATGTTTTTATGTGGGAAAGGGTGTACACTAGCCTGAAGACACATATGTTTTTATGCGGGAAAGGGTTAATACTAGCCTGTCGACACATATGTTTTTATGTGTGAAAGGGTTAACACTAGCCTCATGACACATATGATTTTATGTGGGAAAGGGTTAACACTAGCCTGAAGACAAAAATATACTTTTACTTGTTAATGTAACAGAGGACGAGATGGTTTTTGGTGTGACTCGATGATTGTTTGTCTTTTATATCATGTGATATCCGTTGAATTGATGGTTTTTGGTGTGACTCGTTGATTGTATGTCCCTTATATATGTGATATCCGTTGAATTGGTGGTTTTTTGTGTGACTCGATGGTGTGATTCGATGATTGTTTGCCTCTTATATAATGTGATATCCGTTGAATTGGTGGTTTCTGGTGTGACTGGTTGATTGTTTGTCTCTTATATATGTGATATCCGTTGAATTAAGTTTTTTTTGTGTGACTCGATGATTGTTTGTCCCTTATATAATGTGATATCCGTTGAATTGGTGGTTTTTGGTGTGACTCGATGATTGTTTGTCCCTTATATAATGTGATATCTGTTTAATTGGTGGTTTTTGGTGTGACTCGATGCTTGTTTGTCCCTTATATAATGTGATATCCGTTGAAATGGTGGTTTTTGGTGTGACTCGATGATTGTTTGTCCCTTATATAATGTGATATCCGTTGAATTGGTGGTTGTTGGTGTGACTCGATGATTGTTTGTCTTTTATATCATGTGATATCCGTTGAATTGATGGTTTTTGGTGTGACTCGATGCTTGTTTGTCCCTTATATAATGTGATATCCGTTGAAATGGTGGTTTTTGGTGTGACTCGATGATTGTTTGTCCCTTATATAATGTGATATCCGTTGAATTGGTGGTTGTTGGTGTGACTCGATGATTGTTTGTCTTTTATATCATGTGATATCCGTTGAATTGATGGTTTTTGGTGTGACTCGTTGATTGTTTGTCCCTTATATAATGTGATATCCGTTGAAATGATGGTTTTTGGTGTGACTCGATGATTGTTTGTCCCTTATATAATGTGATAACCGTTGAATTGGTGTTTTTTGGTGTGACTCGATGATTGTTTGTCCCTTATATAATGTGATATCCGTTGAATTGGTGGTTTTTAGTGTGACTCGATGATTGTTTGCCTCTTATATAATGTGATATCCGTTGAATTGGTGGTTTTTGGTGTGACTCGATGATTGTTTGTCCCTTATATAATGTGATATCCGTTGAATTGGTTTTTTTTGGTGTGACTCGATGATTGTTTGTCCCTTATATAATGTGATATCCGTTGAATTGGTGGTTTTTGGTGTGACTCGATGATTGTGTGTCCCTTATATAATGTGATATCTGTTGAATTGGTGGTTTTTGGTGTGACTCGATGATTGTTTGTCCCTTATATAATGTGATATCCGTTGAATTGGTGGTTTTTGGTGTGACTCGATGATTGTTTGCCTCTTATATCATGCTCATACGTAACATGTTTTTTTTTTTTTTCAATAACGCGGGCCGCCATTTTGGTCATGTATAAAACACAGATTGAAAATTATTGTCGTCTTTATAAAAAAAAAAATCGACAATTAAGGTCATAAAAGTGCTGTGTTATTTTCGTGTGACTTTACTTTGTACAAACAAGTTAACAAATAAATGGAACTTTTAAATAAACGACCGCAATTCGATGTCACAACATAAATTTTGGTTGTACCGTAGTCAAAGAACGACGTCACGTCATGTCCGTAACACTTCATTTGGCGTAACGTCAAATAGCACAAAGTCGTTTCCCGCAAATAAAGTGGTATTAACATTTTAAAAAATACCCCAAATTCCTATGCACGAGCTACAGATTCACTCATACAAAGTATAATTAGTTATCAAATATTGTTGAAAAAGGATAACTTTCACATATTGAGCAATTGTACCTTTGGCGACAATCTTTTCCTAAGTCGTCTGCTGCAAATGAATCAGAAACCTTCGCTATTACCGAAAGGGTTAAACAGAAATGTGACTTCTTACATAACTTGTTCCAGTCATATTGAATGGTTTAAAAAGGTAATTGCCAGATGGCATTAGAAAAGGGCTGTTACACATTTGCTTCTTTACCATAATACAGGTAATTGATTAAGGATTAAGGACCTTAAGCATTTTGGTCCCCATGTTTAAACCTCGTTCATTATTGATGTTATTCGTTGATTTTCTGAAAGTCCTTACTTTATTATTTTTTTATCGTAATTATAATAAAACGAATTCCGAACATTTTATAATCATGCGAAAAACATGAGATTAACATTATAATCGTCTAGTCAATTACTTATAAATCATTTGTATTGCCAAAGTATGCTCTATTTTTTTTTTTTATTATCTTACTGCTTTTTCGTAAATAGGTAGCACCTATAGATATATTATAATGTGATATCCGTTGAATTGATGGTTTTTGGTGTGACTCGTTTATTCTCTCTTATATAATGTGATATCTGTTGAATTGGTGGTTTTTGGTGTGACTCGATGATTGTTTGTCCCTTATATAATGTGATATCCGTTGAATTGGTGGTTTTTGGTGTGACTCGATGATTGTTTGCCTCTTATATCATGCTCATACGTAACATGTTTTTTTTTTTTTTCAATAACGCGGGCCGCCATTTTGGTCATGTATAAAACACAGATTGAAAATTATTGTCGTCTTTATAAAAAAAAAAATCGACAATTAAGGTCATAAAAGTGCTGTGTTATTTTCGTGTGACTTTACTTTGTACAAACAAGTTAACAAATAAATGGAACTTTTAAATAAACGACCGCAATTCGATGTCACAACATAAATTTTGGTTGTACCGTAGTCAAAGAACGACGTCACGTCATGTCCGTAACACTTCATTTGGCGTAACGTCAAATAGCACAAAGTCGTTTCCCGCAAATAAAGTGGTATTAACATTTTAAAAAATACCCCAAATTCCTATGCACGAGCTACAGATTCACTCATACAAAGTATAATTAGTTATCAAATATTGTTGAAAAAGGATAACTTTCACATATTGAGCAATTGTACCTTTGGCGACAATCTTTTCCTAAGTCGTCTGCTGCAAATGGGTTAAACAGAAATGTGACTTCTTACATAACTTGTTCCAGTCATATTGAATGGTTTAAAAAGGTAATTGCCAGATGGCATTAGAAAAGGGCTGTTACACATTTGCTTCTTTACCATAATACAGGTAATTGATTAAGGATTAAGGACCTTAAGCATTTTGGTCCCCATGTTTAAACCTCGTTCATTATTGATGTTATTCGTTGATTTTCTGAAAGTCCTTACTTTATTATTTTTTTATCGTAATTATAATAAAACGAATTCCGAACATTTTATAATCATGCGAAAAACATGAGATTAACATTATAATCGTCTAGTCAATTACTTATAAATCATTTGTATTGCCAAAGTATGCTCTATTTTTTTTTTTTATTATCTTACTGCTTTTTCGTAAATAGGTAGCACCTATAGATATATTATAATGTGATATCCGTTGAATTGATGGTTTTTGGTGTGACTCGTTTATTCTCTCTTATATAATGTGATATCTGTTGAATTGGTGGTTTTTGGTGTGACTCGATGATTGTTTGTCCCTTATATAATGTGATATCCGTTGAATTGGTGGTTTTTGGTGTGACTCGATGATTGTTTGCCTCTTATATCATGCTCATACGTAACATGTTTTTTTTTTTTTTCAATAACGCGGGCCGCCATTTTGGTCATGTATAAAACACAGATTGAAAATTATTGTCGTCTTTATAAAAAAAAAAATCGACAATTAAGGTCATAAAAGTGCTGTGTTATTTTCGTGTGACTTTACTTTGTACAAACAAGTTAACAAATAAATGGAACTTTTAAATAAACGACCGCAATTCGATGTCACAACATAAATTTTGGTTGTACCGTAGTCAAAGAACGACGTCACGTCATGTCCGTAACACTTCATTTGGCGTAACGTCAAATAGCACAAAGTCGTTTCCCGCAAATAAAGTGGTATTAACATTTTAAAAAATACCCCAAATTCCTATGCACGAGCTACAGATTCACTCATACAAAGTATAATTAGTTATCAAATATTGTTGAAAAAGGATAACTTTCACATATTGAGCAATTGTACCTTTGGCGACAATCTTTTCCTAAGTCGTCTGCTGCAAATGAATCAGAAACCTTCGCTATTACCGAAAGGGTTAAACAGAAATGTGACTTCTTACATAACTTGTTCCAGTCATATTGAATGGTTTAAAAAGGTAATTGCCAGATGGCATTAGAAAAGGGCTGTTACACATTTGCTTCTTTACCATAATACAGGTAATTGATTAAGGATTAAGGACCTTAAGCATTTTGGTCCCCATGTTTAAACCTCGTTCATTATTGATGTTATTCGTTGATTTTCTGAAAGTCCTTACTTTATTATTTTTTTATCGTAATTATAATAAAACGAATTCCGAACATTTTATAATCATGCGAAAAACATGAGATTAACATTATAATCGTCTAGTCAATTACTTATAAATCATTTGTATTGCCAAAGTATGCTCTATTTTTTTTTTTTATTATCTTACTGCTTTTTCGTAAATAGGTAGCACCTATAGATATATTATAATGTGATATCCGTTGAATTGATGGTTTTTGGTGTGACTCGTTTATTCTCTCTTATATAATGTGATATCCGTTGAATTACTCACTTATGATTTTAGTGTATCCTAGTAAATAACTATGCAACTGGTTTACTGGTTGATCATATTGGGATGTTTATTTGTTTCTGGTGAGTACTATACGTGTAATTAGTATTCTTTACAATAATTCCATAACATACGATAAATCTACAAAAGACACATTTTAATTCATACAGGCAATTTATGGAAAATCTCTAAAAATTAACCAGGACAGAAATGAAATGGATAGATCGAGCAATTTCTCCTTTTGCCATAATGTTTTCAAAAGTCGATTGCCACAGATGCATTGAAATACATCTTAAAAAAGGGGGGGGGGGGGATTAGGGTTTGAAGCCGTTTTAATATATTTACTGATCTTGACGGGGTTAAAACATTCTGTGTAAAGGAGAAATTGCTAGTTTTGAGTAATTCCCTTTTCAAAGACTGTTTTAAACCTCATCATCTGCAGATATTTTAGTTTTTTTTGTGTTCATCACTTTTGCTTGTCTGTGATTGGCTGACATATTTTGTTCATAACCTCATGAATAAAAAGAATTAACATTGGCGACGTGCTGTATTATGGAAAATAAAGTTGTAAAATACTATTATGTTTTATTACTCACTGAAATAGCCATATTAATGCTAAAATATAAGGAATGGAGCGTTTTTTTTTCATGAAAACGAAAAAAAAGCTCTCCATTCCTTAAATGGATCAAACGTAATTTGTAAAATTTAACTGGTAAACAGCAATTATGACGCTGTTAATTTGGAAAAACAATGACATTCGTTGTTGTAACAGAAGAAATTGTATAAACAAGAAATAATGAACGATATAAGAGCCGTCCCTCGAGAAAACCAACATTATGGCATCTACGTAATGTATCTACCCAGACTGATCCAGACCGCCACATTTCCCCTCAGGGGGATAGAGCTATAAAGTAGTGATTCATGTAACAGAAAATCCACAGGAGGCGAACAATGTCTGTCCGGGTAATCCTGTGCGGCATGCTTAGGCTGATCCGGATCGATACTTTACGCAGAGTCCACAATGTTGGTGTTCTCGAGTAACGGCTCATATGATCGCACAGGAATCTGCTGTGGTCGAGTGGTTAGTGTCGGGTTCGATCCCCAGTCTACGGTTATGGTGGGGTGCCCTTGGGCAAGGTACATTTTCTAGCCTAGTACTGGTTTGTTTACCCAGGGATCATGAATAAGTGAACTGTCGCCGCGATATAACTGAAATTATGTTTAAAGCGGCGTAAAACCCCAATAAATAAATAAATGTTCGCACAGAAATCATACCTGACATGGGCTTATAAAGATGAGTCACGGAGAAATAGTCTTTGTCGTAACCCTCTCCAATATACAGACGCTTTCTGACGCCTATCAGGTAGACGACTTTTGAAATAAGTGTGGTAAAAGAAAAAATTATTCATGATGATTTTAATTAAAAATTAACTTTCGTGTATGAAGATATTGCGTCGTTTTGCCAAGATGCTTTCAGAATCCTCCTCTGTTGCAGATTGTTTGTATGTGGGAAAGGGTTAAGAGACTATAATTATGTAAATACGGGAAGTTGTTGTTGTAACATGCTTTTACAGATGTGTCACGGTGAAACAGTCTTTGTCCTAAAGCAACTATGTACATGATACAATGTCATCTTAACTTTCACTGCAGTCGAACAGACATTGTTGTCATCTTAACCTTCACTGCAGTCGAACAGACACTGTTGTCATCTTAACCTTCACTGCAGTCGAACAGACATTGTTGTCATCTTAACCTTCAATGCAGTCGAACAGACATTGTTGTCATCTTAACCTTCACTGCAGTCGAACAGACATTGTTGTCATCTTAACCTTCACTGCAGTCGAACAAACATTGTTGTCATCTTAACCTTTACTGCAGTCGAACAGACATTGTTGTCATCTTAACCTTCACTGCAGTCGAACAGACATTGTTGTCATCTTAACCTTCACTGCAGTCGAACAGACATTGTTGTCATCTTAACTTTCACTGCAGTCGAACAGACATTGTTGTCATCTTAACTTTCACTGCAGTCGAACAGACATTGTTGTCATCTTAACCTTCACTGCAGTCGAACAGACATTGTTGTCATCTTAACTTTCACTGCAGTCGAACAGACATTGTTGTCATCTTAACTTTTACTGCAGTCGAACAGACATTGTTGTCATCTTAACCTTCACTGCAGTCGAACAGACATTGTTGTCATCTTAACCTTCACTGCAGTCGAACAGACATTGTTGTCATCTTAACTTTCACTGCAGTCGAACAGACATTGTTGTCATCTTAACCTTCACTGCAGTCGAACAGACATTGTTGTCATCTTAACTTTCACTGCAGTCGAACAGACATTGTTGTCATCTTAACCTTTACTGCAGTCGAACAGACATTGTTGTCATCTTAACCTTCACTGCAGTCGAACAGACATTGTTGTCATCTTAACCTTTACTGCAGTCGAACAGACATTGTTAATGTTTTAACACTTTCCCATAAACAACAATTTTGAATTTGATAACAGGTATAATTATTGAATCGAGTTGCAAACATTGTGGAAAAATGAGAAATTGCTCGTTTTCAATAGTCGTGAATAGTCGTCTGCTGCAGAGGCGTCAGCAAGCGTCCCTTTGTTGGAAAGGGTTAATCGACGGACGGTTATAGGAGTAAATCAACACACGTACTGACAGAGCGTGTGTGACAAAGAGGCGATGCTTGAACGTTCACCAGACAGCACCTACTGACTCAGCGTGTGTGACAAAGAGGCGATGCTTGAACGTTCACCAGACATTACCTACTGACTGAGCGTGTGTGACAAAGAGGCGATGCTTG
The DNA here is from genome assembly GCA_031761405.1 of Serripes groenlandicus. Classification (NCBI taxonomy): domain Eukaryota; kingdom Metazoa; phylum Mollusca; class Bivalvia; order Cardiida; family Cardiidae; genus Serripes; species Serripes groenlandicus. The sequence goes on from JASEVX010000012.1 coordinate 45,951,661, forward strand.
AACGTTCACCAGACAGCACTTACTGACTCAGCGTGTGTGGCAAAGAGGCGATGCTTGAACGTTCACCAGACAGCACTTACTGACTGAGCGTGTGTGACAAAGAGGCGATGCTTGAACGTTCACCAGACAGCACTTACTGACTGATCGTGTGTGACAAAGAGTCGATGCTTGAACGTTCCCTAGACAGCACTTATTGACTGAGCGTGTGTGACAAAGAGCCGATGCTTGAACATTCATCAGACAGCACTTACTGACTGAGCGTGTGTGAAAAAGAGGCGATGCTTGAACGTTCACCAGACAGCATTACTGACTGAGCGTGTGTGACAAAGAGGCGATGCTTGAAAGTTCACTAGACAGCACTTACTGACTTAGCGTGTGTGACAAAGAGGCCATGCTTGAACGTTCACCAGACAGCACTTACTGACTGATCGTGTGTGGCAAGGAGGCGATGCTTGAACGTTCACCAGACAGCATTTACTGACTCAGCGTGTGTGACAAAGAGGCGATGCTTGAACGTTCACCAGACAGCACTTACTGACTGATCGTGTGTGGCAAAGAGGCGATGTTTGAACGTTCACTAGACAGCATTTACTGACTCAGCGTGTGTGACAAAGAGGCGATGCTTGAACGTTCACCAGACAACATTTACTGACTCAGCGTGTGTGACAAAGAGGCGATGCTTGAACGTTTACCAGACAGCATTTACTGACTCAGCGTGTGTGGAAAAGAGGCGATGCTTGAACGTTTACCAGACATCACTTACTGACTGAGTGTGTGTGGCAAAGAGATGATGCTTGAACGTTCACTAGACAACACTTACTGACTAAGCGTGTGTGACAAAGAGGCGATGCTTGAACGTTCACCAGACAGCACTTACTGACTGAGCGTGTGTGGCAAAGAGGTGATGCTTGAACGTTCACAAGGCAGCACTTACTGACTGAGCGTGTGTGCCAAAAGAGGCCATGCTTGAACGTTCACAAGGCAGCAGTATGTTTAGCGTCGCATGCTTTAATATCATCAGCGAAAGCAAGGGACGTACCTGGATTAATATCAAGTCTGCGGTGTATTGAGATTGTCCTAACACACTGAAAGCTCGGACAGATGCTAGTTAAAACAGTAATTTGAAGACATTCGAGTTCTCGGTTAGTTTAATAGGATATCTTGAATATATCCCATGTTGTTGTTTGTATTATCTTTGTTAAGTGGTGGGTGCTTTTTTGCACAGGCGTCCGAATTTCTATTACAGCGTAAAATCACACAATACCTCGTTAAAATACACAAAAAGTCTCTCTATATTGTTTATACGCTTCGATAAAAATGATCGTAATGGTAATTTGGGAAATCCCGCACGTGTTACTATAAATAGCCCTTCCATATGTCCATTTAGTGTAATAATAATGACAAGGTGTGCAACGGCGTTTTACCCCCTCGCTCGATTCGGGCTATAATTTCCGCAGAAAATCGTCTAAAACGACCTAGTCCCGGGTAGAGACAGGTTCATAAATGATTTTTCTCGTGATCCACCACATCAATATTTGCCAACCGACAAATACGCTGGCGTTTTTAAGCTTAATGTTCATTATATTTAGAAATTTGCAGTTGTCCTGCAGGGCTATTTATAGTAACACGTGAGGGATTCCCCAAATTACCATTACGACCATTTTTATCAAAGCGTATAGACAATATAGAGAGACTTTTTGAATATTTTAACGAGGTATTGTGTGATTTTTCGCATTTCTTGCTGTAATAGAAATTCGGACGCCTGTGTTTTTTGTAATTTAGCAATGTTCACAAATACAATACTGAATCCGTTCACTTAAACATTATTTAAAAACTAATTATTATATCACACTGGAGTTATTATGAAATCAAGAGTTTAAAACATTTTGCCTAGATTTAGTTAAAACTTAATTATACATCGATTTATGTTTTATTAACACGCTGGATGTCTGCTTCCAGTTTGACTTATTCGTCTGGATTACAAAGGAAATATTGAGGTGAAAGGAGAAATAGCTTGTTTGGGAGATTGATCTTCCTTTTCAACAATGTTTTATAAAGTTATATGTTGCATACATAAGCTGTCGAAAATCGTTTATATCAGGTAAAGAATTAACCCTCATCCTGTTAATCATCCGTGATATGTTCTCGGCCTGTGATATATTGATTGATCAAGGTTTAAGGCCGTTTTGGTGGAAAACGAATGACGAGAGTCACAGTGACTTTTGTCAAACGTCGGAAAGAATTAAGGATGAGCTGTAGTTCTAACTCGCGACCCCTATATTGACAGCCTTTGTTGCTACCGATTCAGCCACCGGATCTGGGCTCTCGTCCATTGATCTACTAATTGAATATCAGGCGAAATAGTGCAAACACTAACTGGACGTTTATGTACAGACATATCTTGGTCTTCCCTGGTGGTTAATGTGGTTTTAAATCGAACATTGCAGGAAAGGAACTCTTACAGGAAAGGAGCAATCACAGCATAAATACGTATCTTGCACTTACAGGATGCACTTAGATCACGGATGCAGGGTCAATTCTGATGATAAAGCTCGTTGATATTAAGTAGGCGTATGGTAGGAAGACGCGCCATATTCTTTTAGACCTTAGTCTTTTGAAAAAGCACACCAAATGGTTCGGAGTTCTGATACTGATTTAAGAACATAAATTATGCTCTGATAGCGCGTGCATGTGCTACTAGATATGATATGTTTGTTTAAAAAATATGACATACTGCCATGTGTAACTTGTATACGTACATGTTTGCTTACTTTCAGACGTAAACCTTTGTATCAAACCTGTTACTTACGGCGTCAGTTTAATAACAATTTCAACATGTATATCTAATCTGTTACATATAACTATTTCGATGAAACAGATGACGTTTACAACTGTAAATGGGAAATGATACATTGCCCAAAACAGTATTTCAGTCATTTTACGGCGTTTCCTGTGCAAATTATCAGTTCTGATTTGAAGCTTATGCTTACGCCAGTTCACGCGTCTGCAACACTTAGCACCATGGGGAGAAATAATTACAACCACTTTCCAGTCTTTGGTAAGACACGACCGGGGATTAAACACTGGTCGCTCGCTCTCGAGGCGGACATCGTAACCATTACACCACCGAGGCGGTTCTAACCAAACTGCACGAAGTGGCTGGCTGATACCCATTCTACATTCTTCGTAGCCCTTACCCCTTTCAGCCTTCAGTTTTTATTGCATTTTTTAACCTTTATTTATTTACCTGTGCGTATGCCTGGATACGCGCTTTGAGGATCAGAACCGCTTTACTGGCGTTCAGAAACCTGCAGGTTACGTTGTCGCTAAATGACTTTTGTTATATTTTTACTTTTGTTCTGATGTTCAACGCGGTTTTGAACAACATTTTCAGTTAATATTAACGCGAAAGAAGACGTTGTCCTGGCTGTTGCGATGAACAAGCACTGTGCTATGAAATATTAATTGCCCAAGATCATTGTACGATGAACACGGCGTGTTTGGATCGAACCCGGGAAGCTCACGATAATTACTAGGTCGCAGCTGATTCCTTTTTACATTTTAAACAAAGATTTATTAGCTAACTAATTTTGGAATTGTTGTCATTTTAGTAGGCTTCATGCACTCACTAAAACACATAAACTGTGCAAGTTTATATAAAGCACGTCTGAAAAAATTCTACTCTCGCTCGATTGTCACTAAAGAGCTATTCCTTACATTAAACGATACTTTACTAATTAATTAATTGACGGTTATTTTTGGTGGACTCTATGCACAGAATCATAGGACAAAAAGGGGGAGAAGTAAACTGGTATTTTCCCCCTAAACTGAAGACTATGTTACGGCTGCCCAAATGAGACGTATTTTTAGAATCCACTACATAGTGCTTGAGTGTAAATTTTGGTCTCTGGCAAATGGAGAAATTGCTCATTATTTAAATAGTCTCGTCTTGCCACAATGTGTTCCAAATTCGTCTGCTGCAGACGTGTCAGAAAGTTTATGCAGAAAAGGATTACAACGGATGTTGTAAACTTATGACATCATTAACAAGTAATTATGGATTCCGAACCCTTATCCGCCTGAACACATGCTGAAGTTAAATGTATAATATCATAAAAACGTGTTTCTTTCTTACTTGTCTTCACTAACTTCTCTTATAATGTAGTTTGAGTCCTCTCGCGTGATTATCAACAAAACTACGAAAATGAGAATTAACTGTTTTCTTCAAAGACATTTAAAAAAAAATGCATCACACATAATCATCTACTGTTAAGAGAAAGGCCTTACCTAGAGAGAAATTGTTGCCAGACCCTTTTGCCCATATATCATTGTTTTACTCATGTGTGTTAGCAACTATTACATGTTTCCTTTGGCAATCAAATATGTTAAAACTAAACTAAACATACAAAAGCACAAACATAGTAGGACAGATGGTTTGGACACGATTTCTCTCAATAGAAAGAAACAAGATGTATTTCATATAATAAGATCGACAGTTGAAAACTCTGGAGATCAAAGTGTGTAAACATAACACCAAAACAAATAGTACTTATTAATTTGACGTAACGGTAGCGTGAATTGAAGAAATAATCTCCGCTCCGCGAAAACCAACATCATGATCTGTGCAACCAGTGTAGATTCAGACAACCCCGCGCATACATGTAAGCGCATCATATCTGGTTTTGCACTATTCGTTAATTAGTCAAAAGAGGTTCAAAAATCTTCTGTAAAAAGACGTATCAATTTGAATCTGAGCAAGGATGCTTAGACAGGTCTTGTTATGATCTGTAAATAATTTAGTCAAGGACGGTTTTTACTGAAACAGATTATTTTACAGTTGTAAAACCAAGTCATAGTGACTTCATACCGTCCATATAAGCTGAAACGATTTGCTTTTAATCGGCTATATAATGTGCCGTTTTGTTTCATTTTTTCGCATTCATAGATTCCCGAAAAGAAATAAAATATGACATCTCTAGTCTATTGAAGTTATTAATTTGCAGTAGTGTCGGATTTAGCGATACTTCTTTTTTAAAGTGTTCTCTTAAGCTTACAAATACTGTCCAAGCCACTATGACCCCTAACCGGATGTAAACGTCGCGAATACTTATATATATAACGAGCATTGTTTGTGTTTGGACTGCTTGTACTACGATAGCGGTGTTATTCCTGTTCTCAGCTGATGCAATTGAGGGCTCGTATGACAATTTAGGGACTTATGTCATCTGCGTACATTGACTCTTGTAAACCTGTACATACACACAGTACATTACATTATTTTTCTGGTCGGCTATACAACAACATTTCATGTAACTCCACATTTTGAATTTCATAGCTTACTTAGTCAATTTTGGAATATGTTATTAAAGTTTGTTTCTTTGAAAACATTACAAGAACATCAATCGGATTTGACTTATTAAACCGTGACCGTTCTACTGAGATTGTCCCAACATCAAAACTCGCAAAAGAGCACACCAATATCCAGTGTGACTGAAGTTTGCCCTAATGAATGCTCTGCAACCTTTCTAAATGCAGTATTTCCGTAGCTCTATGCCGACGTATGGATGTCACATGTCGACGAGTACGTTTATAACCTAGCGACCTAAAATAGACAACGATATAAAATAGATCCGGTGGTGTAGTTTATTGGTGGACGAACATACAAGTATTGAAATCATGTTAGAGTATATAAGTTCGAACATATCTGTATAAATACAACGTACCTTCTGAAAACGTACACGAAGTGTAGCCCCAACAGCCCACTGCCAATATAACGTAAAATAAAACTAAACCGGACAGTCATTAAAATTCCAATGTCAATTAATGCGACATAAAATGACGAATAATACCCATCGTCAATATGGGAACTACTGTAATCGCTTTGCATATAACGGCATTTATATTATACTGTTATAAATACAAAACATTCGTTCTAAGTTAATGGTTATTGGTCCGCTGTATTGGTAAAATGACTGGTCCGAGTTCTGCCGTATGTTTAAAACTTACTGGTTCGAGCTCTGATGCATTGGCCAAGTAACTGGAATGATTTATATGCGTGAACGTAGACCGAAGGATATTATATAATTTATTTAGAAACTAATTATGTGTGTAAAGATATTGCTGTTAAAGTTATCGGTATCTTACCAGATGGTGATACAGCAAACAGTTATTGAATCGTCAGATGTTATGGATTCGCTTTTGATTTTACATGTCTCCGAAAAAAGCTTTCAGATTATTTAAATCACACTCGATAACTGCTTCCAAGTGATTAGCCAGAACTTGCAACGTTTTTGTGGCATAATCCTAAACGCTGAACCGGCTCATCACCGGATTCGGACCGAGGCTCTACCATTGCACCAATGTCTATTATCGTCGAAGCGGCATTGTCTTTTATATGATTTCTGACTAATCGTGGATATCGTGCACAACGTGTGCCATACGACTATTTATCATGGCCAAACGTTCAATCTTTCACTGCCGACTAATTGCTGGCTTGATGGTTGTATTTTTTAAAATCCGCGTTTTGTACCTTTTCAGTTGCCACCGAGTACAAATTGATACAAAATGTAACAAACTGGGGTAGTTTTAAGGACCGAAGAATGCTAGTTTCGCCTGCCATTACAGTTAAAGAAGACGGATTCGTTTTAAATATAGAAGAAGACATGTTATATGACGGCGAACAGGCTTGGATAGGCTATGTACAAGATTTCCAAGTGTTTCAATATATTGGTAATACGAGTTAAATCCATAATAATCTGAGGCATGGTTATTTAATATTGTCACAAATGCTCTTCACATGAAGGTGACAAAAAGTAACACGAATTAATTAAAACATGGCACAACTATCATGTAGATAAAGTTAAGTGTTACGGTACTAGATCAGTAAGTACTTTCTCCGATTGAGCACCAAGCTTATTTCACGTCTCAATTTAAAATGCTCTATTGATATTCAAGTTTGAAAATGTTATTGCCTTTACATCTAAACAAACAATTGTTCCGTTACTGCAAGCTTTTACGTACTGATTGCATATGCGCCGTTACACGAGAAAACACTCATTATGGACTCTGCGTAATGTATCAACTCATGTATCCGCGCAAGCTTATCCAGGCCGGCACATTCCGTCTCAGGGAGATATATGCAAAGAGTAATGATTCCTGAAACAGAAAATCCAAAGGAGTCTAAAAGTCTATGTCCGGGTAAGCCTGCACGGCATGCTTAGGCTGATCCGGGTCGATACTTTACGCAGAGTTCACAATGTTGGTTTTTTCGTGGAACGGCTCATATATATACTTGATTAAAGGAAGTGTAACGTATCATGTGATAACCTTCACTGCTTCAAATACAAGGTTAATAAAGTTTAACGGGATTTATGCCATAAAGCCCTCTCTGGGAGTGTAAAAATCACATTCATTAAATATCATATGACACTACTAGTTAAGTTTCCAGTCTTACGCTCAAGTCTTGTTTCAACGCGGAAACCCAATTATGAAAATGACGTCACGACAGCGGTTTGACGTTATATAACGTTAGTGACTTTGGCGCCCAAACCAGAAATTGGCCTCATAAGGCACTTTATGTGATAAATAGAATATCTCATTAGTGTTTACTTATTATGTATAAAACGTACGACACAACACCCTATTAAAATGACAATCTCATTAAAATTATCTCCTATCTCCTACGCATAGGATCTGAGGACAACCAATAGAGGGTCACGTTCAGACGACCTTTCCGCCAGCCAATCAGAAATTTACTTTCACGTTTTTGAAAGTGAAAGTAAAAGTCTATATTTACCAAAAAAAATCTATTTTTAGCATTGGATCCCAATTTTTGCATAGTGATTTACACACGTGTATAGTTCTTATGACGACCGCATCATGGCTACATAGATAGATAGATATTTTATTTCGTAATTTAGGCCACCGGCCCATTATACAACATAATTTATAAGTATATACAACAGGGAGTGATGAAATACATTATAACACTGACACTGCTACAAATGCAGAAATGAGGCAAAACACCGATACAGTCTTTCCCTGACCATACAGCATCCAAAAGTATTCTTTGCTCTAGTTTTAAATGGTCTATTTTAAATTTGCTCAACTTCATCAATTGACGCCATTTTGAAGGTTAAGCCAAACGTTTGCTGAAACGAGTCCCCTGATTGGTTCAATTAAAAATAGCTTGGTGGTTCTAAAAATAGCGATATTGGAAATCCGATAAAACAAGAAGATGAATTCGAATGGATCGCCATCAGATCTTACATTTGGTCAGATCGTGTACTTTAGTCAGATTGATAAAAATGATTTATAGAAAAAACAACTACGATATTTGGGACAAGTGTAGGTCGTAAGTTTTCATCCTTTTGCAATTTGAACTGTCTCTGAAATGGTCGGTATTACGTCATAGAAGTTTTTTTTACTTACTTCTAACAGTAAGTATACTCCGTTTGTTATAACAGCATTGGTGCACATACACCTCTTTACCTATGATATAAACGCCGTAATTGGTGATCCTAGGACAACGCACTAATACCACTGTACTCAATCTACAACGAGAGACGGAGGTATGGAAATGTCAAACACATGTTCGTGCCTTGTCATGGCATAGGCAGGCGACATGACATGTAAGGAACCGATTTATAAATCGCTTTGGAATTTTAAAACGTGTCGTTGCAACAACCGATTCAAAACCAGTGATACATGTACCTATACAATAGCAACGCGTGAACGTGTTTACTGGTCATGTTGATATTTCATATTCTGCCTAAACCTTTGTAGATTAGATGCAGCGGAAACAGTGTCCGCAATGACTGAAAGCGACATTGGAAAATGTATTAGAAGTGTCGGTGTCGATTTAGAGCCAAACAAAGGGGACGTAATTTTAAACCACCTTGAAAAACGTAGTTCATAGATTTATAATTCAATACCATGCAAATGAATTATCAGTGTTCAAAGCGACGAGTGATACCTTTGATCTATATATAGACGAAGTTAGTTAAATATATTGCGGCCATCTTGAACGGCATACTTCCGGTGCTTATATGCTTATTGCGTAACGATTTCGGTATTTCCCAGTATGTTGACGAACAATGTGTTACCGCTTAGTAAAGTTATTCGGGTGACAATAACATTCGTATTTTCTACCTTATTTTCATTGTACCGCATCTACATGTACACCATACCTTTCTTTCTAATACACTGGTCTGTGTAAAGATTAACATACAAACAACTGTGTAAAGCACATACATGGTTTTTTTCCCAAACGTAAACATTGCTGTAACGAAATGAATTCATTTAACACCAAGGTTGTGTCGACCAAAAATATATTACTGGACAGAAAGTTGACTACAAACCTACAGATGCCTTGCTTGGACCCGGATTCTGCAGGAGCGCATGCATGAATTCCACGACGTTCGGACTAGGTGTAAGTATAATGATTTATTAATTGGATTATTTAATTGAGTTGCATCAGAAAGACGTGGATGTTCTTGCATCTCCGTGATAGCATTTGATAAGTGCCGTACCAGTGTTACAAGTGGAATGTATATTGAAGTTTGTCATAATATAGGTTATTGCATCAATATGGGAAAATATTGTGTTGGACGAGTTCCTTCGGCTGAGTTGCCCGAGCTTGCGAGGGCACTCCGCCGAACGAACGAGTCCCAACACAATAAATTCCCATAATCATGCAATAACCTTTTTATTGTATAATTTGATATTGGCTATTTAAAATGTGTCGTTTTTTTTGTTTTAAACACGTCACACTATTAGAAAATTAACAGTCTTTTGGATTGCTCAGATAAATAAACATTTAACGATATATCGCGCAATTATACTCTCCTTTACGCTGGTTGCTAAGGTCGCGGAAAATATAGTTTACGAACCGCCATTGTTGTCGACTCGAAATTGGAATCGTCGACAAAATGATGTGTAACGCCTTTTCTAACAGTGTTTTTCATTAAGAACTCGTGTATTATCTTATTCTTGTATTTACGCTTGGATATTTGTTTTTTTATTACGATTTAGATGCCCCTTTAAAAGGGCCTTTTGACCTCGCAGTATGTTCAGTAAAGCGAACACACATCTTTGATATATACATATAAAGGCTACTGCGTTGATAAACTTCACATCGGAGGATAATAAAACAAATCTGAAGACCTACCTTTAAAACAATCATTTGCTTATTCATCCTAGTAGTTATGAATCCCTCTTTATTTGTTGATACACTTATAATAGATCGTCAACGACAATCAAAACAACAATCGAGCAATATTATTGATGTACACGTCACATTATTACGTCAGAAACTACGTACGTAGCTAACGCTATAAATAGACCAGATTGGGTTTTGTGTATGTCTATCGATTTTTTCACTACGTATCATCTATAAAAGATGTACCAAACAATGTACTACGACCGTATAAGCACAGCTTTTTTCTAGGACTATCAGAGAGTCGAACCTTGAGCAGATCACATCTGTAAACTGATTCAAGTCCCGTCTACATTGATACACAGCCTAAACAACACAGATGTTTTTTTATTTCATTTATATTTGTAAATGTGCCTAATTAGTTGTTTTAACCATTTTAATGGCTTCACTTGCCTGCGATGCACTAAGCCCTGACAGTATCACAGTAGAAGTAGAAGTTAGCTGGTCTCTAAATCATGAAAGGTTGGATGAGAGCGCTTTGTAACGTTAGTGTATGGAAATAGTTCCGTCCTTAGCGTCACGTGAAAAAGATTCCAGTGCAATATCAACCCGTGCAATATCAAATGATATTGCATCCTTCGTTCATATGGAAACAAGAAGGAGCAATATCAAAGTATACAATAACATAGATGATTTTCCTTCTATTTTCCATGTGAAAAAAGGATGCAATATCTGTCCATTTAGACAGCTATGATATTACACGCAAATTTGATATTGCACTCAGATCTTTTAAACGTGATGCTAAGGACGGAATTGTTTCCATACAGTAACATTACAGAGTGCTCTCGTCCAGCCTTTGAATAGTTTAGAGACCAGCTAACAATGTTTGGTACATCGTTTTAAGATTCGATAGACATACAAACAAGAGGGACATGATGGCCCTAGATCGCTCACCTGAATTATGCAATTTAATTTTAAATGCAAAACACATCAAGACAATTATTCTGACAAAGATTCAAAATGCAACCTCCAGAGTGTTAACAAGATTATCCTTCATTTTGCCTAGTGACCTATTTTTGTTTTACCCGATATGACCCATATTCGAACATGGACTAGCTATCATCAAGACAAACATTCTGACAAAGGTTCAACTTGCTCAAGGTAAACAGGCGGCCTCCGTAGTTTTAACAATATGTTTCTTCAATATGTCCTAGTGACCTAGTTTTTAACCCAATTTGACCTATATTCGGACTTTGCCACGATTATTTAGAGAAACATTCTGACCGAATGTGAAGATGCTGAAGCAAAAAATGGGGCTTCTACAGTGTTAAAAAGAGTTTCCTTCAATTTGACCTATCGACCTAGTTTTTAAACAAACATGACTAATATTCGAACTTGGCCTACATATCATCAATACAAAGATTCTGATAAAGTGTAAACATATTTAAGTTAAAAATGCAGTATCCAGAGTGTTAACAAGACTTCCTTTCAATTTGACCTAGTGCCCTAGTTTCTGACCCAATATGACCCATATTCGAACTTGACATAGATATCATTCAATGCGGCACAGTGACCTAGTTTTTTACTCAGCATCACCCATATTCGAACTTGACCTAGATATCATTAAGACAAACATTCTGACCAATTTCAAACTGCTGAAACTAAAATTGCAGCCTTTAGAGTGTTAACAAGATTTTACTTCAATTTGACCTACATGTAGTGGCCTACCTTTTGACCGGACATGACCCATATTCAAACTTGACCTACATATCATCAAGACAATCATTCTGAATAAGAATCAACATATTCAAGTTAAAAATATGGTATCCAGATTGTTAACAAGATTTCCCTTCAATTTGACCTAGTAACCTAGTTTTTTTACCTGATATGGCCAAGTTTCGAACTTGTCTAAGATTTGATAGAGATAAATGTTCTGATAAACTTTCATGAAGATCGGATGCAAGATGTAGTCTGTAGAGTGTTAAGATGTCAATTGTTGACGACGTACGACGCACGGCGGCGGACGGCGGACAAAATGTGATCACAATAACTCACATTGAACACTTCATGCACAGGTGAGCTAAAAATCCAATCCGGTCTATTAATAGCGCTGTCAGTTGGTAAATACATTGCGTAGTTTCTCACGTAGTATACTGTGACGTGTAATTCAATGACATCGGTATTTGAAGGCTTTTTCACATTTTGCCATACGCTGTAGCTGTTCTTGATAGTCGTTGACGATCTATATCAGTTTATCTCAATTACACATGACCAACAATGTGAAAGGGGATTTAATAACTGCTAGGATGAATGAGCAATTGATTGATTTAAAGGTAGGTCTTCTGATTGTTTTTGTAATTCTCCGATGTTATGTTTTCAACGCAAAAATACCAGAAAAAGATAATATACTAGTTATTTATAAAATCAACTTTCAGAAAAAGCGTTACACATCATTTTGTCGACGATTCAATTTCGAGTCGAAATGAACTTCGGAACAAAAATGGCGGTTCGTAAATTCATATTTTCCACGACCTTCGCAATCATTTGCAAATGACACTATTTGCGCGATAAATAGTAAATGTAAATTCATCAGTACTATTCAAAACAATAGTTAATTGTCTAAATACTCGAAGTGTTTATGTTTAAAACACACAAAACGACAGATTTTATATAGGCAACATGAAATTATACAATAAAAAGGTTATTGCATAATTATGGGAAACTATTGTGTTCGGACTCGTCCCTCCGGCGGAGTTCTCAGTTGAAGGAACTCCTACAACACAATGATTTCCAATAAAGATGCAATAACGTATAATATTGACTATTTGACAGGTACGCGGATAGTGCAGCCTCAGGTTAGAATATGCGTCTGCACAGCCTCTCCTGGGATTTCATTAATCGCTGGAAAAACAAGGCTCTGTTCACACAACAGGAGTATTTGATTGTTTACGTACATGTTTGTGGTGACAATTAACTGACCGTTATCTTGGAAATACATCTTGAAAGTACCTTGTATATCTACTGTCTATTCTTCGAGTGCAGTATTCAGAGTCATCGGTAATTGTCGCAGCATTTATATATTAACAGAACATAATTATATTGACTTTTTCAAAGCATACTTTTTTTTAACAATTGCCATACGTTGCACTACGACTTATATAAGAAAAAACAATATGACTTTATAACAGAAAAGCATTTGATTATAAGAATAATAATAACTGACTATCAAAATGATGTTAATTGTATTTCTCAATTCAACGATGAAATCATTTTCCATTAGATATTTCAAAAGGATCTTTAGAGAAAGATGTTTGAAGACTCCATTATAAAAGTATACACACAGGAAGTTAGTTAATTCATAAACGTATTTCATAAAAGCGTGTGACTTAATATTCTTGCCTTTTAAATACCATGTTTGATTGCTTCTATCAATATGCCGTTCTTATACGATGCCTATGAATGCCTTTTCAATACGGTTTTCACATTCCATGACAATGAATCCTCCTTTCATCTGAAGTTAGAACCATCTATATGCCAATGTGTTGACACCGATCTTACCAATGTTAGACGGACACTACGGAATTGTAAGAAACAGTGTTCCGACAGTGGCTTCGCTTGTGGTGCAAGGTCTCGTCTTTCTGTCTACAAAATCGGTAACTGAACAAATTATTTATCTGTTTGTGTGGGAAGGGTTATTTATTAGTAATTTTCACAAAACTGAGTGTTAAGAGAGGCTGACCAGAATTAATTCGACACATGAAAGTAAATGAATATTATTATGCAAGTGCACTGAATTAATCATGGGTAAGATATTTTGGGAATGTTAACAGAGTAAATACTGTACTGATGGTATGTTCGTTGCTATGATCAAATTGTCAAAACAAAATTGTCTGGAAGGGAGTTGTACCGACCAATAGTCAAATGACAATACAATTAAAGTAAAATACACATTTTATACGATTTATAATTAATGAACAACATTTACCCCAAACGTATTTACTTGATATTAATGGTATTTTATATCTGAAATATGACGGAAAACGAGTTATATGGCCTTCCTTCAAATATGTTTCCGACGTTAGATTTTCAATGGCTAAAACAATTTGAAAGCAATAATGTTTTGAAAGGATATTTTGTAAATGAAAATCGGACACTTAAAGGTTAATGTATATGCATAAGCTACACTTTCATTTTAATCTTTTGAAATTTTTAGTGATATGATTTCAGCCATTGTAATGTTTGAGATGTCTATTTTCAGTTGACATATCCATGGACTTCGGATCTCAACCCTTGGCAAAGAGATGTTTGTTATATAACGGTGTCAACGGTGTCCTTTCCTGGGAAACATGTTATGAAACAAACAATGTATTATGTATGACTGGTAGGTCTTCGTGTACTCAATATTTACTGAATGTTACTGAAAACGTAGTTTCGTCGTGTTCGTGATAAACAATTGATTGCCTTGACATGCTATGACAATTGTATTGTATCTGACATATGTAAAGTGCATTTTTATACAAAGTTGAATGCATGATGTAAACAGAAAGATTTACCTTTTAAATTCGACTCCATTTCATTGACGTAAACTAAACAGTTTCTAATCAAACGTGATACAACTGAAATAATGTTGAAAGAGGCGTAAAACTCCAATAAATAAATAAATAAATAAATTCTAATCAAACAATACATCATAGTAATGTATACAATACAAACAAATATATTATTGATTACAATAAACATGAAATATATACAAAATCGAATGTTTATTATTCAAAATAGAAATTATCTTTAAACAATCACGACTATTTCACAAAATTAAGATGTATTCTTTCTATTTCTTTCGACGTGGATAATCACTAAATTTCGCTCGAAAAACATAGGATTGAACCTACAAATGATACTATGAGTATAGATGGAACCTAATTCTGGTAATCATTTATTAACTTGTGTAATCGGCATATCATACTCCGTGATCTGAAGTTAGCCATTTGCTTGTAGCACTATCAGTGCTTTGATTATAACTTATTTACGAGTACTACCGTCCTAAGCAAAGCTAATCCACTAAAAATCATCATCTGGTTAAGAATATACTCAACTTTAAAATATTTCCAATGATTGATCCAGTATAATGAAATGTTGTACCAAGATAGGTAACATCATTTACAATGTCTATGTTTACGTTATTATATGTCCAACGCTCATTCGCCATTAAACATCCTCGTTTTCTAAAATCAACGAATATCGATTTGTCAATATTCACCTTTTATTCATTACAGTATACATACAACTAATTTGAACTAGTTTACTTATCTACTGCATCATCATTCAGAACAGCCATATCATCTGCAAATAGTTTAAGTAAAATATTAATATCTTCAATATTCAATCCAGACGAATTATTTCCCCTAAAATATAGTTCAAGGTCATCTATAAATATTGAAAAACAATAAAGGTGAGATTATCTCCCCTTGTTTAAGTCCGACCTTGGAAAATAAGCAACATTTTACACTTAACTCTCAAATTAAACAACTTAAACGATAGCCCATTCCTATAAACACTAACAAATGCCTTTTCTAAATCTACAAAAGCAACATAAAGACTTTTATTTTCAGAGAGCATATTTGGTTTAACTGAACTAAGTACAAAATATACATCTGTTGGAGAAGGCTTTTGTCTAACCCAAATTGAGCGTCCGATAATATATTGTTGTTTTCACAAAATAAACTAAAGTAGATAAGCAGCTTACAAAAGTTATCCAAAAGATAACAAGAGAAAGTTGATGCAACGCATCAATGTCGCCGGAAATGCATACTTCAGTTATGCATAACACTAACATTATAGTAGTTGAATAAACAGTTATCAACTGAGGGGCATATTGGAACATTAGGGGCAGGGTCAAGTGAAAATGTATCATAACTTGCATTGTTTTGTCAACGAAGTGAATGATAATTGAAGCCTTTCATTGTTTATGATCAATCTCCATTCCAAAGTAGGTTGACCATACACACAGCCAACTAATTATTGATCATACACAGTAATGGAAATGAGTAATCTTGACAATCATTAGTCTTAGTATGTATGAATACAGTGCTTTCATTAAGGAATACTTATAAGATTTGTGAATTCCACATACACTTTTCAAGATGTTTGTCAGAATATTTGAATTCTATCATTTATCAATAAAACCACAAAACAGACAATTTAAGATTTGCATGCAATAGCACGTCATTTTATGTTTCCCCTATTAAAGTCAACATTGGACACCTTTGCAGCAATTTACTTTTAAAACAATGAGATAAGGGTTAAATCGCTGAAGACATGAGTTTTCTCTTTTTCTCAAAATGATATTAGCTGGGCATCCTAATTATATCATACCTTATCAAATGATGAAATGTAATCCAATATTTACAAATAAGACCACCTTTGAAATATAATATCAGCTAAACAGTTAAATCTCATTGAAATTGTTGTATCATTTAAACTTAATTTCGAACATAAACTGAGCCATACAACATGTTAATTTATTGTAATTCTTTCCTTCCTTTTTTATAATGAAAATAACAAACTACTCATGTTTTAAAATTATATTATGATGAGCGCCCTTGTGTCAATGATGCATAACAATATGATCGGAAGCAATATGCCTTTAGGGAATTTAATGACACATTTAAAATTGTCAAGGACGAAATAATTTTGTACGAAAGACCCGATTCGTGACCTACATTCTTCTTCGCAGAGGTGTCGTTCTTGAAACTCTCTTTATAGGCAGAGAGTGTTCGTTCAAAGTCATTTTTCTATTAAAACCAGTTTTATCTCGGTTTGTTCTTTTCTTCATTTGTTTCGAACCAAATAAACATTTTAAATCACCTATAATTTACTATTTGTAAGTGAGTGTAAAGAGCGGCTCTCTGCAAAGGAGATTGATCTACGCAGTTGGTATTCGCGAGTCACGCGATCAACAGTTTTAGCTTAGAAACAGTTCATATTTTAGATATACATGGATAAACATTATAAAATGAATTCCTCACAAATCAAGACATCTCTTTGAACATGAAAATAACATTCAGTAAGTTAAGATTGCTATTTTAAAGGAGAATTCGACGTGATTTTTACTTGATATTGACACATAACAGTCTGCTTGCTGCAAGTCTCATGGGGACGGTTTTGTCTTCGTAAATAAAACCCAAAAAAAGAGATGCGAGTCAAAATAAAGAAACTACTAATACCTTAAAACATCGGAATGTTTATTACATTTTAGATGTGTCATAACTTAGTGTTTTTAAACAAACGCAATTGTAATATGTTCAAGACATTTAAATTTGTTTTTTTCTAATAATAACTTCTCCTCCCATGTGATTTCCGAAAACCTATTAAAAATAGAAGTCGCGGGCTTCTGCCCGGCGACTAATTATGTGCTAATTGGCTTTGTAGTGTGCTTTTTGTGTGTTTGTTCAAACTGCTCTAATATATTATAATTATGGGCTAATGGGCTTTGTAGTGTGCTTTTTTGTGTGTTTGTTCAACCTGCTACTTCTTTATTGTGAAATTAAAAATAAGTAGGGGATTTTGTCTGTAGGGGATTTTGACCGTCCATCCTTTAGAACGTACAAATATGATTTTAAAAGGTTGCCTTATAACATGTCCATTATGGAAATAAAGAAACCAAATAATATCGCAAGTCGGTTTTCATTTGCAAGATGGTTGATTTTCATTAAGATCTCGTTGATAAACTCTGGTTTTCGATGGAGTATAGTACTATCTAAATGCCCATATTAACACAATTAAGTACTGAATTGACTTTTATATTGAGAAACCATTGCATGGTGGACATGTTTATGTTTGGGCCGATTTAAGTAAACAAGTATGTGTCCTTTCTTCTTTGAAGATGATGAAGGTAAAACTAAAATAAGGATCGATACCTGAATGCTCTTACAAAGGAATGCAATGTAGAGGAGAGGTGGAACATATATGAAATATTGTTTCCGCAAGCTGGGGGCGACTCAACACAAATCTGGTGCAGTCATTAAACGCCTATCAAATTTTGGACGGAATTTCATTTCATACCGAACTGACCAAGAATTGCCAACACTATCGGCTGAATTGACTCACTTAAACAAATAGTGTGGGGTAATAAGATTGATTTTACAGTTATATTACGGCGTTTCCTGCGTAAGTTACCAGGACTACTAGTCCATTTATCATGACACCAACCAGTCAGTCGTAATGCTAACCCCATTCCGCAACTATGATCGTTAATGAGTGCAGCCATTACTACCACTGTTAAAGTATACCTCGGTGGGGTTATTTGAAAGATAGGTGGTGTAACATTATACCTGGAAATATTTATTAACTGGAAAGTGCAATCAAGAGGTAAATCCGTGCAACTAGTAGAAAAACATGTTTTAATTATATCAATTATTAAAAAAAGAAGACTAAAACGGACGTTATGTTGAATCTCTTTCATAAATATACATATAGTGAATATCTTAAAGGTATTACCTTCATATTGTTAATTAAATGAAAATTATAAATGAATGATATATGAACATGTTTTCTAATTGTTTGTAGACTTATGTGGGTAGGATGTACAACCGTAAAGAATAAATACAACAATTATAAAATACATAGCCTTCAAAATACTTTTATTAACATACATCCATTACCATATACCAAAGTATGTTTCCGGATTAAACTCTAATAAATCAATCTTTGAAACGCGAATATTTACATCGTAAATCTAAATACATTTACGGGTTTCTTCAACAGCATGTCTTTAGACCGTTTGTCTAGAAATGGAGACATTCCCCTTTAACATTGAACGTGGAAAAACTTCTTCAGTCCTTAAGCTAGCATAACCTACACTTTTGCACGTATATTTCAGATAAAGGAAGTGTTACTATATGGCGCCATCATGAAACCTGGCTACAAGCAGCAGTTAGATGCTTTCGTAATGACACATTTCCCTTGGATCAAAATACATCGCAGTTAACATCGACGACAAACAGTTTCTGGACTGCCTACATTCAGACACAGACTTTCATCAAATTACAGGGTAATGTAGTAATATCTGTTACAACCTTGAGATATAAAAAATATTGAAAATTAAAGTGCCAGCCATTTCTGACTTATCTGAAAGCTGAATACCTTAATTTCCGAATTATATTCTTTTTGGCAAGCTAGCTCACCAAACGTTCATATCAGCACGGACCTCTGTATAACCACTGCGAATCCTAGGTCTCCCATCGTAATGTACCATTAGTTAATAAGAATCATTGATCTTATCTCATTTATTCTAATTTGACGCCTCTGTAGAAACTGGCTATAGAAAATTATTTTGTGTATTGAAAAGCATTTTCTCTTTTCCTTATAATTTTCATTTTTATTAGTATTCGTCTAGATTATCTCTTTTGATTTTCTGTCGATATTTTGAAAATATTTCAGTTCCTGAGTTGAGAAGAATTGTAGAAGTGACAATCAAAAAGAGTTTTAAATACTCCATTATGTTTTAGTTAAAAGTCGATAATTATTCGACACTTTTAATATGCACATTAGCAATTTTATTTCATAGTTACGAAATAATAATTTCTTTTTACATTTGTTTAATATTACGAAATTAAAATCAGTATTCGAAACTCGATATGCAAATTAGCTGTTTTATTTCGGATTTAGAAATAATTATGTCGTTTAAATTATTTATTTTCTGGTCACACCACGGCATTTAGATCACACATCAATGCGTTTTCTTGCTACATTCTTATAAAGACTGTTTAACGTGGGCTTTCAATCGATTATATCTAGGGGTCATGAGTTCAAAACGCGGCTTGCCCATTCATTTTTTTCCGACAAACGACAAAAGTCTCTGTGCCTAGAATCATGCATCTTCCACCAATGAGCTAAATATTTTAAATGTACAATAATCACGACAAATACTGGTTATAAATTTGCCCAATCAAATCACTCAATGCTACTACCCTCAAAATTAATATACCGCCCTTAATATGTCAACGCCCCAATTTGACGACAGGTTAAACAGCGTGTATCACCGAATTACAACACTCCGGGAACACACTTTTTTACCATACGAATTTACTTGTCGTAGTGAACAGTTTTGTTTATTTATTTGTACTTTGGACTTCGTCTCTTTCGCCGCATAATGAGTCAAGTTAGCTTTATGTACACTTTCGATTTAAATGATGAACTTTAGACTTTATTCTTGTTAAATTGACAATTTTCTGACTGTAATTTCCGACTCAAGTGCATTGACATTTGAATATGAATTGAATGGTTGTTTTCTTTATAACTTGGACACTTATTACTCCTACGCATTGGAGTCTGATAGTTAACGCTTATCAGGAATCATAATTATTGAAAAGGTCGCAACTTTAACACAACGTACTAACATTTAGTTCAGAGTGACGTATATACTGAACTCTGTGATTACTTTCAAAACTATAGATCACGATAAACTATTCGAAATACTACAGTTGTTCGAAATTGATTTACATAGGCTAAGCATCCAGGTAACAAGGTCAATTTAAGAAACAACAAAGTCTTGAACACGCTAGAGGTCTCTTTTTTATCCGAAGCCTAATTAGCCTAATTAACACTCCAGAGGCTTCAGTGTACATCCAATATTAATGAAAAATATCAAAACATTCTGTTAAAGGTCACTTTGGGGCTCCATAGAATAGACTTGAGTTGACAAATACTTATCACGTTATGGCTGATCTACCGCTTGATATGCTTTGTCTGTTTGCAGTTTAAATGTCAAAACAACAACAATTACATGCGCAAGCTAGTGTTTGTATGTTATTGCCCGGTCATGTGGATTTTGCTTTTGTTTGTTCCGGATATGCCGCTTCAAACAATTGTTCAGTTGTCCATTAATCCTGACACCAGCGAGTCAGGCGTAATGATTACCCAACAAGCCTTAGCGCCAAGTATGAAAATCAATTACTGCCGTTTTTAAAGCATTTGATATGACACGACCGGGTATCGAAGCGTCGACCTCTAACAGGCGGGATGACACTTTACCACTACACCACCGAGTTGTCCTTTGGAAGGGGTGCCTAATAAACATACATGTATGTATGCAAATTGTCTAAATGTGTATATTATTTCGTATGAAACATCAATTCCGATTTATGATATACAAAACAACGCCGGGAGATCAGACACTTTTTCTAAAATTGTTTTTTAAGGGTTGATTAATTCCCCCATCACACCATAACGAAGTTCCCACTGCGTCCTTGGAGTTGTAAAATAATTGCTAGGACTCCGCGACAATGCCGTGGTCTTCGAGAAAACCAAAGAACATGTGAAACTGTCACGTCCATGCCAAGTTCGCGTAAAGTCCTTGCTACGATCATGTTGCGTTGGTGGAGTACCAACGGAGTTCTATGTGCGCGTACGCTACGTGCGTGCGTACGGCGTCGGAAGGGTTCCCACTACGTCCTTGCTACGTCCATGCAGATTGAGACGCGTTGTAGCTACGTCTATACTGCGTTCGACACGTCACTATAAATTGTCCTGCAAGTTGAAACATTTTTATTCGGTATCCAATGCTTTCATGTAGCGGGTATCTTCTTTGGTAATTCTAGGTCCAACTCTATTTAGCAGTTCATCAAACATATCATGGGGCATTCTCAGGAAATTGAAGAACGTAGCATTCACTTCATGTGGTCTTAAGTAACGTAGTATGGACGTAGCGAGGATGTAGCGACAACTGCATTTGCGAAGTGGACGCGCAGTAGACAAGGACGGAGTTGTCACTGCGTTGTTGCTACGCTCTAACCGTCAATGCAATGTCTCCACTACGTCTAAGTTGGTCCTTACAGCGTCATGTTCCGGCCACGTCCGCGCTACGTGGGTTTTGAACATTTCCAAATTCCACATAGCAGGAACGCGGTCTACGGAGACCATGGAGACCATACCAATGAAAAGTTCCCACTGCGTCTTCAGTACGTTCTAAGAGTTCGCACTGCGTTCCGGCATGTTTTTATGGACGCAGCGAGGTCTTCATGGACGTAGATCTGGTGAGATGGGGGTACAGCTATTATACAGGCACATTTTGACCTTGCTGGCAATTTCGCTACATTACGACGGCTTTCTTGTTTTTTGTTCTGTATAATTGAACGTTATACAGCAGTTTATTGAAATGTGTTAAAACAATAAATGTAATAAATATTATAAATCAAATATATAATTGAAGTAGATACATAGATAAATTTATTTCATCCACAGGTAACATGGCCTTGTCTCAACATGCCAAGGTGGGGTATGTTGAGAAGAAGGGAGAAGTATATTATCTACGTTTCACTACCAACACAACTCTTACGAGCACTGCGTTATCTACCAAAGAATATTATCTACAGTTATCTACCAAAAAATATTATCTACAGTTATCTACCAAAAAATATTATCTACAGTTATCTACCAAAGGTGAATTATATGTGTAATCTTTTAGAATGTGGTACACATGTGTAGATTTCCATTAGTTTTCCAATCAGCTCAATATGGCTTAAGACCTCTCCCTTTGGCATGTATAGGATACATGTACATGCGTATTGGACTAGTTCATGTACGTACGCATCTAGCGTCTTGCCCCAAGTTACATCTACACTTATTTTTCACACAGCCGAACAATGAAGTCTCCATTGCATACATAATCACTACACAAGGGATGTTTTGCATGTTCTAAAATCGTTTTTTGAGCCTAAAAAGTATTTATGGTTGGAACTAAAAAGAATCGTCTCATACATACGTTTTTAGGATTGTTAAACGAGATATTGACCTCTTGTCCTTTTCCTTATCTAATCTTCTGGCAAACGCATCATATCACCAGGTGCGTTCACTGTTCGCCAATGCTACAAGCTCTTTCTCATAGTGTCGCGACGCGTTTTATCAATATCATGTAGTATAATATAAAGACACTACCTTGGTTTTAAACGTGCGTGTGTGTGCGTGCGCGCGCGTGTGTTTGCTCACTCATGCATACACACATGTATACGTGTATATGTTTGGAAACCTTGAAGATCTACTACGAACTCTAGAGAAACGACATAGGCATTGCCTGTTGTCAGGTCATATCATTAAACAACATATATACACATACATATATATGTTTATATATCAAGCTAATTATTTATTTATAGTCAGTTTTTTTATTTTTATTATAGGAGACACACACACCCCAAACCACATATACACACACATACAACCAGAACAGAGAACCAGCGTTGCATTAGTTTTGGGGGCAGTTGGTAGTGTCGTAGCAGTAATTATCTGTAGCATTGCTGTTTTTGTCGTATGGAAAAAAAGATCGACAGGTAACTAGCTTTGGGTGCTACTTTTAAAAACCCGAAACATTAATATGCTAACTTATATGCTGATTGTATGATGAGATGATTAAAATATGTAGGTATTTGTTTAAACTGTTTCCGTCAGCTCATGCACAGTCTAGGTCATTTAGATTTTACAAAGTTCATATAATTACATTGATTCAGTCCTTGTCACGTTACTTTAATTTCTAGTTTTTAAATTTGAAAATATACATTGGTTATGCACCTAAATTATTGGGAAGTTTGGAACATATGTTAGCTGCGGAAACATGTATCAACGAAGACGAATTATTCGGGCAACTTTAATTAAATGGTTGTATCTACATCTTAGGGAATTGTGATAAGCCGTCAACGACCCGTCCCTTCCCGTCCTTAGATTTCTAGCTGTCTCTCTTATTTGCGTATACGTATTTGCATGTGTGTAAAATTACATATTATTTGGCAATAACGTGTTTAAACTGAACTAATTAAGTTAAAAGTGTACAGTTCTTCCTTGATAATTAGTTCCCTTTTATTTTGTAGTCAACACTCGACGGAATACATCACTCAACAGGTAAATAATTAGCTTTGTGTACTGAATCTTTTTCTCAGATAATATGTACGTAGGGAATGAAAGTAATTTTAGTAAATAATTGTTCGTTACAACCTCGATATCTCCTTGGGTACCGGCGAGGGCTTGAACAAACAGTGGCAATAGTCAGTCGAACTGTACACCGTGATAATATTAATTTGATCCTATACATTCAAAACCGGTAATTCCGTAACGAGCGACGTGTTTTGTGAACATTTATCATGTATTGCCATACGCTTCACTAAGCATCACGAGAAGTATAATCTGGGTCAAATTTATATGCCATATCTTTACATGTTTTGTTACAAAAATCAAACGATGTTGAAAGCACCAATAGTTCAGGAAGATACTAAATAAGCAAAATAGTTTTCTGTTTTACAGACGGCTACATTTCTGATCGTCTTTTCAATTTCCAATGACGTCTCATATGTCCTAATTGCTTTCCTTCACCAACAAAATTCTACCACAAAGCAATTCAAATGGACAATTCCATGAACCAAGCAAGGCAATTATTATAATTCGTTATACTTTTAATTGCAGTAAGTCAGTACATAAAAAGAATATATTGGTATGTTTTATTCGTTTGAAAAATAACGAATGCTTCATGTATTAGTCATTTTCAATAAATTATTCGTCAAGCAGTATTTTCAGGCGATCATTAAAGTGCTGTTGTTCTCTGTTTTATTTTATTTTATTTAACTTTTTGACTATTTTCAGGGATAACAACCAATCACCGGAGAATGTAAGACCTACAGCAGGTATTGTCTTGAAAAAAAATCTCAAATATATTTTCTTTTTATTTTATATCAATTTCGTTTTATTTCAAGATTCAATTGATAATAACATTTACAAGGAATGCTTGTTACCACTTTATTGATATTTCTGTTCTTTCAGGCATTGAAATGGAGCCAAGACAAGGTGATAGCAACACTGTTGACTCGTATGTATACATTCTTTCATTATGAAATACACAGGAACAGTCTATATAATATTCAAATCGATTCAGTTTAATATTAAATAATTAAGCGAGAACCTTTGTATTGACAAATTCAATATAGGTTAATTCTTGCTAGTTATTATTTGAATACGTACCATGTACTGCCGGTGTAAGCCTTCGGCACAGCCTTCAGTACATCATATACAACTACATAGACCAATGACTTGGTTTTCTTCGAATTGTTAGCATATGGAGCAATGAATACTTGCGCTGTTTATAACAGTTTTATAGATTATAACATTTATAAAAATTAGGTATTTGTAGACCGGTAGAGGGACATAACTAACTATTGTCAGATTTTCGATACTATGCGTATTCACCTGCTATTGTCTTTTCAGGCATGTTTATGAAGATGTAACTGATAGAATCGAAAATAACCTCGAATATGAAAGAATGTCGACTGGTTTGTATCTAATTTGTTTCATAACACAGACTCAACCTCTAACATATTGAGTATACATGTATATATGTTTACCCACGGACAAACTACAATAGGCGACATACTTATAACAAACAGGTCTGTCACATGCTGACAACAAAAAAACATTATATAAGTGGCTTTTTCTCAAAAATTATTCATGCGTACTATTAACTGATATTTAAATTATTTTTAACGCATTAAACTATTGAATGTGACAACACTACTTTTTGTTTCAAGAACATGTTTGTACACAAAGTAATGTTATATCACTATACAGTGTTAAGTCAAACCATGATAACAGAAAAAAAGTAGCTTGAATCAAACAAGTGAAATAGTCAGAACCTCTGTTAATTCACACTAAAGACGGTCACACATAATAATACAATTCAGGGATTCAGACATCGACTTTGAGTGACATAGCGTATGACAATCTGCGCATTAAGGCATGACGTGTAGTGAAATGGAACTTTTCTATTTTGATAGTAAACTTAGTAATGTTTTTATTATAGTGTTAACATTAATGAAACATACCCCCTGGCGTTCTGTTTTTGTCTGCCTGTTGCAATATTTCAGTTTCCTTACTCAAGTCCTTAGGAATTCGGTCCACACACACACACACACACACACACACACACACACATACACATGTTTATACACATATAAGCATAGCAGTTCTGTACATTAAACAGCATGAAAGAGTTCTATATGTGGGAAACATAAATATTAGTTCTTTTTTCTTATCGTCTTGATTTGATTTAATTTCCATTTATCTAATAAAACGTTTCCAATTATTTTTTTCTCGGCTGAAAAGATTCCATTAGGAAAAATGTCACTATTCGTAGTGTACGTGTTTCGTTTAATAAGAACATTACATATATTTATCAAGTGCGTAAGCATTATTGTTTTAAAAAGAACTATATCAAATGTTCATATACTTGACATTTCAAAAACTATTAATAACTCATGTCTTCTTTTGTTGTTCATAAGGATAATATTATTCGTCACACGAAGCCCATTTGTATGGAAATTGTATACACATAGTTCAGTTAACGCCGTCTCTCTCAATCGATTTGATTTGCTGAGCAAATATACTCCAACTGTAATTATCAGAGACGGACCTGGACATAGCAAGAATCTGGAAGCCAGAGCAAATCCATACTGGACTTATTGCAGCGCCCAGTACTTGACTACATAACCTGTGATATAAATTAATAAACGACATGAATAAACCAATACATTTTGTTAATTACCACTCAAGTAGTTTCAAAGTAAATCATATCACATTGTATGTTGGCATGAATGGGCGCGACTCCCATAACACATTGACAATTTTTAAGAGTGGGTTAAGCAACTAAGCAAGAATGGGCTAGCCCCAATATTATTGTTTTAAATATTTATATACCTAAAATAATAACTTAAGCCCAAAATGATCTATAAGCAAAAGTCATAGTCAATGTATATAACACAAAGAATGAAAAGCAGCCTACCTTGGGATTCAGAGGTAGGCAGCTTCAAATAGAAGGTTAAAATATTGAGTAAATGCAATACCAATTTAGATATTTTTTAAAAATTATCACAACAATTAAACACCAGACCGAAAGGTTTGTTGACCGCCGACCACTAAATCTGTACTAATATTATAATGGAAGTCGCGCCGAATTGTTACACAGGAAGTCCTAACACTTCGTCATGAAATGTCTATAATTATGTAAGGTTAAGCACTAAACAATCAAAGCTTGTAAGTCAGTTAGTGGCGCAGGAACCACTTTGACCAAGGAATGCACTCGCCTTCAAGTCCAATAACTCCGGATCAACAATCTGAAAACATAATTAAACCTGGCACAGCAACCATAATTAACAAATGAGGGGAGAGGTGGGTGGGTCTTTAATATTTTCACCCGCTCTCTTCTCCCTAGGGTAGAATTGAAAAGGCCTGTGTAGGCTGTGTAGCGTAAGATGTATACATGCGTGAGAAATACCGACCACCCCAATTTCCCTCTGATAACATTCGACTAAGGATAAACCATAATCGCATTATAATTATTTACGGATAAACTACATTCATGCTGCACCGTTATCATATTGTTTCGTATCTGTTCACAATATTTAAATCCTTACGATGTTATTACAGAACTTTATATTTCCCTCATATTTCGTTGTTCTACTTTAGTTGACCAAGTGCAGAATGACCAAAACACTTACATCAACCAAGATAGGTATGTGTTTGTATATCTAGTTAATGATAGTCACTAATTCAATTTTGCGATATATATTGTTAATATAATGGTAAATTGCTTAGCAAACGACATTTACTTGTCTCAACATAAATAATGTTTATGAAATAGATTGATATTTCGCACACACTCTACTTGCTATGTCATGTTTAAAGTATATTTATGTGTTATCACCTTTTGAACTTGTATTTGTTATTATCTTCTTTATATAATAACTATAATAAATCATAATATGTGTGAATGTTTCAAATACATTTCGATATGTTTGATCTAAACGTACACTTATTCCGATTTTCCGTTTATGACAGGAATACTTACGAAGATTTACAGCCTGAACGTGAGGACACCCATGAATACGGAACTCTCAATAGTTTAGATGATACCGGTAACTTAATATTATTAGTTTACACGTATTTACCTGGATACATCTCTGTTTGTATGCATGTTTAATGCATGTACCAAGTGAGTATCCACCATCTAAAGTAAGTTGTGTCCAATTATGGTGTGTCTACTATGCTATGCATAACACAAATAAACCAAAGACACTGGCACCGTATCCATGTGTCATTCATTGTAATCCATAGCGTATTTATATAAGATTAAGGTTTTGTTTCTTCCGTAACACGTTTGATGTGTGGATAAATGAAGGGGTTGGGGGTCATATGCATACCTCTGAAAGCTATGTGAAATGTATGTTATTGAAAACAATGATATATTATCGTAACTATGCATGTCGATTTGAAATGCGAAACAATTGCTAGGATGCACGTAGGTAACTATTTATACCGGGAATCCCACATTAGTATGTTTTCTATTGCAGGGAAAAGCAGCAAAACCTCAACTGAGACGATGTACGAAAATCTCCAACTTGCAAGTATGGAGAGAGAGAAATGAAATCTCCGAAATATAAATCATCATGCCAGTGAAGTTGCAAACGTGTATTTACATTGATTAAGTTCGTTGATTTCTGTGTGATACAGACCTAACATTTCTGTATTGGTGTTTAAGTGTCGTCACTAGCGCTATTCATATATATCAGCCGTTCCACGAGAAAACCAACATTATGGACTCTGCGTAACTTATCGACCCAGATCAGTCCGCGCATGATAATCTAGGCCGACACATTCCGTCGCAGGGGGATAGAGCTATAGAGTTATGAATCCTGAAACAGAAAATCCACAGGAGGCGAAATGTGTCTGTCCGGGTTAGGCTGCGCCGCATGCTTAGTCTGATCAAGGTTGATACTTTACGCAGAGTCCACAATGTTGGTTTTCTCGTGGAACGGCTCATATATATCGTATGATTCCATTATCTTAAATCAACACACTTGACCATACAATTACCTAAAGAACGCTCAGCTTGGATTGAGATATGCCTATTTACATTAACGCATTAGTTTGGT
The DNA here is from genome assembly GCA_031761405.1 of Serripes groenlandicus. Taxonomy (NCBI): domain Eukaryota; kingdom Metazoa; phylum Mollusca; class Bivalvia; order Cardiida; family Cardiidae; genus Serripes; species Serripes groenlandicus. The sequence continues at coordinate 45,980,782 of JASEVX010000012.1, forward strand.
GATTTTCGGCATTAGTATATCCATCGATACATAATTTTAGTAGTAAAATAACAATAATCTTTGGATGTAAAACAAATATCTCTAGCAGTGTCTAAAGTAGAACATATTTTATGAAACTTTCAATTGTCATACTTGCAGAAGTGTAAGTATTTTGTTTTGTCAAACATATATGGTAAAGGAATAGAGATTCAAACTGCATAACGTGCGTAAGTTGTAAACACATTAGCAAAGACTAACTGTGTATACTGGTATGCAAACATACTTGTTTAAAATTATTTCGTAGTACCTATGGATATGTGTAGCAATGTCCACAGACTAACTATAAGGAAGTGTTTAAATTAGTAAGGGCCATAATGATTAGAGATTACGGGAAAGGTAGAAAGCGTGTCCGGGAAAGCTTCCTACGTTTCTCATAAGATTGCATAAATGCATAAGTAAATGCGCACACTTGTATGTATATATATATAAATATGTGTGACTATTGTAGTTAGTGTTAGACATATTGAAACGATTATAAATCAATCTTCGCTGATATAGGGACATTGTGAAAAGAGGAGAACTGGTCCAAATAGGCGGTTTCTCTTCTTTTCACATTGTTGTAACTGTCTATATTTTCATATTTCAAACATCTCCAAGCGAAGATGTTGACGGCGGTTAAAGGCAAATTTATGAAAACATTAATTATATTTCGCCGCCAGGAACTTTGTAAATATGTATGTATGTTTATTGTCTATGTTGTGGTACTGTCAGTCAGCAATGAGTATAACATGTATCCTCATGGGCCGGACGCCTAAAGGAATTTGAATGAATAAACTTAACTTATCAAACTTATCAGATTGAATAAGAAGTGCGATTTCAGTCTAACAATCTTTACAATTTACAATTACAATGTTATTAGGCCTCCGGCCCATAAAACAACACACACATATATAAATTATATATATATACACGATTCAAAACATCTTATACATATTTTTTTAGATGTGAGTTATATGAAAATACATATTCCTTGCCACACTTAAATATGTTTTGTTTTAATGATCCTAATTTGTTAATTTGTTTGTATGGTGTTTTACGCCGCTTTTTACATTGTTTCAGTTATAATATGGAAAAGGCACAGCACCAGAACGGGCACAGAGCACGACAAGATATGACAACTATTAACAAAAAAAAATATTTGAAAGGTTACCTTCATTTAGTCTTACTAATCAGGCATGTTCATCCATGTAACCAGCTGCATTTAATAACAGATGTAATCTCTCTGACAATAGTGTTTTGTTTCTTCAAATTAAAGCATATATAACTACTGTTTACATGGTATGATGTTGATCCTCATCTGCTTTGAAACCATCTTGATAAAGCTAGATATTTTGAAAACTTGAAGTATTACTTTAAAACAGTTCAACAATCCTTCAATATCTGGCAGTGCTTTAGGATCAGGATATGTTTGTAACCAGTCCAAATATATTTGAAGCAGTTTTGAGTATAAGAGCTACACATACCTTAGTTAAAGTAAACCTGTGTTCAAACATTCTCTACATTAGGAACCGTCTTTCTTGGCATTGATATTTGTTTTATTAGGATGCAAGTTCGAATACATTTTAAGTTCAAATGGTAAACACACAGCTGGTGATGTTTAGCTGAAATACTGTTCATATTTAGAGTGAAATTATTTAGATTAAATCATATTTCTTAGATTTACAGATTGTAGAGAAATATAATCCCCGTCTGAAATTTATCTATCAGTCAAACGAACCGGCTTATATACAATTATTCTGAGATTCTGAGGAAGCATATGGATCTGATCAAACAAATGCACATTAGTCTTTGTAGTATGTAAACCTTTCTATAGTTACATATGATGGCACTAGTGATTGTTGGTTTAAGCATTATGACTTACTCACAGGATAATTGGGCCAAAAGTACTGATAGTTTACCCTGGAAACAACACTGCGATATAATTGTAAAATTGTTAATAGCAGTATAAACACAATCCAAACAAGCAAGGGAAATGGATTCCTATGTATAGTAGATTTAAAATAGGGACTTAAATTACCAAGACAGGGGAACCCATATCCTAAACAGAAGAACATATCCACTGTCTTATATTTTATTAAACATAGGGATTACTCAACTGACCTCTCGAATCATAATTAACACTTAAAATGGTATATATGAAAGTTTCATTGTAATTATTTTAAGTTATTTACTATTAAGAAACACTGTTGAAATAAAACTGCAAAGACTTTTTAACTTTCCCACAACAATCTTTCCAGAAAAAAATATCGTAAATATATAAAAGAAAGTAAAATAATCAAATAGAGTTGAAATAATTCAGCAATTGCTCCTTTTGTCACAATGTTTTAAAATATTTCTACTCAAGATGTGTTAAATGCATCTGAAAGCAGGAAAGGGTACAACTTTTACCATAAAAGAAACAGTTTCATATTGAAAACATTGCAGGAAGATCAGAAATTGCTTGTGAGTAACATTTTATTGTATTCCCTAATTTTCTAATTATGATTTTAAAGTTGATCTAGATTTAATAATCTTATAGTTTTACTTAGATATTTATTCTTTGGTAAATGCTTTATCAGTCAGCTGCATATAAATAGCCCTAAAAAAAGTGGGACACAGTTGGAATGCTGAAAGCAGACAAACAAAGTTATAACAGAAGAGCGTGGTAGTCTAAATAGTAGTTCCCTTGCTTCCCACTCTTGATTGTATGTTTCCATTTATCTTTGTAATAAAACAAAATCTAACCAAAAAACAGAGATCATTTGAAAGTATTATAATTGTCACAATTCTCAGGTCATAATGATCAGTAGGTATATATATATACTCTTTAAGTTTTCTTTTATAAGTGACTGAAGCCAAGCCCTCAGGAGTCACAAACAATACTCACTATTTCTACCAGTATTCTGCAAATTAAATAAAATGTTGATGTGACCCTATAAATTTATGATACGTTACTAATACTCATTATAAAACAATTAAACAATTTTAATGAAAATAGTTGGATTTATGGATTAGATAATTATAACAAACGAATTATTTATTTTTTCAATTGTAAGACTTGAAACAATTAAGAACTATCCTCATAATAAACAACAGTTGATGAATCTGTAGAAGAATACATTCTTGAACCTCACAATGAAAATGGGAGTTATGAGAATATTCTCAATTGAAAATTTCAAATGTGATAGATGATTCATAATGTGTCGTGTATTATACTTAAGAAATCATATTGAGCAATTTCTCCATTTCCAACAATGTTTCCCAGTCAACTGAATAATTCAAATTTAATTTATTGAGATTTTAAATGTCCTTTGCTGCAGAATTCCAGTCAATTGCATAAATTCACTATCGTATATAGAGATTTTCAAATACCTCTGCTGCAGAATTGCTATATGTGGAAAAGGGTTGAAGAGTAAAGTTCAAATCAGGAAAAGCAGCCGTCGGACACGGTTAAGATTGACTTGCACCAAACATCTCTAAACTTCCGACTAGTATTAGAAATAAAATTTAGCCTACACGGAACAGCCTGAATAAATGTAATTTTCTACGTTTGAGTTAATCAAATAAGAAGAAAATTAATTACCCCCTGTTCTAAAGTAATGTACTCTAGGTGGCGTTGTATAAAGTGAATTGCACGAGGAAAGTACTCTTGTCCTGCCTTTCAGTTTAGGACAGTCGGACTGTGTAGACGTACACGATGTATATTTATTCATGAAATTTAAAAACAAATTACGATTAATTTCAGGAGAATTAGTTGTTGTGTAAAAACTTTAATAAACTTATCGGTTGCTTTGTTTGAGTTATGATATTCCTGTAATCACTGTTATATATATTAATACAAAATGATAATTAAATACGAATGAGGCTCAACATTTCTTGGTCCGACATTTGATAAATGGTCACAGGTTTCCAGAGTGTTTTGCTATAAGTAGTTTTATCTCTGGTTGTTCCAGGGCGAATCGGACCATCTGCATATATACATATTTAATCCATTAGATTTAATTGAATTATATATTTCATAGTATGTGTGTGTGTATAAAAGGATGTTGAATGCACACAGGTTCTTGCTCGAGTGTTATATGGCAAACATGTAATTGCCATAAGTATGCCACACAAAACAATAGCTCAACACGCTTGACACTCCCTTCATAATCTGTTTATAATATACAAGCAATTAGACCTACACGTAAGTCAGAGAATGAACTCATTTGATTATCTTGTGTTATCATTACTTACATACGCAGCCGAGGTTTTGGGGTATCACGCTAGTCCTAATGTTGAAATGATTTTTTATAAATGTTGCCGTCGAATATTGTGTGTCAAACAGTCTACCTATGTAAATGCACTATACGGTGAATTAGGTTGTGTACCGATGTTCGTTTATAGAAAACTTATGATTAAATATTGGTTAAAAATACTAACTACATTGTATATTTTTTTTAAAGTTTACATTACTTTAAAAATAGACACCGACAACAATAGTACGTATAACAAGCAAACATTGGCATATCATATTAAAACGAATCTAGAACAAATAGCACTTTCAAACGTATGGGAAAACCAATATACCATGCATATAAATTACAATTCTATTAAGAAAAGGATAACATATATTTACCAACAAAATGTACACTGGTTTACTGAAATTAACAACTTTACACGACCTGAAACATATTGATAATTTAAATATTCTTTCGATCAGGAAAACTATCTTGAACTCATTAAAGAACACAAATTTAGAACTGTTTTTACAACATTTTACACTTCGTCCCATGAATGAAACATTGAAAGTGGTCGTTATAACAATATTTCAAGAAATGTATGATACTGAGGAAGTTGTACCTAAATTAATAGAAAATGAATATCATTATTTACTCATTTGTTCTAAATATCAGATCTACATACATCACAATATATTATTATACGTGGCCAACTCAACAACAATTCATAAATCTGATGACATCAAATTCAAGAATTGTGATAAATAATCTAGCTAAGTATATATTTGATGCTAATAAAATAAGAAGGTGTGTATAATGAATACTAAATGCATTATTCGGGGCTTGTATGCGGAGGATCGTAAATTCGACTTGTTACAATACGAGAATGCGGTCTTTCGAGTACAAGCGGCCTTTATGTATTGCTTTACATATGGACACATGTGTGGGTTAAATGTATATGTTATGCTCCTTTTGTAAATACACATTCCCTTAATTTTGTTAATATGTAATTTGTCACATTTTGTCAAGGTTTGTGGGTATATATGTCAAAGCCCTACAGATCTTAATTCTTTCACATTTTTGAGAACATTGTGAGTATATATGATAAAGAAATTAACTCTTTCGTCGCCGTATTTCTAAATCGGAATTTTTTCCGTCTTATAATTCTTATTTTACATTGCTTGTATATTTTGGAAAAGATCGTGAGGTTTTAAGTGCGAAGTGCAGATGCAGATCAATCGGTATATATATATATATATATATATATAAGGGCTGATCTTGGCCTGTACTTTTCGCGTGAGATAACAACTCGTCTACGCGTGTGGAGGGGGTTAAAAGGGACAATTTTGTGGGTTTAATAGATTTTATATTTTATTTAAGTCTCATCCATGTACAATCATATATATTTACATTGTTAAAATAATATTTCAAATAAAAAGCACATGTCCTTTCATGAAATGAAATACAAGAGACTGTCATACGTATAGTATGTAAAACATCAATATCTGACACATATCACAAGCATGTATATATATATGGTACAATAAAGACTCGGATGCTAATTTTGTCTATAAAAAGTGAAAAAAGTCGACCCCGAAGGATAAAATGTGCACAAACGCACGCATTAGAATTGTTTTTAGAAATAAGACGTCGGCCTCCATCAAGATCGGAGTGAGACTAATTAGCAGCCGATTCCTTCAATGCATACATATATATTAACATTAAATAGAATAGTCTTACTTATTTAGATAATAAAGACGACGTTGTAGTATATCATAACAGGTTTTGGCACATATCCGTATCATATCTGAGTTGGTGAACACAAATTTTAGATGCTCAGTTTTAGATGTATATATAAATACAGGACATAGCTCTGTCGATCAGAGTCTGTCTCAAATCAGCATACAAATAACAATCCATCAAAACATGCATTTCGTCTTCAACTATTGCAGAAAGGACATTTTCGGTCATATGTAGACAAACCCTCATAGCGGCCAGTCTCAATTCAAATTGGTGCAACACCACATCGAAACTTACTAAAAGCAGCCCTATGACTTGTTGGCATGATGAGCGTACAGTACTTTTCTACGCAAAAAGACGATTTAAATAAACTGTACGTGCGTACTTTATTGCGACCCTTTCTTGAAAAGCCTACATCACTAGTAATGGTCTAGTTCCAGTCTAATAAGTATCTTGATTGCAGACAGACTCTGCTTTAACAATAAGCATATTTGTATTAAAAGGAATATTTATATCACAATAATGTGCTAGATCACAGTTATTTAATATGTCTATGGTATTACAAAACCAACTATTACGTTTATTTATACAAAGTGAATAAGACCATTGTGCAATTCTTTTTGTTGTTCTGTTATCAATTGTGTGGGTTTAATATGTATGTACTTCTCTTCTGTTAATCTATATTCTCTTAGTTATGTTAATCTGTATATGCTATAAAACAAGTATGTTTTAATGCAATAAAATATATGAAATAATCATCCGAATATGTTATTAATTAAGAATGCGTTGTACTTCACATATTCAATCGACTGTCCATATCCTTGTCGCAAATATAGAAAATATATGTTCAATGTAAAGTGTTCTTTGTTTCATTTGTCATTAGTAAGTTGATATCATTAATATGTCCGTGAATGGAATAGCATTTGGTATCCAAAAAAATAACTATTTGTATTGGTTACTTCCGCAGTATGTAAAGTGAGGCACTATGAACATACATTGACAGCAGGCACATGAATTAAGAATTTATAACACTCATTTGACAGTAGGTACCTTTGTGATTAATGTTTATAAATAAGTCCCTTTGTACAAATAGCTATACTAACTTTAATATCACACTGTATATTATCTTATCTAAATACATTTGAATTTTACATATGTGTTGGCTTAAGTTGGTGTGACAGGGAGGGAGAGAGATTTATTCACTGCTGAAATAAGCAATTGTTTGCACTCATCAAGTAGTGTATTCAATTCGATACTCGTACATTTTAATGGTTTGATTCTAATTGATAAATTAACTTTATCTAAAGTTCATCAGAGGGCTTCTGCCCAGAACCTATTCTTCGTCCTCTGTACGATTGTACGAGTATGGAAAGGGTTACGTTGTATTACTTCAGTCTTTATAATAAAGATCATTTGTCATTAGTGATGCTTGCCTTATCTATATTTTTGGGATCCTCCAATTTATTTTCTACCTGAAGCAAATCTACAGAGACAGCTTTGATGTGGATTGATTTTCATTTACCTTCTTTATTATTTTGCTTCAGTCAGATCACTGAGAATAACAGTTTAGAGATTGCACAATGACATGATTCATAACAAACAGTTAGACATATTTGTTCAAAATATCAGGAGGGCACTTAGCGTATCATCCTTAATAAATTAATGTGTGATATACTTATTCAATAGAGGTGATAAAATAATTCACAGAAACTACGTTGTTAGTGTGAGGGACAGCCATGTCAGAGTGACTTTTCCTGTTCTTTATTAACAAAGCCACAAGCTGAATTAGACCTAGTATCTTATTTATGACTCTGAGAACAGTTATTGAATTTAAAACTGTTCCTTGAACAGGGCTGTGTGTAGTTTCAGTAAATGTTCCATTATGCTATAAAAATACAAATTGTTCAGAATTTGTTGAGGCCATTTCAATTTCAAATGTAGGCACATTGCCAATTCTATGCAATCTTTTTGTGAAATGTGGGTCGTGACAGGTGTTAGCACAGCCGTTGTTTGGTGTTCCAGTAATTATACATGTTTTGACAAACACCATTTCTCAACTTCAATGTTCACAGCTCAAGAAAAGGGATGTGTTGCATGTTCAGAAAACCTTATTTGACATCCTAGAACTATGTTGTGGGTACTCATAGGAATTGTCAGAATGTTATAGTTACCGATTCGTTTAAAATGTATCGAGAAAGCAGAAAACCAGCCAGTTGTTTACGTTTAACTGTACTCGATTCTGAATTTCTGGCCATACTCTGGCAAATATTTTGAAACGTTTCTACTAAAAGTGGAAATAAGTTATGCAACAAGTCCTATCAACAAAGGAACATTCTTATTTTTTCGGTCAATTGTTTCATAAAATATAATTGAATGCACTTGATTCTGTTTTAAGAATATGGTCTTTCCAAGTGGAATTACGTTTAATGCAAAACTGTGGCTGTATATGGATATACACTGACATTCACAACATTTAAAAGTTAGACTGATGGTAGTTCCTTTAAAACAAAACCTTTGGACTACTTTAGTTAAACAGTAACTATTCTTGTTTATTTCATCTACACCAATAATTTATGAGAAATGTCATAATGAAATATGAGATGATAAAGAACCAAAACCTTTTTTACGACTGCAACAACAAAAATGTTTCATTTTTCAAATTATATCCAATCAAAGCGTTGGCTGCGGGCCTGAAAATCGTCTATGAAATGACATCAGGATAAAAGGCATACTGACTTTGATAGAGCAATGAATGCTGCTATATATTTTAATCTTGAGTGAAAGATGTTATCTAATAAAGAGCTGTGCTCGTTATCATAATACATGTTTATCATATATATCAAAGTTCAAAGGTCATTCTCAGGTTACTATTGTTTAGATATGGCAACTGTAGAATCAGATGTATTTCACCTTTCCGGCCATAAAATGAAATGCATGACCCTGTTGAAACAAGGGAAGCAAAACGTAACGACACACCGTGTTTCGCGATGTGTTATGTTCCTTAACTTTCCAGCAACGTGTTCAGTAGCTTGTTTCTTTAGATAACGGTAGGTAATATACAAATCCAATAACATAAACTGTAACGACTGATGGATTTATTACCGATAGCTTTATTAAATTTCACTGAATGCACTGTTTGCTTAATGGATTATTTGGGGTTTAACGCCGTTTTCAACAATGTTTCTGTCACATCACGGCGGCCAGTTCACCTTCTCATATGTTTCCTGGATTTTTCACACCAGTACTCCACACACAATACTTTCCAAGCAACTGGCTGCTTTTCCACATAGACTATTAGCCAATTGGTGAAAGGCGAATGACGCTTGTCACAGTGACTTTTGTCAAACGACGGAAAGACTGTTGGCCGAGTTGGGATTCGAACTCACATCCACTTGATTGACAGCCCGAGTCGCTTTATGAAAATACACTAGTTGTTCTGTTTGTTCTCACTATTAACTCTGTCAGCGCCGACATACAATATTGAGGTTTTTGCAAACAATACAGACTTAGGGGAGTCAGCTCGTAACAAGTTGTCTGACCTGAAATCAGCATTGTTTGTCTTTTAGTTATAAAATCATTCCCAAACTCTTATTACATGAAAAATAGAATCGGCTGATTATGAACATGTGACAGTCTACTTTAAACAATTCGGCGCTGAAAGAGTTAATTCAAATGCCCGTTACAGGTATTCCGGTTTCCCTAAATGGAGGTTCATATCATATATGAGCCGTTCCACGAGAAAATCAAAATTATGGACTCTGTGAAATGTATCGACCAAGATGATCCTGCGCAGTTTGCGCAGCTTAATCATTGGCGACATGTTCCATCGTAGATGGATAGAGGTATAGAGTAATGATTCCTGAAACAGAGAGTCTACAGGAGGCGAAAAGTGTCTGTCCATGTTAGCCTGTGCGGCATGCTTAGGCTGACCCGGACGATACTTGAAGTGAAGTCCACAATATTGGTTTTCTCGTGGAATGCCTCATATAATATAATTTATAATCTCATTAGTTATTTGTCACATGCTCGATATATAAGCAATTATAACAAGCAATAACCGACGATTGACAGCGATACATATGTATGTAATCTGCAACAAAAATATAAATTAGTGATTTCATAAAACCTTCGGCAATCGACATTATTAACTTGCGGATCGTTCACGGAGAAGTGACACTTAATTAGAACGGTAGAGATTTGACAGATTACGCCCCATGGCGTACTGGCAACCGTACTCCATACATTGTTTTCTCACACCTATTTCCCATAAATATTTAAAAAAAACGATCATTTTATACAAATCTGTCATAAGGTTCACTTCATATTTGCGTTCAGATTTTAAAACAGACCATGTTTAATGTGTACACTGTGAAACATCATGTCTTTTAATGAATCCCTTACCGCCTCGGTGGTGTAGTGGTAGAGCTGGAAGGCATGGGTTCGATCCCCGGTCGGGTCAAATAATTAAAAAAATGGTAATAATGGCTGACCGCCCTTGAGCTCAGTGTTACGGGGTAAGTATTACGACTGACTGGCTGGTGTCAGAAAAAAATGGACCAGAAGTACTGGTAACTTACCAAGGAAACGCCATGATATAACTGAAATATTGTAGAAAGCGGGATAAAACACCAAACAATAAATCAATCCATGCTGTTTAAATGATTAACATAATTCCGTACATCTAAACAATTCATAGATCTAGGTAATTATTGGTCTCGAATAGCTCTCGGACGATCCATCTCGCGGCCGCCATGGAGAGCTGCCAACGAAGAACTTGTTTATTGCACAGCATATGTTAGCTAACTAGCTTATACGACCTTAACCATTTTCAAAAGTGGTATGGGTGCTAAATTAATTTTAGATGTATATTACATAGGATATATTAATATAATACTACATGAACAGGCAGATTAGTGGAATATTCTTCGATTTTTGTGGAGCTAGTTTTCCAATGGCTTATTTTACGCTGATAAGTCCGTTCGTTTTGTAAAGGTTAGTGTTCTATTTCGCCTTTCATTACGTTTGTGAAGTTTTCTCAACAAATGGAACCTACTGTTTTAGCAGAACAATAACGTGATCTAAAGGAGTCTCGTGAAATGTGGTTAGCACCGTTGAACCCCAGATTTAGGCATCCGGCGGTGTGGCAGTAAGCAGCGTTGAGAATGCTCGGCGAACTCAAACATTTTCGACAAGCGTACATCAAAATACGGTGGTACAGTCGTAGCCGTTGTAGAGGATCCACCTTGGGTGTTAGAGATCGCGGGTTTGTACACAATGGTAGTAATGGCTTTCCCTTCTTTGCGCTCAAAACTATGGGTTTATCATAACGACTGAGACGCTGGTTTAGGGGTAAAAGGACCAGTGATACTGAAAACCTACCGTGAACAGTTGTTGAAAGCGGGCTAAAACTCCCCACACAAACGTCCAGACCAACCTTCGCATCAGCGCAGATTGGTCAGGCTCGGCATTTGTTGCCAATTAGGCGATGAAGGTTTGAAAAACGCTTTCTAAATGGTATCCTCCTGGATGGATAGGCGAATCATTATCCACACCTGTAATAATGACGCTAGGGTTGGAATTTCTAGAACATTGCTCAATTTGAGTTTTTTGACATTGTAAGAACAAATAGTTGCATTTCTTTAACGTAAAAATGCAATAAAGCAAACACAATGACACTCATATAACTAACTCATATTTCAAAGTTATTATCTTTGTATAGACGTGACGATAAATAAGCAATGGCTCAACATATTGTTAACAAATATCGCATAAGTGTCTCTCTCACTTGTTATTTTATAAAAACTGGATAGATAGTTACCACTGCGAATGTCCGTTGAATGTGCGAACGAACCGGATATTTATTTGGTATATGTCTATGTAGCCACAATTACACAGTTAATTGGTACAATCAACATGACGGCGTTTTTTCTTTAACTTTGTATTGTTCCTTTACTGTTTTCTATCTAATTAAATTATTGTAAAGTAAATCGTTGACATGATTTGCTGCTTTTCGCAGTGTATAAAGGGAGGTAACATTTCAAAAAGTCAAATATCAAGTTTGAAACATCGTAGGAAAAGTAGAACAGAGTCGATTTTCCTCTTTCCGAAATTCATCCAAAGTTCGCCTGCCGAGACACGTTATCTCGTGGAAAGGCTTATTTCCAAGATAAATCTTTTTCTGTTGGCTAGACTTTTTATAATCAAAGCACTGAAAGTGCTCACAGCAAGTGGCTTACTTCAGATTACATTTGGACATGCTCTAGCTTGAACTCTGTACAATAGCACTTTGTTATGTCCATATATTGAATGATAAAGTAGTTGAACGCAAAATCTTGTACACATAGTATGGTGGTCTATCGATATACTAAAACTTGACATACATATGCGCATCTACCATCTGGATATTTTCTGCTAAGCATTTGCTAAACGTTTCATATTCTGATAAGAGTGTGGGATATGCACCGACATTGGTTGCAAAAGCAATATGGTTTGGTATTTCCTGTTGCGTCGTTTACTTGGAAACGTGTGATAATATTTTGATAATTCATCTTAATACATTGTGAGATGCAGATCTGTAAATTCAAAGATTACTTGTCCTCTGAGTCTAAGTACCAAAGTTCGGGATTTGTGCTAGGATGACTATGTGGCATACCTCCACAACCTTCGGCGCAAGGACGATGCCTTATCAAGCAGCAGCAGCAGATAAATATATTGTTATCAATTACAACATGTTTTATTTGATTTCAATTACTGGATGAATATTGTTGTAGGTTTTTAATATTTGTAAATGCCGAAGGTCTTATAATATATATGATGAATGACTTGAATTGGAAATTAAAAGAATGACAAATATTGTAATATTTATCCACGTAAAGAGCGCATCCAACTTACTTAAAAAATAAAATGTGAATAATAGATATAATTATCTCATTTTCAATGTCAAGTAAGATAACTGCTAGTAAACGCAAACATGCAAACATGCAGGTAACCGGTATTCAGCTTCAAACTAAATCTTTTGGTAAAATATCTTGGTGTTTATCTTTCGGAGTGAGTACCAATTACTTCCAATATAACATCTCAATAGTAAATACAACTAAATATAATAATGATCTCATTTGCAATGTCAAGAAAGATAACTGCTATTAAACGCAAAAATGCAGGTAGTGTAATTCAGCTGCAAACTAAATGATTCGGACATTTGAATATTTTTCTTGGTGTTTATCATTCAGAGCCCATACCAATTACCTTGTCAATATAACATCTCAATAGTAAATACAATTATATTGTGTTAAAACGCAAGCCAGCTATCTGTTTATAAACGCAAACTTTTCACGTAACTGGTATTTAGATGATATACAATTTCAAATGAATGTGATCAAGTTTTAATTGGTATGTTTCAGTTTGCAATACGCAGACAAACTATAAAGCAGACACCATTACACCGGATATAGAAGATGTGTACAACAGTTTAACAGTGTTTCTGAATAACGCTTTCCCACATACATACTGATTTAACCCATCTGTTGTTCAGCAATTTGCATGTTGCCACTATATTTTCAACTCTATTTAATAATTTGATTTTCATAGAGGGTTTCGCTTATATGATTTCAAAGTCGTCTACTACATAGTTTGTATTTGTGGGGTAGGGATAAACAGGTACTTAGATAAGACGTCCCTGGTTAAACGGAACCAGAGCTCGACAGACAACTTATGCCATGGCTTTAATTATCCGCTTAACCCGATGTTGTATGTAGTTAACCCTTTCCAACATACAGCTTATCTGCAACAAACGACTTTGAACGTGGACTGACCAGGTGAAAGGATATTGGGGACTGACCAGGTGAAATGATATTGTGGACCGATCAGGTGAAAGGATATTGTGGACTGACCAGGTGCAAGGATATTGTGGACTGACCAGGTGAAAGGATATTGTGGACAGACCAGATGAAAGGATATTGTGGACTGACCAGGTGAAAGGATATCCAGTTTACTTATCGTTATTCAGGCACATTAAGAAACGCGCAATTAAGTCGATATTACCACTAATGCTGTTTCAAACCTTATCACGCTGGATGCCACATTTAACTACATGCGTGTATTATGAAAGTTTGAAATTTTGTTTAATTCTAATCAAATGGAAACTATATACACACTTGGAAACGATCAAAAGTACAAACGCTGTGAATGATTAATTGAACTAAACAAACAATAATAAGCAACACAATGACAAACCTGAAGACCAACATGAAGACCAACATGAAGACCAACACGATGACCAACTTGAAGACCAACATTAAGACCAACATGAAGACCAACACGATGACCAACATGAAGACCAACATTAAGACCAACATGAATACCAACATGAAGACCAACATGAAGAACAACATGAAGACCAACACGATGACCAACATGAAGACCAACATGAATACCAACTTGAAGACCAACATGAATACCAACAGGAAGACCAACACGAAGACCAACATGAAGACACACACATGAAGACCAACTTGAATACCAACACGAATACCAACACGAAGACCAACATGAAGACCAACATGAAGACCAACATGAAGACCAACATGAAGACACACATTAAACCAACATGAATACCAACACGAATACCAACAAGAAGACCAACACGAATACCAACAAGAAGACCAACAAAAAGACCAACATGAAAACACACATAAAAACCAACCTGAAGACCAACTTGAATACCAACAAGAAGACCAACATGAAGACCAACAAGAAGACCAACATAAAGACCAACATGAAAAACAACATGAAGACCAACATGGCATGAACCTGACCATTCATACATCAGTGATGTCCTACTTGTCTATTCACCAATCACCTGCCATCGTAATAACATGAAATGAGCAGTTCTGTGAGAAAACAAACGTGATGGCCTCTTTGTAATGTATCGACTCAGATCAGTCTGCACAGTCCGCGCAGGCTTATCCAGGCCGACACATTCCGTCTCAGGTGGATAGAGGTATAGAGTAATGATTCCTGAAACAGAAAATCCACAGGAGGCGAAAATTATACGGGTTAGCCTACGCGGCATGCTAAGGCTGATCCGGGTCGATAGTTTACGCAGAGTCCACAATGTTGGTTTTCTAGCGAGACGGCTCAAATCTATAAATTAGTACGTTATGCAATACTGGTGCGAATAATGTAGATCTATATCAGCCTGCAAGTTTGCGCAGTCTAATCTTGGTTAAGCATTGTGTATTACTCGTGTATCAATATGTTGTAAACACTTATCTAAAAACATGTAAAAGCTAATCCATAAATATGTAAAAGCTAATCAATAAACATATAAAAGCTTACCCAGAAACATGTAAAAGCTAAACCATAAATATGTAAAAGCTTATCCATAAACATGTAGAAGCTAATCCATAAATATGTCAAGGCTAACCCATAAGCATATAAAAGCTTATCCATAAACATATAAAAGCTTGTCGATAAACACGTAACGGCTTATCAATAAATGTTTAAAAGGCTATGTCATAAACATGTCAAACTAATCCATTAACATGTAAAAACTTGCCTATAGACACGTTAAGGCTAATCCATAAATATGTAAAAGACTATTCCATAAACATGTAAAAGCTAGTCCATAAACATGTAAGCATGTCAACAATCATTGGTGAAAATAACGGTTGCATGAGTTTAGCTGGTTAAGAGCTACTGTATACTGAATTGCATTATAAGGAATTATTTGCTCTTTCGATAAAGGACTCTATCATCGATTAAGTATCAAGTCATGACATTAAGAATTATTCAAGTTTTAAATTACAAAAGAAAATGCCGAAGAAGAAGAAGAAGAAGAAGAAGAAGAAGAAGAAGAAGAAGAAGAAGAAGAAGAAGAAGAAGAAGAAGAAGAAGAAGAAGAAGAAGAAGAAGAAGAAGAAGAAAAAGAAAAAGAAGATGAAGGAGAAAAAGAAGAAGAAGAAGTAGACGTCCCTCTTTAAAATGAATGGCAGCCTCCTCTTACACGTTGTACATGTACAACCCGATTTGGTATCTGGGAAACACAAGATTAATGACAGAAAACGCTTATTGCTTTATTTTCAGTAGATAAAAACGATATTGATATATGTAAGTTGTAATATGTGAAACGCAGGCGTTTAATTAGACACGTATGTATTAGTTTGTGTATTTATAATAAACAGAGTTTCAAATATTTGAAACACAAGTATGGAAGCAAATTACAACTACTCATGACCGACACTGACAGTTTCTTGTTTCATTGCCAGACCGATACTATTTATGATGATATGTAGCAAGATGAACACTTATTTGATTGTTTAGATTATCCAAAAGATTATTCCATGCAGAGTGATCACAATAAGAAAGCTCTTGGTAAAATGGAATACGAAATGAATGGGTTAGCAATATCCGAGTTTGTAGGTTTAAGGAGCAAGACGTAAGCATTCAAATATAATCACCAAGGGAGTAAAAAGGCATTTCAAAAATAACTGTGATCACTATAACAAAACTGTTGATGGATGAAACAAAGCAGCTGTCATCAATGACTGCAATTAGAAGTCATGACCACTGTGGTAACATTGTCAAATTGAGGTTGTCCTATTTTGACGATTAGCGCCTTCTGATCGATGCTGTGAACAGTTTCGCATATGGACATTACAGAACAGATGGGGTTATGAATAACTCTCGAATGCAGGTCATAGTGTAATATTCAATTTGTTAATTGTATGTCAGTTGATGAAGTCAGGTATAATAAACAATTATAAAAACCAACAAAAAAAACCCAGTTGTTATATATTATTAATGCTGCACATGTTTGATTACGTATAGAACCAGTGGATGTACAATTAGAAAGAAAACTGTTCATATACACGTACATAAAGTAATCGTTTTCAACAAGGTTAACACTATTGAATAAGCGCATGATATTATCCATAGACACTCCTTGCAACCTCTGTCGTAAAAAAACCCAAACAATACAGTTTACAAACAGACCAGTATTTGCTCTGCATTTGAACCGTATTAAACTATTTTACAACAGAATGCTCACGCCGCCAAATGTAATGTTCAGGTGAGTAACCATAACTGTCAAAAAACGTAAAATGCACACCAGTGTTGTCCTGTTTTAGATTGAATGTCAGTATTGGCAATCAAACCATATTGATGATTTCCATGTGGAACAGACGATAGTCAATCTGCCGCAAACACACATAATACATCCTGTAGTAGAAGTGGATAACAGTGAAGGCAACATTGAAGCTGTGCTGTATCCATATCTCGTGATGCGTTTATTTAAAAAAAAAAAGGATGGGTGTACCGAATAGACAAAGACAACTTATCGTCTTTTCAAAAGGTAAGAGTACACTTGCAGAGTCATTTCACAAATTACCAATAATAAGACTACAGTTATAGCATTAATTAAATCTATGTATTAGATTCTAACCAGTACACAAAAGATTCTTTCAAACAATTTTCGCTTAAACTGCTTATTAAAAATGTGTTAAAGAACAAAGAAAACTAACTTACTAGACAATGTATTGGCAAACTGCACTTCTAAACGCACGGTCCCTGACTTAACCAGAGATATATACTATCCATGTTGAGAAACATTGGGCTCTAGCTCAAAGGCAAGCAGCGTGTTCCCTAAGATAAAATCGTTTCTATCTACATAGTTTCCTCTATTTCCAAGTACCGTTCATGAGAAAGAAGTCGGTAAAGGCTTCAATAGCTGATATACCGTCGGTTGAACAAAAGTTGAGTTTTAACGGATTCCCTGTTGGTAGACCATCCACGTATAAACATATACTGCGATTGTTACAGTTTTCGAAATTGTATGGGGATTTTTAATAAGCTCCGGAAACTGCTTGAGAGTTGACACACCCAACAATAATTCGATTTGGTTTCTTCCTTTGAAATAGATTATCCCAGTGAAATGCTAAGGAACCTTGTGATATTGATTGTAAACACATTTCCTTCTTTGAAAATGGATAATTTGCGTTTTCAGATTTGAGGTTCTCTGAATGTCCAAAAGTCACGGCAGGATTGCAATGACTCTATTTTGCTAATAGATATATGTCAATGATATTGATTTTATAGGCAAGGGATGCTTCAACGCTACATAGTGAAAACTCGGGTCTTGTTCTGTGGATATCGTGAGGAATGGGTCTGATAATGTCCAAGGTTTAAGCATGCAGCCGTGTATTGTGATCTCTCTTATAACCCGTTGTTACCTGCAGAGGGATGAGGATTGTCAATCTTCTCGTCAAGATCTTTAAATACACAGTTGTGAGGTAAATGAGAACTTATTGCATCGTCACTAAATCCCAACAACGTTTCGATCATGGATCGGTCAGGGTTATAATTACAAGTAACTGTATATTTATTCTGTAGTACCTCTATTGTTGAAAATAAAATTTGTAGAAACAAGTTTACCGGTCCTGTTCGTTCTTTTTTTGTTTAAGGATACACCATCAACTCTATTCACTTTCAGTTTAACGTACAATAAATCCTTTCGAATCTAACTAATCTTGACTGTTCTGTTCATTGATTTGGAATTCAATTGGGCTGTCTCCTGATATTTGAGACAGTTGGCTTCTCTTGATAATAGATGTCGCTGTCAGCAAACTGAGTTGGAGGAAATTAAAACCTTTTGCATTGAAAAACGACATCTTTTTCCACCACTGTTTCTATTCTAGAAATTAAAAATATTTCTTTTTCATTTAAATTTTCTTCTATTTTGAACTTTCCTTCCTCCTATCTGTTTAATTCGACCACTTAAGTGTGCCGTTTTACGTCCGGCGTGTTTTTTTCTTTCACCGAATTGTCTTTTTTACCTCCAATATGTGGTTTTTGAGATATTTTCACAATATTAGTATTTTTGTTCCGCCGACGTCCTGTCTCCTGGACCCAACTAAAACTAAGCGTACAAATTTAGTTACCACCCTGATTCAGTAATACGAGAGATAATGAGGAGTAATTACCAGGTTTCACCTCCGTCTCTAGTCCGATGGAATTTAAGGAAGGCAATGAATAAATTGTGTGTTTGCACAAAACAATTCATTTTGTTCTAAATAAGATATGTTTGATGTTTTTGTTATTTATAAACAATACAAAAGCTTAAAAATGAAATGATTTAAAATACATACATGCATAAAGCATTCAAAATGAGTATTCAAAAAACGTTTCGAGAAACAGTCACTTTTCTATGTTCCACTTCATAGTAATGAATGTAATAATAATATTTTCAATTGTCAGATACCTACCCTGTTAAGTCATTTGGCTCGCTAAAACAAAAGCTTGTTATCCGAATGTGTGCGTGTAAATGACGTCATGTGGAATGAGCGATATGATTCGCTGTTGTAATGTTAGTTGGACATACTGTTTGTTTTACGCCATGACCAAACACGTCTGTTAATTGCTTTCAGATTTCCCGCAAGCTGCTCAGAAAAGATACAACTATAATGCTAGGAATCTAGAGGCTACGACAATAATGCAAGAGGCGCTTTGCGGTTCATCGAATATTCGCTCTGCAAACTAGTTCCATCATCTGATGCACGTCAAGGGATTAATTGTGTTTATATTTTCTTTTTCTTTTCTTTCTACTTTTTCTCAAAACTACTAGTGCTAGGGCTTTCAAACTTGGATAGTTGCATATAATGCCTTTATTCAAGTTGTGTGCTAAAGATGATGAGTGTGACCTTCTTTTTTGAGTAAAAAATATGAATTTTAAAGGATTTTAATGGATTTTGAGAATTGGACAGAGCATCTACATTTTTTGTTAGAATGATTTTAAATTATGCACACAACTTTCATTTCTCAAAAACTTCAAAATATTAAACAGGTTTGAGGGTCATACATTTGGATATTTTATTTTATATTTTTATTGGTATTTTATAACTTAGTCATATTTAACAATTGCGATTAGCTTAACGTTAAACTTTAAAGTTTCATGTTTTTAGTCCCCACCCCCAAACAAGTACTAGAGATAGGGATTTTAAACATGTATCATTGTTGCATCTTATGCTATCCTTCATATTGAAAACTGCAAATGCTGAGATTGACCTTAATTTAGGTGTCAACACATGAATTTTTGTGGTTTTTAGTGGAATTTGCGAATTGGACTTCTTCCTGTTTTGTTAATTTGATGTATCTTTTTTTACAGTCTTTAGCGTCATATATTGTTTTTGTTTTTTAATTTCTTATGTTTTGGACTTGTTTGATTGATTTCAAGTTTTGCACACACTTTTTCTATTTGTAGTTTACACTTGTAATGATAGTCAAAGCAGGGAACGGCGAGTCATCCATTCAACAATCGTTGCTATACTTCTTGTAAGGACGGCGTATTCGAAGGGTGTGACCGATACTGTTTGGATGCAAGCGTAAGCAGCCATGACATTTTCTACGATAACACGATATTCAACTTCGTCCTACGGAAATATATATTTCTTTATTTCCGTTATATGAACGTGCGTGAACCAGTAAAGACAAAATAGTTATCAGACGGTAAAGACTATTTCTGTTATATGAACGTGCGTTCACAAGTAATGATAAGATATTTATCGGCCACAAGTGAAGACTATTTCCGTTATATGAACGTTCGTGAACCAGTAAGGATAAGGGATTTATCGGCCAGCAGTGAAGACTATTTCCGTTATATGATCGTGCGTGCACCAGTAAGGATAAAGGATTTATCGGCCAGCAGTGAAGACTATTTCCGTTATATGAACGTTCGTGAACCTGTAAGGATAAGGGATTTATCGGCCAGCAGTGAAGACTATTTCCGTTATATGATCGTGCGTGAACCAGTAAGGATAAGGGATTTATCTGCCACAAGTGAAGACTATTTCCATTATGTTAACGTGCGTGAACCAGTTAGGATTATAGATTTACTGAACCAGTTAGGATTATGGATTTAACGGCCAAGGAAGACTATTTCCGTTATATGAACGTGAGTGAACCAGTTAGGATTATGTATTTATCGGCCAGTGAATACCATTATTGTTATATGAACGTGCGTGAACCAGTAAGATAAAGAGATGCAGCCGCTACCAGTGAAGACTATTTCCGTTATCTGGACGTGCATAAACCAGTTAGGATAAGAGATGTATTGTCCAGTGAAAACTATTTACGTTTTATGAACGTGCGTGAACCAGTAAGGATAAGATATTTATCGACCACCAGTTAAGACTATTTCCATTTTATGAACGTGCGTGAACGAGTAAGGATAATAAATGTATCGGCCAGTAAATACTTTTTCCGTTATATGAACGTGCGTGAACAAGTAAGATTATGACATTCTTCATACGAGGTAGCGAAGTTTAGTTCTGGTTTTAATGAGATCAAAATAAATCAAATTTGGGACCTCTCCATACAAACGAAACGAGTACTTGTTAAATCTCAGAGAAGCATGCATCGAAAGTGATTGACATAACATGTAAGAACTCGCTTCACAATCGATGGAACCTAAGCGTAATAACCTAAATAATCAAAGCGCTGAAGGTACTTCATTTGTTTGGGCACACACAACTGTACACACATTTGCATTTGGATAGATATACATGTATTACATGTGAATCCCTACGCATAGTGTTGTGAAGGGTACTTTTATAAACATTACAAGTTCGGGTAAAAGAACAAATGACACAAGGGTAACAGTTAAAATTCAATGCCAATTTCAGTTGTGTATACAAATATGTCAATGAAACATCCATGTGCAAATAACATGCAATTACCAATGTATTTTATGCAGCTGAATATTCTTTAAATCATTTTAGGGAAATGAAGAAATTGCTCACAAAGAATGGATTAGATGTCATATTACGTGATATTCCTGAAGACACATATGTTATTATGTGGGAAAGGGTTAACACTAGCCTGAAGATACATATGTTTGTATGTGGGAAAGGGTTAACACTAGCCTGGAGACACATATGTTATTATGTGGGAAAGGGTTAACACTAGCCTGAAGATACATATGTTTGTATGTGGGAAAGGGTTAACACTAGCCTGAAGACACATATATTGTTATGTGGGAAAGGGTTAACACTAGCCTGAAGACACATATGTTATTATGTGGGAAAGGGTTAACACTAGCCTGAAGACACATATGTTTTTATGTGGGAAAGTGTTAACACTAGCCTGAAGACACATATGTTATTATGTGGGAAAGGGTTAACACTAGCCTGAAGACACATATGTTTTTATGTGGGAAAGTGTTAACACTAGCCTGAAGACACATATGTTATTATGTGGTAAAGGGTTAACACTAGCCTGAAGACACATATGTTTTTATGTGGGAAAGGCTTAACACTAGCCTGAAGACACATATGTTTTTATGTGGGAAAGGGTTAACACTAGCCTGAAGACACATATGTTATTATGTGGTAAAGGGTTAACACTTGCTTGAAGACACATATATTTTTATGTGAGAAAGGGTTAACACTAGCCTGAAGATAAATATGTTTGTATGTGGGAAAGGGTTAACACTAGCCTGAAGACACGTATGTTTTTATGTGGGAAAGGGTTAACACTAGCCTGGAGACACATATGTTAGTATGTGGGAAAGGGTTAACACTTGCTTGAAGACACATATATTTTTATGTGGGAAAGGGTTAACACTAGCCTGAAGACACATATGTTATTATGTGGGAAAGGGTTAACACTAGCCTGAAGATACATATGTTTGTATGTGGGAAAGGGTTAACACTAGCCTGAAAACACATATTTTCTTATGTGGGAAAGAGTTAACACTAGCCTGAAGACACACATGTTTTTATGTGGGAAACTTTCAAAGGGTTAGCACTAGCCTGAAGACACACCTGTTTTTATGTGGGAAAGGATTAACACTAGCCTGGAGACATTTATATTTTAATGTGGGAAAGGCTTAACAGTAGCCTGAAGACACATATGGTTTTATGTGGTAAAGGGTTAACACTAGCCTGAAGACAAATATGCTTTTACTTGTAAATGTAACAGAGGACGGGCGTCTCTGCATGAATGGCTTTTGATGTAAATCGGTGATTGTTTGCCTTTTATATCATGTGATATCCGTTGAATTGATGTTTTTTGGTGTGACTCGTTGATTGTTTGTCCCTTATATAATGTGATATCCGTTGAATTGATGGGTTTTGGTGTGACTCGGTGATTGTTTGTCCCTTATATCATGCTATATCCGTTGAACTGATGGTTTTTGGAGTGACTCGTTGATTCTCTATTATATACTGTGATATCCCTTGAATTACTCACTTATGATTTTAGTGTATACTAGTAAATAACTATGAAACTGGTTTACTGGTTGATAATATTGGGATGTTTATTTGTTTCTGGTGAGTATTCTATACAAACATGTTATAACATACGATAAATTTACAACAGACACATTTAAATTCATTCGGGCAATTTATGGAAAATCTCTAAAAAGGAAACTGAATAGAAATGAAATAGATAGAGTGAGCAATTTCTCCATTTGCCATAATGTTTTGAAAAGTCGAGTGTATATTGTTTTATGGCGCATCGACAGCTAAGGTCATTTAGCGCGCAATTAAATTTAATTATTCATGATCCCTGGGTAAACAAACCAGTACTAGGCTAGAAAATGTGCCTTGCCCAAGGGCTCTCCACCATGACCGTAGTGCCGCGACTGGGGATCGAACCCGGGACACCCGGTTTCGAAATTCCCGACGCTAACCACTCGACCACAGCGGATTCCTTTGAAAAGTCGATTGCTATAGATTAATTGAAAAACATCTAAAAGGGGGGAAAGGATTTGAATCCGTTTTAATATATGTACTGTTCTTGGAAATTTAAGAATTATTTTGATACGGAGTTAAAACATTCTGTGTGAATGAGAAATTGCTCGATTTGAGTAATTCCCTTTCTCCACACTGTTTTGAACCTCATCAGCTGCAAATGGATCAAACATTTGTAAAATTGAACTAGTAAACAGCCATTCTGACGCTGTTAATTTGGCAAAAAAAATGACAAACGTTGCTGTATTCGACAAACAAAAACAGTAGAAATTGTATTAACAAGAAATAATGAACGATATAATAAAAGAACCATCCCGCGAGAAAACCAACAGTATGGCATGTGCGTAATGTATCGACCCAGATAAGCATGCGCTGTCCGCGCAGAATGATCCGGGCCTACACATTCCGTCTCAGGGGGATAGAGGTATAGAGTAATGATTCGTGAAACAGAAAATCCACAGGAGGCGAAAATTATACGGGTTAGCCTACGCGGCATGCTTAGGCTGATCCGGTCGATAGTTTACGCAGTCCACAATGTTGGTTTTCTAGCGAGACGGCTCAAATCTATAAATTAGTATGTTATGCAATACTGGTGCGAATAATGTAGATCCATATCAACCTGCAAGTTTGCGCAGTCTAATCTTGGTTTAGCATTGTGTATTACTCGTGTATCAATATGTTGTAAAAACTTATCTTAAAACATGTAAAAGCTAATCCATAAATATGTAAAAGCTTATCAATAAACATATAAAAGCTTAGCCATAAACATATAAAAGCTAAACCATATATATGTCAAAGCTTATCCATAAACATGTTGAAGCTAATTGTCTGTCCGGGTAAGCCTGTGTGGCATGCTTAGGCTAATCCGGGTCGATACTTTACGCAGAGTCCACAATGTTGGTTGTATCGCGGGACGGCTCATAATTGTGCAAACAGAAATGCTTTGTTGACATGGGCTTAAAAAGATGCGTCACCAGGGACGTACCTGGAAAAAGAATCAAGTATACGCACAGACGTGCATGCTCTCCCGGGATTTTCTTTTAATTCCATCATTGCATCCGGTGCATTCTATGAGCATCTTTTCAGCACATACAGACAACATAAACTAGGCATAACCTCAAGCAGATTTATTGAATCGCTTGTAAATACATAACAAACAAATAAAACGATTATGTATTCATGATTTTAACACGAAATTTATTCTTCCATGGAACACAGAGGGATCTGGGGGTGTATTAAGATTGCCCTAACACACTGAACGCTCGGACAGGTGCTAATTAAAAGCAGTAATTTGAAGACATTCGAGTTTACGGTTAGTTTAATAGGATAACCTGAATATATCCCACCTTTTCTTTGTGATTACAGTTTCGTACAGTTACGTACAGTTTTATTGAGAAATACAGTGTGGCAACATGCCCATGAGTATACAGTATTAAACAATGTACATATTAACATAGGTAATACAAAAAATACAAATATTACTTGGCATACATATTATCTTTATTAAGTGGTTGACGCTTTTTTGAGCAACCAATAGGCTGGATCATTGTCAGAGTTGATATAGTTAGTTAAGTTACCTCCCGCATATTCAAATACTGACCGATACTCGTCTCCATTCTCTGTTAAACAATATAGATATATTAATTAAAATGTGTAATTTAGCAATTCAGAGTTTAAAACATTTTGCCTAGACATAGTTTAAACTTAATTATACATCGATTCATGTTTTGTTAATATGCTCGATGTCTGCTTCCAGTTTGACTTATTCGTCTGAATTACAAACATCCATGGAAACGATTGAAATGTCAAAATATTGAAAAGTTAATACCGTTTTTGGGAAATATTGAGGTAAAGGGAGAAATAGCTTGTTTTGATGTAATTCTCCCTTTTCAAAAATGTTTTCAAAAGTTATATCTTGCATACATATGCTGCCAGAAGTCGTTTATATCAGGTAAATAATTATCCTTCATCCTGCTAAGTAAATCATCCGTGATTTCATATATGTTCTCGCCCTATGATATATTGATCTATTAGGGTTTAACGCCGTTTTCAACATTTTGCAGTCATATAAAGGAAGCCAGTCCACCTATTCATGCGTTTCCTGGCTTTCCCACACCATACCGTCGAAGCAACTGGATGGTTTTCCACATAGACTATAAGCCCATTGGTGGAAAACGAATGACGAGAGTCACAGTGACTTTTTTCAAACGTCGGAAAGTATTTAGGATTAGCTGGAGTTCTAACTCACAACCCCTATATTGAGAGCTCGCGTCGCTACCGATTGAGCCACAGGGGCTAGGCTCTCGTCCAATGATCTACTAATTGAATATCAGGTGAAATAGAGCAAACAATGACTGGAAGTTTATGTATAGACATATATTTGTCTTCCCTGTTGGTAAATGTGGTTTTAGATAGAAAATGACAGGAAAGGAACAATCAAAGGAAAGGAACACTCACAGTATACAATACGTATCTTCCAGGATGCACTTAAATCACGGTTGCACGGTTTATTCCGATGATAAAGCTCGTTGATATTAAGTAGGCGTATGGTAGGAAGACTATTCATATTCTTTCAGACCTTAGCCTTTTGATAAAGCACACCAAATGGTTCGGAGTTCTGACACTGATTTAAGAACATGAATTAAGCCCCTCATCTAGTGCTCTGATAGCGTGCAAGTGCTACCAGATCTGATATGTTTGTTTTAAAAAACAGACATACTGCCATGTTTCACGTGTTATTTCTAGTATGTTTAATGTTTGTAGTTTTGGAACCCGAACGTAGATTAAACACTTGTCGCCCGCTCTCGAGGCGGATATCATAACCATTACACCACCGACGCAGTTTTAACCAAACTGCAAGAAGTGGCAGGCTGATACCCATTCTTCATCCTGCATAGCCCTTACCCCCTTAAGCCTTCAGTTTTATTGCATATTTGAACCTTTTAGTTTTTCATTTTTTCTGACGAAGTGTCCGCATTGGCGTACGTTTGTATACCTGGATACGCGCCTGGTCACGGATAAATAGTCCTTGTCGTAACCCCTTCCAATATACAGACGCTTTCTGACGCCTATAAAGAAGACGACTTTTGAAATCATTGTGGTAAAAGGAGAAATTATTCATGATGATTTTGATCAATAATTAACTGTCGTGTATAGAGATATTGCGTTGTTTTGCTAAGGTGCTTTCAACGTTGTCTGTTTGTATGTGGGATAGGGTTAAGAGACGTTAAGTTGTTGTTGTAACATGCTTATACAGATGCGTCACGGTGAAACAGTCTTTGTCTTAAAGCAACTATGTAGATGATACAATGTCATATTAACCTTCACTGCTGTCTTAAAGCAACTACAGTACAGCTCACGCGGAAAACGCATCGTCCGCGAGCCACCGCGGACAAATCTCAACGCGGACAAATATTTTGGTCCGAGAAGGTGGGTGGAATTCCACCCATCACCGCGATTTTTTTTTATGTCCATCGCGGGCGCAACAAGATAACCCCAGGGGGTTGATAAAACCGATCATCGTGGAGTTGCGGTGGAACCATCGCGGAATCGCGGTGATATTTTTTTGAATAGATAAGCTTTTTCTCGCCGTTTTGCTGGGAGTTTTTTTTTAATTTTTAATTTTTATTTCATTACAGTACTAATAAATGTTGTTGAAGAGGATAATGATTATAAATCAGTACTAACTATAAAGCAGCATATATGCGTAACAACTTAATTCATTAAAATTCATCAATACAATTCCCCTAAACTTGATGTATCCTGTAAACGATACAACTACGTGATAATAAAACTGTTAATTCTGCCTGAAAGATGTGTAGCTTACTTTAAATCTCACTAATAAATGCCGTAATTCCATTGTCAATCACCACAATTACCAATGCATTGTTCATTCTTAATCGCCTATAAATTATTTCTTTAAAACCTGTTTCAAAGTCGGCTGAATAACAAAAACAAACTTTGCAAACAAAGAAGTGTGAAGCGCCCATGTTAGTCCCGGATTTAATTAAACAACCAAAAACTGTTGATATGGGAAAGGGTAAACGTTTATACGTGGGAAAGGACTAACGACTTTATTCTCCAAAATGTAACATACAATTTTTGAACTTCTATCAATATTTACACTTTTATTTGTAGATATTGTAAATACCTTTTCAATATATGTTTTCAAAAGTCGCAAATATATTTCATCATGGGAAATTTCACCTTTGCCACAATATTTTCAAAAGTCGTGTAGTGCAGAGACGTCTGAAAGCGTCTATTTATATGGGAAAGGGATAACGACAATACTCTCCAAAGTGTAACATACAACTTTTGTACTTTAATCACTACATACATTTGAAACACAAAACATAAAGACTGTACATAGATGATTAATCACTGGTGTGAAAAGTTTATATGATAGAAAAAACAGACACAGACACATTTCATTTGCTTATTTAGATCATCCTTCATCAGAAGTACAATGTACAGTTTTCAACAATATTACAATTGGATAATTCATTTATTAAGTTGATAAGAAAAGCTCAAAAATCAACAATCTGTCTTTATTAAGAGATTCAAGTACATGTACTGTATATACAAAATTCAAAGATATATATACAATGTACATGTACATGTATTGTAATTTAACAATATTTCTCTCTTTCTAAAAAATGTGAGATAATCATATGTACGATAAACGTATATCCGATGTCTGCCATTTTCTATTACGAAACTTGACCTTTTCGTAAACAAACACAATCTTCCACTGTTTTTCGAATAATTTGCTGAAATGGAATGAATTTTAGCAAGTTGTGTCATAAAATAATCGCAATTCGTCAATAAACGTGTACATGTACATAATCGGGAAAAAAACAAATTTTTAATAAAAGTATAACATTTTTACAGGTAAATATTGCGGTGGAATCGCGGTGATTTCAAAATAGATAAGAATAGATAAGAAGCTCGAATCGACGACATGTCAATCGCGGTGATATAATTAGCCCGTAGGCGGTATTGCGGTGATCATACAGGTTGAATTGCGGTGATTATCCGCGATGAAAAATATTTGTCCATCGTTTTCCGCGTGAGCTGTACTGTATGTACATGATACAACGTCATATTAACCTTCACTGCTGTCTTAAAGCAACAATGTACATGATACAACGTCATCTTAACCTTCACTGCTTTCTTAAAGCAACTATGTACATGATACAATGTCATCTTAACCTTTACTGCAGTCTTAAAGCAACAATGTACATGATACAACGTCATCTTAACCTTCACTGCAGTCTTAAAGCAACAATGTACATGATATAATGTCATCTTAACCTTCACTGCAGTTTTAAAGCAACAATGTACATGATACAATGTCATCTTAACCTTCACTGCAGTCTTAAAGCAACAATGTACATGATACAATGTCATCTTAACCTTCACTGCAGTCTTAGAGCAACAATGTATATGATACAATGTCATCTTAACCTTCACTGCAGTCTTAGAGCAACAATGTACATGATACAATGTCATCTTAACCTTCACTGCAGTATTAGAGCAACAATGTACATGATACAATGTCATCTTACCTTCACTGCAGATTTAAAGCAAAAATGTACATAATACAATGTCATCTTAACCTTCACTGCAGTTTTAAAGCAACAATGTACATGATACAACGTCATCTTAAACTTCACTGCAGTTTTAAAGCAACACTATACATAATACAACGTCATCTTAACCTTCACTGCAGTTTTAAAGCAACAATGTACATAATACAATGTCATCTTATTCTTCACTGCAGTCTTAAAGCAACAACGTACATGATACAACGTCATCTAAACCTTCACTGCAGTCTTAGAGCAACAATGTACATGATACAATGTCATCTTAAACTTCACTGCAGTCTTAAAGCAACAATGTACATGATACAATGTCATCTTAACCTTTACTGCAGTTTTAAAGCAACAATGTACATGATACAACGTCATCTTAACCTTCACTGCAGTTTTAAAGCAACAATGTACATGATACAATGTCATCTGAACCTTCACTGCAGTTTTAAAGCAACACTGTACATAATACAATGTCATCTTAACCTTCACTGCAGTTTTAAAGCAACAATGTACATGATACAATGTCATCTTAACCTTCACTAAAGTCTTAAAACAACAATGTACATGATACAATGTCATCTTAACCTTCACTGCAGTTTTAAAGCAACAATGTACATGATACAATGTCATCTTAACCTTCACTGCAGTTTTAAAGCAACAATGTACATAATACAATGTCATCTTAACCTTCACTGAAGTATTAAAACAACAATGTAAATGATACAATGTCATCTTAACCTTCACTGCAGTCTTAGAGCAACACTGTACATGATACAACGTCATCTTAAACTTAACTGTAGTCTTAAAGCAACTATGTACATGATACAATGTCATCTTAACCTTCACTGCAGTCTTAAAGCAACAATGTACCTAATACAATGTCATCTTAAACTTAACTGTAGTCTTAAAGTAACAATGTACCTAATACAATGTCATCTTAAACTTAACTGTAGTCTTAAAGCAACTATGTACATGATACAATGTCATCTTAACCTTCACTGCAGTCGACCAGACATTGTTGTCATCTTAACCTTCACTGCAGTCGAACAGACATTGTTGTCATCTTAACCTTCACTGCAGTCGAACAGACATTGTTGTCATCTTAACCTTCACTGCAGTCGAACAGACATTGTTGTCATCTTAACCTTCACTGCAGTCGAACAGACATTGTCGTCATATTAACCTTCAATGCAGTCGAACAGACATTGTTGTCATCTTAACTTTCACTGCAGTCGAACAGACATTGTTGTCATCTTAACTTTCACTGCAGTCGAACAGACATTGTTGTCATCTTAACCTTCACTGCAGTCGAACAGACATTGTTGTCATCTTAACTTTCACTACAGTCGAACAGACATTGTTGTCATCTTAACCTTCACTGCAGTCGAACAGACATTGTTGTCATCTTAACCTTCACTGCAGTCGAACAGACATTGTTGTCATCTTAACCTTCACTGCAGTCGAACAGACATTGTTGTCATCTTAACCTTCACTGCAGTCGAACAGACATTGTTGTCATCTTAACCTTCACTGCAGTCGAACACACATTGTTGTCATCTTAACCTTCACTGCAGTCGAACACACATTGTCGTCATCTTAACCTTCAATGCAGTCGAACAGACATTGTTGTCATCTTAACCTTCACTGCAGTCGATTACACATTGTTTTCATCTTAACCTTCACTGCAGTCGAACAGACATTGTTGTCATATTAACCTTCACTGCAGTCGAACAGACATTGTTGTCATATTAACCTTCAATGCAGTCGAACACACATTATTGTCATATTAACCTTCACTGCAGTCGAACAGACATTGTCGTCATCTTAACCTTCAATGCAGTCGAACAGACATTGTTGTCATCTTAACCTTCACTGCAGTCGAACAGACATTGTTGTCATCTTAACCTTCACTGCAGTCGAACAGACATTGTTGTCATCTTAACCTTCACTGCAGTCGAACAGACATTGTTGTTGTTTTAACTCTTTACCATAAACGACCATTTTGAATTTGATAACAGGTTTCCATAAATGTGGAAACTCCCTATAAATGTAAGTATAATTATTGAATGGAGTTGCAAACATTGTGGTAAAAGGAGAAATTAGCTCGTTAACAATAGTCGTCTGCTGCAGAGCCGTCAGAAAGCGTCTTTATTTTGAGGAACAGAACCGCCTTACTGGCGATCAGAAACCTGCAGACTACGTTGTCGCTAAATGACTATTGTTATATTTTTACTTTTTTATTGATGTTCAACGCGGTTTTGAACAATATTTTATCAGTAAATATCAGTGCTAAAGAAGATTTGTTTATGACTGTGCCGATAAACAAGCACTGTGCTAGGAAATATAAAATGCCCAAGGTCACTGCCCGACGACCGCCGCGTGTTGGGATCGAACCCGGGAAGCTCACCATAAATACTGGGTCGCAGCTGATTCATTTTTACATTTTTAACAAAGATTTATTAGCTACGTAATTTTTGAAATGCTGTCATTTTAGTAAGCATTATGCACTAACTAAATCACATAAACTGTGCAAGTTTATAAAAAGCGCGCCTGAATAATTCTAGTCTCGGTCGTTGGTCACTAAAGAGCTATGATATTTTACTAATTAAGTAATTGACGGTTATTTTTGGTGGACTATATGCACCGCATTAGAGGACTAAAAGGGGGAGAAGTAAACTGGTCTTTTCCCCCTAAACTGAAGACAATGTTATGGCTGCCCAAATGAGAAGTTTTTTTAGTACCCACTACATAGTGCTTGAGTGTAAATTGTGGTCTCTTGCAAATGGAGAAATTGCTCATTATTTAAATAGTCTCGTCTTGCCACAATATGCTCCAAATTCGTCTGCTGTAGACGTGTTAGAAAGTTTATGCGGAAAAGGTTTACAACGGTCACTAAACAAGTATTTATGGTTTCCGAACCCTTATCCGCCTGAACACATGCTGAAATTAAAATTACAATATCATAAAAACGTGTTTCTTTCTTTTCTTTACTAACTTCTCTTATAATGTAGTTTGAGTCCTCTCGCGTGATTATCAACAAAACTACGAAAATGAGAATTAACTGCTTTCATCAAAGACATTTTAAAAAAATGCATCACACATAATCATCTACTGTTAAGAGAAAGGCCTTACCTAGAGAGAACTTGTGGCCAGACCCTTTTGCCCATATATCATTGTTTTACTCATGTGGTTTAGCAACTATTACATGTTTCCTTTGACGAGCAAATATGTTAAAACTAAACTAAACATACAAAAACACAAACATAGTAGGACAGAAATAAAATATGACAACTCTAGTCTATTGAAGTTATTAATTTGCAGTAGTGTCGGATTTAGCGATACTTTTTTTTTTAAAGTGTTCTTTTAAGCTTACAAATACTGTCCAAGCCACTATGGCCCCTAACCGGATATAAACGTCGCGAATACTTATATATATAAGCAATGTTTGTGTTTGGACTGCTTGCACTACGATAGCGGTGTTATTCCTGTTCTCAGCTGATGCAATTGAGGGCTCGTATGACAATTTAGGGACTTATGTCATCTGCGTACATTGAAGACTCTTGTAAACCTGTACATACACACAGTACATGACATTATTTTTCTGGTCGGCTATACAACAACATTTCATGTTAAACTCCACACTTTGAATTTTTGGAATATGTTATTATTTTTTTTTCTTTGAAAACATTACAACAACATCAATCGGATTTGACTTATTAAACCGTGACCGTTCTACCGAGATTGTCTCAACATCAAAACTCACAAAAGAGCACACCAATATCCAATGTGACTGAAGTTTGCCCTAATGACTGCTCTGCAACTTTTCTAAATGCAGTATTTCCGTAGCTCTATGCTGACGTATGGATGTCACATGTCGACGAGTACGTTTGCGTCCGTCGGAATCGTTACCAGTACGTTGAAACTTAGCAACGAGGCTTGTACTGGTATAGACATCACTGCAAAATAGCCTAGCGACCTAAAATAGACAACGATATAAAACAGATCCGGTGGTGTAGTTTATTGGTGGACGAACAGACAAGTATTGAAATCATGTTAGAGTATATAGGTTCGAACATATCTGTAAAAATACAACGTACCTTCTGAAAACGTACACGAAGTGTAGCCCCAACAGTCCACTGCCAATATAACGTAAAATAAAACTAAACAGGACAGTCATTAAGATTACAATGTCAATTAGTGCGACATAACATTACGAATAATACCCATCGTCAATATGGGAACTACCTTAATCGCATTGCATATAACGGCATTTATATTATAGTGTTATAAATAAAAAACATTCGTTCTAAGTTAATGGTTATTGGTCTGCTTTATTGGTAAAATGACTGGTCCGAGTTCTGTCGTACAAATTACTAGTTCGAGCTCTAATGCATTGGCCAAGTAACTGGAATGATTACTATGCGTGAACGTAGACCGAAGGATATTATATAATTGATTTAGAAACTAATTATGTGTGTAAAGATATTGCTGTTAAAGTTACTGGTATCTTACCAGATGGTGATGCAGCAAACAGTGTTTGAATCGTCAGATGTTAAGTATTCGCTTTTTTATTTTACATGTCTCCGAAAAAGCTTTCAGATTGTTTAAATCACACTCGATAACTGCTTCCAAGTGAAGCGGCATTGTCTTTTATATGATTCTTGACTAATCGTGGATATCGTGCACAACGTGTGTCATGCTACAGACTATTTATCATGGTCAAACGTTCAATCTTTCACTGCCAACTAATTGCTGGCTTGATGATTGTATTTTTTAAAGTCCGCATTTTGTATCTTTTCAGATGCCACCGAGTACAAATTGATACAGAAGGTACTAAACTGGGATATCATAAAGGACCGAGGAATGCTAGCTTCGCCTGCCATTACAGTTAAAGAAGACGGATTCGTTTTAAATATAGAAGAAGACATGTTATATGACGGCGAACAGGCTTGGATAGGCTATGCACAAGATTTCCAAGTGTTTCAATATATCGGTAATACGAGTTTAATCCATAATTTTCTGAGTAATGTTTATTTAATTTTGTCACAAATGCATTTCACTTGAAGGTGACACTAGGTAACACGAGGCAATTGAAACATGGCACGACTATCATGCATATAAAGATAAGTGTTTCGGTACTAGATCAGTAAGTATTTACTCCGACTGAGCACCAAGCTTATTTCACGGGTTGCTACGTCGCAATTGATAATGCTTTATGTATGATTACGTTTGAAAATGTTCTTGCCTTTACATCTAAACAAACAATTGTTCCGTTTCTGCAAGCTTTTACCTACTGATTACATATAGAAACTTGATTAAACAGAGTGTAACGTATCACGTGATAACTGTGAAGATGTAATCAACCATCTTTATCTGTGACACGGTTAGCTTAATCAACCATCTTTCTCTGTGACACGGTTATCCTTCTATAAGTTCATTGTTCCTTTTGACAGGCGCAATTGATCAGTCTACAGGGTTGACATCTGACCAATAGTTAATAGACTAACTTCCCTAAGGCAGTTGGGAGATTGTATAAATATAGGACTGATTTGATTCCAATTCAGTCAGGCTGGTGACGTTAGCTGAGCAGTCATGTTGTTGGAAGAGCAACAGCTGGGGTTTTGGGATATTGTACTTCTCGTAATAAACAAGCTATAATGTATTATTGAGTTGCTACTTTGTTACATAACATTTAATTGGCGCCGAGACCTAAGGATCTGAAGAACTACTACCACTATACATCATGAGGCAACGGGTGAGTGAATCATTTATACACTTTGAAATTTGTTTCAGGCTGACATATGGCAGATGGTGAATTAGCATTGTCTTTTCTAAATTTAACAGAACAACTAACAAATTATAGTTTAAATAAATTGTCAAATGATATACTATTTTTCGATGGAGATACTTCAAAATTTAAGATATGGGTCAAATCAATTGAAAAATGCGCTTTAATAAATAACTTAAATGAAACTAAGACACCACTTTTGGCATTTAAATATAGTACAGGTTACGTTTCTGATTACATTTTGCGACTTTTGACTACAACAGTTACTCCTAAATCTAATTGGCAGCAATTAAAGACAGCACTATATGAACGGTTTTCAGAGATAACAGACAGTCATATTCAGTTTTCAAAGTTAAGCAATATTACGCAATTCGAATCAGAAAACATACACGCATTTGCGGAAAGAATTTTGAGTTTGCGTGACGAATCTTACAAAGGTTTTGAACAATGTACGTCTTTAATTGACCACCAAACTGTTGGTATTTTCATTAACGGTTTATATAATGAAAATTTGAGACAGACTTTGATCAGAGCTAATCCAATTAAATTTCAGCAAGCCGTAGAATTAGCTGCAAATGAGATATCAATTCAAAAACGCTGTGAACTTAGAAATAGGGATTTTCAGTCTTCGCGTAATTCTAATAATGAACATAGAAATGTGGAAATTGACCATTTACGCAGTGCAAGCTTTTGCACTTTTTGTAAGATTTCAGGACATGAATATAATTATTGTAGGAAAAGGCGTGGACAAATAAATTCAGTAAAGTACAAATTTGATAGGCAACATACTAGTTTAAACTATAAAAGGCAAAACACACAAATTCAATGTTGGTTTTGTGGGCGTGTCGGTCATATACGCGCAATATGTGTAGAATATTTACGGTTAAACCCTTTACAACCCTTTGTTCCAAAATATCGGAAACCTCGTGTTTGCCTCGGAGCTTCTGACACAAGAAAAATAGGAAATAATGCGTTTAATTCTCATTTAGATAATAAAGAAATACCAAATTCATGTGTTTTCAAGATAGGTAATACCCCTCTGAGATTTTTAATCGATACAGGAGCATCCTTCTCTTTAATTCACAAACGCATTTTTAAAACTTTCAAATCAGTTAACTTAGAAAAATCAACAATTTCACTTCAATCTGCCTCTGGCGATGCAATAAGGGTTTTAGGAACAGCCAATCTAGATGTCAAAATCAATTCACTAATGATCAACCATACATTCATTATAGTTGATAATCTTTCTAGAAATGCAATTATAGGCAAAGATTTCTTATCGGCAAATTCCTGTCGAATATATTTTGATTTAAATTGCATAAAAATTAAAGATACTTATGTCTCTATGCAAGATGATCGTTGTATAGCCTCTATTGTGCGACTAACCAAAACAGTACAATTAAAACCTATGACTACATACAAATTGCCAGGAAAACTAAAACAAAATCCCAGTATTTCTAATGAAGGAACTTATGAAATTTCTAGTATAGAAA
This sequence comes from Serripes groenlandicus, assembly GCA_031761405.1. Lineage (NCBI taxonomy): Eukaryota > Metazoa > Mollusca > Bivalvia > Cardiida > Cardiidae > Serripes > Serripes groenlandicus. The sequence goes on from JASEVX010000012.1 coordinate 46,017,379, forward strand.
ATTGTTACCTTGATACAGAACCACATCTAAAGCTTTCAAATGTTTTAGTGACACTTTCTAATTACCGTAGGGTACCAATTATAATAACAAACCTGTCAAACAAGACTATATCACTTCATCGCGGATGCGTTGTGGGTAAATTACATCAAATAGATAAGGATCATGACATTTCATTAATAGATCGGCCGCAAGTACCGCCGAGTTCATCGCATAATATCTCTTCAGTCGAGTCGGTTAATGAAAATGTTAATGTTCCAAATATACATAAAGACAGGTTAAATACATTAATTTCAAGTTATGATGATGTATTTTCAAAAAATGAATTTGATCTAGGAAGGTATCCATATGGCTCTGTTGCTATAGAGACGAAAACAGATCAAGTGATTAGGCAAAAACCTTATCGAATTCCATTCAGCGAAAGAGAAAATTTTAAACAAAAAATTAATAAAATGCTCAAGGCAAATATCATACGTCATTCACACTCAGAATTTAATAATCCTTGTATTTTGGTGAACAAAAAAGACGGCACCAAGCGTCTTGTAATTGATTTCAGAAAAACAAACCAGATTATTAAGACTACGGCTTATCCACTGCCTCGTATCGAAGACATCTTAGCGTCCTTAAATGGAGCAAAATATTTTACTTGTCTAGATCTTTCGAATTCGTATCACCAAATACCAATTAAAGAATCAGATCAGAAAAAAACTGCATTTTCCACTCCATTTGGATTTTTTGAGTGGACAGTTTTACCACAAGGTTTAAATATTTCAGCTGGAAAGTTCCAATCAATCATGTCCTCTGTTATTAAAGGATGTGAAGAATTTGTTTTCGTTTATTTAGACGATTTCCTTATATACTCTAAGACTCTTGAAGAACATTTCCGTCACATAGAAGAAATATTTAGGCGACTGAGAGCTAATTGTCTTAAGCTTAAACTAAAAAAGTGTGAATTCGTAAAAGATAAAACCAATTACCTTGGACATGAAATATCAGCAGAAGGTATTCGACCTAAGGCTGATACAATTAAAGCTCTTAGACAAATTAAAACTCCACAGAATGTTAAGGATGTACGATCATTTTTAGGTTTTGTCGGATTTTATAGGAAATTCATTCAAAACTTTGCTGAAATTAGCCTCCCATTGGTAAGATTAACTAAAAAGAATGTTAAATTCGAATGGTCTATTGAATGTCAAAACAGTTTTGAGGATTTAATCACTCAATTAGAAAAATTACCACTGTTACGTCACCCAGACATAAATAAACCTTACATATTATATACAGACGCAAGTGATTATGCCATAGGCGCCGTCTTGATGCAAAATTTAACAGGAAATAAGGGAGATGAACTACCGATATTCTTCCTTAGTCATGCTTTATCGAGAACGCAAAGGAAATATTCCACAATTTTGAAGGAAACTCTTGCAATTACCTATAGCCTAAAAAGACTTGATTGTTACTTGCAGGGATCAAAATTCGTAATTAAAACAGACCACAAACCTCTAACTTATTTGTTATCCTCAAATTTCGATAATAAACTTCTACAAAGATTTGCATTAGAAATTTCATGTTATGACTGTTCAATTGAATACGTACCTGGAAAAACTAATGTAGTAGCTGACTTTTTATCAAGACAAGTTAAAGGATCGACTTTTGATTCAGACACTGATATTATGACAGAACATAATAAAGGAACTACGATTAATGTTATTAATAGCCAAGCAATTAATCATGATGAATTAACAAAATCATATGAAGCACCAGAAACTATACCAATTACTACCCCAGAAAATTTAGTTACTATAGATATGAAAAAAGAACAGGAATTAGATTTAGATCTCAAGAAATTAATAAAACGAGTGCAGACGAACTCTTTAACTAAAGCTGAAAATAGGAGATTTGTTATGATTCAGGACATTTTACATTACTTGTCAGATAAGGATATTTACCCTTGCCCAAGAATATATGTTCCTAGTCAATTAAGAGAAATGGTTTTAATTGCATATCATAATATAGGACACCCTGGTGTGAATAGGATGTTTAATGCCGTACGAAAAGCATACTACTGGCCCAATCTTTTCAAGGATATTTACACATTTGTAAAGACATGCATAGCCTGTCAAACTGTCAATCTTAAAACCATAAAATCGCCTTTACAAGATCAGATAATACCAAGCTTCCCTTTTTCTGACATTTCATGTGATATCGTCGGACCGATGGCTCCCACAGCTTCAAATAGCAAATATATGATAGTATTTATGGATGAACTTTCTGGTTATCCTGAAATAGTTGCGTCAGCAACGGCAACTACAGAAGACGTTGTTAACGCATTTTTTGAAAAGATATTCTGGAAATATGGCTCTCCTTTATCAATACTGACAGACAACGGGTCCGTTTTCACCTCTAAAATGTTCAAAGATGTTATGCAGGAATTAAATATCAAACATCGTAGAACTGTTACGTACAACCCCCAGGCTAATGGAAAAAATGAACGTTCGCATAAAAGTTTAAATGCCATTCTATGTAAGCTTACTAGGGATAATCCGATGGATTTCGATATTGTACTAGAACAAGCCCTTGCTGGCATCAGGTTTAATCCATCAGAATCGGCTGGACATAGCCCATTTTTCATAGTATTTGGTCGAGACCCAGTACTACCTATTGATTCACTGTTAGGAAAAAGGTTACCTTATGTTGGCAACGAATTCCATAAAGAATTACTACAAAGAAATCACGAAATTTACTGTGATGTATTCAAGCAAATCACTAAATCAAGAAGAAGGCGTAACAAATATGCCAATAGGAAAGCCCAACAAGTAGAATTGAATGTAAATGACCCGGTCTATTACAAAAATTTCCAACGCACTTCTAAGACATCTCCTCAATGGATTCCATACTACCGAGTAATCGAATTTGATGGTTCAAAGCAATTAATACTTAAAAATCAATTAGATAACAAGATAATCAAATGCAATGTTGATCAAGTTAGAAAGGCAGAAATTGACGAGTGGACTCTTCCTTCCACTAAAACTATAAATCCAAGACCTATTCGAAATTGCAGATATGTTATTCCTCCTGAAATTGTTTCAGAGAGCTCTGATGATAATACAGATTCAGATAATCAAGATTTAATTCCAAAACGTAAAGTTAAAATGACAAAGGTAATTAACAAACATAATAATAGTTCTGAGTCCTCAATCAGTCAAGAAAGTGAAGATAATATTCCACTAAGTAAGTTACAAGCACGTCTTAGGCGTTTAGAATACGAGCGTATTCACGGTACAGACAGACACAATGAGAGTGAGATGTCAGTTGTTAGTGATCAAACAATCCAATCAAATATTCCCGATCAATTGTCTATGTTTGATGACGAGTCTTTGTCAGCTCCGTTAAGTGACATGGAGATTGACAGATGTTAATTAAGATTTAAGCAAAAATTAAGGTAAATCAGTTACTTAATTAGGAGTTCATATTATAAGCGTACTAGCTAATTATATAATATTGTGAGAAGATTTGAGCGAGATTTAGGTTTATACCTATTAATTAAATAAGTTAATTAGAAGATAAATATTATAAGCGACTAGCTAATATATAATATTGTGATGGTTATTCACACGTAAAATAGAAACGCGGTTTTTATAACAAGACTTAAAAGTTAAAATTATGCGTAAATAAGAGTTAAATAGATAAATGTATTCTTGCCTATAATGGTTCAAAGAAAATTGTTGTGTATTAAATGCTAATGTAAGAATTTGACTTAATCTAGCATATGGAAGAAAATTCCAAACGTCTCTAGTATGAGAGGGAATCGAATTACAATTATAATGTAGGAAAGGTATACCTGTATATATAATATAACGGCCATTTTTATCGTTTTTCAAGTTTGTTATTGGTTTAAGCGTGTTATTATTGACATATCATATTTAATTGCATCCGTTAATAACAAATTGCTAACTACTAGTATCAATTGACACTCATATTTGTTCTTTTACACATTGCTAAGGCATCACTATTAATTCATTCTGTTAATTCAAGAATAAGACATGCTATTACATCTTGCTAAGAGTCAGCTAAGAGCATTGATTCTAGTGTAAGATTCACTGCCACCTCGCAGAAGGCCAATGAAGCAGCCATTACGATTGTTCCGGAGAAATTCCTCTTTTGTCGGAAGACCTCATCTAACCTAGAGTTCCATTCCATGATGTTTCCATTATACACATTTATTCAAGACACTACTACACAGATGAATATATACCACTGAAGAATAACATTATTTCAACCATAAGAATGTCATTTTCAATTTTGAGAAAATAACAATATTTCTAACTCCTTATATGCTGGACTTATACTGTGATACTACCTATTCGACTGTTATTACTACTAATCTACGGAATGAATAACAACATTTCAATCAACCCTATGATAAACATATTGTGTGGACTTCGTCATAAAAGGACTACAACTACAACTGTTTCTGATACTACAACTACAACTGTTTCTGATAGTACAACTACAACTGTTTCTGATACTACAACTACAACTGTTTCTGATAGTACAACTACAACTGTTTCTGATACTACAACTACAACTGATGCTACTACTACTACAACTACTGATGCTACTACTTCTACTGATGATTCGCCGTAAATAACAATAATTCAATATGAGTTCAAACTTCTCTGGATACTACGAAGTGCTAAGAAATACAAGACTGTTGGATCGATAATAATCATCGTACTGTTTGAAGAAATATTTATATTGTTACCTTGTTGTATTGACTATTTCACGTTCATTTCTACATTACCATTTCCTACTTATTCAGTACAACTATGTTAATACAGTGTTCATGTAATTGTTTCTTTTAAATTGCAAATATTCAATTCACTTGAATTAATGAATGACTATTGTTTTCAGTTATCTACATAACCATTTATTAATTCCAAATACTTGTATATGTTTTATTAAGGATTGGTCGTCACTGCAATTAAGGTCTTAGATCTTTTTAAAGAATTCCTATGTAAAATACTTTATATGATCAACATGGGAAGGTGTGAAGATGTAATCAACCATCTTTATCTGTGACACGGTTAGCTTAATCAACCATCTTTCTCTGTGACACGGTTATCCTTCTATAAGTTCATTGTTCCTTTTGACAGGCGCAATTGATCAGTCTACAGGGTTGACATCTGACCAATAGTTAATAGACTAACTTCCCTAAGGCAGTTGGGAGATTGTATAAATATAGGACTGATTTGATTCCAATTCAGTCAGGCTGGTGACGTTAGCTGAGCAGTCATGTTGTTGGAAGAGCAACAGCTGGGGTTTTGGGATATTGTACTTCTCGTAATAAACAAGCTATAATGTATTATTGAGTTGCTACTTTGTTACATAACCTTCATTTCTTCAAAAACAAGGTTAATAAGGTTTAACAGGATTTATCACATAAAGCCCTCTCTGGGAGTGTAAAAATCCCATTACTTAAATATCATATGACACTACTAGTTTGGTGTCCAGTCTTACTCTCAAGTGTTATTTTAACGCGGGAACTATACTATGAAAATAACGTCACATCAGCGGCTTGACGTTATATAACGTTAGTCACTTTGGCGGCCAAACCGGAAAATTTCATGTAGAAATATGGTAAACGTTATGTATTGTTTTTAGAAATACGCCTCATAAATCACTTGATATGATAAATAGAATATATCATTAGTGGGTTTTTTATTACGTATAAAGTGTTGGAAATGTCCAACACATGTTCGTATCTTGTTATGACATATAGGCAGGCGACATGTAAGGAACCGATTTGTAAATCGCTTTGGAATTTTACAACGTGTCGTTTCAACAACCGATGCAAACAATTGTCCGCAATGACGGAAAGCATTAGAAGTGTCTGTGTCGATTTAGAGGCAAACAAAGGCGACGTAATTTTCGACCATCTTGTAAAACATAGTTCCTAGATACAATGCAAATGAATTATCGGTGTTCGAGTGATACTATTTCGGTATTTCCCAGTTTGTTTACAAAAAAATTAAAGAGACGGCATGTAAATTTACATAAATTTAGCCAGACATTTTTGAAGACAGAAACGTAAACATTGCTGTTACGTTGATAATATTTTGTAACGAAATTAATTCATTTAACACAGGTTGTGTCGGAGAATGGGCAATTACTGGACAGAAATTAGACTACAAACCTACAGATGCCTTGCTTGGACCCGGATTCTGCAGGAGCGCATGCATGAATTCTACGACGTTCGGACTAGGTGTAAGTTAAATGATTTATTAATTAGATTACTTAATTGAGATGCATCAGAGAGACGTGGTTGTTCTTGCATCTTCGTGATAGTATTTGATAAAGTTTCTCCTTCTATTTTCCTTGTGAAAAAAGCATGCAATATCTGTCAATTTAGCCTGCTATGATATTGCAGGCTAATTTGATATTGCACTCAGATATTTTTCACGTGCTACTAAAGACGGAATTATTTCTATACAGTAACATTACAGAGCGCTCCCATCCAACCTTTAAATAGTTTAAAGACCAGCTAACAATGTTTGGTACATCGTTTTAATATGAAATGCAGTGACATATCAAAAATCCAATCCGGTCTATTTATAGCATTGTCAGTGTGTAAATACATTGCGTAGTTTCTGACGTAAAACTGTGACGTGTAATTCAATGACATCTGCATTTGAAGGCATTTACACCTATTGCTATACCCTATAGTTGTGTTTGATAGTCGTTGACGATCTATATAAGTTTATCTCAATAAAACATGACCAACAATGTGTAGGGGGATTTAAAAACTGCATGATGAATGAGCAAATGATTGTTTTAAAGGTAGGTCTACTGATTAGTTTTAACATTCTCCAATGTGACGTCTTTCAACGCAAAAAAAAGACAGATATATGTTTGCTTTAATGAACATACTGTGAGGTCACAAGGGCATTTAAATCGTAATAAAGAAAACACATTTCAGACGTTTATACCAGAATAAGATAAGAAACGAGTTATTTTTGAAATCCACTGTTAGAAAAAGCGTTACACATCATTTTGTCGACGATTCAATTTCGAGTCGAAACGAATTGGGGAACAAAAGTGGCGGTTCGTAAATTAATAGTTTCCATGACCTTCGCAACCACTGCAAATGACAATATTTGTGCGATAAATCGTAAATGTAAATTTATCAATACTATTCAGAACAATCATTAATTTTTTAAATACTCGAAGTGTTTAAAACACAAAACGACACATTTTATATAGGCAACATGAAATTATACAATGAAAAGGCTAGTGCGTGATTATGGGAAACTATGGTGTTCGGACTCGTTCCTTCGGCGGAGTACGCGGATAGTGCAGCCCCAGGTTAGAATATGCGTCTGCACAGCCTCTCCTGGGATTTCATTGATCTCTGGAAAAACAAGGCTCTATTCACTCAACAGGTTCATTTGAGTGTTAACGTACATATCTTTGGTAACAATTGACTGACCGTTATCTTTGAAATACATCATTTAGTCCGCTGCTCTCGATAATATGTAGATTAGGTACCCTCGTGAACGTTTGTATTACACAAGTAATGTTGAAAGTACCTTGTATATCGATTGTTCGAGTGCAGTATTCAGAGTCAACGGTCATTGTCACAGCATTTATATATTAACAGAACATGATTATATTGACTTTTCAAAGCATACTTATTTTAACAATCGCCATACGTTTCACTACGACTTATATAAGAAAATATTATGACTTTCTGAAAGAAAAACATTTGATTATAAGCTTGTTGATAACTAACTATCAAAATGATGTTAACTGTAAACATATTGATAATAATGTTCCTCAATGGAACGATGAAATAATTTTCCATTAGATATTTCAAACGCATCTTTAGATAAAGATGTTTGAAGTCTCCATAATAAAAGTGTACACACAGGAAGTTCATTATTTCATAAACTTATTCATTAACGCGTGTGCCTTAATAGTCTTGCCTTTTTTATACCATGTCTATGAATGCTCTTTTCAAAATGCCATTTGTATACCATGCCTATACATGCCTTTTCAATATGGTTTTCAAATACCATGCCAATGAACGCTCATTTCATCTGAAGTTAGAACCATTGACATGCCTATGTATTGACACCGATCGTACCAATGTTAAACGGACAGGAGAGGGTTGTGATAAACAGTGTGCCGACAGTGGCTTCGCTTGTGGTGGAATGGATTGGATTTCAGTCTACAAAATCGGTAATTGAACAAATTGTTTATTTTTTTGTGCGAGAAGGGTTATTTATTAGTAATTTTCATAAAACTGAGTTTTAAGAGACGCTGACTAGAATTATTTTGACAAATAAAGGTTAATGAATATTATTTGGCAAGTACAGCGAATCAATCAAGGGTCAGAAATTCTGTGAATAATAACATATGTGAATACTGTACTGATGGTTTCTTCTTTGATATGATCAAATTGCCAAAACAATTGTCTGGAAGAGAAATTTACCGATCAATGGTCAAAAGACGATACAATTAAAGTAAAATACACATTGTATACGATTTATAATTAATGAACTACATTAAGCCCAAACGTATCTACTAGATATTAACGGTACATCTAGAATATGACAGAAAACAAATTATATGCCATTCATTCAAATAATTATGTTTTCATGGTTAAATTTTTAATGGCTTAAACAAATTTGAAAGTATTAATGTTTTAAAAAGATATTTGGTAAATGTAAATCTGCCACTAAAAGCTTAATGTATATGCATAAGCTTCATTTCGATTTAATCTTTTGGAATAGTTAGTGATTTGATTTCAGCCATTGTAATATTTGATATGTCAATTTTCAGTTGACATATCCATAAACGTCGGATCTCAACCCTTGACAAAGAGATGTTTGTTATATGATCGTGTTCTTTCCTGGGAAACATGTAATGAAACAAAAAACAGTGTATACTGTATGTTTGGTAGGTCTTCATGTTCTTAATATTTACTGAGTGTTACCAAAAAACGTAGTTTCGCCGAGTTCATGATAAATAATTGACTGCCTTTGACTAACAATTTTGTTCTATCTGACATATGTAAAGTGCATATTGATACATAGTTGAATACATGATGTAAACAGAAAGATTTACTTTTTAAATTTGACTCCATAAATCCAAATGTCATGCTCTTCAGATGTTTCATATATTGTCTGTATAATGAAAACTGTTTAATATTTTATATTTATCTCAACTTATTTTTCATAATATCTGTTCTTATACTTTTTTTTAACGACAAATAAGCTAATTAGGCATCATTTTGAAGTAAATACATGATTTTCTTTATTAATTAAAAAAGATGGAAATTTTCAACTGATTGACATCATCAATGACGTCATTTTACTTTTGGCAGTTTTCTACGAAAGTTAATAACTTAAAACTGTGGTGAAAACATTAAATCAAACCCATTCTGAACTGGGACAATTAAATACTTAACTTTTTCTCATTAATGTAATTATCAAAAAATAATATGACAATGACAATATTTCATTGACGTAAACTACATAGTTTCTAATCAAACAACAAATCATAGTAAAATATACAATACAAACAAATATATTATTGGTTACAATTAATATGAAATATAAACAAATTCGAATGTTTATCATTCAAAATAAAACATATCTTTAAACACTCTCGACTATTTTACAAAATTTCAGATTTATTCTTTTTATTTCCATCGACGTGGATAATCCCTAAATTTCGCTCGAAAAAACTAAGATTGAACCTACAAATGCATCATAATATGAGTATAGGCGGAACCTATTTCGGGTAAACATCTATTAACTTTTGTAATCGGCAATCATTCTCCGTGATCTGCAGTTAGTTCATTGTTTGCAGCACTATTAGTGCTTTGATTATAAGTTATTTACGAGTACTACCGTCTTAAGCAAAATTAATCCACTAAACATCATCAACTGGTTAAGAATATAAAACTTTAAAATATTTCCAAGATTTTAAATAAATGAAATAATGGTGAATGTAATCGACTTGCCCTTCATAAAGTACTTCCAATGAAATAATTCAATAATTTACGGAACTACATTCATGACGAGTCAAATTATCCTTTCCTATCATTTCTGTCGTTTTTCTTTTGGGTGTTTATTCATCATTTGCGTAACGATAATACAATGACGTCATCATTATATAGGATTTGTAACATCCGGTTATTCAGTAAAACCGTTTCAGTTTCATTAGAACTCATTTTTAAAATAGACAACGAGTGTAATTACACGCAAATTATCGCATATCAGAGTACATGTTTTCATTCCTGTATCGAGAACGTATTATAATAGCTAACTATTTCCTCTATAAGTATATTTTGTTTCGATATTTACTTTTCATCCAACCAAAATGTAGGAATATCGTAACTGCAACAACAAATCCCTTCTGGACACAACATTTGGATACATAGTATAGCAAAATTCATATACATTACCTATGGACGGGAACAAATTGCCGACTACGCCGTGGACTTGTTTACCCGTATACGTGGAATAAGTTCGTAGTATCTAAGGCAAAACAACGAACTTTACCGTGCAAAACATTCAGCGCTTTCAAACCTTTATCTGCTAATGTTTTCTGGTTCAAAGTAAATGATCCACTATAATGCAATGTTGTACCAAGATAGTTCAAATCATTTACAATGTCTATGTCCACGTTACTATATGACCAACACTCATTCGCCATTAAACCACCCCTTTTCTAAAATCAACGATTTTTGTTTTGTCAATATTGTCTTCTTATCTCCATTTATAACAGTATATATACAAATCATTTAGACTAGTTTGCTAATCTACTGCATCATCACTCAAAACAGCCATATCATCTGCAAATTGTTAAAGTAAAATGTTAATATCTCCAATATTCAATCCAGACGAATTATTTCCCTTAAAATATAGTTCAAGGTCATCTATTAATATGGCTGAAAAATGAAGGTGAGATTATCTCCCCTTGTTTAAGTTCGACCTGGGAAAATAAGCAACTTGAGGTCGGATTATTGACCTTAATACAATATTTAACCTTAGAATACATATATACATGATATTTTACACTTAACTCCGAAATTAAACAACTTAAACCATAATACATTCCTGTAAACACTATCAAATGCATTTTCTAAATCTACAAAAGCAACATAAACACTTTTCTTTTCAGGGAGCATTTGTTTGTATAACTGAATTAAGTACAAAACATACATCTGTTGTAGAACGTTTTGGTCTAAACCCAAAATGAGCGTCCGATAATATATCGTTGTTTTCACAAAATAAACTGAAGTAGATAAGCAGCTTACAAGGGTAATCTAACGATAGTTATTCACGATACACGTGTCATTCATTTTATGTAACGGCATAATAATTCCCCCGGTCCACTGCACAGGGACAATTCCAGATCTAAAAATAGGATTATAAATGTATGTTAACGTATACAGTGGATTGTAAACATGTGAAAAATCAGTTCCGGTAGAATACAAGACGAATTTTGATGCTAGGCATCAAAGACGCCGCGCATGATTTTAAAGCATGACTTAAAGGGAAGCAGATTCAGTTCAATACATTTAAATAACCTGTGCAAACTGACAGGATGTAAATATTTTGAACAAGAAGGCCAAATGTACCTTTATCTTAAATAAGAAGGCCAAGATGTTCCTTTATTGCTCAACTGGATACCATAGTCTATAATAAAATGTTATCAAGAGCAAAAAGGGTCAATTTTGACGTAGGGATTATACACTTTATTTGCTACGATTTATGTGATATTCAGCATGTCAAGTTTAGCCTTCAAACCATTTGGTTTACCGTTTGCTTAACATTGACTGCAACACTAAAGTGTCATACAAGCTGAAGTTTCTTAATTTTAAATCTACTCTAACTAGATCAATTAGATAAACAAAAAACATAGATACTGAAATATTAACAGATATTAACTTAAGTGTTAATGCCTCTAGTTATAAGTTCAGTGTGACACAAGCTTTGGAAGGAGAGAGGGAAGTCTATTCTCCTTCCAGTTGAGCAGAAGTATGATAACAAAAAACGAGAGTATATAAACAAAAAAATACAAATAATTCTAACAAGTTTAAAGATATTTAATATCAAAATTAAGAATTTATGAAATTAAAAGAAAAAGTTCTCATGTATAGTCAACATATAGCAATAATACAATGGTCTGAATGAACAACTGTATGGGGAGGAACGTTTTAAGTTTAGTAATACAACAGAAATAAATAGGAAAAAACATCACCCGAATCTTTTTTCTGAGCTTTGATGAATCAAGTCGTCAGAGCAGTAAACCAAACAATTAAAAAAGCGTAGCCTAGTGAACTCCGTAAACCAACTCATAAAAAAAGCTTAGCCTAGTTAGTTGGGGAACAGTTATTAAAAAACAATTTAAATGTGTCTAAAGTTTTGTAACAACGGTAAACGATGTACATATTTTGTATCTTGTTGTTTCTTAAATCGGTTAATACAATTTATTCAATCATAAAGGCTGTTTTTTCAAACATATTACAGAGTTTTTCTTTACATAAATATATTGGTTGGTTGCTCCCTTTTCGATTACGTCACCCCATGGTACAAAATTAAAACCTACTTTGGACGCTCACGATCGACGAGGACTGAAGAAAATACAGGTGAATATTGCATAGGCTAAATTGTCGGATAGAAGAATATTTGTCTTCTGATGCCACGAATGTCTTTAGAACGGACACATATGATTTTAAAAGTTTGCCTTATAAGATGTACATTATGAAAATAATGAAACCAACTGATATCGCAAGTCGGTTTTCATTTGCAAGATGATTGATTTTCATTAAGATTTTGTTGATAAACTCTGGTTTTCGATAAAGTATAGTACTATCTATATGCCCCTATTAAAACAATTAAGTACTGACATGACTTTTATATTCAGAAACCATTGCATAGTGGACATTTTTATGTTCGGGCCGATTTAAGTAAACAAGGTATTATGTGTCCTTTCTTCTTTGAAGATAATGAAGGTAAAAATATAAGATAATGAAGTCGATGTAGAGGAGAGGTGGAAACATAAATGAAATATTGTTTCCGCAAGCTGGGGTGGGGGGGGGGGGGGGGGGGGGGGGGGGGGCGACTCAACACAAATCTGGTGCAGTCCGGATTTTCTTTTCATACCGGACTGACCAAAAATTGCCAACACTATCGCCTGAATTGATTCCCATAAACAAATAGTGTGGGGTAATTAGATTGATTTTTTAGTTATATCACGGCGTTTCCTGGGTATGTTACAAGTACTACTAGTCCATATATCCTGACACCAGCCCGCAACTTTGAGCGCCAACGAGGGCAGCCATTACTACCACTGTTAAAGTCTACAAATTCACCATCGAGGCGGTAAGGTCATTTGGAAGATAAGGGGTGTAACATTATACCTGAAAATATGTATTAACTGGAAAGTGAAATCAAGAGGTAAATCCGTGCAACTAGCAGAAATACATGTATTAATTTAAAAATAAAAAATTGACATTATTATTGCCTAATACGGACGTCATGTTGAATCACTTTGATAACTAAATATATAGTGAATATCTTAAAGGTAATACCTTCATATGTTTAATTAAATAAAAATTATATATGAATGCTACTTGAACATTATCTCTTATTGTTTGCAGTTTGTAAAGAATAAGTACAAATATTATGAAATACCCTATACATAGCCTTCAAAAAACGTTATTAACATACCTCCATTACTATATACCAAAGTATATTTCCAGATAAAACTCCAATAAATATATTTCTGAAACGCAAATATTTTACATCGTAAATCTAAATACATTTAAGGGTTTCTTTAACAGATGTGTAGTATCTTTAGACCGTTTGTCTAGAAATGGAGACTTTCCCCTTTAACACTGAACGTGAAAGAACTTCTTTAGTACTTAAGCTAGCATAACCTACACTTACGTACATATATTTCAGATACAGGAGGCTTTTTTGGAATGCCCTATTCTGCAACCTGGCAACAAACAGCAGTTAGATGCTTTTTGAAAGGATCTTTCCCCTTTGACAAAAGTATATTGCATTTTACACGGGTTAAACACAGTTTCTGGACTGCCTACATTCAGACAAAGACTTTCATCAAATTACAGGGTAATGTGGTAATAACTGTTACAACATTGAGATATAAAAATTATGGAAATTTAAAGTGCCAGCCATTTCTGATTTATTAGAAAGCTGACTTCCTTAATTTCCGAATTATTTTTCTTTTGGCAAGCTAGCTCATCAAACGTTCATATCAGCACGGACCTCTGTATAACCACTACAAATCCTAGATCTCCCATCGTAAAGAACCATTGTTTAAACAAAATCCTTTATCTTATCTCATTTCTTCTAATTTGACGCCTCTGTAAAAACTGGCTATAGAAAACCCTCTTGTTTCTTTAAAAGCAATTATTCTTTTCCTTATAATTTTCATTTTATTTGTAATCGTATAGATTACCTTTTTGTTTTTTCTGTCGATATTTTCAAAACATTTCAGTTCTTGAGTTGAGAAGAATTGTAGAAGTGACAATCAAAATACGTTTTAAATACTCTATTCTGTTTTTGTTATTCGACACTTTTAATTTGCACATTAGCCATTTTATTTTGTAGTAACGAAATAATCATTTAGTTTAATATTTGTTTAATATTATGAAATTAAAATCTAGTTAAAACGAAATCAGTATTCGATACTCGATATGCAAATGAGCTGTTTTATATCGGATTTAAAAATTATTATTTCGTTTATATTATTTATTTTTTAATCATACCAAGGCGTTAAGTTCACACATCAATGCGTTTTCTTTCCTTTTATTCCACAAAACATTTTATCCAGGAAACTGGCTACATTCTTATAAAGACTGTTTAAAGTGGGCTATCAATCGATTATATATAGGGGTCATGAGCTGAACACGCCCATTCATTTTTTCCGACAAACGACACAAATGTTCTAAATATTCTATATGGTTAAATAACTACTTGCGTGGCCAGTTCTCAACCAGAAGTCACACTTATTATTTTTAATCATCGGAAAGATAAACGAACCAAGCTAGGGATCGCCCATCAGACTGGTCGATCGATAGCCCCTGGTTGAGCTATCACGACTCGACATTTTAGGTAACCCGATCTTGATCAAGTTCGTGTTACCCTTTCAGGTAAGGTTAACCCCTCTTTGAATTGTAGCAGCTGGGGGTATGTACACTAATCACGACAAATACTGGTTATGAATTTGCACAATCAAATCACTCTTTGCTACCACGCTTAAAATTAATATGCCGTCTTTGTTACTTCCCTTAATATGTCAACGCCCGAATTTGACGACAGGATGAAACAGCGTGATCACCGAATTACTCCACTCCGGGCACACACTTTTTTACCGCACGAACAAACTTGTCGTGGTGAAAAGTTTTGTTTATTTATTTGTAGTTTGGACTTTCGCCGCATAAGGTTGAGGCAGAGGTTGGCGTTTGAACTCTACCGTTACAACTTAGTAGTTGGTGCATGTTTGGCTGAAGAGGAGAGGCATGGTCTCATTCACTTCACTGGCACTCTCCCTCTCTTGTGGGTTCTGCACTCTTCTTCTCCTTCAGTCATCCCATCTGTTATAGGGCATCTTGTAGTACTATTATTCTGACACTTTTGAATGGATGATCTGATGAATGATGCAATGAGCCGGCTTTCATAACCTGCGAGCCACAGTGGGTGGTCGGTCAGATGCCGGCCTGTCCCCGGTCAATGTCTGCCCGACTTCCGGCCGGGCTCTGGGCGGCGTCTTGATTGTCTGAGTAGTCCAAAATTTGGTCCGGCGCTCGCTCGATATGTCTGATGCCCTAAGGCCCCGCCGTTAAATCCGCCACTGCATTTGACACGCGACTTCTTTGTTTACCATTAATCTTTCGCCGCACGGGCCCTACTAGCCCCCGGTAAATCCGCAACTGCATTTATCACGCTACTTCTTTGTGCTTTTCCGTTCCTCTTCGCGAATGTTAATAATTTCTATAGTTGACCTCTCGGCGCATTAATTTCTAAAATGTTTGTTAAACTTATATTGGAGTACTCACGTCTTAAGTTGATCACTGATGTCCCAATAACATTATAATTATTTTTTTGGGGGAGATCTTAACCTTTAAAATGCAGTTTTGTTGAATCCATGTTGAACTATTTTTCTCGCGCAGTGTGTCAACAGCAATTGGCAGTCTGCTAGCTCCGAAAAAATGGTTTTACTACTATGACCAGGGGCTAAAGCCACAAACCAAAAACTAGTTAACTCTGTCATATATCAAAAAGCTAAAAAAAAAACACCTCAGAGGCTTCAGTGTACATTCAATATAAAGAAAATATCAAAACATTCTGTGAAATGTCATTTTGGGGCTCCATAGTATATACTTGTATTTACAAATACTTATCACGTTATGGCTGATCTACCGCTTGATATGCTTCGTCTGTCTGGGGTTTAAATGCCCAAACTACAACAATGACATGCGCAAGCTAGTGTTGGTATGTTTTTGTGTATGAGTGGTACGTGTTTAACTCGAGCAGCCCGGTCATGTGGATATTTGTTTTATTTGTTTCGGATATGCCGCTTCCAACAATTTGTTAGTTGTCTATTAATCCTGACACCATCGAGTCAGGCGTAATGATAACCCAACAACTCTTAGCGCCAAGTATGAAAAGAAATTACTGCCGTGTTTAAAGCATTTGGTATGGCACGACCGGGCATCGGACCACAAGCAGACGGGATGGACACTCTACAACTACACCACCGAATAGTCCTGTGAAAAGGATGTATAATAAATATACATGTGTGTATGCAAATTGTCTAAATGTGTATATTATTTCGTATGAAACACCAATTTCGCTTTATGAATAAACAATGTAAAGAAAGAAAGATAGCATTGCCGGGAGGTCAGACACTGTTTCTAAAATTGTATTTTTAAGGGTTGATTATTTGCACAGCTATTATACAGCCACTTATTGACCCTTGCTAGCAATCCCAAAATATTACGACGGCTTACATTTTTTTCTGTCTAATTGAACAACAACAGTTTAATGATTCTTGTTAAATATTTTTAAAATGTTCAAACAATACAAATCAAATATATAATGGAAGTAGATACATAGATAAAATCATTTCATCCACAGGTAACATGACCTTGTCTCAAAACGCCAAGGTGGGCTATGTTGAGATGAAGGGAGGAGTATATTATCTACATTTCACTACCAACAAAACTCTCACGAGCACTACGTTATCTACCAGCAAGACTCTCATGAGCACTACGTTATCTACCAACAAGGCTCTCACGAGCACTGCGTTATCTACCAGCAAGACTCTCATGAGCACTACGTTATCTACCAACAATGCTCTCACGAGCACTGCGTTATCTACCAAAGGTGAATTATATGTGTAATATTTTAACATTTGGTGCACATGTGTAGATTTTCATAAGTCTTTCAATCAGGTCAATATGGCTTACGACCTTTGTAAAGGATACATGCGTGTTGGACTAGTTCAGGTACGCCTCTAGTGTGTTGCCCCAAGTTACATCTACACCTATTTTACACAGCCGATCAATAAAGACTCCAGCAAGTCAGTGCATTCAAAAGCACTAGAAAAGGGATGTTTTGCATCAACTTAAATCGTGTTTTGACCATTAAAAGTATATATGGTAAGAACTAAAACGAATCGTCTCATACATACGTTTTCAGGATTGTTGAAAGAGATATTGACCTGTTTTCTTCTTCATTTTCAAGTATTCTGGCATAGTCATAATATCACCAGGGGCGTTCACTTTTCGCCAATGCTACAAGCTCTTTCTCATAGTGTCGCGACGCGTTTTATATCTATAAAGTGGTATACTATAGAGACACTACCTTGGTTTTAAACATGCGTGTGTGTGCGTGCGCGCGTGCGGGCGTGTGTGTGTGTGTGTGTGTGTGTGTGTGTGTGTTTGCTCATGCATACACACATCTGTACTTGTATATGTTTGTACTACGAACTCAGAAGAAACGTACATAGGTATTGCCTGTTGTCCAATCATATCCTTAAATATATATATATATGTTTATATATCAAGCTTATTATTAATTTATAATTAGTATTTTTATTTTCATTATAGAAGACACACAAACCACAAACCACACACACACACAAACAGAACAGAGAACTAACATTGCGTTAGTTTTAGGGGCAATTGGTAGTGTCGTAGCAGTAATAGTCTGTAGCATAGCTGTTGTTGTTTTTGTGGTATGGAAAAGAAGATCGACAGGTAACTATCTTCGGGTGCTACTTTTAAAATCCCGAAACATCAATATGCTAACTTATATGTTGATTATATGATGAGATGATTAAAATGTATTGGCGCTTTAGTACACAGTGTGTTTGTTTAAATTGTTTCCGTCATGTCATGAACAGTCTAGGTAATTTAGATTGTATAAGGTTCATATTATGATATTGATTCAGTCCTTGTCACGTGATTTTAATTTCTGGTTTAGAATATAAATATGAAAATATGCAGTGGTAATTTGAAATGTTAGGCACCTAAATGATTGAGAAATTTGGAACATATGTTTAGCTGCGGAAACATGTATCAAAGAAGAAGAATTATTCGGGCAACTTTAATTAAATGGTTAAATCTACATCTTAAGGAATTATGATAAGCCGGCAACGACCCGCCGCTTCCCGTCCTTAGATTTCTAGCTGTCCCTCTTATGTGTGTGTACGTATTTG
The DNA here is from genome assembly GCA_031761405.1 of Serripes groenlandicus. Classification (NCBI taxonomy): domain Eukaryota; kingdom Metazoa; phylum Mollusca; class Bivalvia; order Cardiida; family Cardiidae; genus Serripes; species Serripes groenlandicus. Next base: position 46,036,144 of record JASEVX010000012.1, read on the forward strand.
CATGTGTGTAAAGGTACATGCTATTTGAGAGATTAAGTCATCGACTTTGAGTGACATAGCGAATGACAATCTGCACATTAAGGTATGACGTGTAGTAATATGGAACTTTTCTATTTTGATAGTAACCTTAGTAATGTTTTTATTATAGATAGTGTAAACATTAATGAAGTATACCCTCTGGCGTTCTGTTTCTGTCTGCCTGTTGCACTATTTCAATTTCTTTACTCAAGTCCTCGGACATTCGGTCCATATACACACACACACACACACACATGTTTATACACATATAGGCATAGCAGTTATGTACGTTAAATAGCATGAAAGAGTTCTTTCTATATGTGGTAAACATAAATATTGTTTATTTTTTCTTATCGTTTTGATTTGATTTAATTTCCATTTACTAAAACGTTTCAAAATGTTATATTCTAAGATGAAAAGATTCCATTAGGAAAAATGTCACTATTCGTAGTGTACGTGTTTCGTTTAATAAGAACATTACATATATTTATCAAGTGCGTACAAATTATTGTTTTAAAAAGAACTATATCAAATTTTCATATATTGGACATTCCGAAAACTATTAATAACACATGTCTTCTTTTATCGTTCATAAGGATAATAATATTCGTCACACGAAGACCATTTGTATGGAAATTGTATACATATAATTTAGTTAACGCCGTCTCTCTCAATCGATTTGAATTGCAGAGTAAATATACTCCAACTGTAATTATCAGAGACGGACCGGGACAAAGCAAGAATCTGAAAGCCAGAACAAATCCATACTGGACTTACTGCAGCGCCCAGTACTTGACTATACCTGTGATATAAATTAATAAACGACATAAATAAACCAACACATTTTGTTAATTACCACTCAAGTGATTTAAAGTAAATCATATCAAAGTGTATGTATCATGAACACATTGACAATTTGTAAGAGTGTGCTAACCAACTAAGCAAGAATGGCTGCCAGCTACATCAACTTTTTAAGGGCTGGCTCCAATATTATTGTTTTAAATATTTAGATACCTAAAGTATTAACTTAAGCCCCAAATTATCTATAAGCAATAGTCATAGTCAATTTATATAACTCAGAGAATGAAAACCAACCAACCCTGGGATTCAAGAGGAAAGCAGCTTCAAATAGAAGGTTAACATATTGAGTAAATGCAATACCAATTTAGATATTTAAATATCACAAGAAATAAACACCAGACCGAAAGGTTCGCTGACCGCCGACTACTAAATGTATACCAATTGTATAATGGAAGTCGTGCCGAATCGTTATACAGGAAGTCCTAACACTTCGTCATGAATGTATATAACTATGTAAGGCGCAGGAACCTCAATGACTGTATGAGATCATATCAGACTGACACAAACCAATGAATGCACCCGCCTTCATGTCCCATAACTCCGGATCGACAATCTAAATAAATAATGAAAACCTGGCACAGCAACCGTAATTAACAAATTAGGGGATCATTTCACCCGCTTTCCTCTTCCTAGGATAGAATAGAAAAGGCCGGTGTAAGCTGTGTAGCGTAACATTTACACATGCGTGAGAAATATCGACCACCCCATTCCACCCCGATAACACTCGAATATGTATACCCCATAATCGTATTCATAGATATTTATGGATAAACGACATTCATGCTGCACTATTATCATACTGTTTCGTATCTGTTCACAATATTTGAATCTTTACGAGGTTATTACAGAACTTTATATTCCCCTCATATTTCGTTGTTCTTCTCTAGTTGACCAAGTGCAGAATGACCAAAACACTAACTTCAACCAAGAAATGTATGTTTTTTGTATATCTAGTTACTGATAGTCACAATTCAATGTTGCGGAATATGGTTAATATAATGGTACATTGCCTAGCAAATGACATTTACATATCTCAATATAAAGCATGTTTATGAAACAGATTGATGTTTTGCACACACTCTACTTGCTATGTCATGTGTAAAGTGTATTCATGTTTTATCAACTTTTGAACTTGTATTTGTAATTAACTTCGTTATATAATAACTATAATAAAACAAAATCTGTGTAAATGTTTCAAATATTCTTCGACACGTTTGATTTAATTGTATACTTATTCCGGTTTCCCGTTTATGACAGGAATACTTTCGAAGATTTACAGCGTGAACGTGAGGACACCCATGCATACGGAACTCTCAATAGTTCAGATGTTACCGGTAACTTAATATTATTATTTTACATGTATTTACCTGGATACATCTCTGTTTATATGTATGTGTTATGTATGTACTAAGTAAGTATCCACTATCTAAAGTAATTTGTGTCCAATAATGGTGTATCTCCTGTAATCGACAAAAAAGGTAATGGTCACATAATGAAGTATCGATATTTAAACCGTTATATATTGCTGAAAAACCACGCTATGCATGTGTTCTATCCCCGTGAGAAATCGGGGGTCGAACGATCTCGTCTCAAGCCGTGACTATAAGGGAAAATGGCACCCGGTGGTTTGACCTTAGAAGTGCTAGAACGTTCCATTGTTCCCGTACAATTGCTATAAAAAAATCGAATGCCGATGGCCATGCTCTGAATTCCAGGTCGGTGCTCAATTTGATATAAAACTTCGCATGCCGATTACCGAACTAAGTCAACTTGCTATATAAATGCAAACACGGATGGCCTACCACGGTTTTCCAGTTCAGCGTTCAGTTTGCTATTTTAATTCTAAACACCGATGGCCGACTTTCGTCTTTAAAGTCGGCGTTCATTTGTCTATATTCATTCGAACACCGATGGCCGAGTTAGTCGTCAAAGTCGGTGTTCAGTTTGCTTTATAAATTCGAATACCGATGGCCGACCTAGATCTTTCAGATCGATGTTGAAATTAATATATGAATTCGAACACCGATTGCTAACCTGGGTTTTCAGATCGTCGTTCAAATTGCTATATAATTCGAACACTGATGACCGACAAGGGTTTTTCCAATATCACTCGAAAAAATAGACTGAAACAATATATCATGCAAAGAAACATTTGCGCGTGTTTTAACAAAATTCCGTAATTCAACTGTTTTACAGTTGAAATTCTACATCAGAACCTTTTCAAATACTTAAACCAAATGTATGATTAGTTGATTAAGCTTCAAATAACGCAATTATGTTAAACATAAAACGAACGTTACTGTACACGTCGAGATTGTTTAAGCATTGAGCGTAAATTTATGAAAATGACGTCGACGTCATCGCAACTATTGGTAACACATGATAATAATATTCGTATAATAGCTTAAGCCCAAAATGATCTATACGCAATAGTCATAGTCAATTTATATAACTCAAAGAATGAAAACCAGCCAACCCTGGGATTCAGAAGTAGGCAGCTTCAAATAGACTACTAAAATATTGAGTAAATGCAATACCAATTTAGATATTTAAATATCACAACAAATAAACACCAGACCGAAAGGTTCGCTGACCGCCGACCAGTAAATCTGTACTAATATTATGATGGAAGTCTCGCCGAATTGTTACACAGGAAGTCCTAACACTTCGTCATGAAATGTCTATAATTGTGTAAGATTAAGCACTAAACAATCAAAGCTTGTAAGTCAGCTACTGGCGCAGGAACCACTATGCCTGTATGACATCATCTCAGACAGACACAAACCAAGGAATGCACCCGCCTTCAAGTCCAATAACTCCGGATCGACAATCTGAAAACATAATGAAAACCTGGCAAGCAACCGTAATTAACAAATATAGAGAGAAGTGGTTGGGTCTTTAATGATTTCACCCGCTCTCTTCTTCCTAGGGTAGAATTGAAAAGGCCTGTGTACGCTGTGTAGCGTAACTTTTATACATGCATGAGAAATACCGACCACCCAATTTCCCTCCGATAACATTCGACTAAGGATAAACCATAATCGCATTTATAATTATTTACGGATAAACTACATTCATACTACACCATTATCATATTGCTTCGTATCTGTTCACAATATTTAAATCCTTACGATGTTATTACAAAACCTTATATTTCCCTCATATTTCGTTGTTCTACTCTAGTTGACCAAGTGCAGAGTGACCAAAACACTTACATCAACCAAGAGAGGTATGTTTTTGTATATCTAGTTAATGATAGTAACTAATTCAATTTTACGGTATATTGTTAATATAATGGTAAATTGCTTAGCAAACGACATTTACCTGTCTCAACATACATCATGTTTATGAAATAGAGTGATATTTCGCACACACTCTACTTGCTATGTCATGTGTAAAGTTTATTTATGTTCTACCCTTTTGAACTTGTATTTTTTATTATCGTTTTTATATAATAACTATAATAAAACATAATATGTGTGAATGTTTCAAATACATTTCGATATGTTTGATTTAATCGTACACTTATTCCGATTTCCCATTTATGACAGGAATACTTACGAAGATTTACAGCGTGAACGTGAGGACACCCATGAATATACGGAACTCTCAATAGTTTAGATGATACCGGTAACTTAATATTATTAGTTTACATGTATTTACCTGGATACATCTCTGTTTATATGTATGTTTAATGCATGTACCAAGTGAGTATCCACCGTCTAAAGTAAGTTGTGTCCAATTATGATGTGTCTACTATTCTATGCATAACACAAATAAACCAAAGACACTGACACCGTATCCATGTGTCTACTATGCTATGCATAACACAAATAAACTAAAGACAATGGCACCGTATCCATGTGTCATTCATTGTAATCCATAGCGTATTTATATAAGATTAAGGTTTTGTTTCTTCCGGAGCACGTTTGATGTGTGTATAAATGAAGGGCTTGGGGGTCATATGATACCTCTGAAAGCTATGTGAAATGTATGTTATTGAAAACAATGATATATTATCGTAACTATGCATGTCGTTTTTCGATTTGAAATACGAAACAATTTCTAGGATGCACGTAGGTAACTATTTATACCAGGAATCTCATATTATTATGTTTTCTATTGCAGGGAAAAGTGGCAAAACCTCTACCGAGAAGACGTACGAAAATCTCCAACTTGCACGTATGGAGAGAGAAAAAAGAAATATCAGAAATATAAATCATCATGCCAGTGAAGTTGCAAACGTGTATTTACATTGATTAAGATCGTTGATTTCTGTGTGATACAGACCTAACATTTCTGAATAGATGTTTAAGTGTCGTCACTAGCGCTATTCATATATATCAGCCGTTCCATGACAAAAAAACAACATTATGGACTCTGCGTAATTTATCGACCCAGATCAGCCTGCGTAGTCCGCGCATGATAATCTAGGCCGACACATTCCGTCGCAGGGGGAAAGAGCTATAGAGTAATGAATCATGAAACAGAAAATCCACAGGAGGCGAAATGTGTCTGTCCGGGTTAGCCTGTGCGGCATCTGCTTAGGCTGATCAAGTTCGATACTTTACGCAGAGTCCACAATGCTGGTTTTCTCGTGGAACGGCTGATATATATCGTATGATTCCATTATCTGAAATCAACACACTTGACCATACAATTACCTTAAAGAACATTTTGCTTGGATTGAGATATGCCTATCTTATATTAAAGCACTAGTTTGGCGATTTTCGGCATCAGTATATCCATCGATACATAATTTTAGTAGTAAAATAACAATCATTTTTTGGATGTAAAACAAATATCTCTAGAAGTATTTAAAGTAGCACACATTTTATGAAACTTTAAATTGTAATACTTGCAGAAGTATAAATATTATGTTTTGTCAAACATATATGGTAAAGGAATAGAGATTCAAACTGCATAACGTGCATTAGTTATATACACATTAGCAAATACCAACTCTGTATAATGGTATGCAAACATACTTGTTTAAACTTATTTCGTAGTACCTATGGATATGTGTAGCAATGTCCACAGAATAACTATAAGAAAGTGTTTAAATTAGTAAGGACCATAATTAATAGAGATTGCGGGAAAGGTAGAAAGCGTGTAGGGGAAAGCTTCCTACGTTTCTCATAAGATTGCATAAATGCACAAGTCAATGCGCACACTTGTATGTATATATATAAATATCTGTGACTTTTGTAGTTAGTGTTAGACATATTGAAACGATTATAAATCAATCTTCGCTGATATAGGGACATTGTGAAAAGAGGAGAACTGGTCCAAATAGGCGGTTTCTCTTCTTTTCACATTGTTGTTGTAACTCTCTATTTTTTCTTATTTCGAACATCTCCAAGCGAAGATGTTGACGGCGGTTTAAGGCAAACTTATGAAAACATTAATTGTATTTCGCCGCCAGGAACTTTGTAAATATGTATGTATGTTTATTTCCTATGTTGTGTTACTGTCAGTCAGCAATGAATATAACATGTATCCTTATGGGCTGGAAGCCTAGAGGAATTTGAACGAATAAACTTAACGTATCAAATTTATCAGATTGGATACGAAGTGCGATTTCAATCTTACAATCTTTACAATTTACAATTACAATTTCATTACTAAAGTTATTAGGCCTCCGGCCCATAAAACAACAAATATATACACAATTCAAAACATCTTATATATAATTCTTTAGATGTGAGTTATATAAAAATACATATTCCTTGCTACACTTATATGTGTTTTGTTTTAATGATCCCGATTGTTAATTTGTTTGTATGGTGTTTTACGCCGCTTTTTACATTGTTTCAGTTATAATATGGAAAAGGCACAGCACCAGAACGGGCACAGAGCACGACAAGATATGACAACTATTAACAAAAAAAAATATTTGAAAGGTTACCTTCATTTAGTCTTACTAATCAGGCATGTTCATCCGTGTAACCAGCTGCATTTAATAACAGATGTAATCTCTCTGACGATAGTTTTTTGTTTCTTCAAATTAAAGCATATAGAACTACTGTTTACATGGTATGATGTTGATCCTCATCTGCATTGAAACAAACTTGATAAAGTTAGATATCTGGAAAACCTGATGTATTACCTTGAAACAGATCAACACACCTTCAATATCTGACAGTGCTTTAGGGTCAGGTCATGTTTGTTACAGTCCATATATATTTGAAGCAGTTTGGAGTATAGGAGTTACACGCACCTTAGTTAAAATAAACCCGTGTTCAAACATTCTCTACATTAGGAGCCTTCTTTCTTGGCACTGATATTTGCTTTATTAGGATGCAGGTGGCCAAGTATGAATACATTTTAAGTTCAAATGGTAAACACACAGCTGGTGATATTTAGCTGAAATACTGTTCATATTTAGAGTGAAATTATTTAGATTAAATCATATTTCTTAGATTTACAGATTGTAGAGAAATATAATCCCCGTCTGAAATTTATCTATCAGTCAAACGAACCGGCTGATATACAATTGTTCTGAGGTTCTGAGGAAGCATATGGATCTGATCAAACAAATGCACATTAGTCTTTGTAGTATGTAAACCGTTCTATAGTTACATATGATGGCACTAGTGATTGCTGGTTTAAGCATTATGACTTACTCACAGGATAATTGGGCCAACAGTACTGGTAGTTTACCCTGGAAATAACACTGCGATATAATTGTAAAATTGTTAATAGCAGTATAAACACAATCCAAACAAGCAAGGGAAATAGATTCCTATGTATAGTAAATTAGGGGAACCCATATCCTAAACAGAAGAACATATCCACTGTCTTATATTTTATTAAACATAAGGATTACTTAACTGACCTCTCGAATCATAATTAACACTTGAAATGGTATATATGAAAGTTGCATTGTAATTATTTTAAGTTATTTACTATGAAGAAACACTGTTGAAATAAAACTGCAAAGACTTTTTAACTTTCCCACAACAATCTTTCCAGAAAAAAATATCGAAAATATATAAAAGAAAGTAAAATAATCAAAAAGAGTTGAAATAATTCAGCAATTGCTCCGTTTGTCACAATGTTTTAAAATATTTCTACTCAAGATGTGTTAAATGCATTTGAAAGCAGGAAAGGGTACAACTTTTACCATAATAGAAACAGTTTCATATTGAAAACATTGCAGGAAGATCAGAAATTGCTTGTAAGTAACATTTTATTGTATTCCCTAATTTTCCAATTATGATTTTAAAGTTGATCTAGATTTAATAATCTTATAGTTTTACTTAGATATTTATTCTTTGGTAAATGCTTTATCAGTCAGCTGCATAAAATAGCCCTAAAAAAAGTGGGACACAGTTGGAATGCTGAAAGCAGACAAACAAAGTTATAACAAAAGAGCGTGATAGTCTAAATAGTAGTTTCCTTGCATTTTTTCAATCACATAGAGATTAAAGACCAACCAAAATAAAGTCAGTTTCAAGATCACAACTTACAATCTCTTGATTGTAGGTTTCCATTTAACTTTGTAATAAAACAAAATCTAACCAAAAATCATATGAAAGTATTACAATTCTCACAATTCTCAGATCATAATGGTCAGTATGTATATACTCTTTACGTTTTCATTATAACTGACTGAAGCCATGCCCTCTGGCGTTACAATGAATACTCATTATTTCTACCAGTATTCTGTAAATTATAAAACAATAAAATAATTTTAATGAAAAAAGTTGGATTTATGAATAAAGTAATTATGTCAAACTAAATATTTTCAAACCTCCATTGAAAACCATGTAACATAATAAATAGAATGAAGTAATCACAAGACAAAAAAAACCATGGCTATTTATATTAAAAACAATTTAGTTTTTTTTTTTCTTTTTCAGTTGTAACACTTGAAACAAGTAAGAACTATCTTCATGTGACCCGATCTTCATAATAAAGAACTGTTGATGAATCTGTAGAAGAATACATTCTTGAACCTCACAATGAAAATGGGAGATATGAGAATATTCTCCATTTGAAATTAATTACTTACTTAATTAGAAAACCTTGTTGCTCATATTGCGCAATTTCTCCATTTCCAATAATGTTTTCCAGTCAGTTGAATGAATTAAATTTAATCTATAGAGATTTTAAAATGTCCCTTGCTGCAGAATTCAAGTCAATTGAATAAATTCACTATCATTTATAGAGATTTTCAAAGTTCTCCGCTGCAGAATTCAAGTCAATTGAATAAATACACTATCATTTATAGAGACTTTCAAAGTTCTCCGCTGCAGAATTCAAGTCAATTGAATAAATTCACTATCATTTATAGAGACTTTCAAAGTTCTCCGCTGCAGAATTCAAGTCAATTGAATAAATTCACTATCATTTATAGAGATTTTCAAAGTTCTCCGCTGCAGAATTCAAGCCAATTGAATAAATTCACTATCATTTATAGAGACTTTCAAAGTTCTCCGCTGCAGAATTCAAGTCAATTGAATAAATTCACTATCATTTATAGAGATTTTCAAAGTTCTCCGCTGCAGAATTCCAGTCAATTGAATAAATTCACTATCATTTATCATTTATAGAGATTTTCAAAGTTCTCTGCTGCAGAATTGCTATATGTGGAACAGGGTTAAAGAGTAAAGTTCAATTCAGGAAAAGCAGCCTTCGGACTCGGTTAAGATTGACTTGCTACGAAACACTATCTAAACCTCCGACTAGTATAAGAAATTAAATTTAGCCTACACTTAATAAATGTAATTTTCTGCGTTTGAGTTAATCGAATAAGAAGAAAATTAATTACCCCCTGTTTTAAAGTATTGTACGCTGGGTGGCGTTGTATAAATTGAATTGCACGAGGAAAGTACTCGTGTCCTGTCTTTCAGCTTTGGACACGATGTATATTTATTCATGAAATTTAAAAACAATTTACGATTAATTTCAGGAGAATTAGTCGTTGTGAAAAATCTTTGATAAACTTATCGGTTGCTTTGTTTGAGTTAATATATTCCTTTAATCAACTGTTATATAGATTAATACAAAATGATAATTGAATACGAAAGAGGCTCAACATTTCTTGGTCCGACATTTGATAAATGGTCACAGGTTTCCAGAGTCTTTTGTTATAAGTAGTTTTATCTCTGGTTGTTCCAGGGCAAATCGGACCATCTGCATATATACATATTTAATACATTATATTTAATTGAATTATATATTTCATAGTATGTGTGTGTGTAAATTAGGTCGTGTACCTATGTATGTTTATAGAAAACTCATCATGATTAAATATTGGTTAAAAATACTAACTATATTCTTTTTAAAGTTTAAAATACTTTAAAAATAGACGCCGACAACAATAGTACGTATGACAAAAACAAATGGGCATATCATATTAAAACGAATCTAAACCAAATAGGACTTTTAAACATATGGGAAAATCGATATAACATGCATATAAATTACGATTCTATTAAGCAAAGGCAAACAGATATTTACCAACAAAATGAAAACTGGTTTACTGAAATTAACAACTTTACACGACCTGAAACATATTGATAATTTAAACATTCTTTCGACCAGGAAAACTATCTTGAACTCATTAAAGAACACAAATTTAGAACTGTTTTTACAACATTTTACACTTCGTCCCATGAATGAAACATTGAAAGTGGTCGTTATAACAATATTTCAAGAAATGTATGATACTGAGGAAGTTGTACCTAAATTAATAGAAAATGAATATCATTATTTACTCATTTGTTCTAAATATCTGATCTAAGATCTACATACATCACAAGATATTATTATACGTGGCCAACTCAACAACAATTCATAAATCTGATGACATCAAATTCAAGAATTGTGATAAATAATCTAGCTAAGTATATATTTGATGCTAATAAAATAAGAAGGTGTGTATAATGAATACTAAATGCATTATTCGGGGCTTGTATGCGGAGGATCGTATATTCGACTTGTTACAAGATGAGAATGCGGTCTTTCGAGTACAAGCGGCCTTTATGTATTGCTTTACATATGGACACATGTGTGGGTTAAATGTATATGTTATGCTCCTTTTGTAAATACACATTCCCTTAATTTTGTTAATATGTAATTTGTCAGATTTTGTCAAGGTTTGTGGGTATATATGTCAAAGGCCTACAGATCTTAATTCTTTCACGTTTTTGAGAACATTGTGAGCATATATAATAAAGAAATTAACTCTTTCGTCGCCGTATTTCTAAATCGGTGTTTTTTCCGTCTTATAATTGTTATTTTACATTGCTTGTATATTTTGGCAAAGATGCGAAGTGCAGATGCAGATCAATCGGTATATATATATATATATATATATATATATAAGGGCTGATCTTGGCCTGCACTTTTTCGCGTGCGACATAAAACTCGTCTACGCGCGTGGAGGGGGTTAAAAGGGACAATTTTGTGAGTTTAATAGATTTTATATTTTATTTAAGTCTCATCCATGTACAATCATATATATTTAAATTGTTAAAATAATATTACAAATAAAAAGCACATGCCCTTTCATGAAATGAAATACAAGAGACTGTCATACGTATAGTATGTAAAACATCAATATCTGACACATATCACAAGCATGTATATATATGGTACAATAAAGACTCGGATGCTAATTTTGTCTATAAAAAGTGAAAAAAGTCGACGCCGAAGGATAAAATGTGCACAAACGCACGCATAAGAATTGTTTTTAGAAATAAGACGCCGGCCTCCATCAAGATCGGAGTGAGACTAATTAGCAGCCGATTCCTTCAATGCATAAATATATATTAACATTCAAATGTATTTGTCCTGAACATATTTACACAAAATAAAAATAAAAGTTAAGCAATAGAATAGTCTTACTTATTTAGATAATAAAGACGACGTTGTAGTATATCATAACAGGTTTTGGCACATATTCGTATCATATCTGAGTTGGTGAACACAAACTTTAGATGCTCAGTTTTAGATGTATATATAAATACAGGACATAGCTTGATAGCCCTGTCGATCAGAGCCTGTCTCAAATCAGCATACAAATAACAATCCATCAAAACATGCATTTCGTCTTCAACTAGATTGCAGAAAGGACATTTTCGGTCATATGTAGACAAACCCTCATAGCGGCCAGTCTCAATTCAAATTGGTGCAACACCACACCGAAACTTACTAAAAGCAGCCCTATGACTTGTTGGCATGATGAGCGTACTGTACTTTTCTACGCAAAAAGACGATTTAAATAAACTGTACGTGCGTACTTTATTGCGACCCTTTCTTGAAAAGCCTACATCACTAGTAATGGTCTAGTTCCAGTCTAATACGTATCTTGATTGCAGACAGACTCTGCTTTAACAATAAGCATATTTGTATTAAAAGGAATATTGATATCACAATAATGTGCTAGATCACAGTTATTTAATATGTCTATGGTATTACAAAACCAACTATTACGTTTATTTATGCAAAGTGAATAAGACCATTGTGCAATTCTTTTTGTTGATCTGTTATCAATTTTGTGGGTTTAATATGTATGTAATTCTCTTCTGTTAATCTATATTCTCTTAGTTATGTTAATCTGTATATGCTATAAAACAAGTATGTTTTAATGCAATAAAATATATGAAATAATCATCCGAATATGTTATTAATTAAGAATGCGTTGTACTTCACATATTCAATCGACTGTCCATATCCTTGTCGCAAATATAGAAAATATATTTTCAATGTAAAGTGATCTTTGTTTCATTTGTCATTAGTAAGTTGATATCATTAATACGTCCGTGAATGGAATGGCATTTGGTATCCAAAAACATAACTATTTGTATTGGTTACTTCCGCAGTATGTAAAGTGAGGCACTATGAACATAAATTGACAGCAGGCACATGAATTAAGAATTTATAACACTCATTTGACAGTAGGTACCTTTGTGATTAATGTTTATAAATAAGTCCCTTTGTACAAATAGCTATACTAACTTTAATATCACACTGTATATTATCTTATCTAAATACATTTGAATTTTACATATTTGTTGGCTTAAGTTGGTGTGACAGGGAGGGAGAGAGATTTATTCAGTGCTGAAATAAGCAAATGTTTGCACTCATCAAGTAGTGTATTAAATTCGATACTCGTACATTTTAATGGTTTGATTCTAATTGATAAATTAACTTTATCTAAAGTTCATCAGAGGGCTTCTGCCCAGAACCTATTCTTCGTCCTCTGTACGATTGCACGAGTATGGAAAGGGTTACATTGTATTACTTCAGTCTTTATAATAAAGATCATTTGTCATTAGTCATGCTTGCCTTATTTATATTTTTGGGATCCTCCAATTTATATTCTACCTGAAGCAAATCTACAGAGACAGCTTTGATGTGGATTGTTTTTCATTTACCTTCTTTATTTTTTGCTTCAGTCAGATCACTGAAAATAACAGTTTAGAGATTGCACAATGACATGATTCGTAACAAACAGTAAGACATATTTGTTCAAAATATCAGGAGGGCACTTAGCGTATCATCCTTAATAAATTAATGTGTGATATACTTATTCAATAGAGGTGATCAAATAATTCACAGAAACTAAGTTGTTAGTGTGAGGGACAGCCATGTCAGAGTAACTTTTCCTGTTCTTTATTAACAAAGCCACAAGATGAATTAGACCTAGCATCTTATTTATGACTCTGAGAACAGTTATTGAATTTAAAACTGTTCCTTGAACAGGGCTGTGTGTAGTTTCAGTAAATGTTCCATTATGCTATAAAAATACAAATTGTTCAGAATTTGTTAATGCCATTTCAATTTCAAATGCAGGCACATTGCCAATTCTATGCAATCTTTTTGTGAAATGTGGGTCGTGACAGGTGTAAGCACAGCCGTTGTTTGGTGTTCCAGTAATTATACATGTTTTGACAAACACCATTTCTCAACTTCAATGTTCACAGCTCAAGAAAAGGGATGTGTTGCATGTTCAGAAAACCTTATTTGACATCCTAGAACTATGTTGTGGGTACTCATAGAAATTGTCAGAATGATATAGTTACCAAATATTTTGAAACGTTTCTACTAAAAGTTGAAATAAGTTATGCAACAAGTCCTATCAACAAAGGAAAATTCTTATTTTTCCGGTCAATTGTTTCATAAAATGCACTTGATTCTGTTTTAAGAATATGGTCTTTCCAAGTGGAATTACGTTTAATGCAAAACTGGAATATAAGTTTAAGCCTTTGTGGCTGTATATGGATATACATTGACATTCACAACATTTAAAAGTTAGACTGATGGTAGTTCCTTTACAACAAAACCTTTGGACTACTTTAAATAAACAGTAACTATTCTTGTTTATTTCATCTACACCAATAATTTATGAGAAATGTCATAAAGAAATGAGATGATAAAGAACCAAAACCTTTTTTACGACTGCAACAACAAAACTGTTTCATTTTTCAAATTATATCCAATCAAAGCGTTGGCTGCGGGCCTGAACATCGTCTATGAAATGACATCAGGATAAAAAAAAAAAAAAGGCATACTGACTTTGATAGAACAATGAATGCTGCTATATATTTTAATCTTGAGTGAAAGATGTTATCTAATAAAGAGCTGTGCTCGTTATCATAATACATGTTTATCATATATATCAAAGTTCAAAGGTCATTCTCAGGTTACTATTGTCTAGATATGGCAACTGTAGAATCAGATGTATTTCACCTTTCCGGCCATAAAATGAAATGCATGACCCTGTTGAAACAAGGGAAGCAAAACGTAACGACACACCGTGTTTCGCGATGTGTTATGTTCCTTAACTTTCCAGCAACGTGTTATAGCTTTATTAAATTTCACGGAATGCACTGTTTGCTTCATGGACTATTTGGGGTTTTACGCCGTTTTCAACAATGTTTCTGTCACACCACGGCGGCCAGTTTACCTTCTCATATGTTTCCTGTATTTTTCACACCAGTAATCCACACACAATACTTTCCAAGCAACTTGCTGCTTTTCCACATAGACTATTAGCCAATTGGTAAAAGGCGAATGACGCTTGTCACAGTGACTGTTGTCAAACGACGGAAAAACTGTTGACCGAGTTGGGATTCGAACTCACATCCACTTGATTGACAGCCCGAGTCGCTTTATGAAAATACACTAGTTGTTCTGTTTGTGCTCACTATTAACTCTGTCAGCGCCGATATACAATATTGAGGTTTTTGCAAACAATACAGACTTAGGGGAGTCAGCTCGTAACGAGTTGTCTGACCTGAAATCAGCATTGTTGCCTTTTAGTTATAAAATCATTCCCAAACTCTTATTACATGAAAAATAGAATC
Organism: Serripes groenlandicus; assembly: GCA_031761405.1. Classification (NCBI taxonomy): domain Eukaryota; kingdom Metazoa; phylum Mollusca; class Bivalvia; order Cardiida; family Cardiidae; genus Serripes; species Serripes groenlandicus. The sequence continues at coordinate 46,051,344 of JASEVX010000012.1, forward strand.
GGCTGATTATGAACATGTGACAGTCTACTTTAAACAATTCGGCGCTGAAAGAGTTAATTCAAATGCCCGTTACATGTATTCCGGTTTCCCTAAATGGAGGTTCATATCATATATGAGCCGTTCCACGAGAAAACCAAAATTATAGACTCTGTGAAATGTATCGACCAAAATGATCCGGCGCAGTTCGCGCAGCCTAATCATTGGCGACATGTTCCATCGTAGATGGATAGAGGTATAGAGTAATGATTCCTGAAACAGAAAGTCTACAGGAGGCGAAAAGTGTCTGTCCAGGTTAGCCTGTGCGGCATACTTAGGCTGACCCGGACGATACTTGAAGTGAAGTCCACAATATTGGTTTTCTCGTGGAATGCCTCATATAATATAATTTATAATCTCATTAGTTATTTGTCACATGCTCGACATATAAGCAATTATAACAAGCAATAACCGACGATTGACAGCGATACATATGTATGTAATCTGCAACAAAAATGTAAATTAGTGATTTCATAAAACCTTCGGCAATCGACATTATTAACTTGCGGATCGTTCACGGAGAAGTGACACTTAATTAGAACGGTAGAGATTTGACGGATTACGCCCCATGGCGTACTGGCAACCGTACTCCATACATTGTTTTCTCACACCTATTTCCCATAAATATTTCAAAAAACGATCATTTTATACAAATCTGTCATAAGGTTCACTTTATATTTGCGTTCAGATTTTAAAACAGACCATGTTTAATGTGTACACTGTGAAACATCATGTCTTTTAATGAATCCCTTACCGCCTCGGTGGTGTAGTGGTAGAGCGGGAAGGCATGGGTTCGATCCCCGGTTGGGTCAAATAATTAAAAAAATGGTAATAATGGCTGACCGCCCTTGAGCTCAGTGTTACGGGGTAAGTATTACGACTGACTGGCCGGGTTCAGAAAAAAATGGACCAGAAGTACTGGTAACTTACCAAGAAAACGCCATGATATAACTGAAATATTGTAGAAAGCGGGATAAAACACCAAACAATAAATCAATCCATGCTGTTTAAATGATTAACATAATTCCGTACATCTAAACAATTCATAGATCTAGGTAATTATTGCTCTCGAATAGCTCTCGGAGTCGATCCATCTCGCGGCCGCCATGGAGAGCTGCAAACGAAGAACTTGTTTATTGCACAGCATATGTTAGCTAACTAGCTTATACGACCTTAACCATTTTCAAAAGTGTTATGGGCGCTAAATTAATTTTAGATGTATATTACATATTAATATAATACTACATGAACAGGCAGATTAGTGGAATATTCTTGGATTTTTGCGGAGCTAGTTTTCCAGTGGCTTATTTTACGCTGATAAGTCCGTTCGTTTTGTAAAGGTGAGTGCTCTATTTCGCCTTTCATTACGTTTGTGAACTTTTCTCAACAAATGGAACCTACTGTTTTAGCAGAACAATAACGTGATCTAAAGGAGTCTCGTGAACTGTGGGTAGCACCGTTGAACCCTAGATTTAGGATACGAAGTACGATTTCAATCTTAAAATCTTTACAATTTACAATAACAATTTCATTACTAAAGTTATAAGGCCTTCGGCCCATAAAACAACAAATATATACACAATTCAAAACATCTTATATATAATTCTTTAGATATGAGTTATATAAAAACATATATTCCTTGTTACACTTAAATATGTTTTGTTTTAATGATCCTAATTTGTTAATTTGTTTGTATGGTGTTTTACGCCGCTTTTTACATTGTTTCAGTTATAATATGGAAAAGGCACAGCACCAGAACGGGCACAGAGCACGACAAGATATGACAACTATTAACAAAAAAAATATTTGAAAGGTTACCTTCATTTAGTCTTACTAATCAGGCATGTTCATCCATGTAACCAGCTGCATTTAATAACAGATGTAATCTCTCTGACAAAAGTGTTTTGTTTCTTCAAATTAAAGCATATATAACTACTGTTTACATGGTATGATGTTGATTCTCATCTGCCTTGAAACCATCTTGATAAAGCTAGATATTTTGAAAAGTTGAAGTATTTCTTTTAAGCAGTTTTGAGTATAAGAGCTACACATACCTTAGTTAAAGTAAACCTGTGTTCAAACATTCTCTACATTAGGAACCGTCTTTCTTGGCACTGATATTTGTTTTATTAGGATGCAGCTGTCCAAGTTCAAATACATTTTAAGTTCAAATGGTAAACACACAGCTGGTGATATTTAGCTGAAACACTGTTCATATTTAGAGTGAAATTATTAAGATTAAATCATATTTCTTAGATTTACAGATTGTAGAGAAATATAATCCCCGTCTGAAATGTATCTATCAGTCAAACGAACCGGCTTATATACAATTGTTCTGAGGTTCTGTGGAAGCATATGGATATAATCAAACACATGCACATAAGTCTTTGTAGTATGTAAACCTTTCTATAGTTACATATGATGGCACTAGTGATTGTTGGTTTAAGCATTATGACTTACTCACAGGATTATTGGGCCAAAAGTACTGGTAGTTTACCCTGGAAACAACACTGCGATATAATTGTAAAATTGTTAATAGCAGTATAAACACAACCCAAACAAGCAAGGGAAAGAGATTCCTATGTATAGTAAATTTAAAATAGGGACTTAAATTACCAAGACAGGGGAACCCATATCCTAAACAGAAGAACATATCCACTGTCTTATATTTTATCAAACATAGGGATTACTCAACTGACCTCTCGAATCATAATTAACACTTGAAATGGTATATATGAAAGTTGCATTGTAATTATTTTAAGTTATTTACTATTAAGAAACACTGTTGAAATAAAACTGCAAAGACTTTTTAACTTTCCCACAACAATCTTTCCAGAAAAAAATATCGAAAATATATAAAAGAAAGTAAAATAATAGAGTTGAAATAATTCAGCAATTGCTCCTTTTGTCACAATGTTTTAAAATATTTCTACTCAAGATGTGTTAAATGCATCTGAAAGCAGGAAAGGGTACAACTTTTACCATAAAAGAAACAGTTTCATATTGAAAACATTGCAGGAAGATCAGAAATTGCTTGTGAGTAACATTTTATTGTATTCCCTAATTTTCCAATTATGATTTTAAAGTTGATCTAGATTTAATAATCTTAAAGTTTTACTTAGATATTTATTTTTTGGTAAATGCTTTAGCCGCATATAAATAGCCCTACAAACAAGTTGGACACAGTTGGAATGCTGACAAACAAAGTTATAACAAAAGAGCGTGATAGTCTAAATAGTAGTTTCCTTGCATTTTTTCAATCACATAGAGATTAAAGACCAACCAAAATAAAGTCAGTTTCAAGATCACAACTTACAATCTCTTGATTGTAGGTTTCCATTTAACTTTGTAATAAAACAAAATCTAACCAAAAATCATATGAAAGTATTACAATTCTCACAATTCTCAGATCATAATGGTCAGTATGTATATACTCTTTACGTTTTCATTATAACTGACTGAAGCCATGCCCTCTGGCGTTACAATGAATACTCATTATTTCTACCAGTATTCTGTAAATTATAAAACAATAAAATAATTTTAATGAAAAAAGTTGGATTTATGAATAAAGTAATTATGTCAAACTAAATATTTTCAAACCTTCATTGAAAACCATGTAACATAATAAATAGAATGAAGTAATCACAAGAAAAAAAACATGGCTATTTATATTAAAAACAATTTAGTGGATTTTTTTCTTTTTCAATTGTAACGCTTGAAACAAGTAAGAACTATCTTCATGTGACCCGATCTTCATAATAAAGAACTGTTGATGAATCTGTAGAAGAATAAATTCTTGAACCTCACAATGAAAATGGGAGATATAAGAATATTCTCCATTTGAAATTAATTAGACTTTAGAAAACCTTGTTGCTCATATTGCGCAATTTCTCCATTTCCAATAATGTTTTCCAGTCAGTTGAATAAATTAAAAATTTAATTTATAGAGATTTTAAAATGTCCTTTGCTGCAGAATTCAAGTCAATTGAATAAATCCACTATCATTTATAGAGATTTTCAAAGTTCTTTGCTGCAGAATTCAAGTCAATTGAATAAATTCACTTTCATTTATAGAGATTTTCAAAGTTCTCCGCTGCAGAATTGCTATATGTGGAACAGGGTTAAAGAGTAAAGTTCAATTCAGGAAAAGCAGCCTTCGGACTCGGTTAAGATTGACTTGCTACGAAACACTATCTAAACTTCCGAATAGTATTAGAAATTAAATTTAGCCTACACTTAATAAATGTAATTTTCTGCGTTTGAGTTAATCGAATAAGAAGAAAATTAATTACCCCCTGTTTTAAAGTATTGTACGCTGGGTGGCGTTGTATAAATTGAATTGCACGAGGAAAGTACTCGTGTCCTGTCTTTCAGCTTTGGACAGTCGGACTGTGTAGACGTACACGATGTATATTTATTCATGAAATTTAAAAACAAATTACGATTAATTTCAGGAGAATTAGTTGTTGTGTAAAAACTTTGATAAACTTATCGGTTGCTTTGTTTGAGTTAATATATTCCTTTAATCAACTGTTATATAGATAAATACAAAATGATAATTAAATACGAATGAGGCTCAACATTTCTTGGTCCGACATTTGATAAATGGTCACAGGTTTCCAGAGTCTTTTGTTATAAGTAGTTTTATCTCTGGTTGTTCCAGGGCGAATCGGACCATCTGCATATATACATATTTAATCCATTAGATTGAATTGAATTATATATTTCTAGTATGTGTATGTGTGAATTAGGTCGTGTACCTATGTATGTTTATAGAAAACTCATCATGAGTAAATATTGGTTAAAAATACTAACTATATTCTTTTTAAAGTTTACAATACGTTAAAAATAGACGCCGAAAACAATAGTACGTATGACAAAAACAAATGGGCATATCATATTAAAACAAATCTAGAACAAATAGGACTTTTAAACATATGGGAAAACCAATATAACATGCATATAAATTACAATTCTATTAAGCAAAGGCAAACATATATTTACCAACAAAATGAAAACTGGTTTACTGAAATTAATAACTTTACACGACCTGAAACATATTGATAATTTAAACATTCTTTCGACCAGGAAAACTATCTTGAACTCATTAAAGAACACAAATTTAGAACTGTTTTTACAACATTTTACACTTCGTCCCATGAATGAAACATTGAAAGTGGTCGTTATAACAATATTTCAAGAAATGTATGATACTGAGGAAGTTGTACCTAAATTAATAGAAAATGAATATCATTATTTACTCATTTGTTCTAAATATCTGATCTAAGATCTACATACATCACAAGATATTATTATACGTGGCCAACTCAACAACAATTCATAAATCTGATGACATCAAATTCAAGAATAAATAATCTAGCTAAGTATATATTTGATGCTAATAACATAAGAAGGTGTGTATAATGAATACTAAATGCATTATTCGGGGCTTGTATGCGGAGGATCGTAGATTCGACTTGTTACAAGATGAGAATGCGGTCTTTCGAGTACAAGCGGCCTTTATGTATTGCTTTACATATGGACACATGTGTGGGTTAAATGTATATGTTATGCTCCTTTTGTAAATACACATTCCCTTAATTTTGTTAATATGTAATTTGTCACATTTTGTCAAGGTTTGTGGGTATATATGTCAAAGCCCTACAGATCTTAATTCTTTCACGTTTTTGAGAACATTGTGAGCATATATAATAAAGAAATTAACTCTTTCGTCGCCGTATTTCTAAATCGGACTTTTTTCCGTCTTATAATTGTTATTTTACATTGCTTGTATATTTTGGCAAAGATGCGAAGTGCAGATGCAGATCAATCGGTATATATATATATATATATATATATATATAAGGGCTGATCTTGGCCTGCACTTTTTTGCGTGCGACATAAAACTCGTCTACGCGCGTGGAGGGGGTTAAAAGGGACAATTTTGTGAATTTAATAGATTTTATATTTTATTTAAGTCTCATCCATGTACAATCATATATATTTAAATTGTTAAAATAATATTACAAATAAAAAGCACATGCCCTTTCATGAAATGAAATACAAGAGACAGTCATACGTATAGTATGTAAAACATCAATATCTGACACATATCACAAGCATGTATATATATGGTACAATAAAGACTCGGATGCTAATTTTGTCTATAAAAAGTGAAAAAAGTCGACCCCGAAGGATAAAATGTGCACAAACGCACGCATAAGAATTGTTTTTAGAAATAAGACGCCGGCCTCCATCAAGATCGGAGTGAGACTAATTAGCAGCCGATTCCTTCAATGCATAAATATATATTAACATTCAAATGTATTTGTCCTGAACATATTTACACAAAATAAAAATAAAAGTTAAGCAATAGAATAGTCTTACTTATTTAGATAATAAAGACGACGTTGTAGTATATCATAACAGGTTTTGGCACATATCCGTATCATATCTGAGTTGGTGAACACAAACTTTAGATGCTCAGTTTTAGATGTATATATAAATACAGGACATAGCTTGATAGCCCTGTCGATCAGAGCCTGTCTCAAATCAGCATACAAATAACAATCCATCAAAACATGCATTTCGTCTTCAACTAGATTGCAGAAAGGACATTTTCGGTCATATGTAGACAAACCCTCATAGCGGCCAGTCTCAATTCAAATTGGTGCAACACCACACCGAAACTTACTAAAAGCAGCCCTATGACTTGTTGGCATGATGAGCGTACTGTACTTTTCTACGCAAAAAGACGATTTAAATAAACTGTACGTGCGTACTTTATTGCGACCCTTTCTTGAAAAGCCTACATCACTAGTAATGGTCTAGTTCCAGTCTAATACGTATCTTGATTGCAGACAGACTCTGCTTTAACAATAAGCATATTTGTTTTAAAAGGAATATTGATATCACAATAATGTGCTAGATCACAGTTATTTAATATGTCTATGGTATTACAAAACCAACTATTACGTTTATCTATGCAAAGTGAATAAGACCATTGTGCAATTCTTTTTGTTGTTCTGTTATCAATTTTGTGGGTTTAATATGTATGTAATTCTCTTCTGTTAATCTATATTCTCTTAGTTATGTTAATCTGTATATGCTATAAAACAAGTATGTTTTAATGCAATAAAATATATGAAATAATCATCCGAATATGTTATTAATTAAGAATGCGTTGTACTTCACATATTCAATCGACTGTCCATATCCTTGTCGCAAATATAGAAAATATATTTTCAATGTAAAGTGATCTTTGTTTCATTTGTCATTAGTAAGTTGATATCATTAATACGTCCGTGAATGGAATGGCATTTGGTATCCAAAAACATAACTATTTGTATTGGTTACTTCCGCAGTATGTAAAGTGAGGCACTATGAACATAAATTGACAGCAGGCACATGAATTAAGAATTTATAACACTCATTTGAAAGTAGGTACCTTTGTGATTAATGTGTATAAATAAGTCCCTTTGTACAAATAGCTATACTAACTTTAATATCACACTGTATATTATCTTATCTAAATACATTTGAATTTTACATATTTGTTGGCTTAAGTTGGTGTGACAGGGAGGGAGAGAGATTTATTCAGTGCTGAAATAAGCAAATGTTTGCACTCATCAAGTAGTGTATTAAATTCGATACTCGTACATTTTAATGGTTTGATTCTAATTGATAAATTAACTTTATCTAAAGTTCATCAGAGGGCTTCTGCCCAGAACCTATCCTTCGTCCTCTGTACGATTGCACGAGTATGGAAAGGGTTACATTGTATTACTTCAGTCTTTATAATAAAGATCATTTGTCATTAGTCATGCTTGCCTTATTTATATTTTTGGGATCCTCCAATTTATTTTCTACCTGAAGCAAACCTACAGAGACAGCTTTGATGTGGATTGTTTTTCATTTACCTTCTTTATTCTTTTGCTTCAGTCAGATCACTGAAAATAACAGTTTAGAGATTGCACAATGACATGATTCATAACAAACAGTTAGACATATTTGTTCAAAATATCAGGAGGGCACTTAGCGTATCATCCTGAATAAATTAATGTGTGATATACTTATTCAATAGAGGTGATCAAATAATTCACAGAAACTAAGTTGTTAGTGTGAGGGACAGCCATGTCAGAGTGACTTTTCCTGTTCTTTATTAACAAAGCCACAAGCTGAATTAGACCTAGCATCTTATTTATGACTCTGAGAACAGTTATTGAATTTAAAACAGTTCCTTGAACAGGGCTGTGTGTAGTTTCAGTAAATGTTCCATTATGCTATACAAATACAAATTGTTCAGAATTTGTTAAGGCCATTTCAATTTAAAATGCAGGCACATTGCCAATTCTATGCAATCTTTTTGTGAAATGTGGGTCGTGACAGGTGATAGCACAGCCGTTGTTTAATGCTCCAGTAATTATACATGTTTTGACAAACACCATTTCTCAACTTCAATGTTCACAGCTCAAGAAAAGGGACGCTTTGCATGTTCAGAAAACCTTATTTGACATCCTAGAACTATGTTGTGGGTACTCATAGGAATTGTCAGAATGTTATAGTTACCGATTCGTTTAAAATATATCGAGAAAGAAGAAAACCAGCCAGTTGTTTACGTTTAACTGTACTCGATTCTGATTTTCTGGCCATACTCTGGCAAATATTTTGAAACGTTTCTACTAAAAGTGGAAATAAGTTATGCAACAAGTCCTATCAACAAAGGAACATTCTTATTTTTCCGGTCAATTGTTTCATAAAATATACTTGAATGCACTTGATTCTGTTTTAAGAATATGGTCTTTCCAAGTGAAATTACGTTTAATGCAAAACTGGAATATAAGTTTAAGCCTTTGTGGCTGTATATGGATATACACTGACATTCACAACATTTAAAAGTTAGACTGATGGTAGTTCCTTTACAACAAAACCTTTGGACTACTTTAGATAAACAGTAACCATTCTTGTTTATTTCATCTACACCAATAATTCATGAGAAATGTCTTAAAAAAATGAGATGATAAAGAACCAAAACCTTTTTTACGAATGCAACAACAAAACTGTTTCATTTTTCAAATTATATCCAATCAAAGCGTTGGCTGCGGGCCTGAAAATCGTCTATAAAATGACATCAGGATAAAAGGCATACTGACTTTGATAGACCAATGAATTCTGATATATATTTTAATCTTGAGTGAAAGATGTTATCTAATAAAGAGCTGTGCTCGTTATCATAATACATGTTTATCATATATATCAAAGTTCAAAGGTCATTCTCAGTTTACTATTGTCTAGATATGGCAACTGTAGAATCAGATGTATTTCACCTTTCCGGCCATAACATGAAATGCATGACCCTGTTGAAACAAGGGAAGCAAAACGTAACAACACACCGTGTTTCGCGATGTGTTATGTTCCTTAACTTTCCAGCAACGTGTTCAGTAGCTTGTATCTTTAAATAACGGTAGGTAATATACAAATCCAATAACATAAACTGTAACGACTGATGGATTTATTACCGATAGCTTTATTAAATTTCACTGAATGCACTGTTTGCTTTATGGATTATTTGGGGTTTATCGCCGTTTTCAACAATGTTTCTGTCACATCACGGCGGCCAGTTCACCTTCTCATATGTTTCCTGGATTTTTCACACCAGTACTCCACACACAATATTTTCCAAGCAACTGGCTGCTTTTCCACATTGACTATTAGCCAATTGGTGAAAGGCGAATGACGCTTGTCACAGTGACTTTTGTCAAACGACGGAAAGACTGTTGACCGAGTTGGGATTCGAACTCACATCCACTTGATTGACAGCCCGAGTCGCTTTATGAAAATACACTAGTTGTTCTGTTTGTGCTCACTATTAACTCTGTCAGCGCCGAAATACAATATTGAGGTTTTTGCAAACAATACAGACTTAGGGGAGTCAGCTCGTAACAAGTTGTCTGACCTGAAATCAGCATTGTTTGCCTTTTAGTTATAAAATCATTCCCAAACTCTTATTACATGAAAAATAGAATCGGCTGATTATGAACATGTGACAGTCTACTTTAAACAATTCGGCGCTGAAAGAGTTAATTCAAATGCCCGTTACAGGTATTCCGGTTTCCCTAAATGGAGGTTCATATCATATATGAGCCGTTCCACGAGAAAACCAAAATTATGGACTCTGTGAAATGTATCGACCAAGATGATCCGGCGCAGTTCGCGCAGCTTAATCATTGGCGACATGTTCCATCGTAGATGGATAGAGGTATAGAGTAATGATTCCTGAAACAGAGAGTCTACAGTAGGCGAAAAGTGTCTGTCCAGGTTAGCCTGTGCGGCATGCTTAGGCTGACCCGGACGATACTTGAAGTGAAGTCCACAATATTGGTTTTCTCGTGGAATGCCTCATATAATATAATTTATAATCTCATTAGTTATTTGTCACATGCTCGATATATAAGCAATTATAACAAGCAATAACCGACGATTGACAGCGATACATATGTATGTAATCTGCAACAAAAATATAAATTAGTGATTTCATAAAACCTTCGGCAATCGACATTATTAACTTGCGGATCGTTCACGGAGAAGTGACACTTAATTAGAACGGTAGAGATTTGACAGATTACGCCCCATGGCGTACTGGCAACCGTACTCCATACATTGTTTCAAAAAAACGATCATTTTATACAAATCTGTCATAAGGTTCACTTCATATTTGCGTTCAGATTTTAAAACAGACCATGTTTAATGTGTACACTGTGAAACATCATGTCTTTTAATGAATCCCTTACCGCCTCGGTGGTGTAGTGGTAGAGCTGGAAGGCATGGGTTCGATCCCCGGTCGGGTCAAATAATTAAAAAAATGGTAATAATGGCTGACCGCCCTTGAGCTCAGTGTTACGGGGTAAGTATTACGACTGACTAGCTGGTGTCAGAAAAAAATGGACCAGAAGTACTGGTAACTTACCAAGGAAACGCCATGATATAACTGAAATATTGTAGAAAGCGGGATAAAACACCAAACAATAAATCAATCCATGCTGTTTAAATGATTAACATAATTCCGTACATCTAAACAATTCATAGATCTAGGTAATTATTGGTCTCGAATAGCTCTTTCAAAGGGTTAACACTAGCCTGAAGACACACCTGTTTTTATGTGGGAAAGGATTAACACTAGCCTGGAGACATTTATGTTTTAATGTGGGAAAGGCTTAACAGTAGCCTGAAAACACATATGGTTTTATGTGGTAAAGGGTTAACACTAGCCTGAAGACAAATATGTTTTTACTTGTAAATGTAACAGAGGACGGGCGTCTCTGCATGAATGGCTTTTGATGTAAATCGGTGATTGTTTGCCTTTTATATCATGTGATATCCGTTGAATTGATGTTTTTTGGTGTGACTCGTTGATTGTTTGTCCCTTATATAATGTAATATCCGTTGAATTGATGGTTTTTGGTGTGACTCGTTTGATTGTTTGTCCCTTATATAATGTGATATCCGTTTAATTGATGGTTTTTGGTGTGACTCGATGATTGTTTGTCTCTCATATAATGTTATATCCGTTGAATTGATGGTTTTTGGTGTGACTCGTTGATTGTTTGTCCCTTATATAATGTGATATCCGTTGAATTGATGGTTTTTGGTGTGACTCGTTGATTGTTTGTCCCTTATATAATGTGATATCCGTTGAATTGATGGTTTTTGGTGTGACTCGTTGATTGTTTGTCCCTTATATAATGTGATATCCGTTTAATTGATGGTTTTTGGTGTGACTCGTTGATTGTTTGCCCCTTATATAATGTGATATCCGTTAAATTGATGGTTTTTGGTGTGACTCGTTGATTGTTTGTCCCTCATATAATGTGATATCCGTTGAATTGATGGTTTTTGGTATGACTCGTTGATTGTTTTTCCCTTATATAATGTGATATCCGTTGAATTGATGGTTTTTGGTGTGACTCGTTGATTGTTTTTCCCTTATATAATGTGATATCCGTTAAATTGATGGTTTTTGGTGTGACTCGTTGATTGTTTGTCCCTCATATAACTTGATATCCGTTGAATTGATGGTTTCTGGTGTGACTCGTTGATTGTTTGTCTCTTATTAATGTGATATCCGTTGAATTGATGGTGTTCGGTGTGACTCGGTGATTGTTTGTCCCTTATATCATGTTATATCCGTTGAACTGATGGTTTTTTGAGTGACTCGTTGATTCTTTCTTATATACTGTGATATCCGTTGAATTGATGTTTTTTGGTGTGACTAGTTGATTGTTTGTCCCTTATATAATGTGATATCCGTTGCATTGGTGGTTTTTGGTGTGACTCGTTGATTGTTTGTCCCTTATAGAATGTGATATCCGTTGAATTGTGGTTTTTGGTGTGACTCGTTGATTGTTTGTCTCTCATATAATGTGATATCCGTTGAATTGATGTTTTTTGGTGTGACTCGTTGATTGTTTGTCCCTTATATAATGTGATATCCGTTGAATTGATGGGTTTTGGTGTGACTCGGTGATTGTTTGTCCCTTATATCATGCTATATCCGTTGAACTGATAGTTTTTGGAGTGACTCGTTGATTCTCTATTATATACTGTGATATCCCTTGAATTACTCACTTATGATTTTAGTGTATACTAGTAAATAACTATGAAACTGGTTTACTGGTTGATGATATTGGGATGTTTATTTGTTTCTGGTGAGTATTCTATACAAACATGTTATAACATACGATAAATTTACAACAGACACATTTAAATTCATTCGGGCAATTTATGGAAAATCTCTAAAAAGGAAACTGAATAGAAATGAAATAGATAGAGTGAGCAATTTCTCCATTTGCCATAATGTTTTGAAAAGTCGAGTGTATATTGTTTTATGGCGCATCGACAGCTAAGGTCATTTAGCGCGCAATTAAATTTAATTATTCATGATCCCTGGGTAAACAAACCAGTACTAGGCTAGAAAATGTGCCTTGCCCAAGGGCTCTACACCATGACCGTAGTGCCGCGACTGGGGATCGAACCCGGGACACCCGGTTTCGAAATTCCCGACGCTAACCACTCGACCACAGCGGATTCCTTTGAAAAGTCGATTGCTATAGTTTAATTGAAAAACATCTAAAAGGGGGGAAAGGATTTGAATCCGTTTTAATATATGTACTGTTCTTGGAAATTTAAGAATTATTTTGATACGGAGTTAAAACATTCTGTGTGAATGAGAAATTGCTCGTTTTGAGTAATTCCCTTTCTCCACACTGTTTTGAACCTCATCAGCTGCAAATGGATCAAACATTTGTAAAATTGAACTAGTAAACAGCCATTCTGACGCTGTTAATTTGGCAAAAAAAATGACAAACGTTGCTGTATTCGACAAACAAAAACAGTAGAAATTGTATTAACAAGAAATAATGAACGATATAATAAAAGAACCATCCCGCGAGAAAACCAACAGTATGGCATGTGCGTAATGTATCGACCCAGATAAGCATGCGCTATCCGCGCAGAATGATCCGGGCCTACACATTCCGTCTCAGGGGGATAGAGGTATAGAGTAATGATTCGTGAAACAGAAAATCCACAGGAGGCGAAAATTATACGGGTTAGCCTACGCGGCATGCTTAGGCTGATCCGGTCGATAGTTTACGCAGAGTCCACAATGTTGGTTTTCTAGCGAGACGGCTCAAATCTATAAATTAGTATGTTATGCAATACTGGTGCGAATAATGTAGATCCATATCAACCTGCAAGTTTGCGCAGTCTAATCTTGGTTTAGCATTGTGTATTACTCGTGTATCAATATGTTGTAAAAACTTATCTTAAAACATGTAAAAGCTAATCCATAAATATGTAAAAGCTTATCAATAAACATATAAAAGCTTAGCCATAAACATATAAAAGCTAAACCATAAATATGTCAAAGCTTATCCATAAACATGTAGAAGCTAATTGTCTGTCCGGGTAAGCCTGTGTGGCATGCTTAGGCTAATCCGGGTCGATACTTTACGCAGAGTTGGTTGTATCGCGGGACGGCTCATAATTGTGCAAACAGAAATGCTTTGTTGACATGGGCTTAAAAAGATGCGTCACTAGGGACGTACCTGGAAAAAGAATCAAGTATACGTTCAGACGTGCATGCTCTCCCGGTTTTTTTTTTAAATTCCATCATTGCATCCGGTGCATTCTATGAGCATCTTTTCAGCACATACAGACAACATAAACTAGGCATAACCTCAAGCAGATTTATTGCATCGCTTGTAAATACATAACAAACAAATAAAACGATTATGTATTCATGATTTTAACACGAAATTTATTCTTCCATGGAACACAGAGGGATCTGGGGGTGTATTAAGATTGCCCTAACACACTGAACGCTCGGACAGGTGCTAATTAAAAGCAGTAATTTGAAGACATTCGAGTTTACGGTTAGTTTAATAGGATAACCTGAATATATCCCACCTTTTCTTTGAGATTACAGTTTCGTACAGTTTCGTACAGTTTTATTGAGAAATACAGTGGGCAACATGCCCATGAGTATACAGTATTAAACAATGTACATATTAACATAGGTAATACAAAAAATACAAATATTACATGGCATACATATTATCTTTATTAAGTGGTTGACGCTTTTTTGAGCAACCAATAGGCTGGATCATTGTCAGAGTTGATATAGTTAGTTAAGTTACCTCCCGCATATTCAAATACTGACCGATACTCGTCTCCATTCTCTGTTAAACAATATAGATAGATTAATTAAAATGTGTAATTTAGCAATTCAGAGTTTAAAACATTTTGCCTAGACATAGTTTAAACTTAATTATACATCGATTCATGTTTTGTTAATATGCTCGATGTCTGCTTCCAGTTTGACTTATTCGTCTGAATTACAAACATCCATGGAAACGATTGAAATGTCAAAATATTGAAAAGTTAATACCGTTTTTGGGAAATATTGAGGTAAAGGGAGAAATAGCTTGTTTTGAGGTAATTCTCCCTTTTCAAAAATGTTTTCAAAAGTTATATCTTGCATACATATGCTGCCAGAAGTCGTTTATATCAGGTAAAGAATTATCCTTCATCCTGCTAAGTAAATCATCCGTGATTTCATATATGTTCTCGCCCTATGATATATTGATCTATTAGGGTTTAACGCCGTTTTCAACATTTTGCAGTCATATAAAGGAAGCCAGTCCACCTATTCATGCGTTTCCTGGCTTTCCCACACCATACCGTCGAAGCAACTGGATGGTTTTCCACATAGACTATAAGCCCATTGGTGGAAAACGAATGACGAGTCACAGTGACTTTTTTCAAACGTCGGAAAGTATTTAGGATTAGCTGGAGTTCTAACTCACAACCCCTATATTGAGAGCTCGCGTCGCTACCGATTGAGCCACAGGGGCTAGGCTCTCGTCCAATGATCTACTAATTGAATATCAGGCGAAATAGAGCAAACAATGACTGGAAGTTTATGTATAGACATATATTTGTCTTCCCTGTTGGTTAATGTGGTTTTAAATCGAAAATGACAGGAAAGGAACAATCACAGGAAAGGAACACTCACAGTATACAATACGTATCTTCCAGGATGCACTTAAATCACGGTTGCACGGTTTATTCCGATGATAAAGCTCGTTGATATTAAGTAGGCGTATGGTAGGAAGACTATTAATATTCTTTCAGACCTTAGTCTTTTGATAAAGCACACCAAATGGTTCGGAGTTCTGACACTGATTTAAGAACATGAATTAAGCCCCTCATCTAGTGCTCTGATAGCGTGCAAGTGCTACCAGATCTGATATGTTTGTTTTAAAAAACTGACATACTGCCATGTTTCACGTGTTATTTCTAGTATGTTTAATGTTTGTAGTTTTGGAACCCGAACGTAGATTAAACACTTGTTGCCCGCTCTCGAGGCGGATATCATAACCATTACACCACCGACGCTGTTCTAACCAAACTGCAAGAAGTGGCAGGCTGATACCCATTCTTCATTCTGCATAGCCCTTACCCCCTTAAGCCTTCAGTTTTATTGCATATTTGAACCTTTTAGTTTTTCATTTTTTCTGACGAAGTGTACGCATTGGCGTACGTTTGTATACCTGGATACGCGCCTGGTCACGGATAAATAGTCCTTGTCGTAACCCCTTCCAATATACAGACGCTTTCTGACGCCTATAAAGAAGACGACTTTTGAAATCATTGTGGTAAAAGGAGAAATTATTCATGATGATTTTGATCAATAATTAACTGTCGTGTATAGAGATATTGCGTTGTTTTGCTAAGGTGCTTTCAAAGTTGTCTGTTTGTATGTGGGATAGGGTTAAGAGACGTTAAGTTGTTGTTGTAACATGCTTATACAGATGCGTCACGGTGAAACAGTCTTTGTCTTAAAGCAACTATGTAGATGATACAATGTCATATTAACCTTCACTGCTGTCTTAAAGCAACTATGTACATGATACAACGTCATATTAACCTTCACTGCTGTCTTAAAGCAACAATGTACATGATACAACGTCATCTTAACCTTCACTGCTTTCTTAAAGCAACTATGTACATGATACAATGTCATCTTAACCTTTACTGCAGTCTTAAAGCAACAATGTACATGATATAATGTCATCTGAACCTTCACTGCAGTTTTAAAGCAACAATGTACATAATACAATGTCATCTTAACCTTCACTGCAGTTTTAAAGCAACAATGTACATGATACAATGTCATCTTAACCTTCACTGAAGTCTTAAAACAACAATGTACATGATACAATGTCATCTTAACCTTCACTGCAGTTTTAAAGCAACAATGTACATGATACAATGTCATCTTAACCTTCACTGCAGTTTTAAAGCAACAATGTACATAATACAATGTCATCTTAACCTTCACTGAAGTATTAAAACAACAATGTAAATGATACAATGTCATAATGCCTTCACTGCAGTCTTAGAGCAACACTGTACATGATACAACGTCATCTTAAACTTAACTGTAGTCTTAAAGCAACTATGTACATGATACAATGTCATCTTAACCTTCACTGGAGTCTTAAAGCAACAATGTACCTAATACAATGTCATCTTAAACTTAACTGTAGTATTAAAGCAACAATGTACCTAATACAATGTCATCTTAAACTTAACTGTAGTCTTAAAGCAACTATGTACATGATACAATGTCATCTTAACCTTCACTGCAGTCGAACAGACATTGTTGTCATCTTAACCTTCACTGCAGTCGAACAGACATTGTTGTCATCTTAACCTTCACTGCAGTCGAACAGACATTGTTGTCATCTTAACCTTCACTGCAGTCGAACAGACATTGTTGTCATCTTAACCTTCACTGCAGTCGAACAGACATTGTTGTCATCTTAACCTTCACTGCAGTCGAACAGACATTGTCGTCATATTAACCTTCAATGCAGTCGAACAGACATTGTTGTCATCTTAACTTTCACTGCAGTCGAACAGACATTGTTGTCATCTTAACCTTCACTGCAGTCGAACAGACATTGTTGTCATCTTAACTTTCACTACAGTCGAACAGACATTGTTGTCATCTTAACCTTCACTGCAGTCGAACAGACATTGTTGTCATCTTAACCTTCACTGCAGTCGAACAGACATTGTTGTCATCTTAACTTTCACTGCAGTCGAACAGACATTGTTGTCATCTTAACTTTCACTGCAGTCGAACAGACATTGTTGTCATCTTAACCTTCACTGCAGTCGAACAGACATTGTTGTCATCTTAACTTTCACTACAGTCGAACAGACATTGTTGTCATCTTAACCTTCACTGCAGTCGAACAGACATTGTTGTCATCTTAACCTTCACTGCAGTCGAACAGACATTGTTTTCATCTTAACCTTCACTGCAGTCGAACAGACATTGTTGTCATCTTAACCTTCACTGCAGTCGAACAGACATTGTTGTCATCTTAACCTTCACTGCAGTCGAACAGACATTGTTGTCATCTTAACCTTCACTGCAGTCGAACACACATTGTCGTCATCTTAACCTTCAATGCAGTCGAACAGACATTGTTGTCATCTTAACCTTCACTGCAGTCGAACACACATTGTTGTCATCTTAACCTTCACTGCAGTCGAACAGACATTGTTGTCATATTAACCTTCACTGCAGTCGAACAGACATTGTTGTCATATTAACCTTCAATGCAGTCGAACACACATTGTTGTCATATTAACCTTCACTGCAGTCGAACAGACATTGTCGTCATCTTAACCTTCAATGCAGTCGAACAGACATTGTTGTCATCTTAACCTTCACTGCAGTCGAACAGACATTGTTGTTGTTTTAACTCTTTACCATAAACGACCATTTTGAATTTGATAACAGGTTTCCATAAATGTGGAAACTCCCTATAAATGTAAGTATAATTATTGAATGGAGTTGCAAACATTGTGGCAAAAGGAGAAATTAGCTCGTTAACAATAGTCGTCTGCTGCAGAGCCGTCAGAAAGCGTCTTTATTTTGAGGAACAGAACCGCCTTACTGGCGATCAGAAACCTGCAGACTACGTTGTCGCTAAATGACAATTGTTATATTTTTACTTTTTTATTGATGTTCAACGCGGTTTTGAACAATATTTTATCAGTAAATATCAGTGCGAAAGAAGATTTGTTTATGACTGTGCCGATAAACAAGCACTGTGCTAGGAAATATAAAATGCCCAAGGTCACTGCCCGACGACCGCCGCGTGTTGGGATCGAACCCGGGAAGCTCACCATAAATACTGGGTCGCAGCTGATTCATTTTTATATTTTTAACAAAGATTTATTAGCTACGTAATTTTTGAAATGCTGTCATTTTAGAAAGCATTATGCACTAACTAAATCACATAAACTGTGCAAGTTTATAAAAAGCGCGCCTGAATAATTCTAGTCTCGCTCGTTGGTCACTAAAGAGCTATGATATTTTACTAATTAAGTAATTGACGGCTATTTTTGGTGGACTATATGCACCGCATCAGAGGACTAAAAGGGGGAGAAGTAAACTGGTCTTTTCCCCCTAAACTGAAGACAATGTTATGGCTGCCCAAATGAGAAGTTTTTTTAGTATCAACTACATAGTGCTTGAGTGTAAATTGTGGTCTCTTGCAAATGGAGAAATTGCTCATTATTTTAAAAGTCTCGTCTTGCCACAATATGCTCCAAATTCGTCTGCTGCAGACGTGTCAGAAAGTTTATGCAGAAAAGGATTACAACGGATGTTGTAAACTTATGACATCATTAACAAGTAATTATGGATTCATACCCTTGTCCGCCTGAACACATGCTGAAGTTAAATGTATAATATCATAAAAACGTGTTTCTTTCTTACTTTTCTTCACTAACTTCTCTTATAATGTAGTTTGAGTCCTCTCGCGTGATTATCAACAAAACTACGAAAATGAGAATTAACTGTTTTCTTCAAAGACATTTTAAAAAAATGCATCACACATAATCATCTTCTGTTAAGAGAAAGGCCTTACCTAGAGAGAAATTGTGGCCAGACCCTTTTGCCTATATATCATTGTTTTACTCATGTGTGTTAGCAACTATTACATGTTTCATTGGGCAATCAAATAAGTTAAAACTAAACTAAACATACAAAAACACACACATAGTAGGACAGATGGTTTGGACACGATTTCTCTCAAGAGAAAGAAACAAGATGTATTTCATATAATAAGATCGACAGTTGAAAACTCTGGAGATCAAAGTGTGTAAACATAACACCAAAACAAATAGTACTTATTAATTTGACGTAACGGTAGCGTGAATTGAAGAAATGATCTCCGCTCCGCGAAAACCAACATCATGATCTTTGCAACCAGTGTAGATTCAGACAACCCCGCGCATACATGTAAGCGCATCATATCTGGTTTTGCACTATTCGTTAATTAGTCAAAAGAGGTTCAAAAATCTTCTGTAAAAAGACGTATCAATTTGAATTCTGAGCAAGGATGCTTAGACAGGTCTTGTTATGATCTGTAAAAAATTTAGTCAAGGACGGTTTTTACTGAAACAGATTATTTTACAGTTGTAAAATAATCACCAAGTCATAGTGACTTCATACCGTCCATATAAGCTGAAACGATTTGCTTTTAATCGGCTATATAATGTGCCGTTTTGTTTTATTTTTTCCCATTCATAGATTCCCGAAAAGAAATAAAATATGACAACTCTAGTCTATTGAAGTTATTAATTTGCAGTAGTGTCGGATTTAGCGATACTTCTTTTTTAAAGTGTTCTCTTAAGCTTACAAATACTGTCCAAGCCACTATGCCCCCTAACCGGATGTAGACGTCGCGAATACTTATATATACAACGAGCATTGTTTGTGTTTGGACTGCTTGTACTACGATAGCGGTGTTATTCCTGCTCTCAGCTGATGCAATCTAGGGCTCGTATGACAATTTAGGGACTTATGTCATCTGCGTACATTGAAGACTCTTGTAAACCTGTACATACACACAGTACATTACATTATTTTTCTGGTCGGCTATACAACAACATTTCATGTAACTCCACATTTTGAATTTCATAGCTTACTTAGTCAATTTTGGAATATGTTATTAAAGTTTGTTTCTTTGAAAACATTACAAGAATATCAATCGGATTTGACTTATTAAACCGTGACCGTTCTACTGAGATTGTCTCAACATCAAAACTCACAAAAGAGCACACCAATATCCAGTGTGACTGAAGTTTGCCCTAATGAATGCTCTGCAACTTTTCTAAATGCAGTATTTCCGTAGCTCTATGCCGACGTATGGATGTCACATGTCGACGAGTACGTTTATAACCTTGCGACCTAAAATAGACACCGATATAAAACAGATCCGGTGGTGTAGTAGTTTATTTGTGGACGAACAGACAAGTATTGAAATCATGTTAGAGTATATAAGTTTGAACATATCTGTATAAATAAAAAGTACCGTCTGAAAATGTACACGAAGTGTAGTCCCAACAGACCACTGCCAATATAACGTAAAATAAAACTAAACCGGACAGTCATTAAGATTCCAATGTCAATTAATGCGACATAAAATGACGAATAATACCCATCGTCAATATGGGAACTACTGTAATCGCTTTGCATATAACGGCATTTATTAGTCGCCGGGCAGAAGCCCGCGACTTCTATTTTTAATAGCTTTTCGGAAATCACATGGGAGGGCGGCTTATTATTAGAAAGAAACAAATCTAGATGATTTGAACATATTACAATTGTGGTTGTTTACGAACACTAATAAATGACACATCTAAAATGAAATAAATATTCCGATTTTTTAATGTTTGCAGTTTTTTTTTTATTTCACTCGCATTTAAGTTTTTTGTCTTATTTACGAAGACAAAAGTGGTCCCTTCAAGACGTGAACCAACACCCCCTAATGCAGACTCTTATGTGTCATCATTGAGGTCAATTTCGGATTCTCCTTTTAATAGCAATTTTAACTTACTAAATGTTGTTTTCATGTTCAAAGAGATGTCTTGATTTGTGTAGAATTCATTTAATAATGTTAATCCATGAATATCTAAAGTAGGAACTGTTTCTAAGCTAAATATAGACCCTATTCTGTTGTGTAGTTTCGTGACCTTTAACATCGATTTTCGCGCATGCGCATTTCGATATGAAAAAGCGAGTGATATTATTTTATTTTAGACAAGTACAAGACGAATGTTTGACGCAAAGCGTCAAAGAGAAGCCGCAATATTTCGTTGTACATGTAGAAATAAGAAAAAAAGAACATTTTTAAATCCACAAACAATAGAACAATTTAAACTGTAGACGGTAATGCTGATATATTTCTCCTTTTGAAGACTTTTGTTTTCTTCAAATTACCTCCCTTTAAAGCAATACCAGGATATTTACCTTGTGATTCGAATAAGATTGACAAACATTGAAATTATATGAATGACTACTATTATTTAAATAAGTTACAACAGCAAAATTAAATTTAAGCCAGATAAATGTGTACACATTTCGTTAATTTTTTATAGATACCCTAATGTATAGGTATGTATATAAAATTTATAAGCAAATGTTTTCATTACTACGTTCCTAATGTTTGAATAGACTAAGGAAAGTCAAGAATACATAAATAAATCAATGCAGTCTTTTCCGGCGACATTGATGCCTTGCATCAACTTTCTCTTGTATTATACTGTTATAAATAAAAGAAAAGTCGTTCTAAGTTAATGGTTATTGGTCTGCTGTATTGGTAAAATGACTGGTCCGAGTTCTGCCGTACGTTTACAACTTACTGGTTTGAGCTCTGATGCATTGGCCAAGTAACTGGAATGATTTATATGCGTGAACGTAGACCAAAGGATATTATATAATTGATTTAGAAACTAATTATGTGCGTAAAGATATTGCTGTTAAAGTTATCGGTATCTTACCAGATGGTGATACAGCAAACAGTTATTGAATCGTCAGATGTTATGGATTCGCTTTTGATTTTACATGTCTCCGAAAAAAGCTTTCAGATTATTTAAATCACACTCGATAACTGCTTCCAAGTGATTAGCCAGAACTTGCAACGTTTTTGTGGCATAATCCTAAACGCTGAACCGGCTCATCACCGGATTCGGACCGAGGCTCTACCATTGCACCAATGTCTATTATCGTCGAAGCGGCATTGTCTTTTATATGATTTCTGACTAATCGTGGATATCGTGCACAACGTGTGCCATACGACTATTTATCATGGCAAAACGTTCAATCTTTCACTGCCGACTAATTGCTGGCTTGATGGTTGTATTTTTTAAAATCCGCGTTTTGTACCTTTCAGTTGCCACCGAGTACAAATTGATACAAAATGTACCAAACTGGGGTAGTTTTAAGGACCGAAGAATGCTAGTTTCGCCTACCATTACAGTTAAAGAAGACGGATTCGTTTTAAATATAGAAGAAGACATGTTATATGACGGCGAACAGGCTTGGATAGGCTATGTACAAGATTTCCAAGTGTTTCAATATATTGGTAATACGAGTTAAATCCATAATAATCTGAGGCATGGTTATTTAATATTGTCACAAATGCTCTTCACTTGAAGGTGACAAAAAGTAACACGAGGTAATTAAAACATGGCACAACTATCATGTATATAAAGTTAAGTGTTACGGTACTAGATCAGTATGTACTTTCTCCGACTGAGCACCAAGCTTATTTCACGTCTCAATTTAAAATGCTCTATTGATATTCAAGTTTGAAAATGTTATTGCCTTTACATCTAAACAAACAATTGTTCCGTTACTGCAAGCTTTTACGTACTGATTGCATATGCGCCGTTACACGAGAAACCCTTCATTATGGACTCTGCGTAATGTATCAACTCATGTATCCGCGCAAGCTTATCCAGGCCGGCACATTCCGTCTCAGGGAGATATATGCAAAGAGTAATGATTCCTGAAACAGAAAATCCAAAGGAGTCTAAAAGTCTATGTCCGGGTAAGCCTGCACGGCATGCTTAGGCTGATCCGGGTCGATACTTTACGCAGAGTTCACAATGTTAGTTTTTTCGTGGAACGGCTCATATATATACTTGATTAAAGGAAGTGTAACGTATCATGTGATAACCTTCACTGCTTCAAATACAAGGTTAATAAAGTTTAACGGGATTTATGCCATAAAGCCCTCTCTGGGAGTGTAAAAATCACATTCATTAAATATCATATGACACTACTAGTTAAGTTTCCAGTCTTACGCTCAAGTCTTGTTTCAACGCGGAAACCCAATTATGAAAATGACGTCACGACAGCGGTTTGACGTTATATAACGTTAGTGACTTTGGCGCCCAAACCAGAAATTGGCCTCATAAGTCACTTTATGTGATAAATAGAATATCTCATTAGTGTTTACTTATTATGTATAAAACGTACGACACAACACCCTATTAAATTATCTCCTATCTCCTACGCATAGGATCTGAGGACAACCAATAGAGGGTCACGTTCAGACGACCTATCCGCCAGCCAATCAGAAATTTGCTTTCACGTTTTTGAAAGTGAAAGTAAAAGTCTATATTTACCAAAAAAAATCTATTTTTAGCATTGGATCCCAATTTTTGCATAGTGATTTACACACGTGTATAGTTCTTATGATGACCGCATCATGGCTACAAATGCAGAAATGAGGCAAAACACCGATACAGTCTTTCCCTGACCATACAGCATCCAAAAGTATTCTTTGCTCTAGTTTTAAATGGTCTATTTTAAATTTGCTCAACTTCATCAATTGACAGCATCCAAAAGTATTCTTTGCTCTAGTTTTAAATGGTCTATTTTAAATTTGCTCAACTTCATCAATTGCGCCATTTTGAAGGTTAAGCCAAACGTTTGCTGAAACGAGTCCCCTTATTGGTTCAATTAAAAATAGCTTGGTGGATCTAAAAATAGAGATATTGGAAATCCGATAAAACAAGAAGATGAATTCGAATGGATCGCCATCATATCTTACATTTGGTCAGATCGTGTACTTTAGTCAGATTGATTAAAATGATTTATAGAAAAAACAACTACGATATTTGGGACAAGTGTAGGTCGTAAGTTTTCATCCTTTTGCAATTTGAACTGTCTCTGAAATGGTCGGTATTACGTCATAGAAGTTTTTACTTACTTCTAACAGTAAGTATACTCCGTTTGTTATAACAGCATTGGTGAACATGCACATCTTTACCTATGATATAAACGCCGTAATTGGTGATCCTAGGACAACGCACTAATATCACTGTACTCAATCTACAACGGGAGACGGATGTATGGAAATGTCAAACACATGTTCGTGCCTTGTCATGGCATAGGCAGGCGACATGACATGTAAGGAACCGATTTATAAATCGCTTTGGAATTTTAAACAACCGATTCAAAACCAGTGATACATGTACCTATACAATAGCAACGCGTGAACGTGTTTACTGGTCATGTTGATATTTCATATTCTGCCTAAACCTTTGTAGATTAGATGCAGCGGAAACAGTGTCCGCAATGACTGAAAGCGACATTGGAAAAGGTATTAGAAGTGTCGGTGTCGATTTAGAGCCAAACAAAGGGGACGTAATTTTAAACCACCTTGAAAAACGTAGTTCATATATTTATAATTCAATACCATGCAAATGAATTATCAGTGTTCAAAGCGACGAGTGATACCTTTGATCTAT
This sequence comes from Serripes groenlandicus, assembly GCA_031761405.1. Lineage (NCBI taxonomy): Eukaryota > Metazoa > Mollusca > Bivalvia > Cardiida > Cardiidae > Serripes > Serripes groenlandicus. The sequence continues at coordinate 46,076,571 of JASEVX010000012.1, forward strand.
ATATAGACGAAGTTAGTTAAATATATTGCGGCCATCTTGAACGGCATACTTCCGGTGCTTATATGCTTATTGCGTAACGATTTCGGTATTTCCCAGTATGTTGACGAACAATGTGTTACCGCTTAGTAAAGTTATTCGGGTGACTATAACATTCGTATTTTCTACCTTATTTTCATTGTACCGCATCTACATGTACACCATACCTTTCGTTCTAATACACTGGTCTGTGTAAAGATTAACATACAAACAACTGTGTAAAGCACATACATGTTTTTTTTCCCAAACGTAAACATTGCTGTAACGAAATGAATTCATTTAACACCAAGGTTGTGTCGACCAAAAATATATTACTGGACAGAAAGTTGACTACAAACCTACAGATGCCTTGCTTGGACCCGGATTCTGCAGGAGCGCATGCATGAATTCCACGACGTTCGGACTAGGTGTAAGTATAATGATTTAATATATCTATAGGTGCTACCTATTTACGAAAAAACGCAAGATAATTATAAACAAAAATTAAAGAACATACTTTGGCCATACAAAAAGGATTTATAAGTAATTGACTAGACAATAATAATGTTAAAGTCATCTTTCTTGCATTATCAAAACATATTTGGAATTCGTATTGCTGTCGTCTATTATTACGAACAGAAAATAATAAAGTAAAAACTTTCAGAAAATCAAGGAATACATTTATAATGAACGAAGTTAAAACATGAGGGCCAAGATGATCCTTAATCGATCACCTGCATTATGGTAAAGAAGCAAATAGATAAGCCCTTTTCTGATGCCATCTGGCGACTACCTTTTTCAACCAGTCAATATGACTGGAACAAATTATGTAAGGGGTCACATTTCTGCTAAACCCTTTCCCTATTAGAGACAGTTTCTGAGGCCTATGCAACAGACGATTTAGGGAAAGATTGTCACCAAAAGAACAATTGCTCCTTATGAGAAAGTTATCCTTTTGCCACAATGTTTGATAAATAATTATACTTTGAATGAGTGTGGCAATAGCTCATGTATAGGAATTTGGGGTCTTTCATGTTGATACCACTTTTTTTGCGGGAAACGACGTCGCTCCATTGACGTTACGCCAAGATGAAGTGTAACGGAAATGACGTCACGTTCTTCTTTGGCTACGATACAGTAAAAAGTTAGGTTCGGGCGCAGAAGGCTAATGCTGTCGGTTTTTTTACGAACGGGAAAACATATTTCTTACAGATTTCCATTTAGTTTTAACTTTTCGTACAAATGTTTATTCCCACATAACACAGCATTTTAATGATCTTAAATATCTATTTAAAAAAAAAATGATTAAAAAGACGACAATAATTTTCAATCCGTGTTTTTCCGCTCATTTTATACATACCCAAAATACCGATTTTAAAAAAAAATGATTAAAAAGACGACAATAGTTTTCAATCCGTGTTTTTCTGCTAATTTTATACATACCCAAAATACCGATTTAAAAAAAAATGATTAAAAAGACGACAATAATTTTCAATCTGTGTTTTACGTCTGCCTTTTATACATATCCAAAATGGCGGCCCCCATGGATTTTTCCAGTTTCATTTCAGAAAGCTTCATGGGTTATTGAAAAAAAAAAAAAAAATCTCACACCTGTTGACTATAAGCGAAAAAACCCATTCATGGTTTTTTTTCGTATTAATTGGATTATTTAATTGAGTTGCATCAGAAAGACGTGGATGTTCTTGCATCTCCGTGATAGCATTTGATAAGTGCCGTAGCAGTGTTACAAGTGGAATGTATATTGAAGTTTGTCATAACATAGATTTATTGTATACTTTGATGATTTTCCTTCTATTTTCCATGTGAAAAAAGGATGCAATATCTGTCCATTTAGACAGCTATGATATTTCACGCAAATTTGATATTGCACTCAGATCTTTTAAACGTGATGCTAAGGACGGAATTGTTTCCATACAGTAACATTACAGAGTGCTCTCGTCCAGCCTTTGAATAGTTTAGAGACCAGCTAACAATGTTTGGTACATCGTTTTAAGATTCGATAGACATACAAACAAGAGGGACATGATGGCCCTAGATCGCTCACCTGAATTATGCAATTTAATTTTAAATGCAAAACACATCAAGACAATTATTCTGACAAAGATTCAAAATGCAACCTCCAGAGTGTTAACAAGATTATCCTTCATTTTGCCTAGTGACCTATTTTTGTTTTACCCGATATGACCCATATTCGAACATGGACTAGCTATCATCAAGTCAAACATTCTGACAAAGTTTCAACTTGCTCAAGGTAAAAAGGCGGCCTCCGTAGTTTTAACAATATGTTTCTTCAATATGTCCTAGTGACCTAGTTTTTAACCCAATTTGACCTATATTCGGACTTTGCCACGATTATTTAGAGAAACATTCTGACCGAATGTGAAGATGCTGAAGCAAAAAATGGGGCTTCTACAGTGTTAAAAAGAGTTTCCTTCAATTTGACCTATCGACCTAGTTTTTAAACAAACATGACTAATATTCGAACTTGGCCTACATATCATCAATACAAAGATTCTGATAAAGTGTAAACATATTTAAGTTAAAAATGCAGTATCCAGAGTGTTAACAAGACTTCCTTTCAATTTGACCTAGTGACCTAGTTTCTGACCCAATATGACCCATATTCGAACTTGACATAGATATCATTCAATGCGGCACAGTGACCTAGTTTTTTACTCAGCATCACCCATATTCGAACTTGACCTAGATATCATTAAGACAAACATTCTGACCAATTTCAAACTGCTGAAACTAAAATTGCAGCCTTTAGAGTGTTAACAAGATTTTACTTCAATTTGACCTACATGTAGTGGCCTACCTTTTGACCGGACATGACCCATATTCAAACTTGACCTACATATCATCAAGACAATCATTCTGATTAAGAATCAACATGCTCAAGTTAAAAATATGGTATCCAGATTGTTAACAAGATTTCCCTTCAATTTGACCTAGTAACCTAGTTTGTTTACCTGATATGGCCAAGTTTCGAACTTGTCTAAGATTTGATAGAGATAAATGTTCTGATAAACTTTCATGAAGATCGGATGCAAGATGTAGTCTGTAGAGTGTTAAAACGGCAATTGTTGACGACGTACGACGCACGACGGCGGACGGCGGACAAAATGTGATCACAATAGCTCACATTGAACACTTCATGCACAGGTGAGCTAAAAATCTAATCCGGTCTATTAATAGCGCTGTCAGTGTGTAAATACATTGCGTAGTTTCTCACGTAGTATACTGTGACGTGTAATTCAATGACATCGGTATTTGAAGGCTTTTTCACATTTTGCCATACGCTGTAGCTGTTCTTGATAGTCGTTGACGATCTATATCAGTTTATCTCAATTACACATGACCAACAATGTGAAAGGGGATTTAATAACTGATAGGATGAATGAGCAATTGATTGATTTAAAGGTAGGTCTTCTGATTGTTTTTGTAATTCTCCGATGTTATGTTTTCAACGCAAAAATACCAGAAAAAGATAATATACTAGTTATTTATAAAATCAACTTTCAGAAAAAGCGTTACACATAATTTTGTCGACGATTCAATTTCGAGTCGAAATGAACTTCGGAACAAAAATGGCGGTTCGTAAATTCATATTTTCCACGACCTTCGCAATCATTTGCAAATGACACTATTTGCGCGATAAATAGTAAATGTAAATTCATCAGTACTATTCAAAACAATAGTTAATTGTCTAAATACTCGAAGTGTTTATGTTTAAAACACACAAAACGGCAGATTTTATATAGGCAACATGAAATTATACAATAAAAAGGTTATTGCATAATTATGGGAAACTATTGTGTTCGGACTCGTCCTCCGGCGGAGTTCTCAGTTGAAGGAACTCCTACAACACAATGATTTCCAATAAAGATGCAATAACGTATAATATTGACTATTTGACAGGTACGCGGATAGTGCAGCCTCAGGTTAGAATATGCGTCTGCACAGCCTCTCCTGGGATTTCATTAATCGCTGGAAAAACAAGGCTCTGTTCACACAACAGGAATATTTGATTGTTTACGTACATGTTTGTGGTGACAATTAACTGACCGTTATCTTGGAAATACATCTTGAAAGTACCTTGTATATCTACTGTCTATTCTTCGAGTGCAGTATTCAGAGTCATCGGTAATTGTCGCAGCATTTATATATTAACAGAACATAATTATATTGACTTTTTCAAAGCATACTTTTTTTAAACAATTGCCATACGTTGCACTACGACTTATATAAGAAAAAACAATATGACTTTAAAACAGAAAAGCATTTGATTATAAGAATAATGATAACTGACTATCAAAATGATGTTAATTGTATTTCTCAATTCAACGATGAAATCATTTTCCATTAGATATTTCAAAAGGATCTTTAGAGAAAGATGTTTGAAGACTCCATTATAAAAGTATACACACAGGAAGTTAGTTAATTCATAAACGTATTTCATAAAAGCGTGTGACTTAATATTCTTGCCTTTTAAATACCATGTTTGATTGCTTCTATCAATATGCCGTTCTTATACGATGCCTATGAATGCCTTTTCAATACGGTTTTCACATTCCATGACAATGAATCCTCCTTTCATCTGAAGTTAGAACCATCTATATGCCAATGTATTGACACCGATCTTACCAATGTTAGACGGACACTATGGAATTGTAAGAAACAGTGTTCCGACAGTGGCTTCGCTTGTGGTGGAAGGTCTCGTCTTTCTGTCTACAAAATCGGTAACTGAACAAATTATTTATCTGTTTGTGTGGGAAGGGTTATTTATTAGTAATTTTCATAAAACTGAGTGTTAAGAGAGGCTGACCAGAATTAATTCGACACATGAAAGTAAATGAATATTATTATGCAAGTGCACTGAATTAATCATGGGTCAGATATTTTGGGAATGTTAACAGAGTAAATACTGTACTGATGGTATGTTCGTTGCTATGATCAAATTGTCAAAACAAAATTGTCTGGAAGGGAGTTGTACCGACCAATAGTCAAATGACAATACAATTAAAGTAAAATACACATTTTATACGATTTATAATTAATGAACAACATTTACCCCAAACGTATTTACTTGATATTAATGGTATTTTATATCTGAAATATGACGGAAAACAAGTTATATGGCCTTCCTTCAAATATGTTTCCGACGTTAGATTTTCAATGGCTAAAACAATTTGAAAGCAATAATGTTTTGAAAGGATATTTTGTAAATGAAAATCGGACACTTAAAGGTTAATGTATATGCATAAGCTACACTTTCATTTTAATCTTTTGAAATTTTTAGTGATATGATTTCAGCCATTGTAATGTTTGAGATGTCTATTTTCAGTTGACATATCCATGGACTTCGGATCTCAACCCTTGGCAAAGAGATGTTTGTTATATAACGGTGTCAACGGTGTCCTTTCCTGGGAAACATGTTATGAAACAAACAATGTATTATGTATGACTGGTAGGTCTTCGTGTACTCAATATTTACTAAATGTTACTGAAAACGTAGTTTCGTCGTGTTCGTGATAAACAATTGATTGCCTTGACATGCTATGACAATTGTATTGTATCTGACATATGTAAAGTGCATTTTGATACAAAGTTGAATGCATGATGTAAACAGAAAGATTTACCTTTTAAATTTGACTCCAATTCATTGACGTAAACTAAACTGTTTCTAATCAAACGTGATATAACTGAAATAATGTTGAAAGCGGCGTAAAACTCCAATAAATAAATAAATAAATAAATTCTAATCAAACAATACATCATAGTAATGTATACAATACAAACAAATATATTATTGATTACAATAAACATGAAATATATACAAAATCGAATGTTTATTATTCAAAATAGAAATTATCTTTAAACAATCACGACTATTTCACAAAATTAAGATGTATTCTTTCTATTTCTTTCGACGTGGATAATCCCTAAATTTCGCTCGAAAAACATAGGATTGAACCTACAAATGATACTATGAGTATAGATGGAACCTAATTCTGGTAATCATTTATTAACTTGTGTAATCGGCATATCATACTCCGTGATCTGAAGTTAGCCATTTGCTTGTAGCAATATCAGTGCTTTGATTATAACTTATTTACGAGTACTACCGTCCTAAGCAAAGCTAATCCACTAAAAATCATCATCTGGTTAAGAATATACTCAACTTTAAAATATTTCCAATGATTGATCCAGTATTATGAAATGTTGTACCAAGATAGGTAACATCATTTACAATGTCTATGTTTACGTTATTATATGTCCAACGCTCATTCGCCATTAAACATCCTCGTTTTCTAAAATCAACGAATATCGATTTGTCAATATTCACCTTTTATTCATAACAGTATACATACAACTAATTTGAACTAGTTTACTTATCTACTGCATCATCATTCAGAACAGCCATATCATCTGCAAATAGTTTAAGTAAAATATTAATATCTTCAATATTCAATCCAGACGAATTATTTCCCCTAAAATATAGTTCAAGGTCATCTATAAATATTGAAAAACAATAAAGGTGAGATTATCTCCCCTTGTTTAAGTCCGACCTTGGAAAATAAGCAACATTTTACACTTAACTCTCAAATTAAACAACTTAAACGATAGCCCATTCCTATAAACACTAACAAATGCCTTTTCTAAATCTACAAAAGCAACATAAAGACTTTTGTTTTCAGAGAGCATATTTGGTTTAACTGAACTAAGTACAAAATATACATCTGTTGTAGAAGGTTTTTGTCTAACCCAAATTGAGCGTCCGATAATATATTGTTGTTTTCACAAAATAAACTAAAGTAGATAAGCAGCTTACAAAAGTTATCCAACGATAGTTATTCACGTTGCATGGGTCATTCTTTTCATGTCACGGGATAATAATTACCGCCGTCCACTGCATAGATGTATGTTTACGTATAGAGTGGATTGTACACATGTGAAGAATCCGTTTCAGTCAAACTTAAGCTATATGCTTATTTTGGAAGCACGCAATTGACGAGGACTGAAGAAAATACAGATGAAATATTGCATAGGATAATACAACTTAAGATGACAGATAGAAGAATAGTTGGGGATATTTCTACTGATGCTACTTACGACTTTAGAACGAATGTAGGTCAAAATCCCCTACAGACAAAATCCCCTAGGCATACACAGACAAAATCCCCTATATCCTTTTTCCACTACAGACAAAATCCCCTACATGCAAAAATCCACTACAGACAAAATCACCTAAGGAAAAAATCCCCTACTTTATAAATGTTCAAATTCCCTACTACATACATGTACATGTTACATGTTAGTTTAATGTGTTATATTTGAATATTATCATGTTAATGTTAGTTTGATAGTACGTATGTTTACAGGCGACTTTAAGACTGTAAGGGGTGAAAATGGCCAACTAAGGTTTAGAAAGACTCCACCCAGATTTCCCCCACACACATGGAATGTGCATGCGGCAACGCTCCTTGACCAAAGCCGAACCAATAATGTGTGTGAGGGATGGAACAAAACATTAGTAGGCCATTCAAACCCAAGCCTGTGGTACGTAATAAATTGTATTAGAAAGGCAATTGTTATGTAGAGACTGTCTACGAGCAAATCCACTAAGGACTCCCGCCAAAGCGTCGAAAAAAGGAAAAAACCAGAAGCAGCAAAAGCGACTTAAATGTCTTTGCAGTCAGTATCTTAAGAAAGAAAAGACCCTTGCTGAGTTTATGGAGGCAATTTGGTAATTGTGTGAGGCTGCACTGAAACTAAGGTGTAATTGAATGGCAGCATTTCTTTCGAAGTTTAGCATCATACTTCAAATTATCAGTGTGATCAATTACCATTCAATACAATGAACATGTTCATAAATGTAAATTATAAGGCAGTTTTATAAATAATTATGTGCTAATTGGCTTTGTAGTGTGCCTTTTTGTGTGTTTGTTCAAACTGCTCTAATATATTATAATTATGGGCTAATGGGCTTTGTAGTGTGCTTTTTTGTGTGTTTGTTCAACCTGCTACTTCTTTATTGTGAAATTAAAAATAAGTAGGGGATTTTGTCTGTAGGGTATTTTGACCGTCCATCCTTTAGAACGTACAAATATGATTTTAAAAGGTTGCCTTATAACATGTCCATTATGGAAATAAAGAAACCAAATAATATCGCAAGTCGGTTTTCATTTGCAAGATGGTTGATTTTCATTAAGATCTCGTTGATAAACTCTGGTTTTCGATGGAGTATAGTACTATCTAAATGCCCATATTAACACAATTAAGTACTGAATTGACTTTTATATTGAGAAACCATTGTATGGTGGACATGTTTATGTTTGGGCCGATTTAAGTAAACAAGTATGTGTCCTTTCTTCTTTGAAGATGATGAAGGTAAAACTAAAATAAGGATCGATACCTGAATGCTCTTACAAAGGAATGCAATGTAGAGGAGAGGTGGAACATATATGAAATATTGTTTCCGCAAGCTGGGGGCGACTCAACACAAATCTGGTGCAGTCATTAAACGCCTATCAAATTTTGGACGGAATTTCATTTCATACCGAACTGACCAAGAATTGCCAACACTATCGGCTGAATTGACTCACTTAAACAAATAGTGTGGGGTAATAAGATTGATTTTACAGTTATATCACGGCGTTTCCTGCGTAAGTTACCAGTACTACTAGTCCATTTATCATGACACCAACCAGTCAGTCGTAATGCTAACCCCATCCCGCAACTATGATCGTCAATGAGTGCAGCCATTACTACCACTGTTAAAGTATACCTCGGTGGGGTTATTTGAAAGATAGGGGGTGTAACATTATACCTGGACATATTTATTAACTGGAAAGTGCAATCAAGAGGTAAATCCGTGCAACTAGTAGAAAAACATGTTTTAATTATATCAATTATTAAGAAAAGAAGACTAAAACGGACGTTATGTTGAATCTCTTTCATAAATATACATATAGTGTATATCTTAAAGGTATTACCTTCATATTGTTAATTAAATGAAAATTATAAATGAATGATATATGAACATGTTTTCTAATTGTTTGTAGACTTATGTGGGTAGGATGTACAACCGTAAAGAATAAATACAACAATTATAAAATACATAGCCTTCAAAATACTTTTATTAAGATACATCCATTACCATATACCAAAGTATGTTTCCAGATTAAACTCTAATAAATCAATCTTTGAAACGCGAATATTTACATCGTAAATCTAAATACATTTACGGGTTTCTTCAACAGCATGTCTTTAGACCGTTTGTCTAGAAATGGAGACATTCCCCTTTAACATTGAACGTGGAAAAACTTCTTCAGTCCTTAAGCTAGCATAACCTACACTTTCGCACGTATATTTCAGATAAAGGAAGTGTTACTATATGGCGCCATCATGAAACCTGGATACAAGCAGCAGTTAGATGCTTTCGTAATGACACATTTCCCTTGGATCAAAATACATCGCAGTTAACATCGACGACAAACAGTTTCTGGACTGCCTACATTCAGACACAGACTTTCATCAAATTACAGGGTAATGTAGTAATATCTGTTACAACCTTGAGATATAAAAAATATTGAAAATTAATGTGCCTGCCATTTCTGACTTATCTGAAAGCTGAATACCTTAATTTCCGAATTATATTCTTTTTGGCAAGCTAGCTCACCAAACGTTCATATCAGCACGGACCTCTGTATAACCACTGCGAATCCTAGGTCTCCCATCGTAATGTACCATTAGTTAATAAGAATTATTGATCTTATCTCATTTATTCTAATTTGATGCCTCTGTAGAAACTGGCTATAGAAAATTCTTTTGTGTATTGAAAAGCATTTTTTCTTTTCCTTATAATTTTAATTTTTATTAGTATTCGTCTAGATTATCTCTTTTGATTTTCTGTCGATATTTTGAAAATATTTCAGTTCCTTAGTTGAGAAGAATTGTAGAAGTGACAATCAAAAAAAGTTTTAAATACTCCATTATGTTTTAGTTAAAAGTCGATAATTATTCGACACTTTTAATATGCACATTAGCAATTTTATTTCATAGTTACGAAATAATCATTTCTTTTTACATTTGTTTAATATTACGAAATTAAATTCTAGTTCAAACGAAATCAGTATTCGAAACTCGATATGCAAATTAGCTGTTTTATTTCGGATTTAGAAATAATTATGTCGTTTAAATTATTTATTTTCTGGTCACACCACGGCATTTAGATCACACATCAATGCGTTTTCTTGCCTTTTGAACCAATATTCCACACAACATTTTATCCAGGAAACTGGCTACATTCTTATAAAGACTGTTTAACGTGGGCTTTCAATCGATTATATCTAGGGGTCATGAGTTCAAAACGCGGCTTGCCCATTCATTTTTTCCGACAAACGAAAAAAGTCTCTGTGCCTAGAAGCATGCATCTTCCACCAATGAGCTAAATATTTTAAATGTACAATAATCACGACAAATACTGGTAATAAATTTGCCCAATCAAATCACTCAATGCTACTACCCTCAAAATTAATATACCGTCCTTGTTACTACCCTTAATATGTCAACGCCCCAATTTGACGACAGGTTAAACAGCGTGTATCACCGAATTACAACACTCCGGGAACACACTTTATTACCATACGAATTTACTTGTCGTAGTGAACAGTTTTGTTTATTTATTTGTACTTTGGACTTCGTCTCTTTCGCCGCATAATGAGTCAAGTTAGCTTTATGTACACTTTCGATTTAAATGATGAACTTTAGACTTTATTCTTGTTAAATTGACAATTTTCTGACTGTAATTTCCGACTCAAGTGCATTGACATTTGAATATGAATTGAATGGTTGTTTTCTTTATAACTTGGACACTTATTACTCCTACGCATTGGAGTCTGATAGTTAACGCTTATCAGGAATCATAATTATTGAAAAGGTCGCAACTTTAACACAACGTACTAACATTTAGTTCAGAGTGACGTATATACTGAACTCTGTGATTACTTTCAAAACTATAGATCACGATAAACTATTCGAAATACTACAGTTGTTCGAAATTGATTTACATAGGCTAAGCATCCAGGTAACAAGGTCAATTTAAGAAACAACAAAGTCTTGAACACGCTAGAGGTCGCTTTTTTATCCGAAGCCTAATTAGCCTAATTAACACTCCAGAGGCTTCAGTGTACATCCAATATTAATGAAAAATATCAAAACATTCTGTTAAATGTCACTTTGGGGCTCCATAGTATAGACTTGAGTTGACAAATACTTATCACGTTATGGCTGATCTACCGCTTGATATGCTTTGTCTGTTTGCAGTTTAAATGTCAAAACAACAACAATTACATGCGCAAGCTAGTGTTTGTATGTTTTTGCCCGGTCATGTGGATTTTGTTTTTGTTTGTTCCGGATATGCCGTTTCAAACAATTGTTCAGTTGTCCATTAATCCTGACACCAGCGAGTCAGGCGTAATGATTACCCAACAAGCCTTAGCGCCAAGTATGAAAATCAATTACTGCCGTTTTTAAAGCATTTGATATGACACGACCGGGTATCGAAGCGGCGACCTCTAACAGGCGGGATGACACTTTACCACTACACCACCGAGTTGTCCTTTGGAAGGGATGCCTAATAAACATACATGTATGTATGCAAATTGTCTAAATGTGTATATTATTTCGTATGAAACATCAATTCCGATTTATGATATACAAAACAACGCCGGGAGATCAGACACTTTTTCTAAAATTGTTTTTTAAGGGTTGATTAATTCCCCCATCACACCATAACGAAGTTCCCACTGCGTCCTTGGAGTTGTAAAATAATTGCTAGGACTCCGCGACAATGCCGTGGTCTTCGAGAAAACCAAAGAACATGTGAAACTGTCACGTCCATGCCAAGTTCGCGTAAAGTCCTTGCTACGATCATGTTGCGTTGGTGGAGTACCAACGGAGTTCTATGTGCGCGTACGCTACGTGCATGCGTACGGCATCGGAAGGGTTCCCACTACGTCCTTGCTACGTCCATGCAGATTGAGACGCGTTGTAGCTACGTCTATACTGCGTTCGCCACGTCACTATAAATTGTCCTGCAAGTTGAAACATTTTTATTCGGTATCAAATGCTTTCATGTAGCGGGTATCTTCTTTGGTAATTCTAGGTCCAACTCTATTTAGCAGTTCATCAAACATATCATGGGGCATTCTAAGGAAATTGAAGAACGTAGCATTCACTTCATGTGGTCTTAAGTAACGTAGTATGGACGTAGCGAGGATGTAGCGACAACTGCATTTGCGAAGTGGACGCGCAGTAGACAAGGACGGAGTTGTCACTGCGTTGTTGCTACGCTCTAACCGTCAATGCAATGTTTCCACTACGTCTAAGTTGGTCCTTACAGCGTCATGTTCCGGCCAGGTCCGCGCTACGTGGGTTTTGAACATTTCCAAATTCCACATAGCAGGAACGCGGTCTACGGAGACCATGGAGACCATACCAATGAAAAGTTCCCACTGCATCTTCAGTACGTTCTAAGAGTTCGCACTGCGTTCCAGCATGTTTTTATGGACGCAGCGAGGTCTTCATGGACGTAGATCTGGTGAGATGGGGGTACAGCTATTGTACAGGCACATTTTGACCTTGCTGGCAATTTCGCAACATTACGACGGCTTTCTTGTTTTTTGTTCTGTATAATTGAACGTTATACAGCAGTTTATTGAAATGTGTTAAAACAATAAATGTAATAAACAATATAAATCAAATATATAATTGAAGTAGATACATAGATAAATTATTTTCATCCACAGGTAACATGGCCTTGTCTCAACATGCCAAGGTGGGGTATGTTGAGAAGAAGGGAGAAGTATATTATCTACGTTTCACTACCAACACAACTCTTACGAGCACTGCGTTATCTACCAAAGAATATTATCTACAGTTATCTACCAAAACATATTATCTACAGTTATCTACCAAAGGTGAATTATATGTGTAATCTTTTAGAATGTGGTACACATGTGTAGATTTCCATTAGTTTTCCAATCAGCTCAATATGGCTAAAGACCTCTCCCTTTGGCATGTATAGGATACATGTACATGCGTGTTGGACTAGTTCATGTACGTACGCCTCTAGCGTCTTGCCCCAAGTTACATCTACACTTATTTTTCACACAGCCGAACAATGAAGTCTCCATTGCATACACAATCACTACACAAGGGATGTTTTGCATGTTCTAAAATCGTTTTTTGAGCCTAAAAAGTATTTATGGTTGGAACTAAAAAGAATCGTCTCATACATACGTTTTTAGGATTGTTAAACGAGATATTGACCTCTTGTCCTTTTCCTTATCTTATCTTCTGTCAAACGCATCATATCACCAGGTGCGTTCACTGTTCGCCAATGCTACACGCTCTTTCTCATAGTGTCGCGACGCGTTTTATCAATATCATGTAGTATAATATAAAGACACTACCTTGGTTTTAAACGTGCGTGTGTGTGCGTGCGCGTGCGTGCGCGCGTGTGTGTTTGCTCACTCATGCATACACACATGTATACGTGTATATGTTTGGAAACCTTGTAGATCTACTACGAACTCTAAAGAAACGACATAGGCATTGCCTGTTGTCAGGTCATATCCTTAAACAAAATATATACACATACATATATATGTTTATATATCAAGCTAATTATTTATTATAGTCAGTTTTTTTATTTTTATTATAGGAGACACACACACCCCAAACCACACATACACACACATACAACCAGAACAGAGAACCAGCGTTGCATTAGTTTTGGGGGCAGTTGGTAGTGTCGTAGCAGTAATTATCTGTAGCATTGTTGTTTTTGTCGTATGGAAAAGAAGATCGACAGGTAACTAGCTTTGGGTGCTACTTTTAAAAACCCGAAACATTAATATGCTAACTTATATGCTGATTGTATGATGAGATGATTAAAATATGTAGGTATTTGTTTAAACTGTTTCCGTCAGCTCATGCACAGTCTAGGTCATTTAGATTTTACAAAGTTAATATAATTACATTGATTCAGTCCTTGTCACGTTACTTTAATTTCTAGTTTTAAATTTGAAAATATGCATTGGTTATGCACCTAGATTATTGGGAAGTTTGGAACATATGTTAGCTGCGGAAACATGTATCAACGAAGACGAATTATTCGGGCAACTTTAATTAAATGGTTGTATCTACATCTTAGGGAATTGTGATAAGCCGTCAACGACCCGTCCCTTCCCGTCCTTAGATTTCTAGCTGTCTCTCTTATTTGCGTATACGTATTTGCATGTGTGTAAAATTACATATTATTTGGCAATAACGTGTTTAAACTGAACTAAAGTTAAAAGTGTACAGTTCTTCCTTAATAATTAGTTCCCTTTTATTTTGTAGTCAACACTCGACGGAATACATCACTCAACAGGTAAATAATTAGCTTTGTGAAATGAATCTTTTTCTCAGATAATATGTACGTAGGGAATGAAAGTAATTTTAGTAAATAATTGTTTGTTACAACCTCGATATCTCCTTGGGTACCGGCGAGGGCTTGAACAAACAGTGGCAATAGTCAGTCGAACTGTACACCGTGATAATGTTAATTTGATCCTATACATTCAAAACCGGTAATTCCGTAACGAGCGACGTGTTTTGTGAACATTTATCATGTATTGCCATACGCTTCACTAAGCATCACGAGAAGTATAATCTGGGTCAAATTTATATGCCATATCTTTACATGTTTTGTTACAAAAATCAAACGATGTTGAAAGCACCAATAGTTCAGGAAGATACTAAATAAGCAAAATAGTTTTCTGTTTTACAGACGGCTACATTTCTGATCGTCTTTTCAATTTCCAATGACGTCTCATATGTCCTAATTGCTTTCCTTCACCAACAAAATTCTACCACAAAGCAATTCAAATGGAAAATTCCATGAACCAAGCAAGGCAATTATTATAATTCGTTATACTTTTAATTGCAGTAACTCAGTACATAAAAAGAATATATTGGTATGTTTTATTCGTTTGAAAAATAACGAATGCTTCATGTATTAGTCATTTTCAATAAATTATTCGTCAAGCAGTATTTTCAGGAGATCATTAAAGTGCTGTTGTTCTCTGTTTTATTTTATTTTATAACTTTTTGACTATTTTCAGGGATAACAACCAATCACCGGAGAATGTAAGACCTACAGCAGGTATTGTCTTGAAAAAAAATCTCAAATATATTTTCTTTTTATTTTATATCAATTTCGTTTTATTTCAAGATTCAATTGATAATAACATTTACAAGGAATGGTTGTTACCACTTTATTGATATTTCTGTTCTTTCAGGCATTGAAATGGAGCCGAGACAAGGTGATAGCAACACTGTAGACTCGTATGTATACATTCTTTCATTATGAAATACACAGGAACAGTCTATATAATATTCAAATCGTTTCAGTTTAATATTAAATAATTAAGCGAGAACCTTTGACAAATTCAATATAGGTTAATTCTTGCTAGTTATTATTTGAATACGTACCATGTACTGCCGGTGTAAGCCTTCAGCACAGCATTCAGTACATCATATACAACTACATAGACCAATGACTTGGTTTTCTTCGAATTGTTAGCATATGGAGCAATGAATACTTGCGCTGTTTATAACAGTTTTATAGATTATAACATTTATAAAAAATTAGGTATTTGTAGGTATTTGTAGACCGGTAGACCGGTAGAGGGACATAACTAACTATTGTCAGATTTTCGATACTATGCGTATTCACCTGCTATTGTCTTTTCAGGTATGTTTATGAAGATGTAACTGATAGAATCGAAAATAACCTCGAATATGAAAGAATGTCGACTGGTTTGTATCTAATTTGTTTCATAACACAGACTCAACCTCTAACATATTGAGTATACATGTATATATGTTTACCCACGGACAAACTACAATAGGCGACATACTTATAACAAACAGGTCTGTCACATGCTGACAACAAAAAAACATTATATAAGTGGCTTTTTCTCGAAAATTATTCATGCGTACTATTTACTGATATTTAAATTATTTTTAACGCATTAAACTATTGAATGTGACAACACTACTTTTTGTTTCAAGAACATGTTTGTACACAAATTAATGTTATATCACTATACAGTGTTAAGTCAAACCATGATGACAGAAAAAAAGTAGCTTGAATCAAACAAGTGAAATAGTCAGAACCTCTGTTAATTCACACTAAAGACGGTTACACATACTAATACAATTCAGGGATTCAGACATCGACTTTGAGTGACATAGCGTATGACAATCTGCGCATTAAGGCATGACGTGTAGTGAAATGGAACTTTTCTATTTTGATAGTAAACTTAGTAATGTTTTTATTATAGTGTTAACATTAATGAAACATACCCCCTGGCGTTCTGTTTTTGTCTGCCTGTTGCAATATTTCAGTTTCCTTACTCAAGTCCTTAGGAATTCGGTCCATACACACACACACACATACACATGTTTATACACATATAGGCATAGCAGTTATGTACATTAAACAGCATGAAAGAGTTCTATATGTGGGAAACATAAATATTAGTTCTTTTTTCTTATCGTCTTGATTTGATTTAATTTCCATTTATCTAATAAAACGTTTCCAATTATTTTTTTCTCGGCTGAAAAGATTCCATTAGGAAAAATGTCACTATTCGTAGTGTACGTGTTTCGTTTAATAAGAACATTACATATATTTATCAAGTGCGTAAGCATTATTGTTTTAAAAAGAACTATATCAAATGTTCATATACTTGACATTTCAAAAACTATTAATAACTCATGTCTTCTTTTGTCGTTCATAAGGATAATATTATTCGTCACACGAAGCCCATTTGTATGGAAATTGTATACACATAGTTCAGTTAACGCCGTCTCTCTCAATCGATTTGATTTGCTGAGTAAATATACTTCAACTGTAATTATCAGAGACGGACCTGGACATAGCAAGAATCTGGAAGCCAGAGCAAATCAATACTGGACTTATTGCAGCGCCCAGTACTTGACTACATAACCTGTGATATAAATTAATAAACGACATGAATAAACCAATACATTTTGTTAATTACCACTCAAGTAGTTTCAAAGTAAATCATATCACATTGTATGTTGGCATGAATGGGCGCGACTCCCATAACACATTGACAATTTTTAAGAGTGGGTTAAGCAACTAAGCAAGAATGGGCTAGCCCCAATTTTATTGTTTAAAATATTTATATACCTAAAATAATAACTTAAGCCCAAAATGATCTATAAGCAAAAGTCATAGTCAATGTATATAACACAAAGAATGAAAAGCAGCCTACCTTGGGATTCAGAGGTAGGCAGCTTCAAATAGAAGGTTAAAATATTGAGTAAATGCAATACCAATTTAGATATTTTTAAAAAATATCACAACAATTAAACTCCAGACCGAAAGGTTTGTTGACCGCCGACCACTAAATCTGTACTAATATTATAATGGAAGTCGCGCCGAATTGTTACACAGCAAGTCCTAACACTTCGTCATGAAATGTCTATAATTATGTAAGGTTAAGCACTAAACAATCAAAGCTTGTAAGTCAGTTAGTGGCGCAGGAACCACTTTGACCAAGGAATGCACTCGCCTTCAAGTCCAATAACTCCGGATCAACAATCTGAAAACATAATTAAACCTGGCACAGCCATAATTAACAAATGAGGGGAGAGGTGGGCGGGTCTTTAATATTTTCACCCGCTCTCTTCTCCCTAGGGTAGAATTGAAAAGGCCTGTGTAGGCTGTGTAGCGTAACATGTATACATGCGTGAGAAATACCGACCACCCCAATTTCCCTCTGATAACATTCGACTAAGGATAAACCATAATCGCATTATAATTATTTACTGATAAACTACATTCATGTCGCACCGTTATCATATTGTTTCGTATCTGTTCACAATATTTAAATCCTTACGATGTTATTACAGAACTTTATATTTCCCTCATATTTCGTTGTTCTACTTTAGTTGACCAAGTGCAGAATGACCAAAACACTTACATCAACCAAGAGAGGTATGTGTTTGTATATCTAGTTAATGATAGTCACTAATTCAATTTTGCGATATATATTGTTAATATAATGGTAAATTGCTTAGCAAACGACATTTACTTGTCTCAACATAAATAATGTTTATGAAATAGATTGATATTTCGCACACACTCTACTTGCTATGTCATGTTTAAAGTATATTTATGTTTTATCACCTTTTGAACTTGTATTTGTTATTATCTTCTTTATATAATAACTATAATAAATCATAATATGTGTGAATGTTTCAAATACATTTCGATATGTTTGATTTAAACGTACACTTATTCCGATGTTCCGTTTATGACAGGAATACTTACGAAGATTTACAGCCTGAACGTGAGGACACCCATGACTACGGAACTCTCAATAGTTTAGATGATACCGGTAACTTAATATTATTAGTTTACACGTATTTACCTGGATACATCTCTGTTTGTATGCATGTTTAATGCATGTACCAAGTGAGTATCCACCATCTAAAGTAAGTTGTGTCCAATTATGGTGTGTCTACTATGCTATGCATAACACAAATAAACCAAAGACACTGGCACCGTATCCATGTGTCATTCATTGTAATCCATAGCGTATTTATATAAGATTAAGGTTTTGTTTCTTCCGTAACACGTTTGATGTGTGGATAAATGAAGGGGTTGAGGGTCATATGCATACCTCTGAAAGCTATGTGAAATGTATGTTATTGAAAACAATGATATATTATCGTAACTATGCATGTCGATTTGAAATGCGAAACAATTGCTAGGATGCACGTAGGTAACTATTTATACCGGGAATCCCACATTAGTATGTTTTCTATTGCAGGGAAAAGCAGCAAAACCTCAACTGAGACGATGTACGAAAATCTCCAACTTGCACGTATGGAGAGAGAGAAATGAAATCTCCGAAATATAAATCATCATGCCAGTGAAGTTGCAAACGTGTATTTACATTGATTAAGTTCGTTGATTTCTGTGTGATACAGACCTAACATTTCTGTATTGGTGTTTAAGTGTCGTCACTAGCGCTATTCATATATATCAGCCGTTCCACGAGAAAACCAACATTATGGACTCTGCGTAACTTATCGACCCAGATCAGTCCGCGCATGATAATCTAGGCCGACACATTCCGTCGCAGGGGGATAGAGCTATAGAGTTATGAATCCTGAAACAGAAAATCCACAGTAGGCGAAATGTGTCTGTCCGGGTTAGGCTGCGCCGCATGCTTAGTCTGATCAAGGTTGATACCTTACGCAGAGTCCACAATGTTGGTTTTCTCGTGGAACGGCTCATATGTATCGTATGATTCCATTATCTTAAATCAACACACTTGACCATACAATTACCTAAAGAACGCTCAGCTTGGATTGAGATATGCCTATTTACATTAACGCATTAGTTTGGTGATTTTCGGCATTAGTATATCCATCGATACATAATTTTAGTAGTAAAATAACAATAATCTTTGGATGTAAAACAAATATCTCTAGCAGTGTCTAAAGTAGAACATATTTTATGAAACTTTCAATTGTCATACTTGCAGAAGTGTAAGTATTTTGTTTTGTCAAACATATATGGTAAAGGAATAGAGATTCAAACTGCATAACGTGCGTAAGTTGTAAACACATTAGCAAAGACTAACTGTGTATACTGGTATGCAAACATACTTGTTTAAAATTATTTCGTAGTACCTATGGATATGTGTAGCAATGTCCACAGACTAACTATAAGGAAGTGTTTAAATTAGTAAGGGCCATAATGATTAGAGATTACGGGAAAGGTAGAAAGCGTGTCCGGGAAAGCTTCCTACGTTTCTCATAAGATTGCATAAATGCATAAGTAAATGCGCACACTTGTATGTATATATATATAAATATTTGTGACTATTGTAGTTAGTGTTAGACATATTGAAACGATTATAAATCAATCTTCGCTGATATAGGGACATTGTGAAAAGAGGAGAACTCGTCCAAATATGCGGTTTCTCTTCTTTTCACATTGTTGTAACTGTCTATATTTTCATATTTCAAACATCTCCAAGCGAAGATGTTGACGGCGGTTAAAGGCAAATTTATGAAAACATTAATTATATTTCGCCGCCAGGAACTTTGTAAATATGTATGTATGTTTATTTTCTATGTTGTGTTACTGTCAATCAGCAATGAATATAACATGTATCCTCATGGGCCGGACGCCTTAAGGCATTTGAATGAATAAACTTAACTTATCAAACTTATCAGATTGAATAAGAAGTGCGATTTCAGTCTAACAATCTTTACAATTTACAATTACAATGTTATTACTAATGTTATTAGGCCTCCGGCCCATAAAACAACACACACATATATATATATATATATATACACGATTCAAAACATCTTATACATATTTTTTTAGATGTGAGTTATATGAAAATACATATTCCTTGCTACACTTATATATGTTTTGTTTTAATGATCCCGATTGTTAATTTGTTTGTATGGTGTTTTACGCCGCTTTTTACATTGTTTCAGTTATAATATGGAAAAGGCACAGCACCAGAACGGGCACAGAGCACGACAAGATATGACAACTATTAACAAAAAAAATATTTGAAAGGTTACCTTCATTTAGTCTTACTAATCAGGCATGTTCATCCATGTAACCAGCTGCATTTAATAACAGATGTAATCTCTCTGACAATAGTGTTTTGTTTCTTCAAATTAAAGCATATATAACTACTGTTTACATGGTATGATGTTGATCCTCATCCGCTTTGAAACCATCTTGATGAAGCTAGATATTTTGAAAACTTGAAGTATTACTTTAAAACATTTCAACAATATTTCCAAACCTTCATTGAAAACCATGTAACATAATAAATAGAATGAAGTAATCACAGAAAACAAAAAAGCAGTGGCTATTTATTAAACAAAAATTTAGTGTTTTGTTTCTTTTTCAATTGTAACACTTGAAACAAGTAAGAACTTTCTCCATGTGACCCAATCTTCATAATAAACAACTGTTGATTAATCTGTAGAAGAATAAATCGAGGGCTTGGCGTGAAACGGTTGTAACTAAAAACCTGTTTTGAAAACCCTGGTTTAGGGGCAATTTTGACCCCTTTGTAAACAATGCAAATTTAGGTGCCATTGCTCAGAACGAGCAATGGCACCTAAATTTCCATTGTTTACCAAGTAAAATGATTTAACACTTATAAATACTTTATGGCGAGGTGATTAACCTTGGTAAAAAAATACTAATTTAAGTTGCAACCGTTTCACGCCAAGCCCTCGAAATTCTTGAACCTCACTATGAAAATGGAAGATATGAGAATATTCTCCATTTAAAATTTATTAGACTTTAGAAAACCTTGTTGCTCATATTGAGCAATTTCTCCATTTCCAATAATGTTTTCTAGTCAATTGAATCAATTAAATTTAATTCATAGAGATTTCAAAATGTCCCTTGCTGCAGAATTCCAGTCATTTGAATACATTCACTATCATTTATAGAGATGTTCAAGTCCTCTGCTGCAGAATTGCTATATGTGGAAAAGGGTTAAAGAATAAAGTTCAATTCAGGAAAAGCAGCCTTCGGACACGGTTAAGATTGACTTGCACCGAAACACTATCTAAACTTCCGACTAGTATTAGAAATTAAATATAGAACTGTTTGTTCAAATTTCACACTTCGTCCCATACATTAAACATTGAAAGTGGTCGTTATAACAATATTTCAAGAAATGAAAGATACTGTGGAAATTGTACCTCTAAATTAATTGAAAATGTAAATATAGGGATAATACACATTTTCGAGGGCGTGAACATCTGCGGACGCCCGCAAAATGTTCGCACGAGGGCATAAACACATTTGAAGGGCGTCCGCAGATGTTCAGGCCCAAGACAATGTGTATTTTTGCTATTATTGAATAAAATAAGAGCAAACATCCAATATATAGTCCGCTGTAACGTTCAGATGTACGATAACCGCAGATGAACATGACCCCATTCGACGTTATAAAATAAACAAATTTATGTTTTACATATCCACGAACCGGTTCTACATTAAGCTCGACACGGGTTGAATTAAATAAATGGTTTTGGATTATATTATGCTCTTTAGCTGTGAGTCTATTGCATGTTACCGATTATCGAGTTAAACAATCTTATATTATTGTTTTATGTGTGTAAGGAATTAAGTGCCTATGACAATAAAATGAAAAACGAATTAATACTAGGAATTTTAAAAATACTGGGATATTATCTATTAAACACTAATATTGACCTCTTTGCGGACGATGCTACCCTTCATAAATCTGGAAAAGATGGCGAATCAGTGTCCCTTCAATTAAATAAAGACCTAGATAATACTAAGTTATGGTGTCTTGAAGACAGAATACACTATATTTAATACTATCATGTTTAAACAATAGCTGACATAAATCGCCGACTTTCGGCCAGTAGCCGGGAGATGCAGCGTCCATGTTTTGTTTAGTAACGGTGCCCGAGTAATGCATATGTAAACCATCTAACCGGTCTGAAACCGGTCTGAAACGGCACGTGTGCGCGAGAATCGCCTTGTTTATACAATTTTTGTCGCCGTTTGCGCACGGATTTTGTTATGTTTATGTATGCCTTAAGCGGGCGTAAAACATAGATTGTATGCAATAATATCATTTTTTACTCATTTGTTCTAAATATTCTGATCTAAGATCTAAATACATCAAAAGATATTATTATGCGTGGACAACTCAACAAAAAATCATAAATCTTATGACACCAAATTCAAGAATTGTGATAAATAATATAGAAATAATACACATTTTCGAGGGCGTGAACACCTGCGGACGCCCGCAACTGTTCACGCCGGAGACAATGTGTATTTTCGCTATTATTGCATAAAATAAGAGCAAACATCCAATATATAGTCCGCTGTAACGTTCAGATGTACGAAAACCGCTGATGAACATGATCCGATAACGATTGATACATTCGACGTCATAAAATAAACAATTTATGTTTTCCATATCCACAAACCGGTCCTACATCAAGGTTGCCATCGCTGACTCGACGCTGACGTGACGCCATTTTCCAAGTTTTCGGTCCCAGTGTTTTTAAAACTCCTGGTATTAAGCGATACTTCGGAACTGACCAATCTTTCACTATTCCTATCACACTGTGATTAATACCATCATGTTAAAACAATACCTGACATAAATTGCCGATTTTCGGCCAGTAGCCGGTAAATGCAGCGTCCATGTTTTGTTTACTAACGGTGCCCAGGTAATGCATATGTAAAACATCTAACCGGTCTGAAACGGCACTTACGCGCGAGAATCGCTTTGTTTATACACGTTTTATCGCCGTTTACGCCCAGGTTTTGCAATGCTTCTGTATCCCTTAAGCGAGCCTAAAACATAGATTTTATGTAATAATCTAGCTAAGTACATATTTTATGCTAAAAAATAAGAACGTGTGTATACTGAATACTATAATGCATTATTGGGGGCTTGAATGCGGAGGATCGTACATTCGACTTGTTACAATATTAGAATGCGGTCTTTCGAGTACAAGTGGCCTTTATGTATTGCTTTATATAGGGACACATGTGTGGGTTAAATGTATATGCCATGCTCCTTTTGTAAATACACATTCCCTTAAGTTTGTTAATATGTAATTTGTCACATTTTGTCAAGGTTTGTGGGTATATATGTCAAAGTCGTACATATTTTAATTGTTTCACATTTTTGAGAACATCGTGAGCATAGATGATAAATAAATGAACTCTTTCCTCGCCGTATTTCTTAATCGGACGTTTTTCCGTCTTAAAATTGTTATTTTACATTGCTTGTATATTTTGGGAAAGATCGTGAAGTATTAAGTGCGAAGTGCAGATGAAGATCAATCGGTGTATATATAAGGGCTGATCTTGGCCTCGCGTGCGACATACAACTCGTATTCGCGCGAGGAGTGGGTTAAAAGGGACAATTTTGTGGGTTTAATATGTATGTAATTCTCTTCTGTTAATCCATATTCTCTTAGTTATGTTAATCTGTATATGCTATAAAACAAGTATGTATTAATGCAATAAAATATATGAAATAATCATCCGAATTTGTTATTAATTAAGAATGCGTTGTACTGTACATATGTAATCGACTGTCCGTATCCTTGTCGCAAATATAGAAAATATATTTCCAATGAAAAGTGTTCTTTGTTTCATTTGTCATTAGTAAGTTAATAGCATTGATACGTCCGTGAATTGAATGGCACATGGGGAATAGCAAGAACCAAACATAAATGTACAAAATGCATCCTATAATAAAAAGCCTCTGCAATCGGTATCCAAAAAAATAACTGTTTGTATTGGTTACTTCCACAGTATATAAAATGAGGAACTGTGAACATAAATTGACAGCAGGCATATGCATTAATAATTCATAACACTCATTTGACAGTAGGTACCTTTGTGATTAATGTTTATAAATAATTCCCGTTGTACACATAGCTATACTAACTTTAATATCACACTTTATATTATCTTATCTAAATACATTTGAATTTTACATATGTGTTGGCTTAAGTTGGTGTGACAGGGAGGGAGAGAGATTCATTCAGTGCTGACATAAGCAAAGGTTTGCACTTATCAAGTAATGTATTGAATTCGGTACTTGTACATTTTAATGGTTTAATTCTCATTTATAAATTAACTTTGTCTAAAGTTCATCAGGTAGCTTCTGTCCAGAAACCCTAATTCATCCCCACTGAGATTGTACGAGTATATACAGAGTTATATTGCATTACTTTAGTCTTTATAATGAAGATCATTTGTCATCAGTCATGCTTGCCCCCCCTTACAGAAAAAATGCATGTAATGTGAACAGCTATTGTGAATAATATGTTAATACTTTGCGAACTAAATGTGAATATGTGTCCTACTCTTTAAATTTTATTCACATAATATTCACGGAATGTTCACTTTTCACATGCAAATTAGATTATCCGCGAACTCAAATTGTGAACAAAATGTGAATAGTAAATGTTAACAATTTGTGAATAGTAGATGTTAAGAAATTGCGATTAGTAAATGTTAACAATTCGCGAACAGTAAATGTGAACAATTCGTAAACAGTATATGTGAACAAATCACGAGTAGTAAATGTGAACAAATCGTGAATAGTAAATGTGAACAAATCGCGAATAGTAAATGAACAAATCGTGAATAGTAAATGTGAACAAATCGCGAATAGTAAATGTTAACTATTCGCGAACAGTAAATGTTAACTATTCGCGAACAGTAAATGTGAACAATTTGTGATTAATACATGTGAACAAATCGTGAATGGAAAATGTGAACAAATGGTGAATAGTAAATGTGAATAATTCGCGAATAGTAAATGTGAACAAATCGCGAATAGAAAATGTGAACAAATCGTGAATAGTAAATGTGATCAAATCGCGAATAGTAAATGTGAACAAATCGCGAATAGTAAATGTGAACAATTCGCGAATAGTAAATGTGAACAAGTGGTGAATAGTAAATGTGAACAAATCGCGAATAGTAAATGTGAACAATTCGCGAATAGTAAATGTGAACAATTCGTGAATAGTAAATGTGAACAAGTGGTGAATAGTAAATGTGAACAAATCGCGAATAGTAAAAGTGAACTATCCGCGAACAATTTGAAATCAATGAATATAAATGACCTGTGACCAGTTAACCATTTCCCACATAAAGAAGGCTTTTAAAACACAGCGATAAACAAAGAAATCTCTCAAAACATGCAATTTCTCCTTTTGCCAAATTGTTATTCACTTTTAGTTTAGCCATTCAATTATTTTAACAAACAAAACGGCCATGATGGCCCTAGATCGCTCACCGAAATTATGCAATTATAGCAATTTTAAAGGGACATAATCCCATAAATCATGGACGGACCGGCTGGATTTTGAATATGAATATCATGGAAAACTAGATACAGATTATAAACGAAGACTATCGTGTTCATAAGTAATTGTGTGCGGACAACGGGCGACCACAAAAGTTCACATTGTCAGAACTTGACAGGAGAGCCAAGGCTGGATTTTGAATATGAATATCATGGAAAACTAGATACAGATTATAAACGAAGACTATCGTGTTCATAAGTAATTGTGTGCGGACAACGGGCAACCACAAAAGTTCACATTGTCAGAACTTGACAGGAGAGCCAAAAACTAAATATAGGACACAAGACGATGATTGACATAAGCTAAGCTGTCTGAAACAGATGAGCTCAAAAACTAGAACATATCCCTGACAAAGAAGCACAAGTTTCACAAAAAAGTTTACTGGACCAAATTCTAAATGACCTACATTCCAAGGAAACTACAAAATAAAATTTCTGTTTCTGTAACAGACAAACTAATTTAGGCTAGATGGCCTTCAACATGTACTTATGCGTTTAAGATAAAAGCTGGTAAGGCTCACAAATTCAGAAAAAAATGAATATATATAATGATCATACAAAAATGCTCAGATATGACATGTATGAAATTTTAATTTTAAAATATTATTCAGCATTGTTAAAAGAAACTTTGTCAATAAGTCTGATTTATAACTGCATCTTTAGAATAAAGCAACATACGCAATATTACTCAGAACATTGTTCAGACTGTTAATCTGAAGTAGCTTTAATTATATAAATTTATTAATTTCAGATAAGTTACTGTTTTTTTAATTTACTAAAAACATGGTAATAAATGTAAAAGTTCTAAATGAAATGTTTGTTTTGTAAAATATCAGACATGCATCTTTTTGACATGAAAATATCCAAATTTTGATGTTTCCATGTAAAAAAAAGGCCACGAATAAGTAAAATGTTGATGCAGCATATTCTAAAGACGAGTGCTGGTAGGTGAAAATGGCGGTGTCACATCCAGATCACAATGTAAGTCATTTGTTTTAACTCTTTTAACAGGTTTTTCTTTCTTTGGCACAGCATGCTCAGGATATACGATGTGCATTGCACGTTTTGCAGTTCCAGCTTTCGTGTTCACACATTTGTTAAACTCGCTGGAGGACAGCCCACATTCTGAACTGGCGAATGCTGAAATAGACAAAAATTATTTTTCATACGAAATCTCTATTAATCGGTGTTTAAGTAATTTAGGATAACCTTTACCTCACACTTTCTGAGGCATCTGCAGCAGACAGTTTTTTGAAAACATATTGATAAAAGAAGACAATCATTATAACGCATAACAAGCCATTTCTCTTTTTGCCACAATGTTTTCCACTTTTAGTCACAGGTTATCCATGCTGCAGAATTGTTGAATGAGGGAAAGGGTTAAAGTGAAGATATATATTTTTTGGTCTTTAGAGATCATTGAAAATAGCTTTTGCTTAAGCTGGCGCTGGAAGTTGTTGGCAGTTTGCATATCTCATGAACAGTCTCAAATACTGAATAAAACCGCGATTTGTTATTTTCATAATTTAGATGTTGTTTGTGCTTCCAAAGGATTTTTTTTTAAAAAAGTACTGTTCGTTTTCCTGTCGGTAAACAGTGCAATTATTTAGTTTATCATGATCAGACAATATCAAACAAACTGAGATTTGATTTATATATTGTTTTATGGAGCATCAACAGCTATATAAAGGTCATTTAGCGCGCATTTACATTTAATTATTCATGATCCCTGAGTAAACAAACCAGTACTAGGCTAGAAAATGTGCCCAAGGGCACTCCACCATGACCTATAAACTGAGAGCTTAACACAATATGCACACTATGTCTTTAGTTGTTACTTACTCTCTAAAGCTAAAAAGATTTCCCTTTTATCGCCTTGAAGCTGGCCGACTTTGGTGGAATTCATTCCCTGAAGGTCCCATGGGCTGAAGAAGCCATCAAAATAGCGTTTAAGCTTGCAGGCTGGAGTAGACTTTTTGGTTTTTGCGTTTAACTTTCCAATCCACCTTGAGGAAACAACAACCTTGGAGGAACTTCCACCAAACCTTTCAAATCCAGGTTTCACACCTTCTTCAATGGGTATGATCACCTGCCAAAAATCAAAGTATACTCAGGGATAAGTAAATAATTAAGATATGAAAATAAAAAATATATTTTATGGAAGTTGCATTCTTCTATTGCAATTGATAAACATATTTCAATATACAGCAGATTTTGAGGTGCAGATCCCTCTTATCTACATCTCTGGTACACTTGTCTTAACAAATTAATATATATTCAGTATTTTATCATAACATCCATGGATGTTAATATTTGTAAATCCTGTCGAGAACTGTTTTGTACATCTAAATATTAACCGGTATAAGATCAAATTGTAAAATGTATGTATATTAAATTCAGTTTAAAACAATAGTCACAATAACATTTAACTTACATAATCTGCTTTTGCTGATCTATAACCCCTAGTTGGGGTGTAAACCGGATCACTTTCTTCTCCAGTTCTTGCCAAATCTTGCTTACCTTAAAAAAATGAAGACAATACTACATAAAACCCATTCAACAATTCTTCTCAAGGCATTTGATTATTAATGTATGTATCTGTTCTGATATAATATATTATAATTAATAATATGAAAAGACAGACAATTATCTGCATGTGTGATAAATCAATATGGACACTTTTATAACTAGCACATAAAGTCCACAAGTTACATATGCCACTCACTTAATTTTGCAGACTGTGCATTGCAATATTGCTAGAATTATTTGTAAACAAGTGCTGATCACAAAATTCACCTGTCCTGTTGAGACCAAGTATAGTGATAATTGGTTGTACATCAGCCAAACAAAGAGAGCGGACACTGTTAGTACAGTTAGGGCCATTCGAGGGACATAAGTGTGTTTTGACTAAGATTACGTGGTAAGTTATCAAACCTGACCAAGATGTTCTGCCCATCAACATATTGTCTAAATTTGGTGATGATTGGACAAAGGCTTCTGAAGTTATTGAGCTGACAAGACCAATTTTGGATAATTTCTATAATTAAAGGGTGATAACTCTTGATTGACTAAAGCGATAATCAAACTTTTCCGAGATATTATCCCAATGCACATTCCGACAGAATTTGGTGATGATTGGACAAAGGCTTCTTAAGTTATTGAGCTGACAGCATACTGGACACAGCCCGCCCACCGCAGGTAAAACTATAATACGATCCGCTTATTTTCTCAAAACAGGCAAATAAAAAGCTGGACACTATCTGAGAAGATTTAAAGTTTTTTCTTTCGGTTGCTATGGAAACCAGAATTGTGCATGGATCTCAAACACTTGAAGGATAGAACATGGAGGATGCAATTATGAAGTATATCCCAATCTTCCTAGTGATTCTAAAGGAGAAGTTGTTTGAAGTCAGAAGTAAACACATGCATGGACGAAGGACAATAAGCCATAACATAAGCTAGCTAAAAATGTGAAAAGTAATATTAACCTTTCATTGCTTCTTCATATTTCTTTTTTAGGTGACTGAGGTCAGATTTAAGCATATTGTTTTCTGTTATGAGAGCTTCATTTCTTTTATTAACAAGGGAGCAATTATTGCAGTTATGCATGTTAGTGGACTGGTATTTTTGACATTCTTTGGGTGAGGACTGTACTGGTTCGGGTGAAGTCAAGTTATCAATGCAGTACATGTTAGAATTTGAGGATATATTAAAATGATCCTTATGAAAAGGTGGATATGAATCCGACAAGTTTCGAGCCAAAGGAAAAACTGGGTTAGCAACAAATTGAGGTCGTGGTAGTGCATTCATTGTAAACTGGTCATTTGTTTGGGTTGAATCATTAGAGTACATCATTGAAAGGTAACTTTGATTAGAAATAGGATGGGATATATTATCTATTGAGGACACATTGAAAATTTGGGGCGTTGACATTGTAGCTTCACCTGCTAACACATTGAGAGGAGCTGATAGAGGAGAGTTAAACTGCTCAAAGGATTGAGTTTTCATGCCGGGCATCTGGTTAGAGGGTTGGGTATTTAAGCTAGAGATCTTGTGAGGGGATTGGGTGTTTGTGATTGACATCTGGTTAGAGGGTTTGGTATTTATGCTAGAGATCTGGTGAGGGGATTGGGTGTTTGTGATTGACATCTGGTGCGAGGGTTGTGTATTTATGCTAGAGATCTGGTTATAGGGTTGGGTGTTTGTGATCGACATCTGGTGAGAGGGTTGGGTGTGAATGCTAGGCATGTAGTTAAAGGGTTGAGTGTTCATGTTAGTCATCTGGTTATAGGGTTGGGTGTTCATGCTGGACATTGCAGTTTCACCTGCCAATACATTGATAGGAGCCGATACCAAAGAGTTAAACTGATCTAAATGTTTGGTATTCATGCTCGTCATAATTGTAGTGTCACCTGCCAACATATTAACAGGTGAATAACTGGTGGGAGGTTTTGTACTGAGGGGTGTGGGTTGTGAATCAATGTTAGTCTGTTGTACACTGTCAGGACTTACATTCCCATGCATCATGCGTTTTATTAAGTTTTGGGCAGTCAGTGTAGCTGCAGCAACACGCGATTCTTTCTGTACAACTGAAGCCTTTTTTGATACTTCTTTTTTTGGCTGAGCTACAGGCTTCTGTTTCTTTACTTTATTCTCAGGGACTTTCTTCTTCTCCTTCTGATTTTGTTTGGCAACTTTCTTCTGCACTGAAACACATACATTATCAATGTAAATGATTGTGCAGTTATTTTCTAACAAGTTCAAATTAAAAATGTGGCTGAATGTCCATGTTTATTTCCATTTTCCTTAATCAACATCCATGTGTTTTATCTATGCCAGTTTAATACAAATAGTCCATATCCATACCACCATATGACCTCCAACTCAAAAATCTATGAGAAAATGTCTGTAGAAAACATGGTTGTTGTCAAGTTTGTGATATCTTGTTATTTTATTAATGAAAAATAATGCATTATTAATGCAAATTCAGTTCATTTTTTAAACACTTAAGGCTACTCATTTTACGTACCAGATACTGCGACTCCCTTCTTTGACTCCACCTGAAGCCACTTCAAACAAACATCCTTCTTCTCTGGAAATAAATTAAAAAGGTTATAATTTTTAATATAACTAGAACTGTGACAGAATCAGTCCAGCCATTAAGGAGGAGTTGCGCTTACAATACATTTATGGACAGACAGACGAACGGACAGGTTGATTCCTATATACCCCCTCAAAACTTGGGGGGGGGGGGGGGGGGGTATAATTTTATCTATTATCTATAATATTATTTAATATTATTTTTAAAGAAACTATACAACAACATGTAAGGTTGTGCACATGTTGAAGTGAAGAATGTTAAGTTAACCAACACTGACCAATTAAAAGAATGTGGTTCAGGGATGGCAAAATCCATTGTCCGTATTGCCCAGCTTATCCCTGAGCCTGTGCAGACAAGTGTAAGTTTGTAGGGATCTACTATATAACTTTCATACAGACAATTGCAGAATAGCAATTTGAAACAAGAGGGCCATGGGGTTATTTTTTACTGTGGGGGTATAATTTAAACAATCTTAGTAAAGGTTCACTAGATAATGCTACATACCAAATATCAAAGGCCAGGCCCCTATACTTTTAGAAGTCTGTTTTAAAAGGTTTTTCTCTATATGAGTCTATGTAAAAATAGAACTGTGTATGAACTCACTAAAGGATACCCCTGTCCAACAAGGACAGATGGACGGCCACGGCCAGACGAACGGACAGGGATAATCTTACTTCATGCACATCCTCAGGTTGTGTACTGCAATGTGTAAAGTTTCATCAGAATCAGTCCAGCCTTTAAGGAGGAGTTGCGCTTACAAGACATACAGACAGGATGATTCCTACATACCCCCAAAAAACTTTGTTTGCCGGGGTATAGTTATGTATTAATTATAAACAATTTCAGTATCCACAGAGTAAAGTACTTTTAAAGTCATATATAATTGTGAATTGATTATGTAAAGAGTTTAACCTGATAGGAAGACTACTGATGCAATGTAATCTTCACCGTCAGCATACGTTGAGCGGCATCGTTCCCCAATGGTTAGAGTAAGACCACTTTTATCCTCATCATCCTCAGGAATTAGATCCTCAAGGGACTTAACCTCTTGAACTTTATCATCGACATACTCGACTACTCCCCACTTCTCTGAAATCAAGAACAATTTTGAACTAAAGGGGTTGACAGTTAATCAACTTCAAAATGCAGATTCACATGTACTATTAATTTGCATACAATTGCATTTACAAAGGATTATAGACTCTTAATTAGTCTTAAATTTACATATTTCATTTAGAATTATTGAATATATATGTTACTTTAAAATAATAAAACAAGGTAGTTAGCTAGACCTTCTTATGAGACAGGCAGCCGCATATGTATATATTTAAATTTTATGATCATGCATGGGTCGTGTGACAAAATAAGTGAAATTTTTCATTCACATTTATTTAATCTAGACTATATTTCGTTTATTGTTAATTTCCAAATCATTCTTCCGTTACACGTATGTGTGTTTTTTATATAACATATCAAGTAAAGCTCTTGAAAACAACTGAAAAAATCCAATTTAAGACTTTAAACTTGCAGAAAGAAATGGGGGGAAACGTTATTGGGGCGAAGTACCCGAAGTTTTTTTTTGGTGCGAAACTTCACGCTTTGTCCGTGTTTTCGCTCTCTGGTGGCTCTATGATATTTCATAACTAGAAAAAAACTAAATTACCTTCTCGTAAAAACTTTGGAAGTTGTACAGTACGCTTTTTCGACATTTTCATCAAATTTGTCAAGTTGTTGAATTCAAAAAAACGTGCGATCTAGCTAGGTGTAGAATTTAATTGAACGAAATTTATATCGCTCTAATATTTCTGATCTCTATGTATATTTATTCAATTATAACACACAATAAATCGACCATAATAAATAGAAATTATGAAGGTACGACTTATATTTATTTGCTATTGAACTTACATAAAACGTTGTTAAAAACTATAATATTTTCGTTAAATTCTGTAACAGCCACCCAAACAACACAGATCACGAAAACCAAACACCTCAATGATCAAGATCATTTTGGGCGCATATAAACATTTACTAGACTATAATTAAATAAGTTTGAGCTTTAGCCTTTGACATAGTGTATTATTCACAAGGAAGAATTAAGTCACAAAGAGTGTATTCGTCGCCGTATATTGTCAAACAGATTAAAAACACTTCGAAAATGGAGAAATCAGGTAACAATGGAGTTTACTTTTAAGGCAGTGTTTTCCCACATCAATTCTTGTTTTAATAAAAGATAAACAAAAATGTATTGACATCTGATGAAATATATATATATTTACTTTAAAATCCACACTTTTTAGGCTTTGAGTAACTGACATAAATATGTTTAATATTGTTACGTGTACCGGCGTTAAGCCATCGCGGGTTACAAAGCACTCACCACTGTGAACATTGCTTAACTTTAAGAAAAATCTAGCTATGCCGTTATTAAAGTCAGCTCCATGATACATTGTCAATGAATTGATGTATGACAATACGTTCATGTGTTGAAAGCAACTTGCCTACCAGAATTTCTGGCTAGAACACTGGACTTATTTTTTGTAAAGAATGAGGTGGCTATGGACTCCAGGAGTATGATGATGTTACATTGTTGAATTCTATGTCAGACTGACTTGTCATCATCACTTATACGTATTGTAGTATTAAAATTTGCTTTTAATGGCATCTCATTGTAGGACTTATGCGTAGAAGCATTAATAACAACTATGAACATTTTATTTTGCATGGAAAGAGGCGAACATATAATATATCAGTTTATTTGTTTCAATATTGCATGCAGAAATAAGTTACTTATAGGCCTATAATCCCCTCCAGTAATTTGGGCTAATTGAATATTTTGTACTCTTTCAGATTCTCAGATAGATGAAAGTAAAGGTTTTTTGAGAACAAAAATTGTTCGCATTAACTCACGTGGTCATGTTCGCCCAAGACTATACAATGTTTTTCCTGATGATATTCCAGTGAAAAGGTGCAAGATTGCTACCAACAACGACTTGGATGCCAAAGTAAAAGGTATTGATTAAATAATATATATGAGTGTATACAATAAAATGGTCTCCCTATTTACATGCAAGAAAGGTAAAAAACAACATGAAGGTATTGAATGATTTTTACAGTTATTTACAAGATGAATGAATTATTCAGAAATGAACTCATCTCTTTGAACATATAAATAATATTCAAAGAGTTAAATTTCTATTAATTTAAAGCGAAAATTCGACATGACTTTTATCGCAATGATTGACACGTGAACAGTCTGCAACAGGGGTGTTGGTGCACGTCTAGAAGGGAGCACAAATGTCTTTGTAAATAATACAAACAAACATAATCTCGAGTCAAAATGAAGAACATAAATACTTAAAAAATCGGAGTATTTATTTCATGTTAGATGTGACATAACTAAGTGTTTTTTAAACAACCGCAATTGCAATATGTTCAGCGCATTTCAATGTGTATCTTTCTAATAATATCGGATCCTACCATGTGATCTCAGAAATCTGTTCAAAAGTAATAGGCGCGCCGCCTAATAATAGATTTACTTGAAATGGTTCAAATTACAATATAATTTATATGACCCTTTACCTTATATAGACCATTTCTGACGCCTCTGCAGCAAAAGTCTTATTAAAAACATTGTGAAAAAAGAAGAAATTGCACAAAACTTGCCATTTCTCCCTTTACTACAATGTATTTCACATACATAATTATGTTCATTTCTAATAATTTTTAACAAATATTAGACACTATCAGAAGTTTGTGAGAAAGTGTATTCTGTTAATTCTCCTGGCTTTATTCTTTGTAGAATGTTGGTACTGAAACAATTTAAATTCAATTTAGTCTTGGGTTAACTGTTAAGTTTATTTTTTTTTAGATTTTTATTTAGATTTGCCATCTTAAAATTAAGTTGAATATATTATTAACTCTTAAATCTGAAAGAGGCAGACAACTTATAATCTTTAACCCTTTCCCTCATAATTATGACCGCTCTGTAACAGAGCATATCAGCACTGAAACATATTTCGTCAAAAGATAGAAAATCTCCATAATTGAACGGATAAACCTATGACAAAAAGGGGAAACATTGTGGCAAAAGGAGAAATTGCACATATTGTGTTAATAGATAAATTTTTAGAAATTTAAGACTTATATTTTTGCATCTTTTTATCATGTTATTACATTTTTTAACAGATGATGAGTTACAAGAAGGAACAGCACCAGATGAAGTAAACAGATATATATTGGATGAAGAAATAATTGAAGAAGAAATACAAGATGAAGAAATTATTGAAGAAGAAATACAAGATGAAAAAGCTTCCAAGAACGACAATCTGAATAATGAGGCAGCTATGAATGTGCCAATATACACTGGTCACACTATGACAATCTTTACCAGTATTATACTTGTTTGGGTATATGCGATGACTCATTCAATCACTGGTAGTCAATTGTCTGACTTACTTGTTCTTTTAAATGCTCATTGTTTGAATGAAATTCCAGTGTTCTCAAGTCTTCAGTCATTTAAAAAATATTTTGCCGACTTAAAGTCTCCAATTATTAAAAACTACTATTGCAGCTCTTGCTTAATGAATGCTGAGGATAGTTCGCAGGAAATCTGTCTAAATGCTGCCTGTGGCAAAGACTTACAGAAAAAAAATGGTATGTCATATTTTGTGGAGTTACCACTTCAAACTCAACTGAATGATTTGTTTCAACGTAGTTCCTTTCGTGAACATTTGAAATATCGCTTCAACAGGACAAAGAGACAGGCGGATGGAATTGAAGATATATATGATGGTGAATTGTACAAGAAACAATCTTTAAATGGAAAGCCCTTATCAGATCCTAACAACATTTCTTTAACATGGAATACTGATGGCGTTCCTGTATTTAAAAGTTCAAAGTTTTCAATTTGGCCTATGTACCTTATGATCAATGAATTGCCATACAAGGAGCGAATTAAAAAGTCAAATATGTTATTTTATGGACTCTGGTTTGGAGACATCAAACCTCCAATAAATCTGTTTTGCAATCCACTATTGAATCATTTAAAGACATTGGAAACAGATGGTTTTGAAATCAATACTGTGGACGATGTGTTTCATGTAAAAGCCTTTTTAATTTGTGGAACTGCAGATTTACCTGCAAAATCGACAGCATTAAATATGATTCAATTCAATGGAGATTCTAGTTGTAATCGTTGTTTACAAAAGGGACTTAATCTGAAAACTGGAAATAGAGGATACGTTCATATTTTTCCATTTGATCATGACAATCCAGTTGGACCGTACCGTGTATCAGAAGATTGTATTGCTGATGCTGCTGAAGCAGTAAATACATCCGGAACAATCAATGGTATAAAGGGACCTACATTTTTGAACGGACTTTCATCTTATGACTTTGCTTCTTCAACAGCAATTGATTATATGCATTGTGTTTTATTAGGTGTTACCAAAAAACTTATGACATTTTGGTTTTCCGTAGGTTTCTCGTCTGAGCCTTTTTCACTTGTAAAACGTTTAGACGAAATAGATGATCGTCTTATGAAAGTTAAACCTAACTACCGCATGACACGGAGACCAAGAACAATTTCTAATCATTTTAAGTTTTGGAAAGCTTCTGAGCTTAGATCTTGGTTGTTGTTTTATTCAGTACCTATACTTCAAGATGTTATGTCACCAGTTTATTTTTTCCACTATTGCACATTTGTTGAAAGTATATGGATTTTATGTCAAGAGAGCATACTACCGTCTGAAATTGAACATTCATACTTCCTGTTAAATTATTTTGTTTTTATGATGGAATCACTTTATGGTGCTAGATACATGACCCTGAACACTCATAGTTTGCTTCATCTTCCAAAATGTGTTAAAGACTTGGGGCCTCTCTGGGTATATTCATGCTTTGCTTTTGAGTCTCTAAATGGTGATCTTTTGAAACTTTTCCATGGAACACAGGCAGTAGAAATGCAAATCGTAGCAGCAATAAACAGTCACCAATTCTTACCAAACCTACTTGATCAATTACCAAACCATGTCAAAGAAAATACTATATTGAAGAGGTTTGTTCACTCTTCACAGACAGTACTTAAGCAAAAGATTGACCACAACATATATACAGTTGGGGGGAAGAAGAAAGTACAATTAAGCGCTCAGCAGAAAGATGCATTTAAGATAAAACTTGGTTTTAAACCAGTTTTTCTTACATTTTATGACCGGATTATGCTTAGAAATCATCTTTTTCATTCAGAACTTTACACACGTGTTCAAGCAAGAAATTCTTATACAGTCAAGTTCCTTAGTGCAGAAAGTAATTTCTGTTTTGGACATATTGTTTTTTTTGCTGTTCACAGATTTAATAGATGTGTTTGTACATATGAATGTAAATGTAGAAATTCTACTTTCGCATGTCTTAAAATTCTGGATAAACACTCTGAAAGTGTTTTAGACACTTCACATGTAGATTATCCTGCATATTTAAAAGTGAAAGTTGGTCACATTCATAAACTGAAATACAATGGAAATGTTCAAGTTGTTGATTTACACAATATTGTCTCATTGTGTGTAGACACATCTTTCTCGGATGATTTTTTTTTTATCTGTGAAAGTCCCAATATCTGTGAGAGTGATTAGGAAAACCAATCTTTATTAGAACTCATGAACAGGTTTTTAGCAGTTGGCAAAAGTGTTAAGGGGAACACCATTTTATTTACTGTACAAGTTGATTTTTAGCTCTATTACTACTCGCCATGTATTCTGGGTCCCGTTAATACTTAAGGGCTAGTTGGCATTTTTCTTTCATATTTGAAATATAGTTACAACTTAAACCTTTTATTTACATTGAAAGCTAAAGATGCTAAGGGTGACCTTCTTTTTGGGATAATAAACATGATTTTAGGTGGTGAAAGGGCAAATTGATATATATTCATTTTTGTTTTCTCAATAAGTACTTATGTAACTTATGTTTGTTATCCCCCGCCTGTTTACAGGGAGGGAGATATTGAAATGGCGTTGTCCGTCCGTCCGTCCGTCACCTCCGTCCGCAACCATTTCGCAGTAACTAGCTGTTAGAATTTCATGAAGCTTCAAATAAATATGAACCAACATATGGGGATGATGCCCGTCCATTTTTTTTTTTTGATTGGTCAATTTTCCTTGAGTTATTCCCCTTGATTTATTGAAAAATCCACGTCCGCACCCATTTCTCAGTAACTAGATGGTAGAATTTCATGAAACTTGAAATAAATATGAACCAAAATACTGGGATGAAGCCTGTTTATTGTTTTTTTGATTGGTAAATTTTCTTTAGAGTTATTGCCCTTGATTTATTGAAAAATACAGGACTGCAGCCATTTCTCAGTAACTACCTGGTAGAATTTCATGAAACTTGAAATAAACATGAACCAACATACTGGGATGATGTTAGTCTATTGTTTTTTTGGATTGGTCAATTTTCCTTAGAGTTATTCCCCTTGATTAATTGAAAAATCCACGTCAAGTTTGTTCTTCTCCCAAACTGGTCGGCAGATATTCAAAATAATTATTTTGTAGAAATATTCCTTAGATGACTCTATCATATTCCTTGAAGCCATGATGCTTGGTCAAAAAACATGTCTGCCAATGGGGAGGGTGCTATTTTGCCTTATATAGTGAAAACCTAAAAAAGTGTCAGGCCGATTTTAAAATAATTTTGTCACAATGTTCCTTCTTTCAGTATTTACTTTGTTTAATACAATTTATATATATATATATATATATATATATAAGTGGTTTTTTTTTTTTACATATATATTATAGAATATTTTATTTCTAAATTGTTAACATTATTGAAAAAATAAATATAACAAAAAGTTTGATATTCTTCTTTTCTACATACAGTACTTGTAGTAAAAAACCTCAGTGTAAGAAATCTTTTACAATTGTACAAGTCGCAATTGTGAACATATTGTTAACTGAGAAAATTAACAGAGTTTTTTCCACAAATTCTATTCCATGTCAGTAATAAAGTTCTTTATGTGAACATTCCGCGCGCTAAATGTGAACATTCTGCGAATTGAAATGTTTCCTTTTGACAAACTGACCATTTTATATGTTCTTATTGTGAACATTATGTTAACTTTGACATTTTGTAAGTTGTAAATGTTAACATTCTGCGAACAATTTCTTGTTTGTGAACTAAATGTGAATAGCACTCATATGTGTTCGCGGATTGTTCGCATAATCTGTGAACATTCCGTGAATGATAAATGTGAACACTAGTGTTCACATTATATTCACACATTGTTCACGAATAGTTCACAAAAAGGCGTTCATTCTGTAAGGGCCATTTATATTATTGAGATCCTCCAATTTATTTTCTATCTGAAGAAAATCTCCAGACACAGCTTTTAAGTGCAAAGATTTTTCTATTTGCCTTCTTTATATATTCTATTCAGTCAGATCATTGACAATTACAGTTTAGAGACTACACAATGACATAATCTATAACAGATAATAAAACATATTTGTGTAAAATACCCGTAGGGCACTTAGCATATCATCTTTTGCATGTGTGATAAAGACTATATATATACTTATTCAAAAGATATGATCAAATAATTTACAGAAACTAACTTGTTAGTATGAGGGACTTTAAACATGCTGTCAGGTTTGATTCCGCCTCATGACAGACATTTCAGAGTGACTTTTCCTAGTCTTTATTACCCAGGGTTATGGCTTGGTACTGTTAGAAAAATATAACTGGAATACTGTACAAATGGCAGTAAAACCCACATTAAAATAATACAAACTTTGTACAAAAAGTCATCCTTATGGGCTGGCTTTATTTAGAAAATACCAATCAAAATGTTAGTGTCATTATCATATCGCCCTCACAACATGTCCAATTGAATAAAAACAATAGCCAGCAATGATGAAATTATATGGGCACACCATGTTGAAATGTAGAGTTTCATGTTGAAATGTAGAGCTTCATGTTGAACATTATATCCTAAGATATACAAATGTTTTTGTAACAAAACCATCTGCTGAATTAAATCTAGCTTTTTATTATGACTCAGAGAACAGTTTGGATTTAAAATTGTTGATTGAACAGGACTGTTTTTAGTTTTGGTAAATGTTCCATTATGCTATAGAAATACAACTTGTTCGGATGTTTTTGAAGCCATTTCAATTTCACATGCAGGCACTCACCAGTTTCCTTCAATCATGCCAATTATATACAATTATTTTGTGAAATGACAGGTGTTAGAACAATCTGTTTAGGGTGCTCCAATTATTGTACATGTTTTGACAAACCCCATTTCTCAACTTCAATGATCACAGCTCAAGAAATGGAATGTTTTGCATGTTTAAAATTCTTATCTGACATCCTAGAGCTATGTTGTGGGTAGTCCATATAATCGTCAGAGTGAGACCATTCTTTACGTAACCACAACATAGGATATAATGAGTGCTGACAGAGATATCATGGAATCAAGACCTGCTTACTCTTCCATATATAGTCCTCTGGCTGTTGCAGTCACATTTTTTTGCAGGGCTAAACTCAGGAAATGAAAGAAAAAGAAATCCATCATCCTCGACTGAATACAAAATCAAAATATCTTTAATTCTTATATGGTGAGGCATGTTTGGAACTTATTAGTCTAAAGTAAGGTTAGATCTATATCTCTATTTGTCAACAAAAATTCACTTCATTTTAAAGAAGAAACGCACAAATAAAAGACAGAAACATTTTTATCTTTTTCTTGTCACTTGTTTCATAAATGCAATTTCAATTAAACATGTAACCGATCACAAGTTTCCACCATTCATGCCATTTGTATACAAATGTGGGTCGTGACAGGTTTGTGCAAGTATTTGTTGTAGTTGCTCTAATCATTATATACGTTTTGAAAAGCCACATTTCTCAACATCGCTGTTACAATCAAATGTGTATGCAGGGCTAGACTCAACCTGAATAAAACCAGATCTAAACTCGCACGCTCGAATACGTACATAACAGTTGTTTGGTCTGATGTTAATGAGATTGGGCTAGACTACGTGGAAACAAGCTATAGACAACATTTGACTCAAATCTATTTATAGATAAAGCTATCTACACAAAGAGATTTGTACATAATTTAATCAGTGTAAACGTTTTTTTGGAAGTTCTTAAAGTTTTATATATATAGTTATTTCTAAATATAATGCTTTTATAGTGCTTCTGTTATATTGGAACTATTAATTCGGCAGTATAGCTGGGAGTGCCACTATTCGAGAGTGGGGATTTACCTATACAACAACAACAACAAGGCATGTTTGTATCTGAACAAAGGTTATTTTTGTTAAAAAGTGCACTCGATATCAAAGAAGAAACGCAATAACTAACACTTACTTTGTACGGGCCAAATGTCAAGGCAAAGTTCTAGTTACCGATTCGTTTTAAATGTATCGAGAAAGCAGAAAACCAGCCAGTTGTTTACGTTTAACTGTATTGCATTCTGTATTCTGGTCATACTTTGGCAAATATTTTGAAATGTTTTTACAAATAAGTTAGGAATTGAGATAAATATTAGTCATACCAAGGAAAAAAATAGTTTATTACGACTTATCCGCTCTCAGTTATCGCGCACCTGTGCTGAACTTCTCTCCTAGCAACAAAATAACATTTTTATTTTTCCGGTCACTTGTTTAATAAAATATACTTGAATACAATTGATTCTGTTGTCAAAACTTGGTCTTTCCAAGTGGAATTACGTTTTATTCAAAACTGGACTATACTTTTAAGCCTTTGTGGCTTTGTATTGATATACAATGACATTCACAACATTTCAAGTTAGACTGATGGCAGTTCATTTACAACAAAACATTCGTCGCTACGGACTACTTAGATAAACAGTAAATGTTCTGCGTCAATCATTTATAAGAAATGTCTCCAAAAAATGAGATGATGAATAACCATAACACTTTTACGAATGCAACAACAAAAATATTTCTTTTTTAAAATTATATCCAATCATATCGTTGACTGCGGGCCTGAACATCGTCCATGAAATGACATCCGGAAAAAGTGCCATACTGAATTCGATAAACCATTGAATTCTTCTATATTTCTTAATCTTGACTGAAAGATGTTATCTAATAACGAGTTATCTTAAGTTGTGCTCGTTATCATAATATATAATATATATCAAAGTTCAAATGCCATGCACTGGTTAATATTGTCTAGTAATGGCAACAGTAGAGTTGGATGTATTTCACCTGTCCAACCATCAAATGAAATGCATCACCTTTTTTTTTAACAAGGGAGATAAAACGTACCGACACATCCGTGTTGCGCGATGTGTTATGTCCCTTAACTTTCCAGCAATGATTTTTCTCATGATGAACCACATCAATATTTGCCAAACGATCATTACGCCGGTGATTTTAAGCTTAATGTTCATTATATTTGGAAATGTGTAGTTGTCCTGACCGCCATGCGCTGACGTCACAATGTGCAACATTCCGCAGTGATATATTAATCAAACAACGATTTAAAACATGGTCGTAAAAATATTGTTTATACTTCTTTCGAAAACGTACACATAAATACCGTATTTTTTATAAATAATATTATTTTTGGAAGAAAAATGATTAAATGCTAACCCAACAAACATTGCTCAAGTACAATATTCTAAATAAGCGCGTCATTTCGCGTTAAATATTCGCTACGGAACGGGATTATTTTGACAACTACAAATTTCCAAATATAATGAGCATTAAAATCGTCGGCGTTAAAAAAAATAATTTATGAACCTGTCTCTACCTGGGACCAGGTCGTTTTAAACGTTTTTCTACGGAAATTATTGCCCGAATCGAGCAAGGGGGTAAACTGCCGTTGCACACCTTGTCATTATTATTACACTATATGGACGTATAGAGGGGCTATTTATAGTAACACGTGCGGGATTCCCTAAAATTACCATTACGATCATTTTATTGTGTGACTCTTCGCATTTTTTGACGTATTAGAAATTCGGACGCCTGTGAAGAGACCAGAATTCGGCGCCCGGTTAAGTTCAAGTTCAAGTTCAAGTTCTTAATTTGCATAACATTTAACATTTGTTGCAACATGTTTACATAATAAACAATTGTATAGCAATACATATAGTATAGTTTCAATAGATGACATGTGATATATAATATTCGAGAAAAGTGTAATTAATATTAATACGTACACGTTGACTAAACTTAGATTGGTTTATTTATTTAAACGGTTAAGGTTTTTCTAAATGGAGGTTTCTGACTTTTATATATCAATATTTAATAAATTATAACAACATTAAATTCATATATGAGACGTTTCACGTGAAAACCATGTCGTAATATATTGACCCAGATCAAAGTGTCTTCCCGGGTTAGCCTGCGGG
Source organism: Serripes groenlandicus (assembly GCA_031761405.1). NCBI lineage: Eukaryota > Metazoa > Mollusca > Bivalvia > Cardiida > Cardiidae > Serripes > Serripes groenlandicus. Next base: position 46,120,126 of record JASEVX010000012.1, read on the forward strand.
GCATGCTTAGGCTGATCCAGGTCGATACTTTACGCAGAGTCCACAAGGTTGGTTTTCTCACGGGACGGCTCATATAAGCTTTGAAATCATGCCTAACTTGGATAAATGACTACCTCGGCCATAAGGGGTGTTATAAATCAATCGTCTGATCAAGGTACGAATAATGGCTAACCCGCGTCGATATTATACGCAGTATCCACAATGCTGGTTTTCTCGGGTAACGGCTCATGCAATCTCATTAGCTATTAGTCACATGCTCAATCCAACACCAATCATAACAAGCAATAGTAATGTGTTTTAAACCGACGATTGAGAGCGATACATATGTATGTAATCTGTAACAGAAATATAAATTGAATATTTCATAAAATCGGGAACGAAATGTCTTCGGAAATCGAAATTACTAACTCGCGGATTGTTCACGGAGAAACGACAATTAATATAAATGGTAGATTTGACATATTATACACATGTGTTTCCTTGCTTTCTTGCGATTGTACTCAATACATTGGTTTTTCCACACCAATTTAATATAAAGATTGCAAAAACCATCATTGTATACAAAACTGTCATAAGGTTCACTTCATTTGTACGTTCTGATTTTAAAACAGACCATGTTTAATGTGCATACTGTGAAACATTAGCAGGTTACATACATGTCTTAGCAAATGGCGTAGCACCCTTTAGGCACTATAGGCGCGTGCCTACACATTTTTTTCTCAAAATGCCCCAAAATGCAGCTTCGGCGATAGACATCTGCGTAATGTATCGACCAGATCAGCCTGCGCTATCCGCGTAGACTGATCCGGACGACACATTCCGTTTTAGGGGGATAGATGTATAGAGTAGTGATTCCTGAAACAAAAAATCCACAGGAGGCGAAAAGTGTCTATCCGGATAGGCCTGTGTGGCATGCTTAGGCCGATCCGGGTCGATACTTTACGCAAAGTCCAGAATGTTGATTTTCTCACGAGACGGCCTACACATTGATTATTGCAAAGCTACGCCCCTGTTAGAATGAATACTTTACTGCCTCATAGGTGTAGCGGTAGACCCCGGCCGGGTCATACCAAAGACTTAACACATGGTAGTAATGGCTGACCGTATTGGCGCTCAGGGTTACGGAGTTAGTATTACGACTGACTGGCTGGTGACAGGATAAATGGACCAGTAGTACTGGTAAATTACCCAGGAAACGCCGTGATATAACTGAAATATTGTAGAAAGCGGGATAAAACACCAAACAATAAATTAAGACATCAATAGAACTAATTCATGCTGTTTAAATGATTTACATAATTCCGTACATCTAATCAATTCATAGATCTAGGTAAATATTGGTATCGAATAGCTATCGGAGTCGATCCCTCTCGCAGCCGCCATGGTGAGCTGCCATCGAAGAACTTGTTTATTGCACATTTGTTAGCTAACTAGAATTGCGAGCATGTGTTCTGGCGCTTGATATAAGTGAGCCGTTCCGCGAGAACATCAACATTGGGGGCCTCTGCGTAAAGTATCGACCCGGATCAGCACTGGCATGCCGCACAGGCTAACCCGGACGGACACTTTTAGCCTACTGTGAGTGTTCTGTTTCAGGTAGCATTACTATATGCCTCTATCCCTCTGAGACGGAATGTGTGGGCCCGGATTAGCCTGTGCGGATTACACAAGCTGATCTCGGTCCATACATTACGCAGAGTCCATACTGTTGGTTTTTATTGTGGAACTGCTAATTAATGAATTACGCTCGCATGGTAATTCAGACTTTGTTGCTATTAGCTTAGCGATAATATCTATTTTAAGAGTTGACCTACAAAACTATAGTTTCTTTCAATATATGATATTGATTATCAGAGTTATTAATATTTATAAGTCCTTCTTTTGGTGACAAAACTTACAACTTTAAAAGCTTTTTATTTTGTTTGGGTGGACGATAGTGTTCTCGCGAATTCATTAGTGTTTGCATATGCAAAACAATCCTTGCACAAAAGGTGACCCCAAGCCTTAAACTACGTTGACTTGTTTGCGAAAGTGGAAAGAACAAATTGCACATTTTTCGTTCTCTTTTACATTAATAATATGCAGAATAAAACAATAACAATTGATACAGATTAGAAGAAAGAGTAATGCCCATACAGAAGCACACGTGATAGATGGATACCATAGGCTTAGTGGATCATTGGCAAAATACCATTAATTATCAAAGGGTAAAACAAACAGCATCAGGATATTCAATTAAGAACGACTTAACCCTTTTCGAGACGTATCTCGACGCAATAGCAACAGACGACTTTTGAAAACATTATGGCCAAAGGTGAAATTGCTCATGAAAAGCATTTTCTCTTTTGGTCACAATGTTTTCAACTTTATTAAACAATTAAGCAATCTTTTATGGAGATTTTACAGGTTTGTTTCACTATGTTTTCAAAGTCGTATGCTGCAGATGTGTTGTGTATGTGGGAAAGGGTTAAATACAGACATACATAATGTAACCGCGTCAAGCTATTTGGGGTAGTTCAGCCTTTGGTTACAGTGAGGCGCAGACGAGCTTGTTACTGCGCACATTCGCACCAGATCCTCTACTATTCGTTTATAAAAAAAAGGCCAAATATACAACTTCTGACCGAAAAACTAGACGTGTAGCCCCAGCAGAGAGTCAACAAGATCCAAACTCGCCAGATTCGTATGCACACTCCCCTTTGTCTTTTACTAACTAAACCTTTCTCAAAATTATTATGAGTGCTTAATTGACTTTAGATGCATACTACATAGGATATATTTATATACTACTACGTGAACAGGCAGGCTATTATAAGATTATTGGATGTTTACAAAGTTAGTTTTCTAGTTGCTTATAAAAGAGAGAGGGGAAACAAAACATCCCGAAATGTAAGCGCATACTTCTCTAATTGATTCATCCAATACAATAATGGCCAATTTACGCTGATAAGTCCGTTCGTTTTGTAAAGGTGAGTGCTCTATTTCACCCTTCATTACATCTGTGAAGTTTTCTCAACAAACGGAACCTACTGTTTTAGCAGAACAATAACGTGATCTAAACGAGTCTCGTGAAATGTGGTCTTGTTGAACCCTAGATCTAGGCATACTGCGGTGTGGCAGTTAGCAACGTTGAACCCCAGATTTAGGCATACGGCGGTGTGGCAGTTAGCAACGTTGAACCCCAGATTAAGGCATACGGCGGTGTGGCAGTTAGCATCGTTGAACCCCAGATTAAGGCATACGGCGGTGTGGCAGTTAGCATCGTTGAACCCCAGATTAAGGCATACGGCGGTGTAGCAGTTAGCAACGTTGAACCCCAGATTAAGGCATACGGCGGTGTGGCAGTTAGCAACGTTGAACCCCAGATTTAGGCATACGGCGGTGTAGCAGTTAGCAACGTTGAACCCCAGATTAAGGCATACGGCGATGTAGCAGTTAGCAACGTTGAACCCCAGATTAAGGCATACGGCGGTGTGGCAGTTAGCAACGTTGAACCCCAGATTAAGGCATACGGCGGTGTAGCAGTTAGCATTGAGAAGTGCTCTGCGAACTCAAACATTTGCGACCAGTGTACATTACAGTCCCCTAGTGCCGTGGTAGAGCATCCACCGTGGGTGCTAGAGATCGCGGGTTTGATCTCCAGCCGGATCATACCAAAGACATACAAAATGGTAGAAACTGCTTTCGCTCCTTTGCTCAGGATTATGGGCTTAGCATAACGACTGTGACGCTGGTTGAGGTATAAAAGGATAAATGGATACTAACAACTCATCGTTATATAACTGAGTAGTTGTTACTATCCACATAAACGTCCAGATCAACCTACGCATCAGCGCAGATTGGTCAGACTCTGCACTTGTCGCCAATTAGGCGATGAAGGTTTGAAAAAACGCTTTCTAAACGGTAACCTCCTGGATGGATAGGTGAATCATTCTCTACACCTGTAATAGTGACGCTAGGGTAGTAATTCCTAGAAAAATAACTAGATTTGTATGTTTTGACATTGAAAAATAGTTGCATTTCTTTTACGTGAAAATGCAATAAAGCCACCCAAATGACACACATATGACACACATATGACACACATATAACACACATATAACTCATATTTCAAAGTTATTATCTTTGTACAGCCGTGACCATAAATAAGCACTGGCTAAACAGATTGTTAACAAAGATCGCATAAGTGTCTCTCTCACTTGTTCTTTCATTAAAACTTGATAGATAGTTACCACTGCGAATGTCCGTTTAATGTGCGAACAAACCGGATATTAATTTGGTATATATCTATTTAGCCACAATTACACATTTAATGGGTACAATCACCCTGACGTGGTTTTTTCTATAACTTTGCATTTTTCCCTTGCTGTTTGTTTTATTTAATTGGATTATTGTAAGCTAAAACGTTGACCTGATTTGCTGCTTTTTGCAGGGTGTGAAGGGAGGTAACATTCCAAAAAGTCAAAGATCAAATTGGAAACATCGTAAGAAAAGGAGAACAGAGCTGATTTTCCTCTTTCCGAACTGTCTTCAAAGTTTGTCTGCCGAGACACGGCATTTTCGGGAAAAGTACCATGATACATCTTTACTGTTGTCTTAACTGTTTATAACAAGTTGACCTGTTTCTAAATTAGACGGAAGAGTCTTTCGTGAAATCTCTTTTTTTTACAATGCAAAAAGTTAAGAACACTTTGCTTCAGTTTCATCTCATAATAACAACAGAGAGTTTTTTCGTTTGTCCGTTTCCCATTATAATGGAAAGAGATATTACTATATATATTTCCTGTTGTCTTTCTTTTTTAGCTCACCTGTCACGTACATGTAGTGACAAGGTGAGCTTGTGTGATCGCCCTTCGTCCGTCGTTCGTCGACCGTCGTCCGTCGACCGTCCACAATTTGTCTTCATTTATTATCCGATGTTTACCAAACTTATTCAGTAGCTAGATGTCTTGAGAGTTTACTTCCTTTCGAAAACCAGCCAGATCCGTTCATGCATGACGGGATTATGGCCCTTTAAAATTGGTAAAATTGGTATAACTGACCTTGTGAACAAGTTAAAGTCATCATTTAGTATCCAATGTTTACCAAACTTATACAGGAGCTAGATATACATGTGAGCTCAACTCCTTTCGAAAACCAGCCAGATCCATCCATGCATGACTGGATTATGGCTCTTTGGAATTGGCAAAATTGCTATAATTGACCCTGTGAACAAGATAAAGTCATCCGATGTTTACCAAACTTATACAGTAGCTAGATATACATGAGAGCTCGGTTACTTAAAAATGTACAAAATTGTTATAATTGACTGTGTGAACACAATAAAAACTTCATTTATTTGTCACATGTCCTTTACATTGGCAATATTAACAAATTGTTCGATGATGCAGAAATTGAAAACAGAAATTCTACCTTTACATTCGCTCCTGGAGAAGGTCAACGACCTCTCAGTATTTTTCAAGATAAAGATTCAGAATGTTCCTTAAGTGACCCACTATCAGATTCCTTCAAGCCATGTTGATTGGTCGAAAAACATGGCCGCCAGGGTGCGAGGCTATTTTGCCTTATATGGCTTGAGTGAAAACCTAAAAAATCTTCTCCTCCGAAAGTGTATGGCCGATTTTTCAAATAATTTTGTAGAAATATTCCTAGGGTGACCCTCTATCAGATATCTTCAAGCCATATTGATTGGTCGAAAACTTTGGCCGCTAGGCGGCAGGGCTGATATGGCTAAAGTGGAAAAAAATAAAATTAGGTGAGCGATCCAGGGCCATCAAGGCACTCTTGTTTAAGAATATGACCTGTTTCTAGCAGTCTACTGAGTCTTTCATACATTCTCTATTTCTCATCAGTGTAAAAACAACCACACACAAAACCATTTTGCTTCAGTTTCATTTTACAACGGTTAGTTTATGGTGGTTTCCGTTGCACCATATTAGTTGATTTCTAACTACTGTTAAAGGTAAGACGGACCGAAAATAATGTCGGACCTCTGCAGTTATCAATTCGCTAGAATTTCTTTTTTCTAAATTGATATAACTCCTAATTCGCTTTAATAACACTTGATGGGCACTAGCCACTACATAGTAAATTAATGCCAAGTTACTTTTAAGTTACAGAACATGGCAATCGTTCAAATCCTCGAAATTGACCTGAAAAAAAAGTTAATGTAAAAGCAACTTAACAACATCAATAATTAACCCTGTGTATCTGCAATGAATTAAACAATTAAAAATGTTGTAGTAATTGTCACTTTATTAACCCTTTACCAAAATAAAAAAAAACATTGCAAAATTGTTTATAACATTATTCAATGATCCCCATTTCATGCTTAGCTCTTTCAGCGCTACAGGCAATATTAAGGTTTTCGCAAACAATGCAGATTCAGGAGAGTCAGCTCGTAACGATACTTTTGCTCAACTGGAAGGAGAATACACTTCCCTCGCTTCTTCCAAAGCTTGTGTCACACTTAACTTATAACTAGAGGCATTAACACTTAAGTTAATATCTTTTAATATTTCAGTATCTATGTGTTTTGTTTATCTAATTGATCTAGTAAGAGCAGATTTAAAATTAAGAAACTTCAGCTTGTATGACACTTTATTGTTGCAGTCAATGTTAAGCAAACGGTAAACCAAATGGTTTGAAGACTAAACTTTACATGCTGAATATCATATAGATCCTAGCATATAAAGTGTATAATCCCTACGTCAAAATGGACCCTTTTTGCTCTTGATAACATTTTATTATAGACTATGGTATCCAGGTGAGCAATAAAGGAACATATTGGCCTTCTTGTTTAAGATAAAGGTACATTTGGCCTTCTTGTTCAAAATATTTACATCCTGTCCGTTTGCACAGGTTATTTAAATGTATTGAGCTGCATCTGCTTCCCTTTAAGTCATGCTTTAAAATCATGCGCGGTGTCTTTGATGCTTAGCATCAAAATTCGTCTTGTTAGTATTTTACCTTGTTTGGAAGTGAACGTAAAGAATGTGAAACATCAGTTTTGTCCGGGCCCGACTTGGTCCAAAATGACGGTAACCATTTTCGCCTTGCGAATTCTTTCCTTGATAATGCATGACAATGCAATGGTAAAACGGTTATACAATCGCCTAGTATAAGTGTTATATTCATTCGATAATAAACGGGCTTAAATACCAATCAATCGTTTACAGTTATACATTGAAACATATTAAAACAACAATATGCATTTAATGCAGAACTAAAATCTATTCTCTGTTCTATAATTTAATTTTGATAAATTATGTTAGCTACAATGCAGTCAAAAGTCGTTTATGTAAGAAAACCATGTTAACCCTTTCCCTTATATAGACGCTTTCTGACGCCTCTGCAGCAGACGGCTTTTTGAAAACATAGTAACAAAAGAAGAAATTGCACAAAACGTGCAATTTCTCCTTTTGTCACAATGTTTTCCACTTTTAGTCATAGGTTATCCATTCAATTATAGAGATTTTCCTTTATTTGACAAAATATGTTCAAAATCGTCTGCTGCAGAATTGTCGTATGAGGGAAAGGGTTAAACAAATTTCAGCTAACAAGTTAAAAAAAAACCAGCCGTAATAATCACGGTAATTACCTCGTAGTTTGGACACTGTTCAAGTGGGGAAAAAATCTTTAAATTAAGACAATAAGACAAGCAAATAAAGAAAAGATAAGATAATTACAAGGGGATTGTTTGGCAGCTTAAATGATCCGTTAACGCTTTACCTGATCTACTGAGTCTATACTCGTCGGTTACCCTTCCCACATGCCGCCAGTAATCTGTAAAAGACACTCTCTTCTAAGCAAATCTTGGGAATTGTAATTATAATGATAACAAAGTTGAAAAACATTCGTCAGCAAATTGTTAATGAAGTACAAAATCTTATCATTATAAATTATATACATTTAGCCCTTCCTACATACAATAAATATGCAGCGGACGATTTTGAACATATCTGGGCAACGACATGGCAACTCTCTATAAATGAAAGAATAATAATTGAATAAAATAGAAAAAACATGCAGGGAAAAGGAGAACTTGGTCATTTTATGAACATTTTTACCTTTTTCTATAATGCTTACAAATGTTGTCTGCTGCAGAGGCGACAGAGAGTGTCTATATGTGGGAAAGGGTTAGGAGCTATAGCATAAGACAGTCAGAAGAAGGCACAGTTAGCCGGAGGATACAACAACAATAGCCGACCCGGTGAAGCCGGCAGGTTTTCTAAAAGAAAAACGTACATGTTACACTACTTAAAATAAAGTATGACCATTTCAGTAATCAAATAAACAAAATGTACTTTAATTAATCAATAAATTTACAGTACACTTACAGTGTTAAACCTAAATCAAAACCAGCAATTTCTCTTTTTCCCATACTGTTGTCAACTCAATTTAATAAATTTCATTGGTTGAGATTTCATATATTTGTTTTGCGAACTTGTCTGGTACAGAAAATGTGTTGTATGGATTAATGTCAATGATGATGGGAAATAAACAAAACATAATTCTGAAAGTGATTATATATATGGCAAATATTTATTAATTTACATTCTTTACTAGTACTCTTTTAGCCTTGGTATTTCAAATCATATCATTTCAGAATTGATTCTTTCATTTAACAGTTTCCCACTTGAACATTCATCTGGAGGAAGCAAACATTTTGTTGTTGAAAATAAACAATAAAAAGAAGACATTGCTCAAGATAAGCAATTTCTCCTTTATGCCAAACTTTTTCAAATGTATTCAATAATTCTACTTTCATTTATATAGAAGTTTTCCATTATTTTGTCTGCATGAAATGATGTACTCAGTAACCTGCTGCAGATTTCTTGTATTTTAGCCAACTTCAGATAATATGAATATATATACAGATCTATGTTAATCTAATTTCTTCAAAGTATCATAGTGTAACGTGCAGGGCTAAAGACGCAGAAGATGCCTTCAGCGAAAAGTATACTCAACCATGAAGGGGTCCACTTGTATTATATATGTAACCCTAAACTCCATCACTTCGAAACGGTGATGTAAATTTGCATATCAAATGCAACGTATACCGAACGTTTTCGTTACAATAGTCAACTAAACAAATTGTAGACAAATTATATTTTGTAAAAACAGACTTTACTGAATTTCATGATATGACAGTTTAGAGCTTGAAAAACATCTTTGGACAAACGTATTTCTTTAATTGGAGACTGAATAAAAAACATTGTGACAAAAGTAGAAGTTGCTAATGAGCAACTTATCTTCTCGCCATTTATTGTACTTATGAGCCTGTATTAATAGTAATTAACCCTTTCCCACATAGAACACATCTGTAGCAAACACACTGTGTGATTTATTTTAATAAATGTAAGCATAATTAATGAAAAGAGTTAAAAACATTGTGGCTGCTGAAAAGCAAAAAATGCTCAAAACATTGTGGAAAAAGGAAATAGCTGACGAAATGGCAAATCACTTAATATAAATAAGTATGTACAAAAATGTAAATATATGTTTTATTTGTTTAATAAACTTCTTTTATTTATTATACATTATATTGGTCTTTGTTTTTTCCCATTTTATGGTTGGGTTTTATCCATTTACAACAGGGTGGAGTTCTTTACACAGCATATGACATTTGATTAACATTATGTTAAAAGGAAAAAAGAGAGGTAGAGCGCCTGTCCGGTTTTTCTTTTTGCTCTCCGGAAGATTTTTGAGTAAACCTCCAAGCTAAAGATCGTCAAAGGGAGATATTATTTCAATGGAGATAAAAGGGGTTATTGCACAGGGCTATAGCATCAGACAATCAGACAGCCAAAAGGAATACACAGTGACACGGGCGGAGGATTAACCAATAGTCCCCGAGCTGCATGTAACAGTACTTTAAGTATTGCCTTCCATGTTATCAGATGAATATAACATACTTTTATTAATCTGGTCAGGGGCGTAGCTCCCTTTAGGCACTGTATGCACGTGCATACACATTTTTTCTAAAAATGCCCCAAAATGCAGCTGCGGCGATACACATCTGCGTAATGTATCGACCGACTGATCCGCCCGACACATTCCGTCTAATGGGGAATAAATAGAGTAGTGATTCCTGAAACAGAAAATCCACAGGAGGGGAAAAGTGTATATCCGGGTACGCCTGTGTGGCATGCTTAGGCTGATCCGGTCGATACTTTAGGCAGAGTCCACAATGTTGATTTTCTCACATTGATTATTGCCAAGCTACGCCCCTGCCGGTTATATATATTTATTTGCTTTGAAACTTTTTGAAAGTTTCTTAAGCATCCGTACAGCAAAAGGAACATTTCTTCCAAAAGAAAAGAAACCAATAAAAAAAAGTCTTCTAATAATTCCGGAAAATAACGATCTTAATTGACGGAAACATCCGAAGATCCAGATGATAACCAGACGCTTGTTAAATAAATTGAGTCACTCCATCAGAGAACGCTGCACGTTAAATTATGGCATGCGCATCGAATCAAAAAGGATATTCGATTAACCCATTTCTTGTACAGATTACTTTTGAAAACCATTATGAAAAACGGAGAAAGTGTTAAACATTTCCCAGTGTGTTTGCAGCTGTAAATAAATAATACACTTCTAAATTTCAACAGATGGTTACTTTTTATAAAACAGACGAGCCATAATAAGCATAACAGGTAAGCTTCCAGATGTTATTTTATTTGTCCACATATGCTTTTAAAGTAGATGACTCCTTAACCCTTTCCCTCATATAGGCGCTTTCTGAAGCCTCTACAGCAGACAGCTTTTTGAAAACATAGTGACAAAAGAAGAAATTGCTCGTTTTGAAAACATAGTGACAACAGAAGAAATTGCACAAAACGTGCAATTTCTCCTTTTGCCACAATGTTTTCAAAACGAGCAATTTCCCCTTTTCGTCAACATGTTTTCAATTCTATTCAATTCTTGTACTTTCATTTAAAGTTACTTCTCATTTTGTTGCTTAAATGTCTTTAAGGTCGTGTGCTGCAGATTTGTTGTATCTGGGAAAGGGTTAATATAAGCCCATCGTTCAAGCGTTTTTCAATCCATTAATCATAATGGGATTTTCTACATGGTGTTTTCAAAGTCTCTACTGCAGATTGTGTTGTAGGCGGAGTAGTCAATGTTCTTATTGATGGGAATTTTCATTTTGAGCACAGAGTTCATTTCTTAGATAGGAGCTGAGCTCAGTCGGTAGCGACGTGGGCTGTCAATCCAGGGGTTGTGAGTTCGAATCTCATCTCAGCCAACATTCTTTCCGACGTTTGACAAAAGTCACTGTGGCATGCGTCATTCGTCTTTCACCAATAGGCTGTTGAACAGTCTATGTGGAAAAGCAGTCAGTTGCTTGGAAAGTATGTTGTGTGGTGTACTGGTGTGTGAAAACCAGGAAACGCATGAGTAGGTGAACTGGTCGCCGTGATATGACTGAAAAATTGTTGAAAACGGCGTTAAACCCCAATCAATCAATCAATTCTTAGATAGGAAAACGACTTGCCAGTTTCACTTTTCACGAGGCACGTTTTTCTTAAGGCGTGGTTCAATTTCTCCCTCTGCAGTGTAGATAACACGTAAACATATATACAAACAAATGTATATCGATCTTGTCTATGAAGTAGATCCTCCACTTTCTGCCAATACAAACACTTAATTAACAATCTAAGTGCCAAATGTTCAGTTCATAAATCAAAGAATTAGAACTACTGAAAGTTCGGAGAGGTCAGACTCACGCGAATTATCGCTGTTTCCCTGTGTTCCCGTTACAAACGTTGTTTGACACCGCCTTTGCCGCAGATGAATTTTGGAAACGTCGAGATGAAAGGAGAACCGTCCCACTTTACCGACAATGTTTTCAATCTTGCATCAAATTAATGTTTCGTTTTCTGTTGGTCCTGCATCTTTTTCTAATATAGATTCAAAGCAAACGAACGACCCATGAAATGTCACAGCATACAAACGTTAAATCTTTGATCCTTCTATACACAGATGATAATAATTGTTTAGATTGATCTTCTACTTTACACCATATATTTGTGGTCGTTAGTGCGTCCGCAGGATAAACTATTTTTAGCGCAGAATCGTTTAATATGCTTCATGTAATAAGAGTTTTAAAAATAGTTTTAGAAATAAAATTCAAACAATGCTGATTTCAGGTGAGACAGCTCGTTACGAGCTGACTCACCTGGATCTGTATTGTTTGCAAAAAAAACCTCAAGATTGCATTTGACGTCGAAAGAGTTAAATGCCGTAGTTTAATTAAAATACTGTTCTAAACGGCGTAAAACAGCATGAAAACAAATATTCTATTTAAAATAAGTAAAACATATTTTAACATTTAACCATTTCCCCCAAAACAAGAGATTCTATACGCCTGAGCATCAAACAAGATTTCTACATCACTGTTAAAAAGGGCGAAATTATTTAGAATGGGCAGATTTTAATTTTCTTATAATGCTTACAATGTTCTTACTTAGATCTAACAGTTGAATATTCATTCGCAGATATTAAAGGGACTTTAAACCGGGCGTTCTGGGTTTGATCCAAACTGTTCCTCCTGTAATGCTCGGCTGTCAAGTAAGTCATTAACATGTACATGTATTAATGAGACATGTACTCCAACAAACAGTTTATGATATTACCTCAAAGCTAAACAATTATTATTCAATTATTTACACCCGGCCCAACGGGCCTATAAGTAACCAACATATAATGTCACTACATGATAAAGATATACATGATTAATATTACCCACTGAGCTATTAAAGGTCGACTTATTGCTTTGAAAATCGCACTCACGCCGAAAGACAACATTTAATACTAAATAGACATTTTATTAATAGTAATTTTCGAAAATCAGAATCTTCAAATAGAGGTTAGACACAGACTGATGACTCAACCCTTTTCCCACATACAGACGATGCTGACGCCTCTGCAGCAGATGACTTTTGAACAAATTGTAGTAAAAGGAGAAATCGCTCATAATGATCAATTTCGCGTTATGCCAAAATGCTTTAAACTTTATTTAAAAAAATGTTCTTAGAGAGTTTCCATATTTTTTACTAAATGTTTCCAATGTCGTTTGCTGCAGAGTAATTGTATGAAGGAAAGGGTCAAACAAACCCGTTATAACCGAGTCGTTACTTCGCCAGTCCGTTTAGATCCCAAGGGTGTGTGAACCAGGTCCCACGTGTAAGTCATTTGTTCCGTGTTTCAACCCTTTAACACTTTCCCGCATACAACAGATATTCAGCAGTCCACTCTTCTAAGCAAACAAATGAAACAAATATTTTGATATTTAAGTATAACTTCAATAGGGTTGAAGTTTGAACGAAGAGCTTGCTAATTATGACCATTTTTTTTTTTTTTTGCCTCACTGTTTTAAGAGTCAGCTGGCGCCAGTAAACATCTCTATGTGGGAAAGGATTTTTGATGCAATGCTTAAAACTAAATTGTTATAAATAATACATTTTAATAACCGTTTTACCATTTGCTTGGTCATTTACGGAATACATGCTTAAAACTCAATTATTACAAGTACGGTCCAAACTAGTCCTATGACTGTTTACGTTACGATTCTGTTTTTTTTTTCCTGGAATTAAAAATGGCCTACCAGGGAGAGGGTGAATCCAAGCATACCCGTTTTTGTCAATACATCCATCACATTTTAACAACATGGAATGCTAATTACCGGCACCTATCGCCCGGTATCAATCGGACCAACGGTTTCTGCTATCTTATCAGCCGGTAACGGTCAGAAAACAGTTATCTCTTTGATCACTTGTTTATGTTCTTAAAGATGAAAATCTGGCTACGGCCGTGCGTGAAAAAAATATTGTTTTCTATTTTGGAATAGATATATTTTGAATGATGTAAATCACTTCGGTTCATGTTTAAAATTTAGAAGTGAAACATCAATTGGGGGCATGTTTTCACTCAGCTGCTTATAACTAAAACTATTTTTATCATATATCGAGGGCTTAGTATGAAACGGTTGTAACTAAAAACCTATTTTGAAAACCCGGGTTTAGGGGCGATTTTGACCCCTTTGTAAACAATGCAAATTTAGGTGCCATTGCTCAGAACGAGCAATGGCATCTAAATTTCCATTGTTTACAAAGAAAAAATATTTAACGCTTATAAGGACTTTATGGCGAGGTGATTAACCTTGGTAAAAAAAATACAAATTTTAGTTACAACCGTTTCACGCCAAGCCCTCGATATAACCACCAACCTCTCCAGAGCAACGGTCGTGCGGAGGCAGAGCAATGTTGCTGCTATGGAGAGATGTTTCGCTGAATTTGTCTTTAATATCAACAGCCTCGTGTGAAAAATATTCCAGTGTTGTTCTAAAGAGGTAGCTTTTCTCCAGAGGCGTTGTTCTGATAGGCTGTACTGTATCATTGCAAAGAGGTAGCTGTTCTCCTGAATCGATGTTCTGAGAGGTCCTACCATTTGCTCACCGCAGGAAACTTCTTACTTACATGTTTTATTTTGTTTCTAAATAACTGTATTTATATCTAATATTATACTAAACAGTTCACAAAATGGTCGGACAAATATATTGTTTTCACAAAATCACGTCCATTACTGTCTTGATTTATTGCCTATCGGTAACTGCACACTGGGGGAGAAGAAAGGGATTCTCAAAGCTCAAAACTATATTTCTATGTTACCGCCTTAATTTGTCCTTTCTACAACTATTTTTCGTTTTCGTTTTATTAATTCTTCGTAGCAATAGATTATTATAAATAATTAATTGATAGATAACGATGTATAAAGTATTAATTTATTCCTTTAGTATTGTTCGGATAAACATTAAACCATGATTTGATATTTCAGTAGTTTGTTCAATGTTGAAAATACGAGATGAAAACAAAGCAAGTCGAAGAAGAACATTGTTATCGAATGTAAATTGTGGGATATAGATGTGTTGTGTAGACCGATATCAGACTGTATACAGTTATACAGTTTGATATTGGTATGCACTATTGTATTTGTTTCTATTGTTATAGTCATTGTTTTTATTGTCGGAAAAATTATTTAATATTCATAATTTATTTTATTTTTGCTTCTCGTAAAAGGATTACGTTTTGTAAATTGTAAATACTTGTTTGTAATTTGCTATAGGCAAATATGCCTGAATGTAATAACATGTATTGTATTGTATTGTATTGTATGAAATATTGAGGAATCTTATGTGAATCGAACTCAACATTTCCGACAGTTTTTATCAACAGCAACTGGGACATCAATTTGCGAACTAGGTTATATATATACATTTTGTATCAAATGCGTAGTACCACTCAGAGAACGTTGTCCGGTAATTAAGTTCCCAGCATGATAGTATATAGCACACATATATATATATGAGCCGTTCCACGAGAAAACCAACATTATTGACACTGCGTAATGTACCGCGCAGGCTTACCCGGATAGATACTTTTCGCCTCCTGTAGATTTTCTGTTTCAGGAATCATTACTCCTTACCTCTATCCCCCTGAGACGGAATGTGTCGGCCCGGATTAGCCTGCGCGGACTGCGCAGGCTGATCTGGGTGGACACATTACGCAGAGTCAATAATGATGGTTTTCTCGTGGAACGGCTCATATATATATATACTGTTTTAATACTAGCCGATCAGAAAATGAAGGAAATTCTTCAAACTGCACTTCTCAATGCGAAAGATTCCTTCATGAAAGATTTGTAGTATTGAGATTTGCAGGTTATAGTTTGTCCAAGAAACCCTCCAAAATGTCCTTGATTTTACAAAACAATATTAGCAAGACAAGTCATATTAAGCTTAGTAAGCGAGTTCACTAACGTTATAACGTCAAACCGCTGATGTGACGTCATTTTCTGATTTTGGTTTCGGCGTTGTAACAGCGACTTGAGGGTTAAACTGGAAACCAAACTAGTATTGTCAAACGATATGTATGTAATAGGATGTTGACACTCCCAGAGAGGGCTTTTTGTGATAATAGAGTATGTGTGAGACGGCAGCCGGTTGTCCACGAAGAAAGGGAAACAGGGCGCCTCGAACTGAAATACTGATGTAAGCCTCATTAACACCAAGTGATTACTCTACGAATATGACGTAAACTTATTGCAGGAAGTAAATGTTTATGTTGCATTATCGGCTGAAAGTCATCAATATATTTTTCGGGAAGTCATTTATTTGTCTAAATAAAATTGAATCATTTGTCTATGTAATTATTCTATTTCTAAGTATTTTTTTTCTTTTTATACAATTTAATTTACAACACCAATAAAGCAAACAGATCTTTTCCGAAAAGCGTTTTTCCTCAATGATTCCAAAAACGACAGGCGGAACAGAACGTGGCGAACTGGTGTATATTTTTACCTGTTTTCACGTATCAGTTCCAGCCTATAAATGATAGCGAAGTAAACATACATACTTGCACCTTTCCCACTCGTCTATATTTTTATCATCCGGCTATATCCACATACACTCCCCCTAGGTAGTTACTCAAATACTCGGTATTAATTATGATGACTTTTTCTCAGTGGTTGATTATGAATTCCATCCCAGTATAAGCGTCTGTACCTTTCAGGTCGAAAAAAACTACAAACCGAATAGGCAGACACTGTGGAGAGTAAGGAACTCTTAGCAGAAGTTACCCATCTGATTAGTTTTACGATATATTAATTATGTTTTATAGCAATTTGTGATGAGTGTTTATATATACATAAGGATTTAGAACTAAGCACACCGGAATTAAAGGAGATTTGTGAACCTTCATTCGAACCCAGAACGCCTCGTACTTGTCCATCGTTTTGTTATGTTATCAACAGTGTTGCTCTCTCAATGACTCACTAGTGTTAATGGTACCTATATATATATGAGAAGGATTTGCATAGTGGACAACATATAATAAACAACGTCAATTTAACATTTATGTATACACAATAGCATGGATATTCCATTTACATGTGCAGCTATATAAGCGAGCCTAGTCACCAGGGTTGTTCAATTCTGCACGCATGGATTTGTAAGTATTTATTTACTTTCTTTGATCATTTTAAATTCAACTTCAAGTCTGATGCAATGAATGATGAATGATGATATTTCTGCTTCTAGTTACTTTGAAAACATATTTTATATGGTCAACCCATACTTCCTATTTTGAATAAAAAATGTCCATTTTTTGGGTAAAAGTCAAACCTGAAATTCTAAGTAATGCTTTAACGAATTGCCGTATTTTTATTAGAATGTATAAACATGACTTGCGCTTTACGGGTATGTTCTATGTTAAAAGTTAATTGCTCATTTTGTTTATGAGTTAATTAAAAGAGAAAACATGTGTTATATTTTATGATCCTTTAATATTGGAGCTCATTTGGAAGTTAAAGTTAGACTTTAACCCACCGTTGAGTTAGACTATGAACCAACTACTTTGATGGGTATGTCATGGTCAGAACAATACAAAGTCAGGACGAAATTGATAGCAATTGAATCACACAAAAACTTGTTTTACATGAAGCCGTCATATTTAACTCTCATCATGCAGTCATTAACCCTTTCCCTCATATGACAATTCTGCAGCAGACGACTTTGACCATATTTTGTCAAAAAATAGAAAATCTCAATAATTGAATAGATAACCTAGGACTAAAAGTGGGAAACATTGTGTCAAAAGGAGAAATTGCTCGTTTTGAGCAATTTCTTCTTTTGTCACTATGTTTTCAAAAAACGGTCTGCTGCAGAGGCGTCAGAAAGCGTCTATATGAGGGAAAGGGTCAAAGATAGTGATACTAGCTAGATTGTACAGTGTAACTTTCTGAAACGGAGGACTCTGGCATGGAAGCCTCCATTTTACACAATATAATTGTCACTGTAAAATCAAACGTTAAAAGTATTACAGAAAACGAGATTGTATACATGTACATGTAGTACTTAAACTTTTGGGATCAATTTCAATCTACGCTTTCTCTAAAAGCATCAATGACGACTGTGCTGTGTGCATTGATCACGCGATTTCCATCAACCCAATTCATTTGATGAACCATTAACTTGGCTAAGTTGTTACCACATAAAAGAACAGTCAGTCGATTGTATGAACTGCATTGAATGTATTATATCTACTTCTACAATGGAGTCGCGATAACTCGAAGTCGAAAGGTTACCCCCAAATTACTTCGAGGTATCGACGTGTTCGAATGATCGCTGGAATTATGCTAAATTCAATTATATATTGTCACCTTTGTAATAAATATTGTAATAGATATATGAGTCGTCAAGTAAGAAAACCAACATTATGGCTTTTGCGTAATGTATCGACCCAGATCAGCCTGCGCAGTCCTCGCAGACTGATCCGGGCTGACACATTCCGTCTCAGGGGATAGAGGTATAGCGTAATGATTTCTGAGACAGAAAATCAAAAGGAGGCGAAAAGTGTATGTCTGGGTTAGCCTGTGCGGCATGCTTAGGCTGATCCGGGTCGATACTTTCCGGAGAGTGCACAATGTTGGTTTTCTCGCGGGACGGCTCATATAATTAAATGTGTGTTATGAAAAAGCAAGCCAGTGATACAAAGTAACCAATAAAACCGCACAGCAAGTTCTGTTCTCAAAACACAGATCTGTCTCGAGGAAAAGATTCGAGATATCGCGAGTCCATTATTGTGTGAAAATCGTTTTGATTGGTCACTTATTGTAACATATTAAACTGACAGTTGGTTACGTCAGAGCCGGCTAATTTGGTTCGCTGACGACATTTTTCGAATATATTTCTATTAAGAGACACATTTACACGAACAGCCCATTTCTTATTTTGTTTATAACGTTTGTTTGTTTGTTTGGTTTATTGGGGTTTTACGCCGCTTTCAACATTATTTCAGTTATATCACGGCGACAGTTCACTTATTCATGATCCCTGGGTGTTTTTAACGTGGGATTGTTTCTCTTTACTGTCCAGAAATATATAGTTTTGAAGATTAGCGTTTGGATGCATGTCATGGATGTACACGAGTTGTTCAATGACATCCGCCCGATATAGTACAGAATGCGTCTAGATACAGTAGTTGTAAACGTATATCTATTACGACCGTTTAAAATGTTGTAAAAGTTTAAGTTAAGTTTACCAAACAAAAGCATATATAGTTTGTATATATTTGCTTTACCGGAAAGTCGCACCGCATTTTGTGAAATGTATATTGTTCGAAAATGATGTTCGTTGTACAGGTTAAATGTACGATAAAAGCCGTTTTGGTTAATAGGCACTAAAACATTCTATATCATTTTTTCTATAACTTTTTTGCAGTTCATTTTATGATGACGCCTTATTCCAAACCGACAATATCAAGTAACGTGAGACGACACATACCACATATTTGAGTTGTGCCATGAAATTTGAGTCATTTGCATAGATATTGACAATTGGTAACTTCGGAAATATTTGGAAGAAGATTTACAATTGTATGTAGTATTTCACGATCACTTTCAATTGGCGTCTAAAAACTCTCGCATAAATTTAATGCTAGCAAAACAGTAGTGGTTTACAGTATAGCACGCTAGTGTTGTAAATGTTTTCACCAGTGTCGAAATCGTTTTATATCAGGTCTGGTAATTTGATATATGTTTAGTGTTCCGAAATATGCTTTAATCTCCCTTAAACAAATTATATATTTAATTGCATAAACTATTTTCTTTCTTTTCTCCAGATGTTTCCAACCTCGAAAACAGTTTCAAAACAGCATGTATAGCAATCTGGTACATGTTTAATTAAGTGCAAATGAACAGGATTTATTTTAAGAATACATGTTCGCTGTTATGCAATTTAAAATAAATAAAGTTAAAAAGACTTGAGAAATGACTAAACAATACAAGTTTTATTATCAGCCAAACCCTAGTGAAATATAAGTAAGGAAAAAATTAAAAACAGTAAAAAGGGTAATGCTTATGATAAGCCTTTATCGGCTTTATTTGCTACGCGTGTCCCGTATTTTACCAGACACATACCTGCGTGTCTTTGTCTATGTACCATATCAAAGAAATTCCATAAGTTCTCTAACGGCAATGTAAATGTTCAAGTCATTATTCACCATTTCATGCTGACAGCGTTCAGTACAACATCGCTTCGGTATTGTAGTGGAAGAACGTTCGCCTCAGCAACGGGAGGTCAACGGTTTTATCCCCGGCCGGGTCATACGTATGACTTTACAAAGATAAATGGACCAGTGTTACTTATACCTTACCCAGGAAACGCCGGGTTACAACTGAAACACTGTTGAAAGCGTCGTATAACACAATACAAACACACACAAATCAGTATGGCAAACGATTGCAAGATGCTTGTTAGTTGACAGGATAGTTTCTAATGAGCCACATCAGTAAATATCATCGTTTCCATGATATGTAATTTCTTTATCTAGATAACATGTACATTTACCAAAACGATCAATATTTAAGTGCACCATCTTACAAGCCACCAATCAAAGGCGAAACTGTAAATAAAGTATCACGCCTGGTAGAACAACACAATGACGCAATCTGCATGCATCATTGCAGACCCAATTCACTTAAATGTTTTATGTGTTCGCCAGATTTAAGCTACAGGTTGCATGACATATATTCTGTAGTGGTACCGAGTTTTAAAACAACCATTTATTTTACTACAGCTAAGCGTAACCCACCATTTGAAAGACTCTTTTTGCAGTTATAAATACATTTCTAGTTACAACAAGTCAAATGTCAAATTCACATTAAGCTTAAGAACAAACATCCGTGACCTTTGACATGCATGTACCAGGGATACCTTTAACTTAGCTAACAACGTTAACCGGTTGCAAACTCAACTTTCCTAAACAAATTACCACCGCCGTCATCGCTTTCTACAGGTTGAATAACACAGGCATTCACATTTGTTAATCAACTCACCGAGTAAGCGTGCTCGTCAAAACATTTAACAGGTTGTATGACACACATGCTGAAATGCAGGCCAGCCACATATCTACATATGGTTTTTACAATCAATTGAGTCAAGGCTAACACAACACAGACTAGACTCTCTTTTATGTTGAGTAATATCAACCACATATTTCACACGTAATCAGCCTACAGGTGTACCTTTACTCGTCAAAACACTCAACAGGTTGTGCGACATAGATGTAATGTTGGCAAAGAGCCACATACCCCTAATGATTTTATCAGTTGAGTCAAGGCTTACATAACGTACCATATACTCTCTGTGATAACACAGAGTAAATAAATTGTACAATTTATTCAAATCAATCAATGTAGTATCACCAACAGGTTTAATAAAATATATTCTGGCGACGATTCTCTTATCGCCAACAACTGTTATTTTACTTTTGAGTTAATGGAACCAAATCATTCACGAGACGTGTTGTGGTTAACAGTAACACCATGGTGTATTGAGAGTGTCATAACGGTTTGTGTTCCAACTCTCCCAACCGCTATTTGTGACACCGACCACTTGTCTCTTCAAACCACCAACCAACCTGTATTCTCCATCCTGTTCAAAACATTGACTCAAGGCTAAATAAACATAAATTAGACTCTCTTTGATGTTGGGTAACATAGAATCGGGATTACACACATATTACCAAGATTATCAAAAAAGTCAAGGATTTGGATGATGATTATCATAAAATGTTGACAAGTCATAGACGCCCAATTATGTGTAAATTGAGTATCGACTAACCAAATATAACCAAATATAAATGAACACAGTTTGGTTTTTGGTAACAGCATGGCAGTTTGCACACTAAGTTCAACTTAACGTTTTCATGTTATTGTCGTGCTCGTCAACTTAACAAGTTGTGTGCATATATACGTTAATGGCGTCGAGTCCTATGTCCTTAATTGGTATTGCGTTGCTTTAAGGCTTACATAGCATAAAAGAGGATATCATTGATGTTGGCCAATGGCAACCTGCAGTTATTCACTTATTTCAACTCAACATATTTCAGTGATCGTCGAAATAATCCACGTGTAGGTTAAACATACATTGCATAATGGCAACGAGTCGCAATACCACATTTATGTCTCAATTGAGTGAGAATAAAAGCACAGAAAACGGACATATTTTGGTGTTGAGCAACAGCAACCGAAGAGTGCACCTTAGTTCGACGTAAGAGGTGTTACATTAATCGTCAAAACAATCAACAGGTTGGATGACATACCGAGGGCTTGGCGTGAAACGGTTGTAACTAAAGTTAGTATTTTTTACCAAGGTTAATCACCTCGCCATAACGCGTAAAATAATTGTTCTTGGTAAACTAAATTGCCCCTAAACCAGGGTTTTCAAAATAGGTCTTTAGTTACAACCGTTTCACGCCAAGCCCTCGATACATTCTATAGTGGCGACGGATCATAACAATCGAATGTATTTTTGATTGCATTGAGTCAAGGCTACCAAACATTACATAAACTGTCTATGATGCTGGTTAACAAGGATCACAGATGTGTACGTGTTCTTGAACTCAAAATATTACCCCAACAACCAACACAACCAACAGGTTGAATGACATAACGTTATTCTATAATGGCTTCGACAGCTTAACAACCCTCAATGTTAAATGCACTTCTAGACAGATTAATGGTGCAAAGATGCATGTATTACTGCGCACCATAACTATGGTCCTGGTGCAGAATTGGTGTATCATGATTGTTAACGACATAAAAAACAACAATGGGATAGACCATTTGATTGATTGTTGCATTATTTGCAATGCTCAGTATTCTTTCCTAATTGATATATCGTTCAATGAATTCAAAACAGTTATAACTGTACCTATCGTAGGACGTAGTTAATACAGTGAGGAATTGAACAATCCATAACGCAATCAGCTACGAAAAACGTAGAATAATTTACTCGATTTGTATTTTTGAAAAAAGGTTATAGACCGGTTAATGATATATATAAATAATCCAGTTGAAAATTGGACACATGACATAAATATATGTTTAAAAAATTCAAAATGATATTGTGCTAACATAATATGAGTAGTATGCTTTACTATTCCTACATCGTCTTGATGTAGCCCACTGCACACTGTGGATGTCACACAAAAACACATTTGCTGACATTAATCAACGAGGAATGCAATGACAGTTCGTCCCACATATTTCTCGTACTTAATTATTTTCGCATCGTTCATGTTTTTTGCGCGTGCTGTATGTGTTGCCGTATCTATTGTTATTGTCATATACAACAGGTAGTACCGCTGTATCCATGTAATTAAAAAACGTTTGCTTTTGTCAAGGAAATTATCATGTAGTGAAGACGAGTTGTGTTGCTGTCAAGAGCTGTCGCACATGGTTGCGTGTCGGGTTGAAGTTTGATAGACCATCTATAACGACAGACTTTTCAATAACAACACATTCTCTGCCTTGAAACATTTAATGCCGCCGAAAATACAAGGGAATCCCATTGAATATTTTGAATGTGCTATATATGCTCCTTTGAATACTCGCTTGCTTCCTGGATGAAAGTTGAAACCAGGATTTACAATTGTCCGGAAGGTGCAATGATGTCCAAGGCTTAGACCGTAACTGACAACCAACTTCGGACCATTGTGATCCAGCATTCATCGGTCTATTGTAGGCAATCATCCTATGTGCAAATACACATCGGATCAGTGTATGGAAGCACACATCATGCCACTTAGAACCCTTTTGGGAATGACATATATCCTTATCTTTGGAAAGTACACATATGACCATTGTATGTCTGCACAAATAGAATCATTGTAAGCAATAGCACATCGGATGAATTAGTGCAAGTCCACTTAGGATCGCTGTGTTTAAATGAACTCTTGTTTTTCTGTGCAAGAACTCAAGTCAAAACACATCCATGTATTCGACAAAAGAGACAGTATTTAAAAGATAGCTAGGTAAACGTTTTCGGGCTAGTAGTCGCTTGACTTAAGTAGCCGTGATGAATACCTTCAATACTTGCCATAGAACCATATTATGGTTTTACATCTGGGTTTTTTAAAAAAATAAACACAAGCGGTAAACTAAACTTCATATTTCTTTAAAAGCCATTTAAATATCTGTAAGTGTGCGTTTAAATGCAACAGTTGGTAGCAATAATTAATATACATGTCACTTCGAGTCGTTGTGATACTACATTCATTTGTAACATTGACTAACAACTTATTTCCGCATAGAAGTTGAGTTGAATGCTTCAAAGCATGAACAGTATCCCCAAACAAATAGTATAAATACTTTAGAACATTATTTACAATGTTAATACATATATATTATTACAGTATTTACATTATATAGGCAAGGAATCAGCCGTTGTCGCTTGGTTAGAATGGTGGATCTCAGACAGGGTGTCCCGGAAAATGGAGAGACACTGGCAATATTCTGGCCAGACAATCAATTATTATGTAGCGTAATGATATAACTTGAGTAAGGTTGAAGACGGCATTTATCCGAAAAGAAACGAACACATAAAACATCTCAATAGCCCAATTTCTTTTTTCTTTTCGCGATTCATGTAAAAACACCCAAACGATCAACACATGTACGCGGAAATGTTAGATAGGATTTTAATTACTGTATACCTCTGATTATCTGTACATTTTGAAGGTGTGTTTAACATTTATTTCCGATATTTACGACGACCCACCCTACCAGATAAAATCAAAAGTGATTTACTGCATAGATTAAAACGTCCAAATGTCAGATTTCCTCTTGCAATGTCGGTTTATGTTTATGTCGGTTTGTGTGCTTTCTTTAGTACCATGTTATTAATACAGAGACTTATGGTAGTTAACTATAACATGGACAACGCCACGCGAAAATCGACCTTCGGATGTATTGACACTTTACAATACACACATGCATTGCTAGTTTCCATGGTCAGTGTTTGGCCGAAGCTTCGATGATGCTCGTAGGATTCGATGGCGAGGTTCTCGGTCTCTCATCTTTCCTGATGATAGTAAGAGAGGATAGCGAACAGTAAAGATCCTGATTTTACTGCGCTAAGGCACATGCTGGTATTGATATTTCCTGTTCGCCAACCCCTGACAGTCGGACTGCTAGTGACGTGACCCATATGACCTTTACAAGATATAAAATAAAAGGGAAGAAGGATTACTATTTTTAACAGGAGGCTGCAAACTTATGCAAGTTTTAAGTTTTTAGTAAGGGAGCAGCTAATATTTTACTAAAGTACTAAAGTTGCTAAACTCCAGAAAATAGACATTAAAGTAACAGTTTTTGAAATATTAGAATCATAATTCTGGAATAACATCAGAGTAATAATTTCACTTTCCATTACTATAAACATCTACATATTGATCGTGTCTGTTTCATTTGTTACTGGGTAGACATACCCAGTAAGCCAAATGTTGTACATTTTCATGACTTTCAATTGACTGTTCTTTCAACATTTACTGCACAACTAGCTTTGAACTAATTATTACATACATCGTTGTTACTATAAGCAATATTTGCAGAAGTTTCAACTTTTCAAAATTCATTCAACAATGCGTTTCCTGGCTTTCTAGCATTATTACTCCGTCACTCCACACAACATTCTTCCCAGGGCAATTAGAACCTGCCTTCCATCATAAACAATGTAGTCAATTGGTGAAAATAACCAAAGAGTTACTTAATTAATATACAGGGGCATTGGAAGGCTAGTTAATTCAATATTCAAAGACCAGTTGATTGAATGTTTAAATACTAGTTAATTGAATATATAAATACTATTTTATTCAATGTTCGAAGACTAGTTAATTGAATATTTAGAGACTATTTAATTGAATATTTAAAGACTAGTTAATTCAATATTCAAAGACTAGTTGCTTCATTATTCAAAGACTAGTTAATGCAATATTTTAAAACTAGTCAATTCAATAGTCAATGACTTGTTAATTGAACGTTTAAATAAAGATTAATTCAACTCTAAAAGACTAGTTAATTGAACATTTACAAAACAGTTTACTTATAATTGAGATACGTTCATGCTATATATTATTGGAGTATGGACGTAGAAGCATAGGTGACATTGAAACCTAGCCAACCCATGAACAGATCAACGCCCTGACAAAACGACAGCACATTAATCTACGATAATCTTTTTTTTTAAACAGCATGTCTGATGTAATATGTACGTAAGTGTTTCTTCTGAAGAAATATAATTGCCATGATATACACGTTGATACCGCTACAGAAGAAGATATAGCAACATTGAAAACATAGCATTGATACAATAAGCTTCACAATAATGCTTTAACTGACTATGTTATGAATTAGTTTTTCTTTTGATTTTTCTTTTTAAAGAATACGACTTTAAAATATCATGTTAGAAAGAAAATGACAATTCTGTATAAAATTCCTATTCACATTGTTAAAAAAACAAACGCTGTTACGTTTTTGTAAACGGATAATCACAGAGTCACTGATATAATAACCCTTTCCCACATACACCAAGTATGCAGCAGAACACTTTAAAAAACATATAGGACACAACTATGTTGAATGAAGTTTGAAACATTGTCGCTAACGGACACAATGCTTTCACAAGTCGTCTGCTACGGAGGATTCTGAAAGCGTTTGTATATTGGAAATGGTTAAAATGGAATGACTGATAAAAGATGACTATAGAAATAAACCAAGCACGATTCGTTCAGATAGACTCTCTGAGATACCTCCTCATTTCCCCGGTAGAAGGTTTCAGTGTGTAATTATACACTTTTTCGCGTTAATAATTTATTTCACATGCATTCGCTGGCATTCAGCGTACGCGTGCCTTCACTCTGCGGTACTATATGTTGTGTGTTAGAACTGTATATCGCGTCTCTACACGCTGAGTTATTGTATACACACAAAACAATATTTTATGTCGAAATGGACTGGTTCACAAAACGACAGGTTTGGATGCTTTTTGACTGGGTTACCTATCCCTGGTCGGACGATCTTGAAACTTTTACTTCAAACAAGAAGTCTGATGCAGGTGAAAATATATCTCGGCGCAAGTATGGACGATCACTCGAAATGAAACAAAACTATTGAATAGAGCAGAAACATTGCGACAGAAGGAGACATTGCTGTAGATGCGCCATGTGGGATAGATTCATGCTTTAATGGCAGACACTTTTAAATTATTTTTAGGAAAAGAGGAAAAGCTCAAGAAGCATAACAACGTATTTCACCGTAGACAGTTCTTATATGTCTGTATGA
Organism: Serripes groenlandicus; assembly: GCA_031761405.1. NCBI lineage: Eukaryota > Metazoa > Mollusca > Bivalvia > Cardiida > Cardiidae > Serripes > Serripes groenlandicus. Next base: position 46,147,315 of record JASEVX010000012.1, read on the forward strand.
TACTTATTTCTTTTCATACAGCTATTCTGTTAACCCTTTCCCACATACAGCAAATCTGCAGCAGACGGCTTTCAAAATAAGGTGACAAAAACCTGAAAATATCTCCATGAAAACAAAGTTAACTACAGATGATTCTACATTGTACATGATACAGTGTAAACTATCAAATATTTATAAGCTAGAAACTAGTGCAAAATCAGAGTAATTGTTCTCTATAAATGAAAACATTTACAAAGTCTCTCCCTGAAACACAAAGCTACTTTTTTTTGCTAAACCAATCCTACTTAACGGTACAGTCTCAGCATGGTGAACATCACAACTATTTATCATTCGCAACCACGAGACGTGAAAGCACTTGTAAAAAAGAAACAATGATAAAAATGGATATTGTAGGATGTTACCCAATTGTTTCCCATTATTGCATTATATAGACTTGCCAAGTATTTACAAGGTTATCATTGCCATTATTGTTTTCTACTTACTACACTTAATTTTAACGCCTTCTCCTTTCTCACGTATTCAGAGTTTATTATTACCCCCTATGGTTCTTAGTGTCTGTTGAGTTTATGTGCATAGTCTTGTCATTATGAATTAACGTAATTGGAACTATTTTACATGGGAATAGAGATTGTGTTCACTATACGCTCTTTCATGAAAAAACAGAACAGATGGATCGGAAATAACTTCTTAACTCTGTTATTTCAACGGCCATATAGTTTTCCATGTACTACATATCAATTTACGAAAATGTTGTAACTAATTATAATCAAAATAAGCCTTGGATCTGATCTGTGTATACAGTTGTTCAACAACAACTATACAGTTGTTCAACAACAACTTTCCTTCAACCAACATATCGTAAGCAATACATTTATTATGCTTCCCAAACTAGTTTGGGAGAGCATATAGTTGTCGCTTTGCCCGTCCGTCCGGATGTCCGTCCGTGCGTGTCCGTCACACTTTGTCCGTCACACTTCATTTGCATTGAGCATAAATCTAAAAGTACTAAATATATTTTAATGAAACTTGAAATATACATACATATCAATAAGACAGAGTGCATGATACAAGAACCATAACTTTATAGTGAATAATTTTCAAATTATCTTCCTTGTTAGACTTTATATTTCCATGTCAGGACCATAATTCGAAAAGGACTAAAGATATTTCGATGAAACTTGAAATGTATAGAGATATTAAATAGAGTAAGTGCATTACACAAGAACCATAACTCTATAATAAATAATAAAAAATAACTCCCTAGTTTTTATTATTTTCTTTTAATGAAGTCTGTTTTATGTAAATATAATGGAGACTAATGAAGTCTGTTTTATGTATTATAAAAATATAATGGACAACTATTTTGCATATGTGTTAAGAAATTGAAAGGTTCTTTACACGACAATGAAATATGGCAATGGATCAGCGGAAGTTTTCCTTTACACGACAATGAAATATGGCAATGGATCAGCGGACATTTTCCTTTACACGAGAATGAAATAACAAATAAAACAAATAATATATCTGTACAAATTTATGCTACTAATTTACAGGTATGATCACAAGTTAAAGGTAGTTTTATCAGACAATGCCTATTGTCACTTGACAAAGCCCTTATGGGCAGCATCATTTGATTTCACCGATTCCTTGTATAGTTATACTATCGAGTAGTGATCAATCAATGACATGTACGTGCAATAATGCTAAGAAAGCAGATATATATATATATATAGAGAGAGAGAGACAGAGAGAGAGAGAGAGAGACATAGAGAGACAGAGACAGAGAGAGAGAGAGAGAGGGGGGGAGAGAGAAAGAGAGAGAGAGAGAGAGGGGGGGGAGGGAGAGAGAGGGAGAGAGCGACAGACAGAGACATAGAGACAGAGACAGATACAGAGATACAGAGACAGAGACAGAGATAGACAGAGACACACAGAGAGACAGACATAGTTATAGACAGAGAAACATAAACATAGCCATATAGACAGACGGAGACAGAGATATTGAGAGACAGAGAGAAACAGGATCATAAACGATCACACAGACATATGAACAGACAATCACGCAGGCAGACATGCAGGCAAACATTTAGAAAATTAAACAAATACACAAACAGGTACACACACAGAGAAGTGTGTGTGTGTGAGAGAGAGAAAGAGAGAGAGAGAGAGAGAACATTACCATTACTGGCTATGAATATATCAACACATCGACTGACGCCAGTCATTTCTAATGGGTAACAAGGATGTTATTGGATTTTTGTCTGTGGCAATATAGGACTATTTTACTTTCTAAACGATATTCATCTCAGGTTTGGTTATCTTTAACGAAACAGACTCAACACATGAAAACAACAAATCACGTTTGTGTATGTTCTACATGTACCATGAACTCAATAAAACCCTGTCATGTCAACGCAGACCCTTTAGGCGTTTTAAACAAATGATGATGGTCTATAAGGGATCAAGATTCTTCTAAAGATACGTGTTGTTGATCTAAATGCGTCTTCGTCTAGCACACATGAGCTAAAATGTCTGTGTTGTAAGAAAAGAAGTCGTCTCCGAAAATGTTGTGGGTAGTTGATGTTTCTGTGGTGGAAGGACTAAATTAAGGATTAAATAATTTGAAAATAGAAAAAGAGTCATGGATCACTCTTATGCAAATTGATACTGTTGTTTGTATTCGTAAATGAAATGTGCTGATATTTGCACTTCCGCATTTACATTTGCTACTACAATCACTTTCCATATTTTCCTTATAATTGTTATTGTTATGTTATCACGCACGTCATTGTATATATTGTACAAAGGTGATGAACCTATGTGTTCAAACCAATTTTGAAATAAATTATTCTATTCGTTTCTATTCTGTATTAAAAACAGTCAATGCGCATTGATAAAATACCTTGATAGAGGGGTTCATGCCTGTATAGTTTGATGGTGGATTTGATACCGTAAGAGTTGGCTGTTGGATACAATACCGGTAGCTTAAATGACTGAAATAGTGTTGAAAACAATGAATTGCCATGTTATTCCAGTAATAATCTTTATTTACATCTCACCACATAAAATTCAACACTCATAACATTTTGTCTTTTTAAATGACCATAACATTAATTTATGTTTTTATTTGTTTGAATTACAAGATGAATGTATATGAATACGTAAATAAAATATATGTATATGTATACGTAAATAAAATATATGTATATGTATACGTAAATAGAATATATGTCTATGTCTCTATCATAAAATATACACTAAAACATAAATATACAATGCCACTCCGAATTGGAGTTAAAAGAGATCACGATTAAAACATAATTAAACGTCATAAGAAATGGTCCATAGAAATCTATACATAGTTGTATACATACACACATACAAATAGGTATACAAATAGAGAAAATCTAGTAAATTATATTTGGCGTCTTTGTAAAATATTAAAGCAGGTTTTGGCACCAATTCTTATAAAATCTACATATGAATGTAAAAAGCAAAATTTATCATCATCAGACATGGATTTAAAATTGACATTATAAGCAAAGGCTTTGTTGAAGAGATCGTGTCTAAAATCTGACACAATCTAGATTCCTCTGGTAAACCTTCGTATCTGTCAGTTTTAATCAGATTGGGGGCAACCGCAAGTCGAATTTGCAGAAAGCAGGACGGTTTTAAATGAGTATATGGCTTATATGTTCGTAGAGTTTAATTCGTCATCGGCCAGAGAAACCTACAATATTGTTGATACGTGAAGACTAGCTATTTTTTAAGTAGCATACGATTTTGCTTCAGCATCTTTTGCAAAAGAACGAAATACAGGATTGCATATATTGGTGTACATAGAGTATTCATTCTTATCAAAATAACTTTTGACCTTAAACTATCAGTTACGGCAAGAGCTAGGTTCTTTACAAGTGGACCAGAGTGCTACTCGTTTATTTATCAGGATGGGATCCATACTTTGACCATATCAAGGACATGAATTTCAACTCCAAAGTCGGAGTATTGGGGGTTTCCAACCCATTTCTCCTGTCAATCCCAACTCCTAGAAAGAATTTTAGGGCACCGTTATCTACTGCTTCTATACATGAGTAAGATGATCGAATCTCCAAGAGAGGAGGACTGTAGTTAATAACAGGCGACAAAGTCATACGATTTCGTGTTAACATCAAATAATCCTTCAATAATTTTACACTTTGCAATAAGCAAACCTAAAGCAAGACCGGCACTCTGTGAGTCCATGTTTGCAGACTGGTACACTGGCGCGGAAATACATTTACCAATAGCACATCATGAATTAGAATGATAAAAATCCACGACTAAACCAGTAAAACAGAACCTTGTGGTATGCTCCCTCAGCACATTTCGTTATATACTTTGCCCAATCTGGTTTATCACGAGGGTCTTTCAGGCGTGTGTCGTTTATCTGGATCAATCATGTAACTATCTCAAAATAGAAAACTAATAGAAAATAAAATATGCAATGAAATGTAGATGGGTTGGCCAGTTACCATTTTTTAAAAACTATCAATTATGTCTTCTGCAATAAATATCGAAGAATCGTCAGACACGGTACATAATATAATTGCTGTCATAGAACGTCAAGAAATGTACGGTCAAGCACATGTGTGTTCGTGGTACCTGATAATCATTACAATAGGCGGCGGCGCACACACGTGGATTGCAATAATACTAACTGACACTCATTTAACAATCTCGACTGGACGTCTTGTTTTACACTTTCTTTTGTCGATTGATCGTAAAGCAATACCGACTGTTCGTCGTTCTTTATTATTTACTCCAACAGCCACTATAAAGCATTCTCGCCTGGACGTCTTTTGCGAACATTTTCACTAGAAATCCATGGTTTGTCGATAAACGGACGGTTAATAAAACACACCAAATAGAATGAGGTGAAATGATTCTATGCCAATGAAATCTTCACACTTTCAATCAATCTTCGATGCAGTGAACTTTGAAATATAAGTTAGACATGTAATCAGTTCTATTGTTTCATCCTTTATCCCGTTAATTTGACATCGGTCCCAACAAACGATTACGGGGTCTTGGATCAAGAGAGTATCATCAGGCGTTCATTAACAGCGTATCATTTCTTAATTAAACATATGGCCGCCATTTCAATACCATTCGGGTCATCCAAAACCCTTAAACCTTTCCCCACAAACATCGAATCTGCAGCAAACGACCGATCTTAAGAGCGTCTAGGGAAACATAAAGTAAACACGTTGATTTACAGTACGTTTGAAAACGTTTTTATGCCCCCACGGAATCTCCGATTCGGGGGGCATATAGTTTTTGGCCTGTCTGTTGGTTGGTTGGTCTGTTGGTCTGTCTGTCTGTCTGCACAAAAAAAACTTTAACCTTGACCACTACTTTTGAACCATAACAGGTACGGCTACCATATTTCACATGTGTATTCCTTGTGACAGGACCTTTCTGTCAGTACCAAAATTTTAGACCTTGCGACCTTGACCTTTGACCTAGAGGTTGCCATTCTCGAAAAAAACTTTAACCTTGGCCATTACTTTTGAACCATAACAGATACGGCTACCATATTTCACATGTGTATTCCTTGTGACATGACCTTTCTGTCAGTACCAACATTTTTGACCTTGCGACCTTGACCTTTGACCTAGATGTTGCCATACTAAAAAAAAACTTTAACCTTGGCCATTTCTTTTGAACCATAACAGGTACGGCTTCCATATTTCACATGTGTATTCCTTGTGACATGACCTTTCTGTCAGTACCAACATTTTTGACCTTGCGACCTTGACCTTTGACCTAGATGTTGCCATTCTCGAAAAAAACTTTAACCTTGGCCATTTCTTTTGAACCATAACAGGTATGGCTACCATATTTCACATGTGTATTCCTTGTGACATGACCTTTCTGTCAGTACCTTGCGACCTTGACCTTGACCTAGATGTTGCCATTCTCGAAAAAAACTTTAACCTTGGCCATTACTTTTGAACCATAACAGGTATGGCTACCATATTTCACATGTCAGTACCAACATTTTGACCTTGCGACCTTGACCTTTGACCTAGATGTTGCCATTCTCGAAAAAAACTTTAACCTTGGCCATTACTTTTGAACCATAACAGATACGGCTACCATATTTCACATGTGTATTCCTTGTGACATGACCTTTCTGTCAGTACCAACATTTTTGACCTTGCGACCTTTACCTTTGACCTAGATGTTGCCATTCTCAATTTTTTTTTTAACCTTCCCCACTACTTTTGAACAATAACAGGTAATGCTACCATATTTCACATGTGTATACCTTGCGACCTTGACCTTTGACCTAGATGTTGCCATTGGGGGGCATCAGTGTTTCACAAACACATCTTGTTTTAACCATGAGATATAGTCATGTCTTTGTATTTAATCGTGATCATGTAGTTGCCGCCTCATGTAACAGATTAGTGAATAAATTGATCAAAGTTGGCAAGGCAAATTATCAACAATTATTGAATGTCATTATGATTACTTGAATGGTCGAACTAGAACTAGAAAAGAAACTATCTTTGGCAAAGGCACATGTTATACAGAGAAAAGCAGTCATTAATTAGTGACTTGTGTAAGTAAATTCAACTTGTAAGTTTCTTATTATACTGAACTTTACCAAACCATATTTCGTTTATATAAGTACGTTAGCTTTGGGCAAGGAAACCAGTTGTTCTGTTCTAAGAAAAGGAGTCTCGTCTATCAATTTCGGGCCTTGGTGCATCGGTGAACACTCCACACATTTTGACCTTATCTTTCGTTGAAATATGCTGTTTGGATATAAATGCATATTTTGATAATACTGGGATTGTAGTCCCACTGGATTGACGACAATATAACTGTTTGGTCGATGTCGATATTTAATTAACTACAACCTTGGATCTTCTTCGATTACTTTTTTATTTCATGTCTTCCCTCGATTCTATCTGACAACAACCACTCATGGGAGATAAATCTCGATAACCTAAAATAACGCAGTGGACAGTTTCGATTTTCAATATAATTGAATGGACAGTTTACCTCACTTGGTAAACCCTTCAAGACAGTATATGTAAGTGATGCCGACCCGGCGAGTAATTTATACACTAAATTGCGATACGCGGTGTATTAGTACAATGTCGAGGGCTTGATGTGAAACGGTTGTAACTAACAACCTATATGGAAAACCCTGGTTTAGGGGCAATTTCGACCCCTTTGTAAACAATGCAAATTTAGGTGCCATTGCTCAGAACGAGCAATGGCACGTACATTTCCATTGTTTACCAAAGAACAAGATTTAACGCATGTAAAGACTTTAGGGCGAGGTGATTAACCTTGGTAACAAAATACCAATTTTAGGTACAACTGTTTCACGCCAAGCCCTCGATGTATCCTTTTTATAGATAATTCTATGATCAAATGTTTGAACGATGCTATAGACAAAATGTGCTGAACTAGTTTTCTTAGTTCGTTCTTGGAAATAATTATATACACCAAAACGTAGAACTTCTATTTCAACTCACATTTGTTTTCGCTTTTGCCAATCTCATAAAAGTCAGACATAGATCTGATGACAGGCTATAACATGTCGTCTCAGATTGACCGTTGCATCAGCTAATGGTATTGTCGCCTACTAAATCGTTAGGTATCAGTTAGGGAGATAACCAAACAAAATAAACGAGGTGTAGAAGCGGTGATGGCAGAGCGTTAGTTTCATTATGCGATTTTCCTGGAAAGAAAAGTGACAACTCGCTTATGAATAATAAGATGTATCGAGGGCTTGGCGTGAAAATGGTTGTAACTAAAATTGGTAATTTTATTACCAAGGTTAATCACCTCACGTCTTGGTAAACAATGGAAATGTAGGTGCCATTGCTCGTTCTGAGCAATGACACCTAAATTTGCATTGTTTACAAAAGTGTAAAAATTGCCCTTAAACCAGGATTTTCAAAATAGGTTTTTAGTTACAACCGTTTCACGCCAAGCCCTCGGTATAGTGTCTCTTTGAGATGACCTTATATGCGGTGTCGCCAGGTGTAATATACGCACAGCGAAGAGTTTTGGTCTGATTTCAATGAAATTGCGCTTTTATATGAAAGCCCTCTGAGCAACGTGTTTAATTAAAAACAGATTTCTGGTTAATGATTGAAGACCTGTGTTAAAATGACGTCTATTACAAAACAATGGATCAACTGTCTGAATAAAACCCTTACCGCACACTCGATTCTGTGGTTGGCAGTGCTTGTCCTTGTCCGAGTTTTCGCGGCTAAGACATACAATTACGAATGAATCACCGCATAAATCAGACGAAATACTGACAAATATAAGGTATATAATGCGTGGTATGTGTTACCCGAACGTAATAAAACATCGCCCTGGTGAGCAATAACCACTTTTCTAATATAACATTCCTGTCTTTGATGGTACGAGGTTTGGGTAACTTCTAAGGACAATTTAACCGTCCTCCAGACATTAATTTCTACAAAAAGATGTTGATTAACGCTGTAAATCTGGGATGTATATTTCGTCTTGATAAATCCAACATTGCCAAGTGTTTTTATAAATGCCAACCAAACTGCGTTTGTAGCCACTGAATATTCAGACCGGCTTGCGTGTTTGCGCAATTTTATCTTGCCCTGCAGAGTTGGACGGTGGCTTACGCGTGGGTTTTTAAAAAGGGGCATCACGGATACGTTCTCGTTCCCTGCAGTTCAGGTTGAGTTTGTTAAGACTATGAACAAGTAACTGCCTAGAACTGTATAGTAGCACAGGGAAAAGCGATAAGTGTACGGTCGACATGATAAAACCAAAATACCATTGAAAACAGCATAACACTTCAATAAATTGAATATGGTTATCGGAACTCAAGACGGATTTGACATTGGATCAGTGTTTGGTGTTCAACCAACCTCAACATCACTTCAATCTTAATGAAATGGCCTTAACTTCAATTTCATCAAACATCATCAAATTAAATAACAATAATTTCGGAAAATAGAAAGGGGTTTTAATCCAAAATAGAAAGCATTTCATAGGAAGAGCAAGTTTCTCAGAATTTAGAATATTTATAATCGAACGTTTCTTCATAAAGGACATGTGCTAAACCGACCAATTTCACATTTCACATTTAACATAACAGTTGGCCAGTATAAAACGCTCGAATGTGTACTGAACAGACGTCATCGTCCTTAAACAGACGTTTTGTTTCGGAGTGCTTTGTTGGTTATGAAGGCTTCGCTGGTAGTAAGTAGCATTGATATCTTTTTCTGATATGTGTTATTTGTACTATAAATATTTCTATCATTTAGAGAGACATGTTTATTTTACCAATAGATTAAACGTATCCCCCTGTCCGTTGTTGTTTTTCCATCGATACTTAGTTATTGTTTGATAAACTAAATTTGGAAAAACAAAGGCATTGTTTTCATTCATACAACCCTTACTACATCCGATTGTGATATCATTTGAATCCCTTTGAATACACGTTCCTTTGATATTTCGTAAAATACCAGTTTTTGGAGGTGAAGGGTAATCACTTCTACTTCATATGTCCAATTACACAGATGCCTTGTAATGCATCTACTGCATAATCATCTAAACCATTTGGTTTAAACGAACACGTTTTCCTTTTCATCTAAATGGTATCTCTGTTTCAAGAAATAAAGAAATTGATGTCTATTTAAGACATGCTCGAAATGTGTTTTGCCAAATGAGCCGTTCCACGAGAAACAAACATTATGGACTCTGCGAAATGTATAGACCCAGATCCGGGTCGTCACATTCCGTCTCAGGGGGATATAGGTATAAATAATGATTACTGAAACAGAAAATCTACAGGTGGCAAAAGTCTGCGCGGCATGCCTAGGCTGATCCGGATCGATACTTTACGCAGAGTGCACAATGTTGGTTTTTGTTTGTAGTGGAACGGCTCGTATGCTTATTGAAACTAATAGTTTCAGGCATTGTAGAGCAGTATCAATCTGAAAATGCACAGGCCGATCTTGATCTTAAGTGCTTTCAAACGAAGTTTAGTTAGAGTTCCATGAATTTGGCTCTTATATACTACATTGTTTCTTCAGATGTTACACTTGTTGCCCATGGCAGCGACGTTAAACGTATATGAAAGCAAACGCCAAGCGTCCGAGAGCTGGCCGATCTGAATCTTCAGTGATTACAAACGAAGTTTAGTTCCATTAACTTGGCTTTTATATACTACATTGTTTCCTCCGACAAGTGTTGCCTCTGATAGCGACGTTAAACGTATATGAAACCAAAGGCAAAGCGTTCGAGAGCTGGCCAATCTGGATATTCAGTGGTTAAAAACGCAGTTTAGTAAGAGTTACATTAACGTGGCTCCTACACTTTCTCCTCGGATGTTACAAGAGTTGCCTTTGACAGCGACGTTAAACGTATCTGAATCAAAACGCCAAGCGTCAGAAATCTGGCAGATCTGGATATTCAGTGATTACAAACACAGTTTGATTAGAGTTTCATTTACCCGGTACATATATACTACATTTTCTGCAGATATTGTAGTGTCTGCTGAGAGCAGCGCTAAACGTCTATGAAAGCAAACGGCAACCGTCTAAAAGCTAGGTATCAATACGGTTTTACTCAGGTCCGACCATAAATTTCTCATTATACATCTGTTTATCATCAACAAGACGAACTGATGCAGGCAAACAGAGTTTTTGGATAAGGATATATAGCATTTCAAGTCCTTAGATATGTGTTTTTAAAATAAATTCTATGTCTTAGAAAGGGTACCCACAACAAAATAATAATCGTGTAGCAAAACTTCACTTTCAAGTGTTATGGGTCCCTAGAACTGTCGGTATATTTCGGATACCATTTTGACTTTTGACAGTGTGCTTTTTATTAAACAAGGTTATTGATATATGTTTATTAACCGTCACGGGAGAAAAACAACATTGTGGACTCTGCGTAAAGTATCGACACGGATCAGCCTTAGCATACCGCGCAGGCTTACCCGGATAGACATTTTTCGCCTCATGTAGATTTTCTGTTTTAGGAATCATTATTCTATACCTCCATCCCCATGAGACGGAATGTGACGGCCCGGATCAGACTGCGCCGACTTCTCAGGATTATCCGGGTCGATACATTACGCAGAGGCTATACTGTTGGTTTTCTCGCGGGACGGCTCATATCAATATATCTGCGTAATGTATCGACCAGATCAGCCTGCGCTGTCCGCGCAGACTGATCCGGCCTATACATTCCGTCTAAGGGGGGTAGATAGAGTAGTGATTCCTGAAACAGAAAATCCACAGGAGGCGAAAAGTGTCTACCCGGATGATCCTGCGTGGCATGATAAGCCTGATCCGGGTCGATACTTTACGCAGAGGCCATACTGTTGGGTTTCTCGCGGGACGGCTCATATCAATATATCTGCGTAATGTATCGACCAGATCAGCCTGCGCTGTCCGCGCAGACTGATCCGGCCGATACATTCCGTCTAAGGGGGGTAGATAGAGTAGTGATTCCTGAAACAGAAAATCCACAGGAGGCGAAAAGTGTCTACCCGGATGATCCTGCGTGGCATGATAAGCCTGATCCGGGTCGATACTTTACGCAGAGGCCATACTGTTGGTTTTCTCGCGGGCCGACTCATATTAGTTTAACAGAAAAATATTTATTTTATGAAGGTATGATCCAAGTTGAATGTTTTATGAAGGTATGATCCAAGTTGAATGTTTTATGAAGGTATGATCCAAGTTGAATGTTTTATGAAGGTATGATCCAAGTTGAATGTTTTATGAACAAAGCATGTTCGCTTGATGCCCGCAAAATATTAAAAATATACAGGTCTAGACACTAATTGACTTTGGGTGGGACTTAAAATGCAGAACAATGCTGAATGTAAAACTCTCAGTATCAATTATAATAAAACAATATAGACAGACTTATCTCAGGTTTGAATGAAGTATTACTGCCTTATCATCGAACAGAACCAATAGGCAATCAGAATATGATCTGCGAGCTTCCAAAACAGACGACTTATCACGAAAACCAATAACTTATCGCGAAATCCGATGAATTATCACAAAATCTGTCGATTTTATCTTTGTTTAATCTCCATCCACAACAGATAATCGTGATCGGCTTTATGGTTATGAAATGTTTATACATCTATAACCGATAGGTGAATACTGGCTTACAATAAGTGTCGGTGTATCAACAAGGGGGTGTTCATTCTTATCACATCGAATTACATCAACTGGTACAAAACGCATTATGTTTATATTTTCCAGCATTCATAGACCTGTGTCATCTGAAAGGCTCCGATCTCATTTGATTTGTTTAGTGCTTCATTTCAATACTTACTACTTAAAAAAATATCCATAGCTAATTCAAGTGTCAGTACATGATGGTTTGATTCTCGGCCGTGCTCAGTGCTTAACATGTTTATATTTGGCAATCTAAGTAATTCTTATCTTATCGATATTCAATATTATACCTATAATGTGTTCGAAGATTACCTGTAATATGCAAACTGCAATGGGCTCACTATAACTCGAACAAGCGACATCTCTAATGTGTCCTATACCTCTAACCAGTTCACTTGAACATTGTGTTCAAAATCCCATTAAAATCGGACAAAAATAAACCCTATGATTTGGAAAGAGCACTAACTCAAAAACAAATGTTTCGTTTAGCAATATTTCACCTTAAAGTTTTCTGGGTCCCTGATTGAGTTTTTGCAACAACGTGCAGATTCCTCCATAGAAATTCAACATCAATTCATAGTCTCAGTATAACTCGAGTATATCGAGGGCTTGGCGTGAAACGGTTGTAACTAAAAACCTATTTTGAAAACACTTGTTTAGGGGCAATTCTGACCCCTTTGTAAACAATGCAAATTTAGCTGCCATTGCTCAGAACGAGCAATGGCATCTAAATGTCCATTGTTTACCAAGAACATTGATTTAACGCTTATAAAGACTTTATGGCGAGGTGATTAATCTTGGTAAAAAAATACCAATTTTAGTCACAACCGTTTCACGCCAAGCCCTCGATATGTGTCGTATATCTCAATGAAGTCAGACCTAAATACTTCGCTGTACGTATATTGCTGGTTTTAATGAGATGTGTGTCTCCTATACCTAACCATTTCCGAGAACGGATAATGTCAGTGGAAAATTGTTCAGCAGGAGTTCTGATTGCTCATTGCAATCAGACTTGCAGCTGCAATGTGTATCGATATAAACTCATCACTTATTTTCATTTCCTATTGAAGCCCTACGTATGAATGAATTAAACAGATGACATTACTTAATTAAATTAATTCAATATAAATCCTGTGCTCATTCGAACATCGAATATTCGAACATCGATTCATCGAACATCGATTACTCGAACATCGATGACTCAAATATCGATTATTCGAGGAAACGAATAAGTCGATCCAAGTTATCCAGGACCTACTGTAGTAATGACAGAGAAGTTGTAAGTAGGGTATAGTAGCGGGGAGTTTATTTTGGCAGGTCATTCAGAGCGTAAATGAGACGATATATCTTGGAAAATATCTGTAAACAATGGCTGACTCTTCATGAGAGACGTGAGAGAACTAGACAAGAAAGAGTCCTGTTCTGTTTTCAAAAGTAAAACAGATTTATTTTCATTTTATACAATTAAGTCGTAATAATTTACAAATTCTTCTGCCAGGAACCAAATTTTCGGAAATATTAGAATCATTCCCGTTTTGCAATTTAACAAAATGATCATTTTCAACCAAAGGTATTTGTAAGAATTGAAGAATTCTACTCCCAAAGCCATGTTATACCAGGATGAAATTAAAATCCAAAGTCAAGGAACTGATGCCAGTCTAACAGCGAAAACACGAGGGAGTCACACTTTAAAACTTTTCATATCCTTACGACTTGTTAGTATACTTTCACACCTGGACCACTTAAAGCCTCTTTGGCTTATCATGCTGTTTATTATTTGAGTTGTAAAATCCTTCGGGGGCGCTGTAAGAGATGTTTATTTAGGTATTGTTTTTATCAGGAGTTTAGAGCGGCGATGTTAGAATCTATAATTTATTTTATCATGGAATGCTTTAACCCTTACCCAGTTTGCACGCGATTTTTCACAACATTTGATATTATGTATATCACGAACTTAAACTACAATTGCAAACAACGTAGACCAAGATCAGCCTGTACCCTCGTGTGTCAATATGTAGGAAAAGCGACTTCATTTATTTGTTATACTTCATTAAAATTTGGGGCGATGTTACGAATGTTTTTATGGCGGGAGGGTCATACAAAAGTATATACGAATGGTAGTAGTAACTGCCCTCCAAGGTGCTCAGGGTTTCGCGGTTGGCATTACGACTGACTGACTGGTGTCAGGATAAATGGACCAGTCGTACTGGCAACTTACCCAGGAAACGCCGTGATATAACTGAACAGTTGTTGAAACCTGCGTAAAACACCACCAATCCATCAATCTTACGGCGGGAATTTAGCGGTATAAAGGTCACATAACCGATTCAGCGATTCACAGGTGGTTTTGGGATTCTAATACTAGCCCTCATTCTACAAAATGCAATTTTAACCAGCAACAAGTGTGTCGGGGGCATGGTCACTGCAATGGTACTGGGCTTGAATCGGCTGGTATGTTTACGTCTGATTTGCTGCCCTGTATTCAACTCTGTTTAATTTATAAAAAATACTTTAACCATTTCCCACATACAACCAATTTTCAGCAGACGACTTTGAAAACATCTGGACAAGATTATGTTATATCTTTATAAGTGTAGGTTTGATAATTAAAAGGAGTTGAAAACATTGTGGCAAAAGGAGACATTGCTCGTTTTGAGAAATGTCTTCTTTTGTCACAATGTTTTCAAAAGTCGTCTGCTGCAAAGGCGTCAGAAAGCGTCTGTATGGGGGAAAGGATTAATTAATGAGATACTCCATTTTCTTTCAAAGACGTCTGCTGCAGATTCGGTTTATTTCGGGATGGGTTTAAGCTTCTGCTTTATATCATAATGCCTCTTTATTATAATGTATCATTTGGTATTCGATACAAAATTCCAGAACATTATATATTGTCAAGTCGTCTCTGACAGTATAATTTATCATAAACGTATATAATACCAAGAAGCAGTGGGAACAATAACAACGCCCTAATTAGGAGGACAAAAACAACAACAACTGACAAGATGGTAACATACTGTACAAAAAAGGACGTTTTGATTCGCGGCTGGGTAAAAATGGGGTCCCGCTGTATCTCCATTCATGCAATGCATCGATTGTTTTGGTGTTTTACGCCGCTTTCAACAATCTTCAGTCATATCACGGCGTGTCCTGGGTAAGTTACCAGTACTACTGGTTCTTTTATCCTGACACCAGCCAGTCAGTCGTAATACTTACCAAGCTTACTTACTTACTTACCCTGAGCGCCATGGAAGGCAGCCATTACTACCAGTTTTAAAGTCTTTGGTATGACCCGACCGGGGATCGAACCCGCGACCCGCACTCTTCCACAACTACACCACAGAGGCGGTTCTCCTGCAATAAAGTTGAAATTATTATATATACCTATCGACTGAATGATTTATACAAAATGTACGTTTAGGGATATTTTACATTTTGACGGACAGTGAACACTTAGGTCTAAACTGTGTAATTACCACTGATTGCCTGATTGAGTGAGTGATTTTAATTTAACGCTGTTTTTACAACAATTGCTTGAGTTATATAGTGGCGACCAGTTCATCAAAACATGCATTGCCTGACATTTTCGTACCAGAAATCCGCGCAACACTCTTCCAGGGCAATTGGCTACCTTCCCATGTAGATGATTATTTTTAGCCAATGTGTCGACGAAGAATGACACTACAATTCAATGGTCGAGCCAGGGTTCGAATTCACGAGCCCTTGATTGATAGCTTTCGTCGTTACCCGACAGAGCTATTGCGGCTCGACCAAGCTTGCCGGAGTCGCCACTGTTTACATATTTATGCATGATTAACAACTTTCCCACATACAACAAATCTGCAGCAGACGACTTTGAAAACATTTCAATAATGATATGGAAAATCTCTCAAAATAAAGATTTACTATACTGTATAAGCAATTTCGTCTTTTGTCTCAAAGTTTCCAAATGTCGTTTACTGCAGAGGCGTCAAAAGCGTCTATATATGGGAAAGGAATAACCCCTTTTGTACGACGCGACCGATTCCTATTTACTAATGACTATACCAGGTACTTCCTCGTTTACATCGTGATCACGTGGTATGCGTCTGTTGTCAAGTGTTTGCATTTTACGTGTCCCACATTTTCGCCAGTCTCTCCTGTCAATAAATTATGTGCGTAAAATCATGATGCATGACTCAGCCGCGTATGATACGACACGCAAAGTACATTAGCAACTGTTGTCGGTCGTCACCACAAAACATGACACCGGGTAGACAGCAGGCGGATTTTCAAAACATGATGCCACATTATATTCATCTTAATTCATAAATCAAACTTTACGGTTTTTTCATTCGCATTGAGAACGTTGATTGCTAGAGATTGGTTGTATGTGGGAAATGGTTACTCCGGAAAATAACTCAATCTAGCGAGGGTTCGAATCCCTACCCTTAGAAATGTCCTGATTGACGACCGACAAAGTTTCGACAAGTATAGTCCATGTTCCTGTAATGCTCGCTATCCTGTGTTATTTGGTACTTGAAGCGTGATGATTCCTCAATAGTATATCTTTTATAATAACATGATATGTGTTTCTATTATAAATTAATTTGAATATTTAAACAGTTTTATTGGTTAACAAGAAAAAAGTCCAAATTGACGATAGCAGACTAGAATACAATCGCTCCTAGTACTGACGATTTAACAATTTCCCACACGGAAATGCATTCTGAAGCCTCCGCAGCAGACGAAATATTTTAAAACATTGTTGCAAAAGGCAAAATTTCTTATATTGATCAAGTTCTCATTTCCCCACATAGTTTTCAATTGTCTTTTATTGATTTACTTTTATTTATGAAAAGAAATCCACATTTTTGCCATGGTGTTCTCAAAATCACTCTGCTGCAGATTTGTCTATGTGATAAAGTTTTATTAGAATGACTTCTTCAAAATAGTATTCGAATTATAAATTGTATTCAATATATTGATCTACATTCTAGATATATATGTGTTTATATATATATACTAAATAAAGTATATGTATTGGGCCTACATGATAAATCATGTGCACATGTACTTATAAGAAACGTGTTTGTTTGTCAAGCTAACTTACTTGTATTGCTACAGTTTAGAGACAAAGACTAGGAGTGAGCAAGTAACATAATTACATCTACCGCCAGGCATTACTTTCCCATATATAGGATGGGCTGTTTTTTCCCAGAGAACTTTAGCAATAATTATATGGAATAGTATATATTAAAGGATACCGCATAACATAATTGTCAACAAAGCCTCTCCTTAAAGAAAATACACGAGTGTTGGTAATTTTAGTCTCATTCTTCACTGTGGTTGCTACAGAAGATATCATTATTATTCGAAGATATGATACATGCACCATAAACAGGATAATGCGCAAGTACTTTACAGTGGTACCGTTTTTAGACGGCGTATAATCTGTGCAAAAATACACTCAACAGGTAGTTGTTTTTGTCTCTCTGTTTCTTACTTTTTTCCTTTACTTTTTTACTTTCTGCATGGCATATTTTGTTTATCATCAATCTCGCAAACTGGCAAACTGGTAAAAAATGACGAGTATATATTGCAATTATGCGTTAAAGCCCGACTTGACACATTTATGAAAACAATAGCATCATAGATTCACGCCATACGAAAATCAACGTTTGACGGTCTCTCAGTTGATGACGATTTAGACATAAACGTCCGCAGAATTTGTGTATCCATAATAATCCTTCCCGAAAATTGTTCAATGCTTGAAAAATTAGATGACAGACAAGAAAAAGGTGATTATGCTAACAGGATGAGCTAATTGATGAGGCTATTCACTGACCGGATTAAGGCTATCTACTGACCGGATGAAGGCTATCCACTGACCGGATAAAGGCTATCCACTGACTGGATGAAGGCTATGCCAAACTGTGGCGTGGTTTATGCTTTGTCATCAGGTTCTTGCATCTTCTAGTCAACAGAATCGTAAGATAACCTTTATTTGTGTGAAAACAGGCTAAGGAGGATCTGGTCTTATTTCATTTTTGCTTTGTGATAAAACTTCAAGATACCATGTATTTTGAAAACATTATTGACTGACCGGATGTTCGCGTGGTTTATGCTTTGTCGTCATATTTTAGCATCTTCTACCCAAAAGAAACATAAGACGACCTTTACTTGTGTCAAAACAGGCTGATGTAGATCTGGTCTTATTTCATTTTTGCTTTGTGAGAACGTAGTAAGAAGTGCTGCTAAGTCGGGTGGTGACCCTTGTCCGCATACATACGCTTTATGACCATCTGAAGCAGACGACTGTTGATAACAATACAGCAAATGGAGAAGAATTTGCTCATGCATGTTTTGGGATTAAATTAGTCAAGTTTACACAACGAGTCATTGGGCAAGAGCTATTCTAGGACCCACAACACATTGTTTATATATAACACAAATAGCAAAGTTAATGATATTTCTTCGAGTATGTTTTTAACATGCCATTTGGAAATAGGTGGTTTAAATGCAACCAAGCAATGCTCGTTTCCAGTTAAGTGGTTGTAGGTGTACAACACCGATTTAATCTTAATTTTTAATTTAGCTTGAATTCCAAAAAACAGCTATAAATATTCACTGTACTCACTTACAAACATCTCCCAGCTCCGGAACTGCAAAGAAATCCGCCCGTTTTTATTAGCCTTTCCAATCTGTGTAATGCGATATCGTTATAAAAAGGGAGGTAATCTATCAGCACAGACACCATTGAGGACCAAACAACTCTAATTGTTGTTTTCTTGGCATCTGCACAATTCATACGGACGTCTTAACTTTAACTTCACGCAAGATGTATAGCTTTTAGCATCCACTTAAGGACCAGGTGTCTCGGTCATACACAGGCAAGGCTTTGCAAATACGCAGTTGTTCATTCTTGCATCTACATGTAAATGTAGCGAGGGTATGGCGAAGGGGGATGATTACAAATGTATCATCGATAACTTATAAAAACAGACACCATGATTGCACTGAAATTCCTCTGTTTGATCTTTGTTCAAACTTTGTCCTTAAATATTGTAAAACTTAGTGTATATTTATAGCCGTTTTATGGAATCCAAGCTCAATTAAAAGATAACATTAAAACGGTGTTGTACAACCTATATCCATCTAACTGGAAACGGGCATTGCTTGGTTGCATTTAAACGACTTATTTCCAAATGGCACGTTTCAAACATACTCGAAGAAATATCATTAACTTTGCTATTTTGTTATATATAAACAATGTTTTGTGGTCCTTGAATACAGTATGGAATCGCATATGGCAACATTCCGCACTTTGCATTAAGCATACCAACCGTCTGTATTCTCTGCGTGTTTTCCTTTGCACCAACAAGACGACGGAATGTAACTGTGCAGTGAACACGAGATACCTGACCTTTCAGACCTTCGTAAAATGTACTACACTGAATTGGCCTGTCTCTCGTCACATTGATTGACTGATTTGGGTTTAGCGACATCGCTTTCAACATTTGTTAGGTCATATAATACGGCTGCCAGTTCACCTACTCATGTGTTTCGTGGCTTTCTGAAACCAGAACTCCACATAACAGTCTTTCCGAGCAACTGGCGGCCTTTCAACATAGACTGTTAGCCCATTTATAGGAGACGAATAACGTTTGTCACGGTGATTTTGGTTAATTATCGGAAAGAATGTTGGCCTAGCTTAGGGTCGAACTCACAATCCCTGCATTAACAACCAGCGTCGCTACCGACTGAGCTACCGGGGTTCGTCCGAACAATATTTGCTGCGTTGACGCTCGGAAAGTGACTCCCTATGTTACGTTGACTGGACGCTCGGAAAGTGACTCCCTATGTTACGTTGACTGGACGCTTGGAAAGTGACACCCTATGTTACGTTGACTGGACGCTCGGGAAGAGACTCCCTATGTTACGTTGACTGGACGCTCGGGAAGTGACTCCCCATGTTACGTTGACTGGACGCTCGGAAAGTGACTCCCTATGTTACGTTGACTGGACGCTCGGGAAGTGACTACCTATGTTACGTTGACTGGACGCTCGGGAAGTGACTCCCTATGTTACGTTGACTGGACGCTCGGGAAGTGACTACCTATGTTACGTTGACTGGACGCTCGGGAAGTGACTACCTACGTTACGTTGACTGGACGCTCGGGAAGTGACTCCCTATGTTACGTTGACTGGACGCTCGGGAAGTGAATCCCTATGTTACGTTGACGTATTCACATATGCTGGTGTAGCATTGTTACTCGCACAGGCCCTGAGAGGGACCGGCCATGTGTAGTCCAAGTATTATTTTAGAGCACAGTACAATGTATACAGAATAACGACCTACGACCACATCCTAAAATGAGCCGTACCACGAGAAAACCAACAGTATAGACTCTGCGTAATGTATCGACCCATATTATCCTGCGCAGTACGTACTGGCTAATCCGGACCGACACATCTCCGTCTCATGGGGGTTAGAGGTATAGAGTAATGATTCCCGAAACCGAAAATCCACAGAAGGCGAAAAGTGTCTGCCTGGATTAGCCTGCACGACATGCTTAGGCTGATCCGGGTCGATACTGTACGTAGAGTCTATAATTTTGGGTTTCTCGTGGAACACCTCAAATCATTATGACAGTAACCGTTAACGGTAAAAGAGCCAATTTCTTTCGACTAAACGAAGTCGGCTCCCACGAAACAATTGGACCCAAAGCTGATCATTGTGTTGTTCCCTGCTTGCTGTTTTAGCATGGCTTTCATAACTAGTATAAGGTAGCGTGATTGTGGTAAATTGCAATGATTTAGCCCGGCTTGTATATCTCAACATTAGGTAGTTCTTTTCTGGTTTATGAGAATCTCCTAGAGTTCCCCGAGTGCTCTAAGTGGATAAACGAATATTAACATGACTGGATAATGAATATTGTATTGTGCCATGATGTCAGTATGTCAAATATGTATTTGTCAATAGAAGCACACGTGTGTTTATGGTTGTACTCGAAATGTGTTACTTTATTACCTCCCTTTGATATGGCAAGATGGTGGCGTGCTTAACCTTCCATGTTTCTCTTCATCATTACATATTAAATCAAAATGTATTGTGTTCTGGTGCAGATATTACACTTATGTAATGTTGATTAAGTATTGCTCTCGCTTTCTAGTAAACATTTAATGTGCATGACCATAGGGTGCACCAACGCGAAAAATGTGTATAGAAGTGCATTATATAAACAAAACTCTTCCTCACGTGCGTATGCATGTTGTACAACAGACGATCTAAGATAAAAATCGTAGCAAATTGGGAAAATGATCATGATAAGCACTTTGGCGCCATGACCTCAATACCACTTGATACAAATGTACATACCATCTTATTTAGAGATTTCATATATATGAGCCGTCCCGCGAAAAACCAACAATGTGCAGTATCGACCTCTAGTGGATTTTCTGTTTCAGATCAGCTTGCTGCGGCGATACACATCTGCTTAATGTATCGACCAGATCAGCCTGCGCTGTCCGCGCAGACTGATCCGGCCGACACATTCCGTCTTAGGGGGGATAGATAGAGTTGTGATTCCTGAAACAGGAAATCCACAGGAGGCGAAAAGTGTATATCCGGGTACGCCTGTGTGGCATGCTTAGGCTGATCCGGGTCGATACTTTACGCAGAGTCCACAATGTTGATTTTCTCACGAGACGGCCTACACATTGATTATTGCCAAGCTACGCCCCTGAAGACAATATAAGGATATTTAATAAAACCGTGTTTGCCAAAGCTCCGACAGTCGGGTTTCTGTATGATTCCTTAAATAAGGTGAAAGAAAAGAATGCACATGTGTTCAACCCTTTCCCTCATATAGACGCTTTCTAACGCCTCTACAGCAGACAGCTTTTTGAAAACATAGTGACAAAAGAAGAAATTGCTCAAAACAAGCATTTCTCCTTTTACTACAACGTTTTCAACCTTTAGGTTATCCATTCAATAATAGAGATTTTCTATTTTTTTTACAAAATATGTTCAAAGTCGTCTGCTGCAGAATTGTTGTATGAGGGAAAGGGTTAAGATGAGACATAACAGCATGCATGTGAGACAGCTCTGATTTCATGATTCAGACTATAGCAATGCTGAACATTTGTGAATCTATTTCCAACGGAGACTCAGATCAGTTGGTCGAATCAAGCCCTCCGATTTTGTAGTTTTCGGTACTGTCCACTGATAAATTTAAAAACCCTTTAAACGTCTAGTAAACGGACATACATA
The DNA here is from genome assembly GCA_031761405.1 of Serripes groenlandicus. Classification (NCBI taxonomy): domain Eukaryota; kingdom Metazoa; phylum Mollusca; class Bivalvia; order Cardiida; family Cardiidae; genus Serripes; species Serripes groenlandicus. Next base: position 46,169,770 of record JASEVX010000012.1, read on the forward strand.
CAAGATGGGGTATGCTTTTAAAAGCAAAAACGACTTATTTAGAAGTTGTTGAAAATAAAGGTCGAATTGGTGTGGAAAGTCTATATTATGAGTAACTGACAACCAAGGGCTTAAAGAACAGACAACAAGGTGGTTCGTTCTTAAAGCCATGGTAAGTCAATTCAAAAGCTTCAATCATTTTATCATGATAACTTATTATCTGTCACGCTGATTCAAACTGATTTCAAAGAGAACCCCTAACGAGAGTTAAAGTCTTCCGTAACTGTTAATATAATTCTCTTTTTCGATTTTACAATCGAGAATAATTGCCACAGATGTTTTATTTGTAATCGTATCACCCCTGGAGAATATTCACTTCTCTCCAACCTGTTAACAACGTTCTTAAACCCTTTCCCACGTGCAACAAATCTGCAGCAGACGACTTTGAAAACAGAATGACAACAACCTGAACAATGTCTTTAAAAGATAGCTTAATTGTTAAATAAAGTTGAAAACGGTGTTGCCAAAGGAGAAATTGCTCATTATGAGCAATTTCTCCTTTAGCCACAAGGTTTTCTAAAATCGTCTGCTGCTGTTACGTCAAAATGCGTCTGCACGTGGGAAAGGGTTAACCTTGAAACTAACACATACGACGGCTAAATGAAACTGGAGAAACAGATTAATGAAAAACATGGAAGAAAACTTGTATTTTTAAAAAACACTAAACATTTTACCTATCTCTACGGCACGATAGCTGTCAGTTTGTCAAGGGTTATATTTTACCGGCATATCTTGTTCAAAACAAACTGCCTTAAAGAAAGCAGAACACAACTTCTATTTTGTACTTAAAGAAGACGTTTCTGTTCATACATGATAACAAATTATGTTCAGATCATAATAATAAAACCATAATATATATATCATTAAATTATACACAAATATATAAATGTACGTACATACTTAAAGTATTATATTCTGTGAATGGCTAAATTGTGAATGGCAGTGATCGTGCAATTGGTGTAAACTAGTAATGGTTGATACTCCAGTGATCGTGCAATTGGTGTAAACTAGTAATGGTTAACAATCCAGTGATCATGCAATTATGTAAACTAGTAATGGTTAACAATGTATTGATCATGCTACAATGTACTGTCGGCGTGGTATAGTTGAAACAATGTTCACACGGCGTAAAACCTAAACTTTCCATAAAAGAAACCCAAACACAAACATGACACTACTACGTTGTTTGGCCATATAAGCGTATCTTCAAATGCTCTTGTGTTTGTTTAAATGGTGTTTCACGCCCCATTCCATCGATATTTCTATAATATCTCGACGTTTCATTGGTAAATTAGCAGAAGAACCGGAAGTAGTATCCCGGCACCGGTGCATCAGGCGCAATGATATCCCCGTAATTCGGAACAGCTGCGACTCACCAAGGAAGGACGCCATTACTAGAAATGTTCATGATGTGAGGCGACCTCGTGTCTAACATTGGTCTCGCCTTACGCTCTCGAGACCGACGCTCTAAGAACTGCATTGCGATTTCAGCCTGCTGATTATGTAATAAGTACTACACTAGCACGGATACGAAGGGCTTACATTGTTTGTTTAAAAGGTGTATCACTCCCCTTTCCATCAATGTTTCTATAATTTCACGACGTTTCTATAATATCGCGATAGAAAGGGCTTACATTTTATGTTGAAGCCTCGTAAGTCTCGTATCATCTGATAAATAAACCAAATATACGATCCACTTGTCGATATAAAACTTACAAACTTTCATGAAACGAGAACATGATTGATCCGATACAAATGCTTAACCCTTCTTGTTTCTCAATCTGTCATTTTATATCACGCATCTGCGTAATGTATCGACCAGATCAGCCTGCGCTGTCCGCGCAGACTGATCCGGCCGACACATTCCGTTTAAGGGGGGATAGATAGAGTAGTGATTCCTGAAACAGGAAATCCACAGGAGGCGTTAAATTTCAGTCATTCAGTATCTGTTGCATTTCCATTTTTACTAAAGATAAAACAAACCCAGGGACTCAACAGCTTCATATGTTTTTTCTCAATCATGACATTTGTTTAAATATGAGCCGAATTACGAGAAAACCAACATTGTGGACTCTGCGTAAAGTGTCGACCCGAATCAGCCTGAACATGTCTCGCAGGCTAACCCGGACAGACACTTTTCGCCTCCTGTGGATTTTCTGTTTCAGGAATCATTACTTTATATATCTATCTCCCTGAGACGGAATGTGTCGAACCGTATTAGCCTGCGCGGACTGCGCGGGCTGATCTGTATCGATACACTACGCAGATTCAATAATGTTGGTTTTCTCGCGGAACAGCTCATATGCGTAATTATTATAATAAGTATTGTTTAATCCCATTTCAGTATAAGTAATAATGTGATTTAACGCAAAGTTAATATCATTCAAAACACATTTTGAATATGCATCACATGTTGAAATTTAGGTCAGATTTAGAAAAATCATCTGTGAAAGGTTACCTTCATGTTCACAATTTATGGCGAAACACAACAATCATTGTTTTATGGGATGTTGTGGCAATATTATTTAAATATTGTATATGCGAATCCCGTTTCGTAAAGTCTTGCTTTTGTCAGCTTTAACAAAATGAAGACAGAAAACGAAAGCGTAATGCATACTAGGCTGTTATGTGTTGCATTCCTTAAGAAAACATCGTTAATATACTGCATATTTTGCGATGGTTTTACAGAATGGATACGGATGAGAAAACAACATAATCCCTTGAAGGTAATCATTCACATGCGAGATTGCAAGTTGCCCGGATGATATGAAATGACGTCATATGTTGGTTCACTACCTAGTTTGCGATACATATATGCATCATGGAAGCACCCAATGCACCGCTACATGTACCAGGGGCGTAGCTTGGCAATAATCAATGTGTAGACCATCTCGTGAGGAAATCAACATTGTGAACTCTGCGTAAAGTATCGACCAGGATCAGCTTAAGCATGCGACACAGGCGTACCCGGATAGACACTTTTCGCCTCCTGTGGATTTTCTGTTTCAGGAATCTATCCCCCCTTAGACGGAATGTGTCGGCCGGACAGTCTGCGCGGACAGCGCAGGCTGATCTGGTCGATACATTACGCAGATGTGTATCGCCGCAGCTGCATTTTGGGGCATTTTTTAAAAAGAATGTGTAGGCACGTGGGTAGCTACGCCCCTGGATACCTTTTTATTTTTTGAACGAGGAGTTCTTATCCCTCTCACCGTTTTACCGACTAATAACAAACGAGTGCTTACGTACTCGTTTATAAGACGCGCGTAAATTACACTCTTGATAGAATTAACCCATCAAAAATTCAATGTTATAGTTGGTTCGTGTTTTAGACATTGTGTCAGTTTTAAAGATGTTTTATACTCCTAAATGATGTAAAGGCTTAATGGGGTTGAACTGAACTTCACTGCTGACTTTTATATAATCACTTCTGATGTCAGTTGTTTAGTTGAGGTTTTTATCTGTTCTGTTTTTGGCAAGCATGTGCAATTATTCTTATTGTTCTTTCTTTTACAATTGCAGATCATTTTATTCGCGATCAACCAAAAATAATCTTCTGTGTTTCTCAAAATATTGTTAAATCCGGTAAAAAATGTATACGCTGATTGAGTTAATATTAACTAATATTCGTTAATTGAGTCAGTTTATCGTGTTGGGGTATTATTGTATGTGCGTACAGTACATACTCGATGAGCTTTTTAATACACATGTATATTATATAGACGTTAAAATGTTAACATACACTATAAACAATATTTAGGTGTAGCACAACTAACTTTACGACAACAAAACCTTCATACACAGCTACTTTATTTAATAAAACCGTCATGTACGAGAAATGGCAACAATTTCAATTGTCGGTCAAATGTGTGATATATATGGGCCCGTTTGTTGCGCATAAACTAGTTTCGGTTTACAACTAGTTTCGTAAACCATCCATTTGTTAATCAAACCAGTTTTAAAACTAAAACCTGTTTTTCCATTTGTTTACACAAACTTAAAACTGTTTTCTTAAACGGATCAAACCGCCCTCGAATGTGGTTTCGGAGGTTTGATGTATCGGAATACATGGAAGAGATAAAATGGCGACTGAACCGCTTAAATTAGCGCTAACATGTGGAAATGCACTAGACTGGGTTCAGACATTGTCTGATAATTGTAATAGGAACATTATTTCCGACGTTTGACAACAGTCACTGTGAGTAGGTGAAATGGTTGGTCCCTGTGATATGACTGTAAAATCAATCAATCAATTTACCCTTTTCTTCATATAGACGCTTTCTGACGCCTCTGCAGCAGACGGCTTTTTGAAAACATAGTGACAAAAGAAGAAATTGCACAAAACGTGCAATTTCTCCTTTTGTCACAATGTTTTCCACTTTTAGTCATAGGTTATCCATTCAATTATGGAGATTTTCTATGTTTTGACAAAATACGTTCAAAGTCGTCTGCTGCAGAATTGTCGTATGAGGGAAAGGGTTAAGATAGTTAAGGTTTGGTGGAATTAATCGGTTCCGCTAATATAGTTAAATTATAACTCCACAACACACATTACTCATACAGTATATAATCCCTAATACATTATATAAGCTTTTGGAAAACCAGTCTTAACGTAATTATAATACATGCCCATGCATCCGTGTTAAGATTCTGAATAGAAACTGCTGTCCAGTAGGTTCCTGGGTCGAATCATGTCTTATTCGCGAACGATGAAGTGCCAAAATAGACAGCGCGGATGCAACTGCCTTACGGTCAATTCGCATCTTAAGCGACGCGTATATTGTAAATATGAACTATGGATAACGTGTTAAGGGACTACTATAACTGAATGGTGTCTCTCGAATTACGTTTTGGCTCTTGCTGTACTAGGAAATTTGCGTATCATTTGTTTTTATGTGGTTTTCTAGTACAGTGATATAATTCATGGTTTAGTTAGGAAACAAAATACATACATGATAATGCGTTTCGTATAATAGCTTGAGATTGTTTTTTTCTCCGTATGATTTTGGTTCTAGCGTATCTTTTCTAGAACAGTGATATCATTCATGGTTTAGTTAGGAAACACAATACATGATAATGCGTTTCGTATAATAGCTGTAGATTTTTGTCCGTTTGATTTAGGTTCTAGTGCATCTTTGCATAGTCTCAGCCAAGTCCAGCGTGTATGGTCGTAATGAAGCCGCGGAGAGTAAAGACTCGGATGAGCCAGTGCATCCACACATCCTGACCGGGGACTTTGTTGCATTGTCCGCTTGAATATGCTTAAGTCCAAGATGTATAATTTACCACAATGTTTCCCTTGATTTATTATTAATCATACTTTCCATTTTAAAGGTTTTTCAAAGTTTAACCTAGTTGTGTTCAAAGTCTTCTGCAACTTTCTTTCCGACGATTGACAAAAGTCAATGCGACATGCGTCATTCGTCTTCCACCAATGGGCTAAGTCTATGTGGAAAAGCAGCCAGTTGCTTGGGAAGATTGTTGTGTGAAGTACTGGTGTGAGAAAACCAGGAAATGCATAAGTAGGTGAACTGGCCGCCGTGATATAACTGAGAAATTGTTAAAAACGGCGTTAAACCCCAATCAATCAATCAAAGTCTTCTGCTGTAGATATTCTGTATGAGGGAAAGGGTTATCAAAAGTACATGTCAAGGGTTTGGCGTGAAACGGTTGTAACTAAAATTTGTATTTTTTTACCAAGGTTAATCACCTCGCCATAACGTCTTTAAAAGCGTTAAATCATTTTTCTTGGTAAACAATGGAAATGTAGGTGCCATTGGTCTTTCTGAGCAATGGCACCTAAATTAGCATTGTTTAAAAAGGGGTCAGAAATGCCCCTAAACCAGGGTTTTCAAAATAGGTTTTTAGTTACAACCGTTTCACGCCAAGCCCTCGATATGAGCTTTGTTCTAGAATTACCGACCTAATGGTTGTTAGTACACCTGTAAAAAGCTGCCGGCGCATCTATGCTATCGGATTAAAATACACGCTGCTGTTCAGACATTTCTGTAATTTATCTATTTCTTATTGGCGATCTGTGCCAGGGTCAGATTTGACTAAGCGAATGGACAGGATTATTTAGGGTTACGCTGGTCGCAAAGACACGAGTGTTTGTTTGTTTTATATACACAACCTTCGACAGCCAGAAAGTCTATGTTTGTTATGTAGGTTACTGAAACAGCTTCTATATCCAATGACTTATCACCTAGTAAGTGACTGTTTCTTGGCAACATAGTCAATTAACGTGGAATTGGTGATATGCGTATTAAACAGTTTTGCAAAAAGTCAAATAAGTATTTTGGTCCCACAAAAAAAATGTATCTAGTGGTTTTATATTCATTGCCAGAAGTTGTACTCAAAATAAGTCTTTCACTTCGTGTTCAACAATTGCTTTCTTTATACCTCGTACAAGGTGTTCTCTCCGTTTTCTTTGGATTCTTTCCTTTGAAATTAGAGAAGGCTCTTTATAGATCTGTACTATTTAGCTCAACCATTTCCTGCATCGACACAGTATTTGGAAAACAAGGTAAAACGCATATATGAGTGTTTAAGGCTGTTGGTGTTGTTGTCCACTGGCTTACATGTATACGAGTACTTCACCATTACCACTCAAGTATAAACGAAAGAAAAATCTGACAAAACTTACCCATACATCCAGCGACAATTCGGACACGTCGATATCTTATATCTCGAGGGCTTGGCGTGAAACGGTTGTAACTAAAACCCTATTTTGAAAACCCTGGTTTAGGGGCAATTTCGACCCCTTTGTAAACAATGCAAATTTAGGGGCCATTGCTCAGAACGAGCAATGGCACCTAAATTTCCATTGTTTACCAAGTAAAAATGGTTTAACGCTTATAAAGACTTTATGGCGAGGTGATTAACCTTGGTAAAAAAAATACCAATTTAAGTTACAACCGTTTCACGCCAAGCCCTCGAATTATGGAACACTTTCGATGTCCTGTTATGGAGAGAACAGTAACTGTACTATTAACTACTGTATGCGCGTATTAAGATCATTTGACCCGCCGACGTCTTGAAATTGATCGTCCTAGGTGCACGAGCAGCACGAACTGTTCATGACATATGTTTCAGTTGCTTTACTGCTTAATTTACATAAATTTGTCAGTACTTTCGATTTTATTTCCAAAAAGAAAACGGCCTTGGGAGTGTTAACGACATCATCGTTCGACCTATGTCAAATGTCAAGCTCACAGTTCAAATAATGCATCCGTAAAACGACATCGTCTCCCTATTCCTTCATTTGTTTGGGGAATTCCGTGTATGTACGAACAGGTTAGTCTAGCACATTAGTTTCGTTGTTACTGATAGCGTCTAATCTAATTTGCCTTGTTCAAAGGTAAAGGTCACAGTTGCGATAAATAGCATACCATACTAAATGCCTAACATATGACGTCAGTGTTAGGTGGTGGGAGTGTAAAAACGTTACTGAAATATAATTTCAATTTTGAAGAAGTTGACTTGAACAGTAGAACACCAGTAAACCCCAAACCACGTATTGAGAATCAACCACGTTAATAACATCTCAAGAAATTTAGTTAATGTGAAAATCGAAAGTAAAATGTAATTGAAAATATTGCTCGACAATATTGCTCGATAATAGTAATTGTAAGACAATTTCTCCTTTTCAAACAATGCTTTCTGATTCAAACGCATCAAAGGTTGACTAATTAAGTGGAAGAGTTAGATGTTCAAAGAGCCCCTTCTATAGAACTTCACTT